>CM076572.1:212004043-212698454 GCA_034641835.2 Pinus albicaulis
TAGGAAACTCTCTTCCCTTTGGCTAACCAGCCAAGAGAAATCGAGTTGCTCAAGCAACCTCAAATTAAAAATATCATCAACAACCTTCCTTGAGCCCTCTCCTACCTTTTTATAAAAATGGGATGTGCAAAACCCTAAACCACTTCAAATGCATTAGCCCCTTTCACACTGAATTCCTCCTTCTAGAACTATGATGATCACCTAGGAGGTTCAATGCACCTGGACTGTCTTGTGATTTGTCCTGTTGACCAAGTCAAATAGCTTAGCCCTGTTCATACACAAGTGGTTTTTATGCAACCAGCTCATATTTAATCCTGTTCACATTGAGCATGTATTTATTTTTAGATCTAAGGAGTGTTGCATGTCCTCCATTAGTCTATTATTCATAAACATGAAAAATAAAAATAAAATTCTAATGTTCTAATTAGCTTAGCTAATTTAGGAACATCACAGTCCTCCCCTCCCAAATGTTTCTTATCCTCAAGCAACTGCAGGGATAGAACTGAAAGATGTCTCCTCCTCCTACTGTAGCATCCCCATATGATGAGCTTCTCCAAATAATGAGATGTTGTGTCAGCAATGAATCTCTATATTGCCCCTCCCAAGCATGCAAGTTAGCTGAATAGCTATCAACATGAAACAGTCAAATACTCAAGAAGGCAATAAGGTGCTGCCTAGAGGCTCCCTTGAGGCATGGAATCTGAAGTGTATTGAGAAGTTGTTGACGGGAAAATATGTCCGGCCAACAGTAGGGGATCTCCCCGGTAGAAAGCCCCAATTAGACTTTGAACCGTTTGGAGTAGGGATCCCGTCCGGGGTGTGGGTCCGGCTACCACTTAAATGACTTCCTCTTCGGTCTCGAACAACCTGATTGAATCTGCAAACATACACTCATTCACATGATACAGAATACATGACTGATGTATCAAAACTGATATATGACACTGTGCGTAGCAAGGTAATAAACAAAATGCATGCGCCCGAGAAATGTCGTTAGCAACACATCTATGGGGTAATGCATACAAGATAATCTGACCACCAAAGAAACAGTTCTTTAATGGCGAGAATATCCCTTAACTTTCCGAAAGATATAACGAAATGCTAATAAAACAGTTCATTAACATTCATCATAAGAGTAAATAGCAAACTTGAGCATCATCAACACAATCACAGATAGCTATGGAGCATGAATGATGCTATTAATAACATAGATTCATTAATCAAAAGATATTCTGAAACTATACGCAGAATACACACAGTGTTGTCACAGCTAGACACATCATCCAATCAAAGGGATTTTAACAAGTATTTGTATTACATATGTCAAGAGTATGATTCTTCAATTACAATGCAATATTGCCATTCAGTCCACAAAAGAGGAGCCATTTACTATGTGCCCCACAGGGGTATTTATAGATTCAAGAGACGCTCTTATGGCCTTCCGACGCTTCAACTTCCCGACGGTTCAGCTTCCCTGCGACCTTTGCCAAACTTGCGACCTGCGACCAGAAGATTGCGACCTGCGACTTGGTCGTAGGTGCGACTTGGTCGCAGGTGCGACTTGCGACCTGTGTGCCGGTGCGACCTGCGACCTGGGGACGGTCGCGACTTGCGCCTGAAAAGCTCAACTATGGAGGTGGTTGTGTGATTGAGGTTTTTGGAACGTCAACTTTCTTGCCCTTGAGGAAATCTCACCAAGTCTGGTAATCTGCTGTTATAGGAGCGACAAGAGGGGTTTCCTCTTTTATTCGATGCATACATTCTAGGGCATTCGGTACCAGAGTCTCCTTCTTCTGAGAGATCAGGATTGAGAGGGAGGCAAGCTTGGTATAGATTTGTACTGGAGTGACAAGCAACCGATTTAGGTTCTCTTTTGATGCCTCGAATTCTGGTGTGGCAGCAGCTTGTCTCACGGGTTGCAGAAAAGACTGAATTTCCTGCTCTACCTGCTCCCAGTCTTTAGTTTCATCCAGTGCCCCTAATGACGGAATGTGATGAAGAGCGTTCATGGAGTCAATACCACTGATCAGGGGATTATATGCAGACATCACTTTGTCCAAATCTTTGGCCAGCTTGTCTTTGGACTGCATATTCATCCGAATTTGTACTTTGGCTTCTTGTGTATGACTACAATCCTTCCTAGGCACATTTTCGGGAGCTTGCGGATACTGTGCTGTCCAGTTCATCATTTTGTCCAAAGCTACCGAGGCTTCCCTGAGCTGTTCGTGCTTCTGTTTGGTTTCCTCTCGTGCCTCTGCCAACGGGACCACTGTTTGTTTTAAGGTGAGCATTTCCTGATATACTTTCCTCATGGTCATTTCCAACACATCACACTCTTTCTTGACCGCCAGTGGGACCTCATTCACTTGGGCGGGCTTACTTTGGAGCTGTAGCATCTCACTTTCTAGTCTTGATTTCTCCTACTCCGCTGCTTTTAGCCTGTTCTGTAAAGAAATAATTTCCCTGCTCATCCTAGTGACATTTTCCTCCGTGGCCGCGGCAAAAGCGGTGCCTGCTGACGCTATCATAACAGGGTTAGTCCTTGTATCTGGGACTATGTCCTTTCCAGTGGCGACCGTAGATATGGCGGGATGGCTTTGCGCCAAGGATTTCCTTTTCTCTTGCCGTATTTTGAAAGAGAATTGGTCAAAGGTCAATCTGGTCAGGTCGAAGAATTCTTCTTCTTGCTCCCCTGGAAAATCATCAACATTGAGGGTACTTTTCGCGCCACCTGAAGGGATCTCAAAGGGGGATATGTCAATGTCATCTATTAGCTCGTCCTTCTCATCCTGCGTTTGATCCTTTTCTTTCTCCTTTTGCCGGCGCTCTGCTTCCGCCTTGTCGTGTTCCTCCTTCTTCCTGCGTTCTGTCTCTGCCTCTGCTTCCTTTTCAGCTTTTCTCTTTCGCTCTGTCGCGGCGGCTTGTTCTGCCTTCTTTTGACGATCGACTTTGTCGAGTTCTTCCTTAAGTGCTTGTTCTGCCGCCGCCTGTGCCTCCTTTTCCTGTCTTTCCTTTTCCTCTTCCTTTTTCTTTTTTCGCTCTGTCCTGGTATCTTTCTTACGTTTCTCTTCATCCTCCTTTATTTTCTTCTCCTCTTCCTTATTGGCTTGGGCTTCTGCTGCCCGTTGCTGATCCGAGGTGTCAGGCCCCGTACTGGTCTGTGTTCTCTTATCTTTGGAGGAAGAAGAGCCTCCAAGATTATGGCTTCTATCTTCCAAATTCTGGTGATCCTCTTCTTCTCGGTCAGAGTCGATCCCTGGAGCTAGATGCTTGTCTGCGTTGTACCAGTTTCTTTTTTCGTCCTCTGCCGGGCGCTCGACATGCTGATAACTCCATCTAAAATTGGCCCTTTTACAATGCTCAGGAACTATCCTGACTGGGTCATAAGTTCGGCAATCTAGATTTCTGAAGTGGTAACTTTTTATCTCTTCCCCTTCACGCCCTACTTCTCTGAAGTCCTTGACTGTATAAGCACCAATGGTGAGAGGTAGAGCGGGCCAAGGTTTCTTCTTCCCTTTGGAAAGGACGTTGGAGAAGCCCGAGGTCATCTGGGAACATACCTCCTGCATGAGCACCTTATCGGTAATAAACTTAGGCAGAGCATGTGGTGCTTTGAATGAGCCAAATACTCGGATGATTGTGAATTCAGCGAATGGAAACCAGTGTGCCACCTGACCTAGTGTCTCCATTGCTCGCGAAGACATGCAGGGGGTGTCTTGACCAAATAGTTTCCCGTAAAGGGCGGGAATGAATATATGAGAGATTTGCTCGATGTCTGACTTGTACCTGGATTCCCAGAATACCTTGGTCTGCAAATGTATTGCCTGGGTCTGTTCGGAGTCCCAGTTATGTGGCCATCCTTCAACATGCAGCTGGGCACAGACAACATCTAATAGATACGAAGCCATATAGAATTCTGATGGCGCTCCTTCATCTGGGGCTAAAGCTGAAGCCAAATTTGTGTGCATGGAGCCCATTAATATACCAGCCCAATTGAACCGAGTGTCGTGTACTGTTACGTGTTCCATAATGGTTTCCCATGTTCCGTTGAAAGTGGTCGCGTCCGAACGCCCGTATACTCTGCACAGCATGGCGGCCACAAACTTATACACCTTCCTCAGACTGGCCACCGGGTACTCCTGGTCCTTTTTGATTTTAAATTTATCTGGCTCTGCCCACCATTTTCTGATTGTATCAACCATCGGCACTTCATTTGCAGAAAACCATCTCGGGGTGAAGTTTACCTCTGGTTTGGGGAGCGAGTAGTAGACCTGTGCTTTTGAGCTCTCCAACGTTGCAAAAGCTTTACCTCCACTATCTTGGATTGCGAAATTCTTAGGATCCGTCTTCTGTATAATCCAGTCTAACATTTATGGGCACGGAAAGACGGCGGGATGTGACCCTGCTAGGTGCAATTTTGATTTCTTGACCTTCAGGTATACTTCCCGGTCCGGGAGATCTTCTGGAAACTCATCTTCTGGTATGGCGAACTCGCGGTATACTTCATACCACCTAAGGCTGTCCTCCTTTGCGAAGGTGCAAAGGGTGTCTCTGTATATTGGTGGAGGGGATGTTTGTATGTCTGTGTCTGACTCTTCCTCCACCACCTGCTTACTTCTCCTTCAGGATACCCGGGGTGCCATATCGCTAGAGTCGGAGAGGACCGGTACCGTGTCTGCTCTAACTTCACCTGTTGCATTCAAGAAAGAATCCCAGGATGAGAAAGACATGATGATAGCGGCTAAATAAAGTCCACACATACAAAGTTTAATTGACTGTTCTCTGGGAGTCGTTGGGTCGCTGATCCACAAAAAGGACTCACATGCGACCTCGTGACCTTGCGACTAGGTCGCAGGGTCGCAGAGTCGCTAACAGGGAGTTTTGCGACCTTGCGACCTTGCGACCGGGTCACTAGGTCGCAGGTCGCACTTGAGCCTGCCGGGGGGTTTCGCGCGCGCGCGGTTTTGCGAATAAACTTTCCCTACAGGGAAAAATACACGGCTTGAAAGGGTCTAAACTGACAATAAGGCATAGCCATGAGGAATTGGGCAAGAGACGGGTGACCCTGGGGTTTGCGGGAACCAAAACAAAAAATAAACTCAACCGGAAACCCTATCTGCTCACCAGCAAGTAATTAAGACCATGGGGTGGTTGGATTTTAGCAAGAACTGCTGGGAAAGGAAAAATAAGGGAGGAAATGGCAACTTACCCGGAAGAAAACGCGCCAGCCGACCTGTCAGAGCAATTCCACGATTTCCGCCGCAAGTCACAAATGCGACCTAGCGACCTGCCCTTATAAAAAGGAGTCGCACGTGCGGGCAATAAATGAGGTCGCAATTTTTCATCTTGCGACCTTGCGACCTCGCGACCTTAAGGTCGCTGGGTCGCAAAGGTCGCTGAGTCGCTAATTCCCCTAATACTTAATTTTGCGACCTTGCGACCTTGCGACCTCAAGGTCGCTGGGTCGCAAGGTCGCAAATTTCCTGACTTCTGACTCTTGCGACTTGGTGACCTCTGCGACCTTAGGGTCGCGGAGTCGCATAGGTCGCATGGGTCACAAATCAGGGATCCGCGACTTAGCGACTTGCTCTTAAAAACTTTACTTGGCTTTTTCCTTCTTTAGTTTCAAAGGGGCTCCAAAAATTTTGAAGTGTGTGTTATGATTTTATGTATTTTGGAGGGTGTTGTAGGAGCTACAACAAATGGCGATTCACTGGATGAATTCAGAGTCTCTGCTGATGAAGGGTCGATGAGGGAGGAGGGAGGGGTCTAATACTAGCTTGTTCTTTTACCTCAGAGTTTACACCTTCCTTCCTTTGCCACCCTGCATAGTTGCCTGGCCTTTTGGCTTATTGGGTGCAGATCAACCGAATTTTAATTCCTCACGCTCCAGGATCGAGAGGGTCGGGGAAACCTTGGACAACTGCAGGGTCCGGTACAATTATTTCGTCCTCATGGTGTTGCTCCGCTGCCAGCGAACCTCTCGGCTCCGGCGGAGTCACCGCCTAAGGAGTCGTGAACGTTGCTCCGCTGCCAGCGAGCCTGGTCAGTACCCCGGCGGAGTCGTTACAACACCTCTCTGCGCAGGAAGCCTTTCTCAATCCTTTACCCTTTATTTGTGTGCGATTGCACTTATTTGAGAATGTGCCTGTAGCACTTATTTGAGAATGTGCCTGTAGCACTTATTTAGATGGGCATATTTTGCCTGGGCGGATGAGGGATCCCGACTTATTTTGCTTGCAGAGAGGTTGCTCCTGGTCTCATATGAGGACTCGGGTTTTTCCCGGATGACCTGCACTTCTCTTGAGTTAGCCCTGTTCCCTCATGATCCGGTTGCTGCTATGCAAGACCTTCTCTGCCTGCACCCTTCGAAGCCGCTAGGTGGTTCCTTATGCTTGAAGACTCTAGTAAGGTTGTGTACTATCCTCAGGTGCCCATCACAAGCGAGTTTCAACTGCCCCGTGTTTTACGGGAAGGGCCTTTTATCAGCATAGAACCTCTTCAAGGAGCGAGCCAGTTGCGGGCAGCTTAGACAAGGTTTTCTTCGAAGAGTTAGAGAAAGAGTTTTTTTTTTTTTTTTTTTTTAAGGGTTTAAGTAAAATAGTGTTTGAGGTCATGCCCGTTTACCGGGAGGACCTCGACTTTTCCTTCCAGAGTTTGCAATCGGAAAGTATGGGGACCCACCTTTTCTTTAACCTGAAAGGGACCTATCCATAGTGCTTGAAACTTGGCATGTTTTCCTTTTTCTTCGTGTGCTTTATCCCACTTTAGGACAAGATCTCCTACTTCAAATTTTTTATCTCCTGCAGACTTTTTATCGAACCATTTCTTGATCCGACTCTGGTGGATGGCGAATTTCTCCCGGGTTTTCTGCCTTTCCTCTTCTAATTTTAGCAGGGTGTCAATGCGGGTTTGCAAGGTGGGGCAAGGGGTACCATGACACTCTTGAGACAACTGCAGAGCAGGAAGGGACAAATTGGGAGGGAGGACAGCTTCTTTCCCATACACGAGAAAATATGGTGAGGTGCCTATTGAGGACTTAGGGGTGACGCGATCAGCCCACAGTGCATTTTGGAGAGCATTATGCCAGTTGCGTTGGTGAGATAGTAAGGTCTTTTTAATGATGCGAATCAGATTTTTATTGGTTGATTCCGCTAGACCATTTCCTTGGGGATAGTATTTTGCAGAGTGTTTAAGAACGATACCATTTTCTAAAGAAAAATCATATAATTTGAAAGATGAAAAGTATGTTGCATTATCAAAGACCAAGGAAGTCGGAACACCAAACCTGGTGATGATGGAATGAATGACAAATTGAATTACCTCCTGATCGTTGACTTGGCGTAATGGTACTGCTTCAACCCACCTGGTGAAGTAATCAGTGGCTGTTAGGATGTACCGGTGTTGCTTAGAAGAGTGGGGTAGGATCTCGCCAATGACGTCTAGACCCCATTGTTGAAAAGGCTCTTCCACTGCTACTGACAACAAAGGGGCGGCGGGGCGCGCTTCTCGGTTTGCGAATTTCTGGCATTGAACGCACTTCTGAACATATGCGTGGGCATCTCTGAAAAGAGTTGGCCAATAATAACCTACTCGCATTATTTTATGGGCTGTAGTATCCCCGGCAAAATGACCTCCTGCTGGTCCATCATGCAGCTCGATTAAGATCTTCTGAGCTTCATCATATTCCAGGAAGCGTAACATGACCCCATCGGAATGTTTCCTGAAAAGCTTCCCTTGGATTAACTGGTAAGGAGCAGCTTTGATTCTGATTGCACGTTTCTGCCGGGCATTTAGAGCGGGGTCCAATGTACCGTGTGCTAAATATCCTGAAATATCTGAGTACCAAGAAGGGTCCTTTACCTGAGGCAAAACGTCAGTTTGGTACATATCAATTTCTTGTTCCCAATTATCTTCTTCACTCTGTCGGGAACTTGCGGCCTCTGCAGCCATCTGGCATAAACCTTGTCCTTTAACTGTGCGTGCTGGCTTAAACTCTAAGTCGTATTCTTGCATACACGCAACCCAGTTCCCTCGTCTCTCGCCCAGCTCCTGTTGCATGAACAGTGAGCGTATAGCTGGGTGGGCGACGTAAACTGTGACATGGTTTTTCAAAATGTATGGTCTGAAATGTTTGACTGCTTTATATACCGCATAGGCCTGTTTATCGATTTCGGGATAATTTAATTCATCTCCCTACAGACCGGTGCTCATGAATGAAATGGGACGCTCGTCGTTATTTCTGTCCTTTTGCGTGAGTACGGCTGCCAAGGATGAATCCGAAGCGAACGTATACAAGCTGAAATCTCTGTCGAAATCTGGGCTCTGGAGGGAAGGCGCTTCGGCTATAGCTTTCTTGATCTGGTCGAAAGCTTCCTTTTCGGGCTGATTCCACTTGAAGGTAGCATTTTTCTTTATCATTCCCTGTAGTGGCTTAACTATCTGGGCGAAATCTAATATAAATTTACGTACAAAATTGATCTTACCCAAAAAGGACTGCATTGCTTTCTTACTGCTAGGGGGAGGAATCTGAGCAATGGCTTTCGCACGTTCTGGATCAACGACAATGCCTTGCTTGGCTATGATATGACCCAGTAGATTTCCTTCTGCCACGGCGAAAATTCTCTTCTTTGGGTTGAGCGAGATACCGTATTTTCTGCACCTTTCGAAGATCTGTCTGAGGTGACGCATATGATCCCCCTGATGTTTAGAAAACACAGTAACGTCATCCAAGTAGACCACCACACTTTGGCCTATCAGACCCTTGAATGCTATATCCATAGCTCTTTGGAAAGTTGCCCCTGCGTTGATTAATCCAAAGGGCATACGCCTGTACGCGAAGGTTCCCCACTTAGTCCGAAAGGTAGTCTTTAACCTGTCTGGTTCGGCCACTAGTACTTGATTGTAGCCAGAGAATCCGTCCAACAAGGAGAACATTTCTGAGCCGGACACCGCTTGTAGTATCTGCTCCATAGGGGGCACTGGGTAATTATCTTTACTCGAGGCCCGGTTTAAGTTTCGGAAATCTACACATAAGCGAATTTCACCTGACTTCTTCCGTACTGGCACCAAATTGGATACCCATGTCGAATGGCGAACTTTGAAGATAATGCGGGCATCCAAAAGTTTTTTGAGTTCTTTCAGAATCAATGGCTCCATCGTAGGATGTACTTTCCTAAGCTTTTGTTGGAATGGTTTTACATTTTCTTTAATGGGTATCACATGTTGTATGATTCGAGTATCGTATGTGCGTAAGTCCTCATATGTCCAAGCGAACACGTCACGATACTTGCGAAATAGCTGAGTGAAATCTTGAGCCTCTTGGGGGGTGCAGTCTTTCCCCAGGTTGACGAACTTAGGATTATCTTCTAATCCCAAGTTCACTTGTCGATGAGCCAAGATCGAGCTCTGCACTTTTGCATTTGGGGGCCCACGGAACCGATTTTGCAGATCGAAAACCTTCTCCAATGATACCACCCCTTTAGGCATGGGGTTTCCTTTGACTTGCTCGTACTCCTTTTGCATAGCTTGGTCGTGCTCATCTTCATCTATAGCAGCGTCTTTGAATATCTCTGAGTTGCACATAAATTCCAGCACCTGTTGATCATCATCAAAAACACGCAGATTAGTGATATTGTCTGGCACGGAGGGTTTGTACATAACTTCAATAGAAAAACCGTCCCTCAAAGGGGTAAACCTGGTGGTAGCATTAGCTAGAGTATCCGCCACTGCGTTATGCATTCTTAGAACAGATTTAATTCCAAAAGCGTAAAAAGCAGAAATTAATTGCCATACCTCTTGCTGATACGCCTTCAAATGTGGAGACAAACAGTGAATAGTATTGCGTACCTTCCGAGTGATAATCTCGGAGTCTCCAATGACTCGTAAGCATTTTACCTTCAAATCCAGCGCCTTTTTAAGCCCAAGGATCAAAGCTTCATACTCGGCAGTGTTGTTAATGCATTGGAACTCAAGTCGACAAGAGACTAAAAATTTCTTCTTATGCGGATCAAGCAAAACGCAGCCAGCGCCAGAACCATCAAGGTTTTTGGAGCCGTCGTAATATAATGTCCATATATCATTTTCGGGGTCCTTGGGGGTAGTGGATTGTGGAGGACTTTCGGCTTGGTGTGAGACAGTTTGGTTTTGTTCCTCTGCGACGAGCGTCATTTCAGAAAGGACCTCAAGGCCTACTGCGGACTGAGGAGATTGGTAACATCCAAAAATGGAATCTAGGAAACACATACCAAGTTCCTCCTGGGAAAAGCTGATGGGTTCATTTGTGGCATCCAAATCAGTTACAGTGTGTTTCATGTATGGTTCACTTTCGACTCTGATTTGGTTATTTCTCCCCTTGTACGGTAGCCATAAGTGGGACCAATATGTGGCAAAGTATCCTTGCAACTTGCTAGACCAGTCCCTGCTAAGCAGTACACCATAAGCTTCAGGGATGTCAACCACCACAATATCAATACATTGATGGACCCTAGAGTCGGATGAGAGGCGAATGATGACATTGTTCAATTCCCCAACGGCTGGTACTTGAGACCTGTCAAGTTGAATGATTTTTGCGTCAGTTTTCTCTGGGAGGATGTTGAGTTTCTTGCACACAGATAGAGGCATGACATTTGTGGATGCGCCGGAGTCAACGAGACAATTATGAACGTTGAAATTAAACATCTCAAAAGACAAGAGAAATGGAGGGGTGGATCCTCTCGAATTTACGTTGACAACGTTCACTATAGATTGGATATCTGGACTGGTTTGTGCAGATGTGTTGCTCACAGTTTTCGTATTTTGGTTGTTGGCGAAAGCTTTTAAAATAAGTTCCTTTTGATTTGTGATGCGGGCCAGTTCTTATAGTGAGATATTAGCTCTGGTCTTTTTCATGTCCTCCATTATGTTGTAGCTAGTATTGGTTTGGGGACTAGGTTCAGTATTGGTCTTTGAGGGTTCCACCGGGAGCCTAGTCTTGTGACTTGCTTTGTTGTTACCATTTGTAGGTTTCTCCGGCGTAGCTTGTCCTTCGTTGTTAGGGGGAAGAATTTTCCTCAGGAAGGCCCTTTTCTTGTCTTCATATGATTGTTCGGGGACAGATCCTTTGCTTCTGAGACTATAATTTCGAGGGGGCTGAGCCTTGGGACTGCCTGCCATGTTGATATCAATGGGGGCAAGACTCTCCCCCCCTGCGGATTATATCAAAAGTTAGGACAGAGGCTCCTGATTCCCCATCTTGGAGCGAACCTTCATCTCGATCAGAAACATCATCCTCTGTCTGGTTTCCTGGAGTTTGGTCATCCAAAAGTTGGTTAACCACCGCGGTCATGCTGCCAATCCATTGCGGGCACGTTTTTTCGGAATGGGCAGCTTGGTGAAACGAGCAAAAATTTTCTTTCCCTATTTCTTCCACGTTGAGAGCAGCGCTGGAGTTTGACGGAGGTCTGCTGGTGTTGGGATTACTCTTCTTGAAAAAGGGTTTTGGGGGTTTATTTGTAGTTGAGGTTTCAACGCCCTTTCTCTTTAAGTCAGAGACCTCATTCGTCAGAAGTTTAAGGGTCTTGGCCATACTCTCGAAATCAAAATTTTCTCTCTCTCTATTAGGGGTGGAAGACTGACCCTTTTTAGTGGTTGGTTTGTGATCATCTTTTCCTTCATGGTCCATGACTCCTATCGACAACATGTCCTTCTCTACCGCGAGAGCAGCAGCGTAATTTGCTGTAAGGGTAGCGCGGGCCTCACGTTTGACGAAAACAACAATATCCCTAGGGAGAGCTTTAGTGTAATAGTCGATGGTGATAGAATCGTCCAATGCTAAGTTTGGAGGAAATTTTTGCAATATTGTGGCGAAGCGTTGGTTAAAGTCTTTAACCTTCTCTTTTCTGTGACACTTGATGGTGCTTAACTCTGTGAGGAGCATAGAGGGTGTTTTATCCTCTGAAAACTTTTGCAGGAACACGCGACGGAACTGGTCCCATGAAGTAATAGAAGCACTGGGTAAGGAACGATACCAGGTGGCTGAAAGGTTTACTAGAGTGTGTGGGAACAGTCGACAAGCGACACCGTCGGACTGAACTCTCATGATTTGTAGGGCCAGATAGAAACTACTAATATGATCTTCCGCTGAGGTACCTTTCTCAAGATCAAATTTAGGAAGATGCTTCTCCGGGTGTCTAGGCATATCATGGAGAGGACCTAAAAGAGCCAATGGGGATTGAGCCATCCAGGCTAGGGGCTGCACCCTCCTGGGGCGCTGATGATATCGAGTTTCGGCCTCAGATTCACTTCCCGTCCCTGACACTGATGCTCCGTCCTGATGGTGAGAGTGCTCATCTCGGTGTCTTCCACGGTTATTCATATTTCTAAGGTACTCCCAGTTGTGGAGAGGGGATCTATTTTGGTTTTGGTGGTGATGATGGTTGTTGTGATGTCTCCGGCTGTGGACCATATCTCCTCTACCTCCACGTCCGTGACCCCTATTAACCCCACCCTCATTTCTTCGGGGCCTATTTACTTCTCTTACATTTCTTCGGGCAGTGTTAACTTCTCTCTCGTTCCTTCGACCCCCCTCTCCTTCTTCTCGCAGGTCGTACACTTCGTTGTCGTTCCACTGATGTAAGTCAGGCTGAGGTTCGGGGAAAGGTTCAGTATCAGGGAAACCTTCACTATCTTGGAGGATGGGGTCATTTTCCTGGACTGCCCACCCGAGGTCTTCAATCATGGAGTTTACAAGTTCAGGTATGGTGTTGACAAGCACACCATTACGAGTGATGTTCTCAGCAGGGGTCCTAGTGTGAGCCAGAAATTCCATGATGGGGGCATATCGTAAATCCCTGACGAGATTACAGGCGACTGGGCGTAAGGATCTCAACTGTTCATTAGTGATTTCAAAGTATCGAGCCGCCTCCGTTGGAATATCCTCTAAGGGGGGAAGAGGAGGTTCGTTATTTGTGACCTCCCGGCGGGGAGTTTGTGACGGAATATCGGTCGTATGCTGGGAGGATGCCATGTCCTCCTTCTAGCGCCAAATCTGTTGACGGGAAAATATGTCCGGCCAACAGTAGGGGATCTCCCCGGTAGAAAGTCCCAATTAGACTTTGAACCGTTTGGAGTAGGGATCCCATCCGGAGTGTGGGTCCGGCTACCACTTAAATGACTTCGTCTTCGGTCTCGAACAACATGATTGAATCTGCAAACATACACTCATTCACATGATACAGAATACATGACTGATGTATCAAAACTGATATATGACACTGTGCGTAGCGAGGTAATAAACAACATGCATGCGCCCAGGAAATGTCGTTAGCAACACATCTGTGGGGTAATGCATACAAGATAATCTGACCACCAAAGAAACAATTCCTTAATGGCAAGAATATCTCTTAACTTTCCGAAAGATATAATGAAATGCTAATAAAACAGTTCATTAACATTCATCATAAGAGTAATAGCAAACTTGAGCATCATCAACACAATCACAGATAGCTATGGAGCATGAATGATACTATTAATAACACAGATTCATTAATCAAAAGATATTCTGAAACTATACGCAGAATACACACAGTGTTGTCACAGCTAGACACATCATCCAATCAAAGGGATTTTAACAAGTATTTGTATTACATATGTCAAGAGTATGATTCTTCAATTACAATGCAATGTTGCCTTTCGGTCCACAAAAGAGGAGCCCTTTACTATGTGCCCTACAGGGGTATTTATAGATTCAAGAGACGCCCTTATGGCCTTCCGACGCTTCAACTTCCCGACGGTTCAGCTTCCCTGCGACCTTTTCCACACTTGCGACCTGCGACCAGAAAATTGCGACCTGCGACTTGGTCGCAAGTGCGACCTGCGACTTGGTCGCAAGTGCGACCTGCGACTTGGTCGCAGGTGCGACCTGCGACCCAGCGGTTAAACTATGGAGGTGATCGCGTAATTGAGGTTTTTGGAACGTCAACTTTCTTTCCCTTGAGGAAATCTCGCCAAGTCTGGTAATCCCCTGTTATAGGAGCGACAAGAGGGCTTTCCTCTTTGATTCGATGCATACATTCTAGGGCATTCGGTACCAGAGTCTCCTTCTTCTGAGAGATCAGCATTGAGAGGGAGGCAAGCTTGGTATAGATTTGCACTAGAGTGACACACAAGCTTGCTCGCTCGATTTAGGTTCTCCTGTGATACTGCCGAATTCGGTGCGACGACGACTTGTCCTCACGGATTTGCGAAACGGGCGAATTTCTGCTCTACTGCTCCCGATCTTTGGTTCATCCGGTGCTTTTAATGATGGAATGTGATGAAGAGCGTTCATGAAGTCGATACCACTGATTAGGTGATTATGTACGGTTGTCCACTTTGTCAAATCACAGCGACTTGTTGAACGCATATTCATCCGGTGCGCTGGCTTCTTGTGTATGACTCCAATCCTTCCCTGAGCACATGTTCGGGAGCTTGCTGGTCTTTGTCTTTGTCCAGTTCATCATTTTGTCCAAAGCTGCCGAGGCTTCCCTGAGCTGTTCATGCTTCTGTTTGGTTTCCTCTCGTGCCTCTGCCAACGGGACCACTGTTTGTTTTAGGGCGAGCATTTCCTGATATACTTGCCTCATGGTCATTTCCAACACGTCACACTCTTTCCTGACCGCCAGTGGGACCTCATTCACTTGGGCGTGCTTACTTTGGAACTGTAGCATCTCACTTTCTAGTCTTGATTTCTCTTGCTCCGCTACTTTTAGCCTGTTCTGTAAAGAAATAATTTCCCTGCTCATCCTAGTAACATTTTCCTCTGTGGCTGCGGAAAAAGCGGTGCCTGCTGACGCTATCATAACAGGGTTAGTCCTTGTATCTGGGACTATGTCCTTTCCAGTGGCGACCGTAGAGATGGCGGGATGGCCTTGCGCTAAGGATTTCATTTTCTCTTGCCGTATTTTGAAAGAGAATTGGTCAAATGTCAATCTGGTCAGGTTGAAGACTTCCTCTTCTTGCTCCTCGGGAAAATCATCAACATTGAGGGTACTTTTCGCGCCACCTGAAGGGATGTCCAGGGGAGATAGTTCGATGTCATCTATTAGCTCGTCCTCCTCATCCTGCGTTTGACCCTTTTCTTTCTCCTTTTGAGGGCGCTCGGCTTCCGCCTTGTCATGTTCCTCCTTCTTCCTACGTTCTGTCTCTGCCTCTGCTTCCTTTTCGGCTTTTCTCTTCCGCTCTGCCGCGGCGGCTTGTTCTGCCTTCTTTTGACGATCGACTTTGTCGAGTTCTTCCTTAAGTGCTTGTTCTGCCGCCGCCTGTGCCTCCTTTTCCTGTCTTTCCTTTTCCTCTTCCTTTTTCCTTTTTCGCTCTGTCCTGGCATCCTCCTTCATTTTCTTTTCCTCTTCCTTCTTGGCTTGGGCTTCTGCTGCCCGTTGTTGATCCGAGGTGTCAGGCCCTGTACTGGTCTGTGTTCTCTTATCTTTGGAGGAAGAAGCGCCTCCTAGTTTATGGCTCCTACCTTCTAAATTCTGGTCATCCTCTTCTTCTCGGTCAGAGTCGATCCCCAGAGCTAGATGCCTGTCTGCGTTGTACCAGTTTCTTTTTTCGTTCTCTGTCAGGCGCTCGACATGCTGGTAACTCCATTTAAAATTGGCCCTTTTACAATGCTCAGGAACTATCCTGACTGGGTCATAAGTTCGACAATCCAGATTTCTAAAGTGGTAACCTTTTATCTTTTCCCCTTCACGCACTACTTCTCTGAAGTCCTTGACTGTATAAGCACCAATGGTGAGGGGTAGAGCGGGTCACGGTTTCTTCCTCCCTTTGGAAAGGACATTGGAGAAGCCCGAGGTCATCTGGAAACATACCTCCTGCATGAGCACCTTATCGGTGATAAACTTAGGTAGAGCATGTGGTGCTTTGAATGAGCCAAATACTCGGATGATTGTAAATTCAGCGAATGGAACCAGTGTGCCACCTGACCTAGTGTCTCCATTGCTCGCCAAGACATGCAGGGGGTGTCTTGACCAAATAGTTTCCCGTAAAGGGCGGGAATGAATATGTCCGATGATGCGCTCGATGTACGGCTGTGCACTGAGTTCCCAGAATACCTTGAGTACATGAATGTATTGCATGGCTGCTCCGGGTCCCGATTGTACGCCCATCCTTCGACATGCAGCTGGGCACAGACAGCATCTAGCAGATACGAAGCCATATAGAATTATGATGGCGCTCCCTCATCTGGGGCTAAAGCTGCAGCCAAATTTGTGTGCATGGAGCCCATTAATATACCGGCCCAATTGAACCGAGTGCCATGTACTGTTACGTGTTCCATAATGGTTGCCCATTTTCCGTTGAAAGTGGTGGCGTCCGAACATCCGTACACTCTGCACAGCATGGCGGCCACTAACTTATATACCTTCCTCAGACTGGCCACCGTGTACTCCTTGTCTTTCTTGATTTTAAATTTATCTGGTTCCGCCCACCATTTTTTGATTATATCAACCATCGGCACTTCATTTGCAGAAAAGCATCTCGGGGTAAAGTTTACCTCTGGTTGGGGTAGCGAGTAGTAGACATGTGCTTTTGAGCTCTCCAACGTTGCAAAAGCTTTACCTCTACTATCTCGGATTGCGAAATTCTTAGGATCGAGTCTTACGCTTGTGATCCGGGTCCAATATGCACGAGCACGGAAAAGATGGCGGGATGCGGTACACTGGGTGCAATTTGGACTTCTTAACCTTCAGATATGTTCGATCGGGGAAGTCTTCTGACCAACATCTTGGTATGGCGGAGCAGAACGTGTACTTCATACCACCTAAGGCTGTCCTCCTTTGCGAAGGTGCAAAGGGTGTCTGTGTCTGTATGTTGGTGGAGGAGATGTTTGTATGTACGTACGCTCTTCCTCCACTACTGTGGTTCTCCTTCGGGATACCCGGGGTGCCATATCGCTAGAGTCGGAGAGGACCGGTACCGTATCTGCTCTAAATTCACCTGTTGCATTCAAGAAAGAATCCCAGGATGAGAAAGACATGATGATAATGGCTAAATAAAGTCTAGACATGCAAAGTTCAATTGACTACTCTCTGGGAGTCGCTGGGTCGCTGATCCACAAAAAGGACTTACACGTGACCTCGCGACCTTGCGACTAGGTCGCAGGGTCGCAGAGTCGCTAACAGGGAGTTTTGCGACCTTGCGACCTTGCGACCGGGTCACTAGGTCGCAGGTCGCACTTGAGCCTGCCGGGGGGTTTCGCGCGCGCGCGGTTTTGCGGATAAACTTTCCCTACAAGAAAAAATATGCGGTTTGAAAGGGTCTAAACTGACAATAAGGCATAGCCATGAGGAATTGGGCAAGAGATGGGTGACCCTGGGGTTCATGAGAGACAAAACAATGATGAAACTCAATAGAGAAACCATACATCCTCTCCAGTAAATAAATGAGACCGTGGGGAGGCTCAATAATGGCAAGAAATGCTTAAGAAGGAAACATAGGGAGGAAAAGGCAACTTACCCGGAAGAAAATGCGCCAGTCGACCTGTCAGAGTAATTCCAACGTTTTCGCCGCGAGCTACAAATGTGACCTAGCGACCCGACCTTATATAAAAAGGTCGCACGTGCGAGTACTAAATGAGGTCGCAAGTTGTAAGTTTGCGACCTCGCGACCTCGCGACCTTAAGATCGCTGGGTCGCAAAGGTCACTGAGTCGCTAATTCCCTTAATACTTCAATTTTGCGACCTTTGCGACCTTGCGACCTTAAGGTCGCTGGGTCGCAAGGTCGCAACTTGCTTGACTTCTGACTCTTGCGACCTGGCGACCTCTGCGACCTTAAGGTCGCAAAGTCACATAGGTCGCATGGGTCGCAAATCATGGATCCGCGACTTAGCGACTTGCTCTTAAAAACTTTACTTGGTTTTTTTCCTTCTTTAGTTTCAAAGGGGGCTCCAAAAATTTTGAAGTGCGTGTTATGATTTTATGTATTTTTGGAGGGTGTTGTAGGAGCTACAACAGTTAGCAACATGCTGATCAAATATGTCGACCAGGAACATCATATAATTTCTATTCAACCTTGGTGAGATTACACATTAACTAAATCTAATTTCCCTTTTTGAATTTTTCCACGGCCCTTGGAGCTACAAAATACCAATCAATACATGGAGGGTTATCAAACAATAACATATTTTTGACCCACTCACTGTATCTAAAGTGTAAAACAAAATAGGGATCATGGTATGGTGAAATACCTAAACCAATGGCTTTTGAAGCCTTAATTATCCTCATTCACTGGCAGGAATCAAAAAACATCCTACAACCAATATTCATCATTAATTTTATGGGTTTTTTTTTAAACTATGGTGAATCCCTAACAAACTAATCCTAGGGAAATCCTAATCTTAGGGAGATTCATGATCAATCACAATACCTAATCTAATCCCTTATCCCTAATCTAATCCATTAGGCCATATACTCAATGGGATTTGAAACTCAATGTGATTTGAACCAAGGTATATTTGATTTCACCCAGTTAAAAATCAACTGAATCATCATAAATTTCGCGCTTTTTACCTGGAAACTATTGAACCCCAAAAAGGTAAAATAATGGTAAATGGAAAATTAGAAGTACTTACTCCCATGGGACATTGCTACAAGTATCTAGTATCCATCCTTGTCCTCATAGGTAGGAAAATATTTTGACCCATTGTGAACATCAAACAAATTTCTCTTGTTTAGTGCATGGGATCCAGACTTGCCTGAAAACATTCCAACGTTTCAATATCAAATCATTTCCAGCCAAGAGAATAGAAAAAAAATTAAGGAAGTGGAATGAGATGATCATTCATTCATACCAATGGTAATTATATAGCTGAACATGTTTTCGAGTGCAGAGGAGAGGTCATGGTAGGTGCTCTACATTTTGAGATCCACCTTTCTGAGATAGGGAGCTCCATCCATGCTCACTTTCGCATACAAAGAGCTGGATGCAGCAATGGTTCTCACTTTTCTGAAATATTTGACAGGTGGCCAACCAACAATCTATGCCCTGAAAAATAAAACACTTCCCTTATTAACATGAATTCCTGAAACAACCCCTAAATAGCACAAACATTAATCTCCTTTAGGAAATGAATACTCACTTGGGAGGAGGAGGAGGAGGTCCCATTGTTGCAATAGCACTAGTAGGCTGGACCATTGGTTTTGGTGTGTCTAAATTGGGTTCATGGGGTTTATGAGCCTCCTCACGTGGAATGGTAAAATTTATGGATTTCATGGCCTCCGAGAAGGTTCTTTTTCCATAGCTCCTCTGGCATTCCCCTTCAGCTATCCCTGGGAGTCCAAGCTTCAGCTCAGTCTATGGAAAATCCACACTGCAGTTATTCTCATACTGTGCACTCATACTAGATTTCCCCATGCCCATGCCCTAAACACTACCAAACATGATTAACTTGCACAAATATAATGAAAATTAATTCCTCTTAATGAACCAAGAGATCAGAGATTCCAGGAAACAAAAGCTGAAAATAACACAACCAGAAAGAGGAAAATGAAATTTCATTGGTATATAGAGATGTTAATGTTAAGGTTTAGTAATCTCAATTGTATATAGAATTAATGTTACTGTGTATATATATTTATTAGTGTATGTTACTGTGTATGAGAGATCAACACAAGGATTACTATATATAGTTATGCCATTGAAACAAATATAGCGTTGATAATAGCTTTGCCTCTATGGGAATATATAAATACCTATTACGATGCCTCTGAACACCAAGTGGGCCAGAGATTATAGAAAAGGAGCCATTATACTACCCTGCAATAATTATTTCACAACAGTGTATTCAAGAGTACAGACTCTTGTACAATGAATTTGTTATATCTCAATGTCATGCCTTTCACAATTCTCAGAATTTGCAAAAGGCATACAATACCTACACTCAACAAATGTAACTATCTGAACACATTGTCAATATAATATCTAAAGAGGCAATTGATTTTATTTTTCAAGTTAGTGCTTTAGAGAGAGTGGCTTGATATTCCAACCTCCAGAAGGGATATAGCAAGATTCAATAGTAGCAAGATACCAACAATTATGGATGTTCAAGTGAACAAGGTAATCATCACAATGTTCCAAGGGTGTTCTCTACAAGAGAGATCAAAGAATGATATGATTCCATAAAAGCTTTTGAAAAAATACCTTAGCTTATAATCTTCATATTTGAGCCATAGAGGTATTTTATAGTAATTAAATTAGATCTTCAAATATTTTCACAATGCAAGGGTGTATCAACTTAAACCCTTGATGTTACATATGATTTTCTACACACCTATGTCATTTATATTCACACCAAGGATTGTGCCATTTATATTTACATCATATATCAATATCTACAAGGTTTACTGTGATAGAGATTCAACATTGTCAATGATACTTGTATGTAAGATTCTTGACAAATTACAACCTATATCTAGGATATCTATCACTGTTACAAATTTCAAGGCACTGTGATAATGCTGCATTAGACGCCTACCAATAAAGTTTGATCGTGTTGTTAAAATATTGGAAGTGTTTTCTATGGAAATAAATGCATTAGATAGAGACCCATTTGAAGACTCAGTCTATTTCCATTCATATGGGGTGTAGCACACAATGCGACATTCATATTCCTCTCCGCTGTGTTAAAAATTATCCACAGTTATCTAATGATGTGGTCAAGAAGAGCAGGAGTTTGGAGACATTGAAAAGTAAGACATATGAACCTTCCAACTACTAATTTCATGTTGAATATGTTTCTTCCTCCTGCTTCACAAGTTAGAGAGCCATTCCATATTTTTCTGGAAACCAATATCTAGATCAAGGTATTTAAGCTTCTTTTCTCCTGAAATTATAGCACCAACTATGTTTATAGCCATGGTTGAAGAAAGTCAAAAAGTTTTTTTCAATGGGTGAAAGTTTGATTAGATTTTTAGAGGCTATTTTAACTTGATAAAATTTTTATTAAATTTTCATCATCGAAGTGGGTTGTGACTCATGAGGCATCTCAAAACCCTATTCCTCTGTAGCTCATGCAAAAAACAGAGTCCTTTCAAATAAAACATTAAATGTAAAAAGCGTCCTTGCAAATTATCAGAATATAAACTACATTATTTCACAAATTTAGTTTGTTTAGGGTTCTCTCGTCGTTAGACATGGGAATTATTTATCATAGGAATTTATTGGTGTATATACATTGGCAGTAGTAAAGAGGAAATCATGTAAGTCATTTTGGCGATGCTTATCTCCTAGTTTAACTAAGCCCTTCACATTCCCAACCACTCTAAACCTTCTAAAAGTTAAAAAAATATTTTTAGGAGCTAAACAACCTAACATAAATTCAATATATTACCATTGTTATGAATAAAATGTGATTCATGCAACAGAGTGAAGGGAGTAGGGATAAACCTACACCCACAATGAATAGATGTTTCTTTATAAGTTAATAATGTTCATATATATTTATCTATATATTTGATAGTACTAACTACCGTTTTGGGGGGTTTCAGTAATAATGTTCAATCTCTTGCTATGGGGATTCATGATTCTTAGGTTCAAGATAAACTTACAATGGAACCTGAATTGTGGGAAAATTCCACCTCTCTATTAGAACACCACATCCTCAACTATTAATTTATTACCAACATCACATCATGGAGTGCTTGTTTCTGTATCTATATAGTACTACATGTGATGTAGTACTACATGTTACTGTGTATGATAGATCAACATAAGGATAGCTATATATATATATATATATTATACTGCAATGAATACCATTGATCATAATGCAAATCACAATTTTCATGAAGCACAAAACTTTGCTATCCACTTTAGATAAGCCTTGCCTTAGAGAAATTAATCTGTACCATAAAGAATGCGAATATCAAGGACAACAAAGAATAAAACCAAGGAGTTTGAGCAGACTATTATACATACATGGTTGTCATAATGAGTCACTATCACACTACTGGAGTGATCCACGATGATGAGCCAAAGAATAGAGTAGTATGAATATATTGATGTCACCGTGGATAGGGGGATAACAAGGCATTTCTAGTATAGTTATGCCATTGAGACAAATATAGTGTTGAATGTATATTTTCCTCTATGGGAGTATATAGATACATGTTACGATGTTTCTGAACACCAATTGGGCCAGAGATTATAGACCGCGAGCCATTATACTACCTTGCAATCTTATTTCATAACAACGTATTCAAAAATACACACTCTTGTACAGTGACTTTGTTATATCTCAATGTCACGCCTTTCACAATTCTCAGACTTTGCAAAAGGCATACAATACCTACACTCAACAAATGTAATTATCTGAAAATATTATCAATAGAATATCTGGAGAGGAAATTTATGTTATTTTTTGAGCTAATGCCTTAGATACAGTCGCTTGATATTCCAACCTCCAAAAGGTATATAGAAAAATTCAATAGTAGTAAGCTACCAACAATTATGGATGGTCAAGTGAGCACGGTAATCATCATAATGTTCCAAGGGTGTTCTATATAAGATATATCAAAGAATGATATGATGCCATAAAATATTTTGACAAACTGCCTCAACTTATACTCTTCAGATTTAAGCCACAGAGGTATTTCAACTAATGAAATTAGATCTTCAAATATTGTCACAATGCAAGGGTGTATTCAACATAAACCCTTGATGTTACATATGTGTTAAATGTTAAATGTTAATAACTTGAAAGAGGAAAAAATGATTGATATGTGTTAAATGTTAGTAACTTGAATGTGCATCACTCCATCTTCTGAGGAGTTCACTAGGTTGTGAGGGTCCAAACATAAACTAATTCTATGTGCAAAAAAACAAATTTTGAATATACTTTTATTTTTGAGTTTTGTGGAACAAAGCAAACTTTGAAGGTACTTTGTTTTCCAGCAACACTATTTTTATGTATGTGTCACAGAAAAACAATGCCTTGACTCTAGATGATGAATTGAACATATTGTGACTTTGGGGTACCAATAGCTTCCTTCAATGAAAATTGTACAGCAATATTCTAAACTATATGGCTTTGTAAATTGAATTTTTTTTTTGTCAAGAATTACATTTGAGGTCATACATGTTTTGAATTTGATTCTTACTATTTGTTTTTCCAGGAGGAAGGACAACCATCATGTTAAAATATTCTCCTCATTTGATTTGGAGGTCGACTTTACATTGCTGGGTGTGTTCATACAATCTGGGAGGTCGTGGTACCTCTTGTTGGGTGTGAAATTATTGTGGGTGGCTGAGATCACAAGCAGGGACCATTCACTTCCTTCCTAGGCAGCATGGAAACTTAACTAGGCTGTGTACATTACTAGCAGGGGTTTTATACCATTTGGGAGTTGCATTTACAACATGGATGTGTGAGCACTGAAGGAAAAGATATTTATTATCATTTATGGGCATTACCTCTTCCATATCACTTGTTATTCACCCTTGTATCAAAAATACAGTCAATATAAAGACCATATACATGTTGTAACAAACAATATTGTGGAAGACACTCGTTGCATACATTTCTATGGAGCTGATCAAGAATTTCTAATAGTGTGGTATTCATTATCTATTTGTATATATTTTTGGGTGCTATTTTTATATCAAATGGCAGCTACAATAATCTGTAGTTGACATAGGCCAACCGACAGACATTCAATACACAAAGAACAAAATTCCACCTCTTCACAAAGGTAGGAAGAACCTCTACAACTTTTAAACACAAACAAATAGTTTCTTGTAATAGGAAAATATATGGTCTATAAACTGTGAATAGTGTCTTTAGGACTATAACTGTTTAAGGGTATTTAGTATCCCCAACCTTTCTAACATTTAGACTGAGAATAATCATAAAGCCAACCTCTTCTTGGTCTTCCCTTATCCAAGTACCCAAGTTATAGACAATTGTTTTCCTTCTTTAACTTATTTTAAAGCTTTATATTTTTCAACTGACATGTGATGTTTCCTTGCAACAACCAGTGCCAACCAACTCTATAATTCTCCATTCTCTTATATTGACAATTCCTTCCTTAGAGGCTTAGACTATAGCTTGAAATAAGATATTTGTTTGGTCTTAACTCTTTCCTCCTTTAAGGACATATCTTCTAGACTAATATTATTCTCTATCGAACCCACATGCTTCTCATTTGCAGGGATTTTGGGGGCCAAGGTTGCAGGATTGCTTAAAGTTTTGGGAATTCTAGGCTCTGAATCACCCTTAAGAATCTCATGAACAAGACAAGGAATTTCTAAAAAATACGTAATTTCTTTTCTAGTTGCCTGAGAGTAAGGGTCTAATCCTAAAAATGACATACCTCGATGAGGACAAACATGAAAAATTCCCTTATGGAGCTCCGTATTTCTTCTTTGGGAGAATATTGAACTAGAGGAATGGAATATTGAGGCAGTTCCCTATTTCTATTGAAGGATTATCTACTAACCCTTTGAATTCCTGTCTCAAGAACCTCATTTCCTTAAATTTTCTTGAAACCTCTTCAACTTGATGAGATTTAGGAATATTCAGCCCCATTGCTTTTTTAACCCATATTTTCTTCTGCTTGTTCCTACTCCCTTAGAATTCCTTGCATTCCTTGCATGTCAACTACTGTGCAAGCTTACAACAATCTTGGAGTCATGGATTTTGTAACATGGAATGTTTTGTTTGCAGTGATTCCATTCATTTATTTGGCCTTTCAACTCTAGGTAAACCGTGGTTAAGGCGATTCAACGCTCTGTTCGCAAGGCTAGAGAATGATATCTGATTCAAATACTTTTGTACACGTTGTGCAAAGCTAATTTTTGTAAGCATACATAATCCTATTTTTCCTAAATTCTTTGGAACAATCTATGTAATTGCAAATAGTGTTGACCTACATTAAACTTGAAGCCGCATTGGCTCCACTGTGCAGGTAACACAGTTTGTGGGTGACTGTGTTGGATGCTTTAATTATCCCCTTGCTGCTAGATATCATGAAGCAAGAAAGACATGGATTGGCACTGCAACTCCAGATTCTGTAACAAAAATCCTATGGATTCACTATGTTACCTCAATCTATTGCTCCATTAACACTCTGACCACTATTGGGTATGGAGATATGCATGCTCAAAATACTAGAGAAATGAAATTTGATATCTTCTTCATTTATGACTGCATACTTGATGGGAAACATGAAAAATTTAGTTGTGCGTGACACAAGCCGAACCAGGAGATTTGTAAGTAATATATTCTTAGTAGACTAATTTTTAGGAAATTTATATCTATATATTTTCTCTTTAATTTTAATATTTGACTTCTATTTTAACTGTAGAGGGACATAATTCAGACAGCTTCAAGGTTTTCTTTAAGAAATTGGCTACAACTGCAATATCAAGGCCAAATGTTAGCACATTTATGCCTGAAATTCAGGACAGAGGGCTTGCAGCAAGAAGAAAATTTAAATGATCTTCCAAAGGTGATCTGCACAACCATTGCAATTTTTTTTTCTCGATTATTGAAAAAGTGTACCTTTTCTAGGGAGTGTCACATGATTTCCTTTTCCAGCTGGTAAGTACCGTCTAATGATAAAATAATACCTTCTTTTTTGAGTTTTTGTTTGGGCTTCATTACAAAAACTTGGAGAAATAAATAATATCTTTAATGTTAAGATTTGACTTCCAATTTAACTGTAGAGGGACACAATTCAGGAAGCTTCAAGATTTTCTTTAAGAAATGGGTTGGTAGTGCAATATCAAGAGAAAATTTTAGCACATTTATGCCTGAAATTAAGGATAGAGGGCTTGCAGCAAGAATAAACTTTAAATGATCTTCCAAAGGCGATTTTTGCGTCCATTACTAACCTTTTTTTTGGATCCGTACATTTACACATTTCGTTCCCTTGGAAGTAAATTGCAAATGTTGAAGTTAGTTTAACATATCTTGTTTTACTCGTTGCATTATAGACATCATAACCTGTGGAATGTATCTTAAAAAGCACCGATTAGCACACCAAGAGACATAACATAGATGTAATAGAAAATAACAAATCACCTGGAAACTTAAAGTACTTAAATAAGTGCTTTTTAAGGTGTCAATTGGAATGCAACAAAAGTACACAAACTAGGGCTTCTAGACTGGAAAATAATGACACAAGTTGGCATCCATTATTGGCATGAGAACCCTTCTGTATGTTATAAATTATATTTCCCCTAGGAAAAAAATATCAGAGACAACCATAGCATGCAACTTTCATGTAGGTAGACTGGATCCAATATAACTACATGCAAGGGTCCAAGTCATATATCGATAGCTTTAAGTAGGTTATTCCTTAAAACTGAAAGAAATATTTGCATACCTGCATTTTGTGAGGATTTGCTACTGACATTGTTGGTTGAAAAACAAAATGTCCCTAATGATTTACCTATTCTATCATTGAGATCAAGATATTATTTTTTGAAGGCCCCACAAGGCTTGCTACCTAATTTTCATTGGACTTGGCCATTATTTAATTTAATTCCCATTTGACATAATTTTCTTAAATAGATTATTTGAAAGTTAGATGATGCCTGTGGTAGTAACACATACATTTTTCCAGTGGCCTTTAGTTGATCCTAGCATATTCCATCATGGTATATTTAGAGTTAGGGTGCATGATTCCATGCACATGTTGTTTCCAAAGACGTGATTCCAACAAAGTCCACATTCACCTTGTGGCTAGTTTGGCAATACTTGTGATCATATTGCTCAATCTTGCAAAGTTCCTTGCACCAAGATGTTGGCATCATGATAGTTAATTCAATTAATTGTTGAATCAAAACAATATCATAAATTCATAGGATTTCCAAGGTTAATTGAATGCACATCCAACCTCGTTATCTAACTGGGAATTATAGTGACTAGTTCATTATTCGTTGAAAGTCAGCTTTCCCTCAAATCATTAGTTTAATTGTGTGGAAACTTTAGACAATTTCCATTAGTGACAATCATACACATTATTCTTTAACTCATTGTTTTGTTTCTTGGTGTAATTCCCACACATGTCCAATGTTTCATCCATTCGTGGTACGTTGGTTATGGTATATTCATCTAGGTAGGTTATGGTATATTCATCCAGGTAATTTTTGTAAACTATATTATGACACTAAAATAATTTGGATGGTTTGTTGACTAGTGAAGACATTGTTTTAGTGAAGTCCTACTTATAAATTTACTTAAATATTAAATGAACAACTCTTAGATATTGTTGTGGGATTTAATGTTGTGGGGTGTGAACTTCTTGTAGGTGGCTGAGATCACAAGCAGGGATTGTTCACTTCCTGGGCAACATGGATACCTGATTGGGCTGTGTACATTACCAGCAGGGGTTTTATACCATCTGGGAGTTGCATCTACAACATGGAGGTGTGAATATAGTAATTCTCATTTCTAGGCATTACCACTTCTTGGTCACTTTTTCTTCATCCTTGTATCAAACATACAGTCAATATAAAGACCATATACATGCTATAATAACCAATATTATGGAAGACACTCGTTATCTATATTTCTATGGAGATATAGATCCAACAGTCCCCTTGTTTTACGGGGCATTACATGTACATTTGAATGAGGAATAAAGATTGGGATTGTTGGCCTTTAGAAAATTTCTATGCTTTTATAATAAAGTTTGCAAAGGGATTATTTTTTGTACACTCCTTTAATCAGCCATGATCTATTTTATTTCTTTGAATTTTCATCATGTCATATGGACATAATGGTCAATATTTAGTAGTATTGAGTTAAAAATTCTAAATTAATATAATTATGATTTTGTAGGAAACATTCATTAAGAGATGTGGATATAATGGGCAATGATATGAAAGTGTTCAAAGAGTTCAATCCATATGTCCACCTTCATCTAGTAGACCTTTTCACCTTGGACGAATTCAGGTATATTCCAGGCTACTGTGTTTCACTGCCATATATCAAATTTTCTCTAGTTTGGTAATCTTCTAACCGATTAGTTGGTTACATGGAAGGAAAATGACGAACTTAAAGACTATAGTCGAGATACAAAGGCTTAACCGACCCTTTCATTTCTGAATATTAAAAATTTTGTTGAAAGAAATGATGCCATCCAACAAAATATGACCTTCCCTACCATGGAAAATTCCAGGCTCGGATTACTCATTAATCAGAGGTTCTATATTTCTAGTCATTTCATATTAAAACTGAGTCACTTTTTCTCTAGAACCTCAAAAAGACGACTTCTTGATTTTAAATTCATTTCTTTCCAAGAACACTTAACATTGAATCTATTGCAACTGCTAACAACCATCTGATGTATTCCTATATCATTGTGCTTTTCTACAGTATTAATTGGCAGCATCATTGTTGCAAAAATCCTCGATCTAATCCAAATGTAACAACAATATTTATGGATCAAAACTGTGAACCTGCAAATGGAGCTCAAAATCCATCTCAAGAAAACAATTCTCTTACAGGGACAACTTCAAACTGGGTGGATTTTCCTCCCTTTCCTACAACATATAGTGTAAGTCACAGTTTTGATTAACATCTTGAATATTTGCTTTATGTTTATTCACCTTTTGATATGCATCATACATTTATTGGTCCAACTGTACCTAGCTTTTCTTAGTAACATTTCATGAAACTGTTTGCAGCCATTTCAACCTGGAGTTTCTCCTGCTTCCAGTGGTTTTACAGGATGGCCGGTAAATATCAATCATCCTCTGTCATCTGCACTAGCTTCTGTTTCAGGTGGACATTTGGAAAATGCCTTTAATTTTTATAATGAAATTTATGCATGAAGTATTTTTTTGTTGTTGTGATTGGTTTTCATTATTTTAGTTTAAAAGGTAAATTGCATTGTTGTACAATATTGTATTTTTTAGTGCAATCCATGGTGTTTTGATAATGGGTTAAATTGAACAGAATGGATGAAGCAAGGAAGACTTTGTCAAGAAAATTTCCTAATCCCTCCAATAGGATAAATCCATATTGGATGGTGATCATACACTAGCATGTGGTTATTGGTTTCTTATTTCATTATCATGTAATGCATCATGTGAATGATGCATATGGCATGTCGCTCACTTCAGTCATCTATGAAATCTGGTTTGCATTTTCTTGGATCCTTGATGAGTTTCCAAAGTGGCTTCCGATTGATAGGGAAACTTATCTAGATAGATTGTCATTTAGGTAAATCAATGACACTCCATGATTGCCAACAATAATCTCCTTTATTCAGGTTTATTCTATTTTTATATTTGGCAGATAGACCTTTGTTTTAGCTCTTAGATTTGTTGGGGTTCAGGTATGAGAAAGAGGAAAGAACATTTAAATACCTTGAGAAGCCATGGATATTGTAGCTTTTTTGACTTTTGTGGGTGTCAACATATCCATATGCATATTATTTTTCTTTATGTACTCCATATTGAGAAAGAAACCCATCAATTTCAATGTTTATTTTCCTGGTAAGCTTGAAGGACACAACAATACATATTTTAGTTTATTAGAGAGGCTTGTACCTTCAACGATTTGGGTAAAAAAGGCATGGGAAGCATCATAAAAGGATAATTTTTTTCTTTGCAGGATCCAGGGATCCTTCCATAACAACATGCTTTAGTCCCTTCATTTATGGGCAGGGGGAAAGGAATTCATCCATTCCCTTATGTAGATTCTAATCTTCCAGGTTTGTGATTCTAAAACACTAGTTGGACATTCGATTTTGGTCGGTGATTTCATTGTGTTTTCTATCACCTTTACTTGTATTATCTTTGGTCTTATGATGTTTTTAGTATTGTTGATATTTCCAACAATTTTTAGGGCTTCCTTTGATTGTTTTCATGGGATTTTTTCTTTTTCTTCATTGGATGAGTCTTATGTATATGATTATCTTAGTTTCTACCTTCAAGGAAAACATTTTTCTTCTCACATATCATCTCATATTTACATTCATTTAGAAAAATTCAGTTTTCTAAAGGTTACTCCATTAACTTAGCATCTACAAATTTCTTTCTGGAAAGTACACCATGAATCACATTAATTTTTAATGTTACAAGTTTTCTACTGTTTTTTTCATTTTTTTTAAGTCTCATTGTTGTGGTGGATTTGGTGCACGAGTGTACAAAATCGCACCAATTTAAATGGTGTGGTTCAACCCTTTAAACTCTAGGTAATAGGAAGAAAGTGGTGGAGCTCAAAAGCATACAATCTAGAGGAAAAAGCATGCAAATGTATACTCAAATTAAACTAAAAATAAAACAAAAATATATAGAAGCTATTGAAGAGAGTGGAATGATAATAGTGCAAATAATGGCTCCAGGCCCCTTCTTATTAAACGTTTGATACGAAGAAGAAATTTTACCCACTTGCCAAAGGGCCCCTAGACAATGGTTCTAGGTCCCGATGCAAGGATGTTGTTTTCCAAGCTCGCCTTGGTGAAAGCTCACTCTTTCTCTGTTGTGACGGACTAGGATTGCTGGATGGCCAACAATCGAGTCCCCTCTATCTCCAACTCTAGGTCACACAATGCTGGTATTTCTTGGGCAATTCTAGCGAACATAACAATGTGATCACCCATTCTTCATCTCATGGTGCCTTTATATAGGGGATTTCAAATCCTCCTTCCCTCCCTTGGTACATGATGGATGGTGACCCAAGGGAGAGGTATGATTCCATTGTGTGCTCCAAATATTCCTTTGTGTGCTCACATAGTGTCTAAGGAGGTGCTGGTGGCTATCCTTAGGCGGCTTCATGTAAGGAGTAACTGTCATTTGCTTTGTGTGGTCACAAAAAGTGACATTTTTCCACTTTCAGGAATGCACGCTTATCGGGAAAAAATGTGCGCATAAGGCTCTCTTCTCGAAGGATAATGCGCGCAAATAGCATTTTGTGACGAATTCAAATTTGATTTTCTCAAAAACTTAGAGATTTTAAATACTTTCTTGATTCCATAATGTCTTCCTGCCCTATAAATCCTTTAGCCTAACATTAATTAATGTCATCTTCTGCTGTACGATTTTCCAGTGTTAATAGTTGCCCCCTAATGTGTGAGGTCTAGGAAGGACTGTATAGCCAAAATACATTATAGTTTATTTTCTGTATCGTGCGTAGAGAGAGAGGGAGATCTGTGTGGAGCTTTTGGAGTTGACAACACCCTGCAACGGTTCTAAGAATGACAACGTCTAAGGGATCCCTACAAGAAAATACAATATACAACATATATAAAAAATTTCAACGAGGCGAGCATGTCCCATGCTCGTGATGCTATGGCTAGTTAAAAAAAATTGACAGATACATGTGTTTTCTGTGTCACTACTATGGTAGTGATGTTGCCGGTTGTTGACGAAGACTGCTGACGCCCTCAAGGGAATTTTTTCTTTGATGATAGGTGGAATGTGGTACCCATATGCATAAACTTGGTATGGCATGTAACTACGCAATGTACGCATATGACTGGCTAGGACCTTCGCGTGTAAGCATTGTTTGATAGAGATGTTTGTGGAGGCATGGGTCTTCGATGGATCTCATCAAAGTGCAATGGTTGTAAGGTACGATACCATATTGACATGAAGCTCTTGTCGTAGTCAAATTTCAGGAAGATCGATAAAATCTGTGGACAATGATGTCTCCGACAGTGCCACTTGAGGATACCCCTTTGCATGGGGAGGGGTGATCCAAGCTACCGCTTCCTTTTTGGAAAAGAGGTGTCGAGGTTGACAAAAAGGAAGCCTTAACCGAACCATGGGTCACTGACCTGAGGGGTTAGGGACTTGGATGTGATGGGTTTAACATAGGCATGTTGGTGGGAGGTGACTGAAAACTGATGAAGGGGATTCAGTGGCCCGAGATCAGTGTATACTTAAGCAGCTTGGCTGCAGTCATAGTTATTTCTGAAGGAAAAATTCTTAGAGTCGGTAGGACTTCCAGGGTTGGTGTAAACCGGCTATGAATGTCGTGATGGTGCATACGTGGGGGGGGGGGTGAAATAATCCAACCAAGGGAGGTCAGGGACTACTGCCATGTGGGAAAAGATGAAATATGAGGGTGAAGGGGTGAAGTGCACCATTTGTGGTCTTTGTACACTTACCAAAAGAATAAAAAAATGGTGTTTGGTTTGTACAAAACACAGATACCGGTACCCCAAAACATGAAAGTTTTCGCTCACTGATGGTGTGAGGAAGGTGTTTTGCTAAGGGTGGGGGTCCCATTGGTTGGTCTCATGTGCAAGGTTGATGAAGAGGATAAAACATATAGCAGATGGGATTGTGCTAGTGGAGGTATGGTGGGCCAAATGCGATGCGCAGTGGTGCGCCTTTTATCTGCTTGAAAAACCTGGTCGTCCAGGAAGAGGGTTTTAGTTAGCATGGTAAACTTGACCTTATGCATGATGAATGGATGGGCACGAGGTGCTTCCCAGACTAGAGTGGTATGGCCATGGCATCACTGTGGCTGTGATATATGGTCTACTTTGGGTGACGAGCGCCATGGAGGGGAGGCTCTACTAACCAACACAGATGTTTATCATGTGTAGGGTGAGGTTCTGATAAACACAGTCGGATATGAGGACCCTATAATTTATTTTTGATGGAGAAATGATGTCAGGATATGAAAAGTTTTCTGGGACTCTATCATGCTAGGGGTAGAATGATACCTGCTCTGGAACTTTCAATAGATGATGTTGTGAATGGGTTGCAGGTTTTTTCCTGCAAAAACAACTACCTCAAGTGAAAGCATCTTATTTTCATCAAATATTATTGAAAGGCATGAGATTTTAAAAAGGAAGATGAGAGAGGGCATACCTGCTGGCGCTGAAAATTTATTTTTTCCGGAAAGCGAATGTGTGGCATCACTTCTATTCATCATGGAGTACTGATGATGGTGCAACTTACGGTTCGCAGAATGTACTCTCTGATCTCTCGTTATGGCCCTCCAATTTTTTTTAAAAGGGCAATAAATAAGTGAACATGGCCCTTTTTCAATTCATTTGTACTTGTTGAGGTTTGAGAGATCAGAGGCGTTTGCAGAGCATTTCTTGCCATTGCGGTCAGCCCATGTACCAGGGACTAGCGATACTATGCCGAGGTAACTTCCATGAATTCTTGCATTTTAATTTTTATAGTTTTGTGGTGCTAGGGGTCGTAAAAATTGGGTTTGAATGGAATTTGGATGACTTTTTCCCTAGATTGCGCGGGCGATCTGGGCAAAAGCGTGCCTTCCTTGCATGCAATTTTGAGGGACAGGCGCGCAAGGGCACTCTGTTCCCCAATTTTAGCATGCCAAGGCACGCCTGTGAAAAACACAAGCACGTGCTAAGCGCACCTATTTGAGGGACAGGCATGCAAAGGCCGAGGTCAAATTTTTTTTGGTTTCTTGTCTATTTTTTGGTTTTTTCTCTGTACTGATGGGTACCTGTGTTGATGACAGGTTATTGTGGAGGGAGTGAGACTGGCCTGAGATCCGGACCGCCCTAGTTGCTGATGCTGGGGCGTGAAGTTAGTTGGCTGCATGGGGCCTTCTGATGTTTTCTGAAAATGACTTTATTCGGCCACATGACCATTTACTACGCTACATTATATAGCACTGGTGAAACATGTTCATCTTGCAGGGGAAAAAATTGGTGATCCGTCCCGAGACGAATATCTAATTTGTGACCGAGTTACTGCCTGAAGGTGAGGCGTTGAGGTACCCACTCTCCTCTGGGAGAGTGAGCCTGGATAGATTCCAGAGGTGTCATTGCGAGGGGGTGCCTATTACCGAGGGATGCATCAGCATTGCATCAGTTACAGATGTGGCACAGCGGTGTGCTCTGGCGGTGATCGTATGATTTTCAGGGTCGTTTGATCGGCAACGGGCATCTGGCCCTCAGGTTGGAGTTCTGCGCCGATTGAGGTCCGAGCATTTCTTTGACTTCACCCACTTTTGTTTTGATGTTATGGTGTCGCAATTGAACAAGGTCCAACGTTGATCAAAGTCATTTCTGTACACCAGTATCCTATGCAACATCATGTACGAGAGGGTGGTGATGCTGAGGTCGGTGGTGGAGGTGCCTATTAGGGGGCCATGGGAGCCACTTATGAGGAGGTGGGCTCCGGTGATGAGTCGGTGGTGGCATGGTGGGGCATTATTGGAATGCCACGACAGAGGCTTGGTTCGAGGTCAACCAACAAATGTTCCTACCATACCCATATGTGGGGATGGACTTCTAGGGTGACCTAGACATTGGGCTCCCTTTTGGTTATGTTTGGGGACTGGAAGGTATGGTTTATATGTTTTTTCTACATTTGTTTGAGTATGTATGTACTTACGTGTTTTTTTAGTGACACTGACATTTTTTTGGTTACTCGTGTTGATGTTGGTGAGGTGGGTCACCCCATGGCCCGACTGGTGGCCACGATCCTCCACGATGACCTCGAGGTGGTCAGGGAGGAGGTGATGCAGGTGGACCAGGCAGTGATGCCGCTGGACCTGGCGGAGATGGTGTTGGCCCCTCAAGTGAGGATAGAAGCTCAACTGCTAGAGAGTTTTCAGCCGAGTGAGCTCGTTCTGATGCGGTTGAGGTGCACATTGCAGTACATACATCTCAGGTGACTGCTCTTGAGGACTTCCGGGGTCGAGTGGACCGCTTGACCCAGGGTATGCCTGCTCGAGGTTTCATGGATGACCTCAAGGAGGTCTGGTTGGAGACAGTGATGGCCCATGAGAGGGATTTTCGGACCACTCTATGTCGGGTGGTGATCATAGTGGCGATGACAGCTTCGATGGTGGTACCGGGAGCAGTGGTGGGTCGAGGTGCCCCCCTTGAGGGAGCACCCCCCTAGAGAAGTTTTGTACATAGAGAAAGCATCCTTTATGAGGCTGATTCCCTTATTTTTGATGACTTTTTGTATCTTTGGGCTGGAAATTGGGCCAGCGACAATATTTTTTGTACTCAGATATACATATTTTTGATATATATATGAGATGTATTTTTGCGGCTCTACATGATGTATCACCTTTTTTTGTTAATGTATTTTGTTATGTTGATGGATATCTATATTTTTAGTTTTATTTATGATGGTTTATTCGAGATGCATTCCAGTTTAGGATATTGTTAGCTATGCAATCAACTGTTTGGTTTTGACTCCTTAGTACATGTGAAATGTGATATAGTCAAACTATCTGCTTAATCTTTTGGCACACAAATATTTTCTAAAAATATGTGTATCTCTTGTCTCAAATTTTTGGTTTAGTTGTGATACTACTAACTGGGAATCAAGGTATGCATGCATATGGCGAATGCCTCGATGGAGGGCGTCGCACATAATTTGATGGTGGCATCATAGTCTGCCTGATTGTTTGTTGTTGAACCGATAAATACGCCATTTGAACACAGTGGTGATCGGTCAGGGCGGTAAATGACCCAGGCGGCTGTGGCTAAATTTTGAGACCATCTTCAGCAAATCCAAAATAGGGTTCATTTTGGTGATCCATGGTGATACATTGAGCACTTTTAAATAAGTATTTGGGTCAAAAATTTTGGGTTTTTGTGTACTCTTACTCTTGGGGAAGGACTTTTGGGGCCCTTATGGGTAGAATTTATTTAGGTAAAGGTCATTGACGAGGTTAGTGAGGCAAGTCCCGTCCGGTTCCATCAAGATGCATGCCCCTTGTTGGAGGCAATGTTTAATGATGTAGGGTCCTTTCCACAAGGTTTTGAACTTTCCTGGCCCTAAGGCCTCTTTTGTGACATTGTAGCGAAGGACTAATTCTCCCTCGGTAAATGAGGAAGGGGTGATGTGGTAGTAAAATGATGCTTTTACCCTTTTCTTATGGGCCTCATTATGCTGCAACGATTGTCGTCAATTTTCGTTGACAAGCTCTAGTTGTATTAGGTGCTGCTCTAGAGGTTGGGTGTCATTGAGGAGTTCGATGGTAGCATGCAAATTTGGGATCTCACGTTCTATGGGAATCACAACTTCGACCCCATATACTAAGTGGAAGGGAGTGAAAGCAGTGGAAGTTTTCACCATCGTGCAGTATGCCCATAGGGCGGAAAAGAGAATATGGTGCCATTTGGTTTTATGGTTATTCACCATGCGTTGTAACATAGTTTTGAGTACTTTGTTAATAGCTTCTACATGTTCGTTGGACTGGGGGTAGTATGGTGAAGTGAATTCGTGGGTGAATCTGAGGTGGTGAGATAGCTCCTCGAAAAATTCATTCTCGAATTGTTTCCTGTGGTCAAAGGCTAACTCTTTGGGTACGACGAATTGGGGGATCACATGGTTAAACAATAATCGAGCAGCAGTTTTTGTTGTGTTGTCGTATGTGGGCATGGCCTCAACCCACTTGGTGAAATAGTCGACAGCCACAATGATGTATTTATGGTTACCTGATGAGGCAGGGTTACAAGTCATGAAGTGAATCCCCCAATTACAAAAGGGGCTGGCTACTATGGCAGGGTGTAGAGGAGTGGGAGGTGCTCTTGCCTTATGAGCGAAGCGCTGCCATTGTTCACATATTTTGACTTCTGTGATGTAGTTGCGAAACAAGGAGGGTAAAAAATATCCTACATGTAGGACTTTCTGGGTGGTAGCCATTCCTGATAGATGGCTACTACAAGCACCTCCGTGATAGTCATTAAGGGCTTGTTCTGCTTGGTCATGAGTAAGCCATCACCATAAAAAGGGGTCGATGCCTCACCGGTATAAGACATCTCCTATAAGGAGATATCGAGGGGCTTGCTGGCATATGCGCCAACGATCGTCTCATGTGAGATGAGGTCTGAAATTTTGGGTTTGCAAGAATAGGAGAATGTCTCCGTACTAAGGGTCGTTGGTTGCTGCGAAGAAGAGATGTTCATATGGTAGCGAATTGTCTACTGGTGATCCCTCAGAATTTCGTGGGAGGTACTTTATGAACTCTGTTAATGTAAGTGTCTTTTTTCTTTTGGGGGAGCGAAAATGTAAGTCATATTCTTAGATAATGACTATCCAACGGGCATACTTGTGGTTCATTAAGCGACGTGTGAGCAGGTATTTGATGGGTTTAATATCTGCGATAACCGTAGTGGTTTTTAAGATGATTTAGTGGTGAAGTTTCTGGACTTCGTGGATTAATGCTAGGGAATTATTTTCTTCGGGTTCATATCTCAATGTTGGGCCCGATAAGGTTTTATTGACGTAATATATTACGTGCTCCTTTCTTTCTGGGCCCTCCTAAATCAAAACTATGGCGAATGTGGAGTCGGAAGCTGATAGGTACAAGATATAATCCTTGTCATAGTCTGGGGGACTAATGAGTGGTTTTAATTCATCCAACTCCAGACATATATGGGTAGGATGGCCTATTACGTCACATATGGCGCAGACTGGTGACTCCCATGGAATGGCGGGGGTCACCATCTTCTTTCCCATTTTTTTGGTTTTCCTGGCCATGATCATCGATTTCGCAATGGGAACTTCCTTTGCGAGGGTGGTCTCGACCGTTTCTTGGATGGGTGGGGGCTCCTCGGGACTGAGGGTTTTCAAACCTGTGGCAGTAATGAGGGTGGCTCTTGTTTTGAAAGGAGGAATAAGGTACCAAAATGTGAATGCCAACGATATGTTGGGTAAAACCAGCGTTGCCAAAAACTTCTAGGAGACGAAGCTAGCTAGGGGGTACAGGAAAGGGGTTTGGGAAGCAACATAGGTTAGAGAGGCTACCATGGCTGATGCCTTAGTATCGTTACTTCTTGAGTCCATGTCTTAACTAGCCTCGACGCTTGATGTGGACATCATACACATCGGAGCCCCTATGACAGCGGGTGATGCCTCAGGGATAATGGGAGGATCTCCTAGGAATGACCCTAGAATGGATGACGGTTTTAATTGGCCAGGGCCATATTCTTGGTATCATGAAAGACCATCTAAGGCTGTATCTACATAGGGTAGAATTACATCCGTGTTGGTTAGGGGATGTTTCTTGATGTGTGTCAACTGGTCTACAGTAATGATGCGGTTCTCATGGGGGAACATCATAATGCAGAAGACGGAGGAGGCTATGGCGGATATTGCATACATATAACTCTACCCAAGGAGTATATTGTAGTCCAAGTGAGCATCCAAGACTTCAATGTCTATCTGGACCGTCTTTCTGGCTAAACCGACCAGGAAATTTTGGTAGAGACTGACGAGGGTCGAGGGATGACCGTCGTACACTTGAAGAATTATGACAGAGGTTTTCAATTCGGGAGAACCCAACTTCTGCCAAACATTTTTTGACATGATGCATGTCGATGCACCCTCGTCTATGACACATCATTGAATAGTGATATTCTGTACCAATATTGGTATCTGGAAGGCGACCATGGGAGGAAGCCAAGGGGTGGATTTATCTAAGTCAAAAGCCATCAAGCGTGTATCGGCAGGGTAGATAGCGCCTAACGCAGAAAGTAGGGCTTTCCGTTGTTTCGAGCATGACTGCAGTACTTCCAGAGCTGAAATAGTAGCAGGAGATTGAGCTAAATCATCCAAAATGCTATAATTATGGGATGTTTTGGAGTAGTTACTTGCTCGCCTATTAGGTCCCTTTTCCATCTTTGGAAATGGTTCTATAGGCATCTTTGAAATGGTCAAAGGTGCAGTCGGCGCACTATTACTAGCCCCTAACGTAGTGGTGTCTGGTGGGGTGTCGTAGTTGCGATTCCGTGTTTGGAAAAACATCTCTTCCCCAGTCATGTAGATTTCATGGCTGCTTTTCCTAGAATCGTCTGGGTTTTGCTGCTGAGTGTTGACCGTCCCTTGGTGGGGGAAAGGTTCTTGCATCACAGCGGGTTGCTGGGAAGATCCTCCTTGCCCTCAGTTACTCTGTATCTTTTTTAGCTCAGGGAGATTGGGACAATGGTGAGTATAGTGCCCGTAATCTCCACATATCGAATAGGAATGGTTTGTTCGAAGAGGTGGCCTTTTGCCTTGCCATTGGGCATTTCTAGGATCCTGGTTTTGATTTCGGTTGGAGTTACCTCTAGCCTAGGATCGTAGAGGGCGTTGCTAGTTTCTGCCCCCTTGTCCAGGGTTACCTTTTGGCTTGTTTTTGGATTTTTTCTTTACGAAATTAGGAGGGAAGTTCTCCTGGTTATACTGGTGTGGTTGTTTTTGGGACGATTGCAAAAAGTTCACTTGTGCATTGGTTTGCGTAGGTGGGTCATGTGTTGGGGACTGAGTATAACGTTGTCCTGAATTTGTACCTAGCCATTGGAGGGGAGCTCTTCGGCCAGTGCTTCTTTTTGCGTACTGGGTCCCCTCAGCCGGAGGATAGGGTCCTCCTTGGTGATACGCTTGCGCCCTATTAGTCAAATTTTGTTGTGGCATATGATGACTTTGAAATCTGGGTTAATAAATGTTCTAGGTAGAACTATATGTGTAACCAGGGTTTTTACTACTGCTGCCTAGGTAACCTTGGGTCATTGACCCAATTAGCCCATCTGCAGAGTTCGACGCGCCAGGAAGTTCTTGGTAAGTTTGCAGGCGCAGGGCGTTAGGTAGGATGTTGTAAATGTATCATGACTGCGTATAAATCAGTTCAAGCTTCTGGGCTTTACTGATTTCATCCTCTTCGGATGTGGGGTTTTTTTGCACCACATCCTTTGAAATCTTCGCCGTCAGAGTTTTCAAGAATAAATGTAAGAGAACCTGATCGTCTAGTTTAGCTTTACATAAACTGTGATGCCGCCTCCATTAATGAAGATGGTCCGAGATATGGATGGCGGGGGTTTGTCTAAAATGAGTTAGTAATTCCATTCCCGAATCATGGTGAATGGGTAACTGAAAATATGTGAGGAATGCAGTAGTAAGGGTGGTAAAGGTTCCATGTGAAGCAAGAGGTTGCTCCACGTACCACTTCGCGGCTACTCCTGTAAGAGTGCGTTGAAATAGCCTCAATCGAACAGTGTTGTCGATGATACTGTTCGATGAGCACCATAGGTGAAAGGTCATTACATGATTACCTGGGTCTTTTGCTTGCTTGCCTTCGAATTTTGGTATATCCAAAGGAATATTCATGGGCATGGGAGGCCATGAAGGATCGTGTGCGATGGGGTCATTCGTTAGCTTGGTTAAATCGGGTAGATTTAACGAAGCTAAGAAAGGTGACTCGGAGGTTGATGCCATTGCAATGTGTGAAGACAAAAAATGCTGGTTAGAACGAGGGTTAGTCTGTGACATACCCTGCTACCTATTCAGCTGGCTTCCCGAATGGGACGCACTCCTTTACCCCCTATGGGTCGAGGGGGGAGTGGTGTGTGGTGTGGTGTTGGGAGACTGTCTAGGGTTCCCAACTATGGTTTCTCCAATGAAGGATGAAGCAATGATGGTGGTAGTGTTCCGTCTTTGACGCCTAAGTGGCAAAAGACCTAGAATCCCTCTCGGTAATGGGGGGAGGTCCAAAAGACACCTGGATCGATGAGGTTCCATTCGGACCGTTTGGGTGTCGACCAGGTTAGGTTTTGGAAAAAATTGAGAGGATAGAGTCTATGATCAAAGAAAAATTATGGCCACGTACATAAAACAAAGAAAAAATAAAATAAATTTTCCCTTTAAATCAATCTATCTGATCAATCAAGAAAAAAAGTGGGTTTTGTTTGTTTGCGTGTGATACTAAAAATCTTAGGAGACCTATTGCATCCTCACACACTCAAAAGCAACTGGGCCTTGAGAAGATTTGTTGCGAGTGCTGGCACAACATCCCGTAAGAGCTAGCAATGCCCCCAATCAGCCGAAGGGAATCCACTAAGGTAAGGGTAAAGGGTCTGGCGCTTGCCTGGACCATCACCTATAGGGTAAAGGATGCCCTAGTTTTTGGCCACTAAGAACCACCATCCCATGTGAGCGTTCGAGTCTTGGGCTTCTTGGTAGTCAGATAATAGTATCGAGTATCAGTCGGGTCAGGTAGCCTGAACTGATACCGCACACATTGCGCCTAAGCCTAACCCCCTCTGAATCGGGTCTCTGCTGCGCTCGGGTTTTCTTTGCCATGGGATGATTGGTGGATTTGAAGCTCCCTAAATACAAAAATTCTATGTTTCAATATAAAGTATGATCAAGGTGTCTTATTGGATGCCTACACCCTTGATCCTAAATTAAACTATACATTCTTTTGTGGCCCCTGTGGGGATAATTTAGTGAGTTTTATTAAGTTAGTTTTAGGTTTCTTTCTTTTCCTAGTGGGTGGTGTGTGTGAGCGTAAGGTGAACAAGCACATAGTTTGGATGTGTGGATATCGGCGATCCTTTACAAAAAACCCCTATTTAAACTATGTTATATTGTTCCTGGCTCAAATGGAAAACATGTGCGGATAATGGGCCGCTTTCAAATTTTCCTAGTTAATCTATGTGACTAACTATAGGGAGATGATGAATTGTAAATATAGAGCATTCATGTAATTACCTAGGATCACTGGAGGGTGCAAAGGTAGCAAAGATTACTTGCTCTTGTATAGACAATTCGATCCTAGTCCCGCAATTCCTAATGTAAAAATTGAACTAAACTAAACAATTTCTACAGTAAAGGAAAGAAAACTAGCTATGCATGCGTGGTCTTGGGAAAATTACTTGGACTATTTATCTAGGCGTGAATACCAAAAATTTTCAAAACATAAATTGTTTGGAACACAAATTAATTTTCCCCCTAGTTAAACTATGTCAATATTTTGCAAAAATCAACTTGAATCAAAGACTAACTTTAACCCTACAGAAAGCAGCTAGAAGTGAGTTCTAACAAGCTATGGGGTATCAAAACAAGTGTTGGTAGATACATTAGGGGCTGCCAAGCACCTTACAAGAGGAAATAAAAAAAATATTGGGAGAGAAATCTCATTCTGTAAATTGCGCGCAAAAAGCCTTGACAGGTGCGCTTTCCTGCGTGCAGGTCAGCACTCAATGCACGCCCTGCACGTTTGTGAGGAAAAAATGCGTGCAAATTCCTGCAAGTAAAAAAGATTAGGAGCTGCTCTTCTTCAATCTGTCACTCAAAGTGAATCTAGGGACTGCAAGATAGATTAGAGGACTATCAACTCCACTCTCCAGCATAGACAAAGGTCTCCTGCAAAAGAAGGCACAACCACATAAACTTGTAAAATGTTAGTGGAGATGCCAATCCTGTTGTGGTGGATTTGGTGCACAAGTGTATGAAATCACACCAGTTTAAAGGGTGTGGTTCGGCCTTTCAAACTCTAAGTAACAGGAAAAAAGTGGTGGAGTTCAAAAGCATACAATCTAGAGGAAAAAGCATGGAAATGTATACTCAAATTAAACTAAAAATAAAACACAAATATACAGAAGCTATTGAATAGATTCATACGATAATAGTGCAAATAGTGGCTCTAGGCCCCTTCTTATTAAACGTTTGATATGAAGAAGAAATTTTACCCACTTGCCAAAGGGGCCCTAGATAATGGTTCTAGGTCCCGATGCAAGGATGTTTTTTTCCAAGCTTTCCTTGGTGCAAGCTCCCCCTCTCTCTACTATGATGGACTAAGATTGTTGGATCGCCAACAATCGAGCCCCCTCTATCTGCAGCTCCAGGTCACACACTGCTGGTATTTCTTGGGAAATTCTGGAGATCATAACAATGTGATCACCCACTTTTCATCTCATGGTGGCTTTATATAGGGGATTTAAAATCCTCCTTCCCTCCCTTGGTACATGGTGGATGGTGACCCAAGGGAGAGGTATGATTCCATTGTGTGCTCACATAGTGTCTAACGAGGCATTAGTGGCTATCCTTAGGCAGATTCATGTAAGGAGTAACTGTCCTTTTATTTGTGTGGTCCTAGAAAGTGACATTTTGCCACTTTTAGGAATGCCTGCTTATCGGGAAAAAAGGAGTGCAGAAGGCGCTCTTCTCGAAGGATAATGCTCGCAAATAGCATTTTATGACTAGTTCAAATTTGATTTTCTCAAAACCTTATATATTTTAAATACTTTCTTGATTCCATAATGTGTTCCTGCCCTATAAATATTTTGGCCTAACATTGATTAATGTCATCTTCTGTTCTACGATTTTCCAGTGTTAACACTCATTATCTTTGCTTCCTAGAGACAATTATGATTTCCCTTCCTCCTTCATGATAGTTATTAATGGTTGTCCACCTTCATTATTTGCAAAACATACATTCGCATAAACTTTTTCAGTTTTAAAATCACAAGGCACTATAGGCTCACTCTTTTTCAACAATTTCTTCTTATGTTCTAAACTTTTCATACAGTCCATGAGACCTTCCATCATTCTCCTCGCATCATATTCATCATCATGTCCGCCAAGGAGTGATCTTTGTTTTGGTTTACAGAGGTAGACATCCTCTCCCTCATATTATAGAGGTCAATTTTTCCTTCTCCTTCGACTTGAAAATATCAAGTACACATCTCTATCATTCTCTAACTGTACTCATGTCTTTTATTTACCATCAATCTAAAAAATTTAAATTGATTCAATCTGCAAAATTGAAGACTGGGTTTAATTTTCAAGTGTTTTCAGCATTGGGATCTTATGTAATCCAAGAATGTTATTGTTTCCCTCTTAGTTGTCATAATTTCTACCATTTCTTCTACTTATTCTATCTGCAAATTAACAATGTCAATAAAAATACAAAGGTCTTCAATTCTTGAATATACTTGACCGTCATCATTAATGTGCTGTTGTGCACCATATGCAATTATCCTATTGCAGATTTCACCATCTCTTTAAACTTGGTTTAGGATAATTTCCAGTAGGTTGTTAATGCCATTAGAAATCCATCATGCTACAAACAACTCACTCCTTGTTTAGTTATAGGAAGTTCCAGTTTTTATAATAGCTTGAATAAAATATGAATATTTCCTTCTCCTTGGACTTGAAAATATCAAGTACACATCTCTCTCAATCTCTAACTGTACTCATATATTTTTTTTAGCATCAATATGCAAACTTGAAATTGATTCACACAACCTTATAAAACAATCTCGTGTTCCCTTTTGATGTCAAATTATGCAATTTATTAGTGTGAATATTCAATATTTTAAACATTTGGCACTTTGCATAATAAGTAAATCAGATTTGTAACTTGACAGAAGCTAGAACCCTTATCATCTAAACTCCTCAGAACTTTAAGAATTATAATATTGGCCATGTAAAGAGATGCACTGGGCTATCTAACTCATTCCAGCTAATTAACAAGAATCACAACCATATAGTTTGATATACCCACATTTATGGGAAGGATGATTTAAAATTTGTTTTAATATATGCCAAACAATATGCCATTTAATTAGATATAAGCTCGTCCTGAAAACTTTGGAAACAGTAGCAGGATTAAATTATTAATATCAAGGTTCATAAAAGAGGCCAGCTCTACCCATAACCACAAAGCCCCTCTTCATAACCCCCTTATGGTCAACTAGATTGTATTTGTTATGTATTAACCGTTTTTTGGGTATCAATGAATACTCAAGATTTCATTAAATTTTTACCTAGGAATGAATAATGATTTGTGAAAACTCATTTGAGACATGTTCCTTTGGATATTTTTCTTTTAAGTTACTTCTTGACATTCTAAAAATTTTCTTGGTTCTAAAAGTTGTGAGCTTTTTTGCATCACTAACAACAGGTAGACGTGAAGGTGCTGGAGCAAGTGTCTTTGGATATCCCACGATATTTTTTGGCCTACCATTTGAGTTTTTACTAGACACTGTTGGGGAGTTAGGCAACATAAGGCAAGTGATAATGAAGAAATAGTAAGAGTGCACAATTTTATTTTCAGGTACGAACTACTTCATTTATTTTATTTCAATAAGTATCTCTCTTGAAAATGTTTGAGAAATGGCATATAAATTGCCTTACATAGATTTATTATTTTATTCTTAAGAGGAATAAGGATGAGTGATTTTTTGTGCCTCTAAGAAATGATTAACTTCTAAGAAAAAAACTAGCGATATGGACTTCTCTGCAACTTCAGCTCGCTATGAAGTCGATTAGAGGGTGATATTTAACACAGATTTGTGCCATGACACAACTGATTTCAGGCTTATTTTTAACACTGAGTCGAGGTTGATATTTAACACAGATTTTTGCTATGACAACACTGAAATTAAGTGTAAATTGGCCAATCAATTGTAGATTCGAATGCATATACATTTTTTCTATTTTTTGTTATCAAGGAAGCCAATTCCAATTATACAAAGGTATTGAAATGGTGGAGCTAACCACTGGATATGAATTTATTTTTCAAGCATTTAATGTGATTCAACCTTTTCAATTTATATTTTAGAGATTAAACTCTATTGTAGGATGGAGAAATATTGTAAATTTTTATTTTGCCTCACAATATGTCATGAAATGAAGTTCCAACTGAGGATCTTGCATGTTCAAATTCAATGACATGAATTTATTTTCAGGGAATATAAGTGTGATTCCTTATTATTTCAAGGTTTCTTTCTGGAATTTTTAAGTTTTGGAAAATTGTTTTTTCACTTAGATTTAAAATGATTGTTGTTAGCTTTAAAAAAAATGGAATTTATTTATTTTTTGTCCATAAAAAACATAGATTTGAGGTAATTAAAATCACTATTTTGGAACTTGAAATGTTGAAACCACCTTAAAATAACATTTGAAATGATTTTTTTTTTTTTATAAATATTTTCTCATATTGTCTCTAGAGAGATAATAGTTGGAATTATGGACATATAGTCTCTATAGAGACAAATACATTTTTTTATCTCATATATTGCCCATAAAGATACAAATGTAATTGTCTCTACAAAGACAAAAAAGAAGGTTTGTCTATAGAGACAAATTGTCGAAAAATGAAATTGTCTCTTAAAATACAATAATGCATGTGTCTTTATAGAAATAATAATAATGTGTTCTATATTGTCTTTATAGAGACAATTTTTTGAAACACTAATTTTGAGACGCTAATTTTGAGACACCCGCTTAAATACAATAGTTAAGATGATACACAAGTTTATTTTTGTCTCTAGTTAAGACAATTGACTGGAAAATTGTCTTAAATATTGTGTTAAAACACCCCCACATGTGGTAGTGTATATAGTCAAGAGGAAGGGTATTTTGGTTTAAGAATTAGATTTGATGAGCGAAAGAGAGATATTAAAACATGGAAATATTGTTGCAGGTCTCATGGAAAGGAGTCCATGAAGTCATTTTTTCTGAGGGATTTTAACGCAAGAGCATTCTCTACATATTTTTTTTCCGAAACAAAAAGTAATTCTCGTGTGAATATATTGCTATCTATTCAGCTTAGGTGTCCCTTATTGGACAAGAATACCAAAATGTTGTTTTATGTTTATTTTTATTTCCCTTTTTCTAGGATATTTGTTTGGTTTTTAATAGAAAGTTTCCAGAGAATCCTAATTGTCACTTTTAAGGACGTTGTTATTAGCTAGTGTCTCTTTATTCTGTTTTGAATATTATTCCAAAACAAAAAGTAATTATCTTATAAATATCTTGTTATCTATTTCACTTACATATCCCTTGTTGGACAACTACACCAAAATGTTGTTTTATGTTTATTTTTGTTTCCCTTTTTCTGGGACATTTGTTTTGGTTGTTAATAGAAAGTTTCTAGAGAATCCTAACTATTACTTTTAGGGAGGTTGTTATTAGCTAGTGTCTCTTTGTTCTATTTTGAAGATTATTCAGAAACAAAAAAGTAATTCTGGTGTAAATATCTTCCTATCAATTTAGCATAGGTGTCCTTGTTGGATAACTACACCAAAATGTTGTTTTATGTTTATTTTTGTTTCCCTTTTTCTGGGACATTTGTTTTAGTGGTTAATAGAAAGTTTCTAAAGAATCCTAATTTTCACTTTTAGGGAGGTTTTTATTCGCTAGTGTCTCCTTGTTCTATTTTGAATATTATTCATGTGCGTGTGTGTGCATGCGTCCAAAAGGCCTTGGGTGTGTGAGAGTGAGGGAATGTAATGTATTTCTTTATGCTGGTATTCATGATAATGTTCCTTCACGTATTGTGTTGTATTGATTTCCATTCTGAATGAGGTGTTTGTATACCAGCCTAGATCCATCTTAACTCCGGAACTATCAAGCGCCGAGAGGGATCAAATCTCTCAAGGTGAAAACCTCTTTTTTGAGTGCAAAATGCGACGAAAGGTTTGTAGCTCGAGATATTTGATCCCTCTCGGCGCTTGATAGATCCAGTGTTAAGATGGATCTAAGATGGTTTCATTCGTGTGCCACCAAGGAAAATCTATCCAACATATGATTAATTTTACCAACAATATGTAAATACATCTAATATAAATATAATAATTTTATATATGCTAAACATGTATGATATTTATTTGGTCATTTTAATTTTAAAATTTTCTTAGTTACCTCAGTTTATTGAGATGATAAATATTGTTAATAACTTTAATGATGAAATAAAAAATTTGGATGCAAAGTGACAAAATAATAGTGTTGAATGATATAAAATGTGAATAATAATAATGCAGTCAATTACAAATAGTCTTCATTGTGATCAATCTCAAATTATTTTCTTCTACTATTCTTATTATCACCCTTGTTAGTTTTGTCACCTTTTCATATTGATTATATGAAAAGGAGAGTTGAAATCATAAACCATTTAAATATTTAGCTCGAACTATTGTACTAGACATCATACATTGTCTCTCTTTCTCTTCAATATTAATAGGTTGAAATACTATAACACAAAAATCAATGCACAATGTTAATCTAACGACTTTAAAATTAATGTACCATCAATGTACATCTAATTACATCAAATCAAATATCAAGATCTACACTAAAAATGATGCATCTAATGCAAAAAATCAAATAATATTAGAAAACAACATCTACACTAAAATCAATGCATCCAATGCATGTAATCAAATAGGATTAAAGATCAACACTTACACTGAAATCAATGCATCTAGTGTAAGTAAGAAAATAAGATTATAAACCAACATCTACACTGAAATCAATGGATCTAGTGCAAGCAATCAAATAGGATTAGAAATCACCATCTACACTGAAATCAATGTATTTAGTGGAAGCAATCAAATAGGAATAGAAATCAACTACATTAAAATCAATGCATCTAGTGCAAGCATTCAAATATAATTAGAAATAAACATCTACACTGAAATTAATGCATCTAGGGCAAGCAATCAAATAGGATAATAAATCACTATATACAATGAAATAAATGCATTTAGTGTGAGCAATCATATTGGATTAGATATCATCTACATTGAAATAAATGCATCTAGTGCAATCAATTAAATATAATTATAAATCAACATCTACACTAAAATCAATGCATCTAGTGCAAGCAATCAAATAGGATTAGAAATCACCATCTACACTGAAATAAGTGCACCTACTGCAAGAAATCTTCTTCCCTCTCTCCCCCCTCGCACTACATCTCTCTCAGATTAGGGGAATTTTGAGGTCTAAAATGGGCCTCCTAAGAAAAATGTACAACAAAAATAAACTTTATAAGAGCCAATAGGGTTCAAGATGATGATGTCAACCATGGGGGAAGATTCACCATTTTTTGTGTAAAAGGGTAAAAACATTAAAAAATAATAAAATAATAAAACTACTTTTTTCAACTCATATTTTCAAATTATTTTCAATATTTTTTACTCAAATTTCAAGCAGGAGTACTCGTTGGATGTAAAATTTAATTCCTCATCCAAGGAGTACCCATGTTGCATACTTTCGATGAACCTTTCTGCACGAAAAATGAGAAATACATTAAAAAAAAACGTAATTACAATCGCATTTTTCATGTATTTATCATTTTTCGTGTAGCAGGACCCATCGAATGTATGCAGCATGGGTACTACTTGGATGAGGAATTAAATTTTGCATCCAACGAGTACTCCCTCTTGAAATTTGAGTAAAACCTTTCGGAGATAAGTTGAAAATACGAGTTGAAAAATTAGTTTTTCTTTTTCCCCTCTAAAATTTGATGATGTAATCAAATCTTATTTTATTATTTCCAATATTATTTTATAATTTCCTTAGGAGGCCCATTTTAGACCTCAAAATTCCCCTAATGTTCCCTCCCTCTCTCCACTCTCTCACATCCTCCCTCTTCCTTCCTCTCTCTCCATTTCTCTCCCACATCTCTATCTATCTCTCTCTTGACCCTCCAACTATGTTACTATATCCCTCCCTCTCTCCTTCTCTCCTCCCTTCTCTCCATATCTCCTTATTTTTCTCTTTATCTCACCCCAAAACATACACTCTCTCTAGCCATCTCTCCCTTGTCACTTCATATGTCTCTCCACTTCTCACTCTCTATGCTTTTCTTCTTCCCTCCCTCTCTCCCCCTCCAACTCCATTTCTCTATCCATCCATCTCTCCTTCTATATCCCTCCCTCTCTCATACTCTGTCTCTTTCTCTCTTTTCCCTCCAATTTTCTCTCTTCCTCCATCACTCTCTTCCTCTCTTTCCCTTTCTCTCCTACCTTCCTCTCTCTTTGCCCTCCAATCCTCTCTCTCTCTCTCTTTGCCCTCCAATCCTATCTCTCTCTCTCTCTTTTGCCTCCAATCCTCTTTCTTCCCCATCTCTCTCTCTCTCTCTCTCTCTCTCAACATGTACACTAAAATCAATTCATATAGTGCAAGAAATAAAATAGGAATAGAAATCATCATCCACACTAAAATCAATGCATCTAGTGAAAGAAATTGTCTTTCCTATCTCCCCCTTCCAACTCCATCTCTCTTTCCCTCCCTCTCTCCACTCTCTCACATCCTCTCTCTCTTCCTTCCCCTCTCTCCCTTTATCTCCCATGTATATATATATATATATATATATATATATATATATATATATATATATATATATATATATATATATATATCCCTCTCTTCACCCTTCAACTCTATTAATATATCCCTCCCTCTCTCCTTATCCCCCCATTCCCTCCATCTATCCTTCTTTTTCACTTTATCTCACCCCAAAACATACATACACTCTCTCTATTTATCCCTTGTCACTCCCTCTCTCTCTCTCCACTTCTCACTCTCTATGTATTTTTTCTCCCCTCCCTCTCTCACCTTCCAACTCCATCTCTCTATCCCTCCCTCCCTCCTCCTATCTCCCTCCCTCTCTCCTCCTCCTCTCTCTCTTCCTTCCTCTCTCTCCCTTCTTCTCCTACCTCCCTCTCTCTTCCCCTGTCTCTCTCTCTCTCTCCCTATCTCTATTTTCCTCCAATAATCTCTATTCCCCCATCACTCTCTTCCTCTCTCTCAAGTCCTCTATCTCGTCCCCTCTCTATCTCTCTCTCTCTCTGCCCTCTAATCCTCTCTCTTCCCCATCACTCTCTCTCTCTCTATCAAACTATGTTACTATATCCCTAACTTTCTCCTTCTCTCTCCTTCTTTCCTCCTTTCCCTCCATCTCTCCTTCTTTTTCTCTTTATCTCACCCCTAAATATACAAACTCTCTCTCCATATCTCCCTTGTTACTCCATATCTCTCCACTTCTCACTCTCTATGTATTTATTCTTCCCTCCCTCTATCTCCCTCCAACTCCATCTCTTTATCTCTTCCTCTCTCCTCCTCCATCTCAAGACACCCCCCCACCTCTCTCTTTCTCTCTCCACCCTCCAATCCTCTCACTATCTCCCCCCCTCTCTCCTCCTCTCTCCCCCCTCCATATTTATGTCTCCCTCTTCCTCTATTAGCCTTTTCTACCTCTCTCACTCCTCTCCCTCTCTCTCATCATTCTTCCTCTCCCCTCTGCTTCATTTTATCCCCATCTCTCCCTTCTCACTCCCCATATCTCTCCACCTCTATCACTCTATGTCTTTGTTCTTCACTCTCATATATATCTAGAGTTAATATACACACTCTCTATTACCCCCTTGTCACTCCATCTCTCTCTCCACTTCTCACTCTCTATGTATTTCTTCTCCCCTCCATCTCCCACACTCCAACTCCATCTCTCTATCCCTCCCTCTCTCCTCCTATCTCTCTCTTCCTTCCTCTCTCTCCCTTCCTCTCCTACCTCCTTCTCTCTTCCCCCCATCTCTCTCTCTCTCTCTCTCTCTCTCTCTCTCTCTTCTACCTCCAATCCTCTCTATTCCCCCATCACTCTCTTCCTCTCTCTCAAGTCCTCTATCTCGTCCTCTCTCTCTCTCTCTCTCTCTAGTTATTTTCCATCCAATCATCTCTCTCTCTCTCTCTCTCAAACTATGTTACTATATCCCTAGCTTTCTCCTTCTCTCTCCTTATTTCCCCCATTCTCTCCATCTCTCCTTCTTTGTTTCTTTATCTCACCCCTAAATATACAAACTCTCTCTCCATATCTCCCTTGTTACTCCCTCTCTCTCTCCACTTCTCACTATCTATGTATTTCTTCTTCCCTCCTTCTATACCCCTCTAACTCTTTCTCTCTCTCCCCCCCCTATCTCTCTCTCTTCCCTCCAATCCTCTCACTATCTCCCCCGCTCTCTCCTCCTCTCTTCCCCCTCCATATTTATGTCTCCCTCTTCCTCTCTTACCCTTTTCTACCTCTCTCACTCCTCTCCCTATCTCTCTTCATTCCTCCTCTCCCCTCTGCTTGAGTTTATCCCCATCTCTCCCTTCTCACTCCCCCTATCTCTCCACCTCTATCACTCTATGTGTTAGTTCTTCACTCCCATATATATCTAGAGTTAATATACATCATGATATAATAATGTGTATTATAATATAACAAATTTAATATTGTATTAATCCAAATTTATTAAATATAATAATAATAATATGAATATTATATTTAATAATAATAATAATATTAATATTAGGGCTAATAATGTTTTTTGGGCATGGTATTAATAATAATTTGGCCCATAGGCTTGGTATATAATTAGATGTTGATTAATAATGAGATTTGATATGTTTTTATATATTTATCATGTCCCTTTATACCTATTTTATATTGATTTATTTATTTACCATACTTCTTTTATAAATATGGTATTTAGCCCATGGTATTAATAATAATTTGTCCCACAGTATTTGGCCTATAGGCTTAACCTAAATAAAACCTCTTTTTTGAGTTTTTGTAAATATAAAGAGGTTTATGGAGTAAATATAAAAAGAGGTTCTATTTATTTACCATACATTTGGAGTAAGTATAGAAAGAGGTTTTATTTATTTACCATACATCTGGTTTATTTATATTTATATTTATTTATCATACCTAAACCTCTTTTTATATTATATAAAAAGTAAGTGTTATCTCTCTCTCTCTCTCTCTCTCTCTCTCTCTCTCTCTCTCTCTCTCATTTCAATTTTTCAGATTTTGGGGTCCTCGCCCCAAAAATTGAAATGGATATTCAGGGGAGGCCGCCAAGATCTGAAAAATTAAAATGCCAGGAAAAAAAATGAGAGAACACACGGTAAATAAAGCCACAAAGAAACTGTTTTATTGGTTAAAAAAAAATAGAGGAGAGAACTGTAGAAAATATCTAACACAACTATAATACCATGTAGAAATTATATCAATGGACCCAATCCGATCATGTAATGTACTAAAGAAAGATATTGAATCCTTCTACAATATTTGTGGAATATAAACATAATCACTTAATCACATGCAAGTAAGAGAAAGAAGTAAATCAATACACAACAACAAATATTTTTGGGGAAAGAAATTGCTTAAAACCCCTCCAACTTTATTGTATAATCAACCAAGGAATCATGAAACAATAAAATGTATTTTTGATCACCACAACCTCATACACTCTACCAATTACTTCACACTGATCTAGGCAAAATTGGACAAACAAATAGCCAATTATCAACCTACCCTCAGCCTACACAATCCCTAGAGAATTAAACCCCTATTAAATAGGAAATATAATCTTCCTTGATTGCGCAATTCATCATGGGATTCCCATGGTTTTATAATACAACTGATAGTTTAATAGACTTGAACCTTCGTCTCAACTGGGTATCCACCAGAATTATCATGCATGTAGCTATAAATAGTGAATCATCAGTTACTTGGTAGATCACTACTGGTGAATTAAATCTATTTTAATTCACTTGATCTTCCACTAGCTCATCAAACAATAATAACTAGTTAAATTGATTTTAAATCAATTATTGTGAGTTAACTAATCCCACACACGCTACACTAGTGCTACAACTACAATTGGAGCCTGTTAATAATATAATCACTCTACATGCCTATCCTTAGACCCTCAACTCGAAATTCTTGAGCTAACTAAGTCTATCACACTTCGCTAACTACTAAAAGTTGTTATGAGATAATATTAAAATTAATTTTCCAATTTATTTAAAAATTAGCTTTCATAGTAATGTGTCACTAGGATCCATCATTGTGTGACTTGTGATCCCACACGAGTGTGTGTGTTGTTTTTGGATGGCAATTTAATTGTTTCTTGTTGCAAATTTCAACACTCCCTGTCAACAAGAAAAGAATCAATTTGTCCTGATCCGATACCTTTGGAATGTTGTTGCATAAAACTTCCTAGTGTTGTCTGCATATGAAACTCTCCTGAAACTAAATAGCCTCCAAAAACCTGAATCAATATAACGCATCTATCATCAGAGGCTTTTGGCTGCAGCTAGTTACTACACATGTCTACTAGACTCTCTGCACTATTGACATTTGCATCCATGCACTCTGCATTGCTGCCAACTCTGATCTGCGCTCCAGTATCCGATTCCCGTCACTCTGATTTTTGTCCTCCTCACATCTGACTGCATCAATATAACTGATCCTTCCTGCTAATGTTGTACTGTGGGATCCTCGTAGCCAAGTTCGATCCATGAGATACACCATCTCAATGGAACATGCCCAAATTTCTTCTTGGGATCATATCTGCACATCGCCCCACCTCACACTTGGAGGTATAGTTGCATGTACTCCCTCTACCTATCTGGCTTGAAATTTACCCTTCCTAGAGGTCTTTGCTTGCTTCACCTTGTATATCCACTTGGATCCAATCACTGACTACCCCACTGGTCTTCGCACAACTTCACATGCACTGTTTTTGATAATGGAGTCATACTCCTCAACCATGGCATCAACCCATGTTGGTTGCTGCATTGCTTCCTCAAAAGAGGATGGTTCTGTCACAATACACTCTCTTGAGAGAATATTAGATGCATAAACATGTTTGAGGCCATATTGGATCCATCAGCTTTCAAACAAATGTTCGAGATGGAGTGGCCAAAGATCTCGAACGTACCCAAATTCACTTAGAATATTCACTAAAGGTTGGTTTTCCAACTATAAGGTGTTCAATAGAATTTTGTGAAACTTAGAAGCATTTTATAGAATGAATTTGACTCATTTTCATAAAATGGTGATGTTTATAAAACAACTAATACGAAAATTCAATTCATAAAATAACTTCTAACATTATCGATAGCAACATCTTTCAAAATGTGGTTGTCGAGCTTCAACATGTTTATTTATTTTGGAAAATGCTAGTTGGTCGAGGAGAGACAAGAAATTCTCCACCAGAGTACATCCTTAAAAAGGTGTACAATAATTCCATACAACAATGAAATAAAGAAACCAAATCGACCAAGTACAATAGTAAAGAAACCCAATCAGTGAGAAAACAGCTCACGCATTAGATCTCCCCCCCCCCCCCCCCCCAACACCCAAAACATGCGTACAATAAGTCCATACAATAGTGAGATCAAGAAACCAAATCAACCAAATACAATAGTAAAGAAACCCAATCAGTGAGAAAACAACTCACGCATTAGATTTCCTCCCCCCCCACCACCCAAAACGGTCATTTATGGCCTTGTGGTTGTGAGAAGCATCGAATGGATAAAAAAAACCATTCCGAACAATCTGAATCAATCGATAGGGAGACAAAATCGACCATAGCAGCGCAACATCCTTGGTGGCCATTTTTTTTTTTTTTAATAAATATGTAATAAGACTCCAATTCTTTTTCTATTCCGCTTCTCTCATGGCAAGGAAACCACTTTTTCTCGCTTCACGTTGAGGTCCCTTAACCCTTTATAAAAAAAAAGGATTATAACTAGAATTTATTTAACCAATACATCGATTCCACACTTATTAAACAAAGTAAGTTGGGACCAAATTGATTTATCCTTACCAATTTTACATACGTTTTTTCGGGCCCGACTAGTCGAAAAACTCACATACTCGAGGTCGAGAGTCAGATTTCAGGGGTTATTCGAGTTCAGATCCTTACTAGACATTTAATGTTTTGCCCTAACTACATAGATTCATGGAAAAACTTCATGATTTTTTTTTTCTTTTGTTTAATCAAGGTATTCCAATGGAAAATGTTTCCCTTATTCCACATTCAATTAAATTATATAAAATGTATAAGAGTGATTGCTCACCAATCTGCAAAGGGTTCTGGGGATTAATGCTTTAGCGAATCTAACCGGTGCTTCAATATAATACACGTAATTCAATAAATTCAAAAACTGAGGTACAAGGATTCCCTATTCAAGAAAAGTTATTATGCCAAGAGGCACATTCTATAGCCCAATATGATCCTGATGTGTAAGTATGTCACGTCTTAAAAAAATAATAAAAATAATTTTTATCAATGTTAGCCAAAACATTAACTTGAATCTTAAATCATATATAACTTGATTCTTTATATTATATATAAATTTTTAACCTTATTAATAGGTTAATATTAATTATTAAAATATAACTATGTATTATCTTTACAACCAAGTATAAAAAATATATAAATTTAAAATATAAAGAGGTTTAGGCGTGATAAATAAATACAAGTATAAATAAACCACATGTATGGTAAATAAATAAAATCTTTTTTTATACTTACTCCAAAGTTATGGTAAATAAATATAACCTCTTTATGATGGGGGAATAAAGGCAGAGGTAGGAGAGGAGGTGTTCTTATTGCGCCGAGGTGCACTTTTCATCAAAATATCCAATTGTTGCCCTTTTTTCCTTGGAGTTTCCTCCCCATACTCTTTTCATGGAGTGGGCTCCACAGCTAGCCTTATTTTATTAATATTTAAGGATATGCAAATTTACATTATTTATAATATTTACATAGTGGCTTCCTAGCCACTTAGCCAAAAACCGGCATATTAATATCTTTTGCAACCACATGGGCGCACAGACCAATAAAGTACTTCCAGATCACGAGCCTAATATAAAAGGTACATGCATTTCTATTGTCAAAATCCATTGGGTGTAGTACACAAATCCTCCACTTTTACTAAAATATTTGGTCAAATCCTTGATTTTGGATGATCCTATGTTGATGGGAAAATATGCATTGTGAGTTGATGATCAGAACTACATCATGGACCTAAGTGATAGCTCAAAATGAAAAGTGTTCGAAAGCGTGCCAAACCTAAGCGACAAAATATATCTCGTCTTCCTGATTCCGGCTCCGTGAATGGTTCGAAAAACCAACACCGTATGAAGAAGTTATTGTAGTTTGAAAAGTCGAGTAAACTGTAATTTTTGGACTTTCACCAAGTTTGACTTGAGTTTTGGGAAAATTAAAAAGAGAATATTCCATGGAATATTCTTGAAATATTCCATGGAATATTCTTGGAATATTCCTCAAATTATTCCCTAAAATATTCCATTCATACCGATCAGGTCATGCCAAGCGGCAGAAGGTCATTCAATATTGGGTTGAATTTTTTGAAGTTGGCCAATGAATGGGCGACACATGGCCAGCCCTGAGGCCACCACGCGTCCCCAGGATTGAGCAGTAAAATTATGGGCCGAACTCCCTGGGACTCGATCGACTGACCTCCTACCTGCAATGTCCGTGCTTTACCGTTGGGTTGTGTGCTAGTTCTTAATAAATAATGATCAAAAGTTTTATTTAACGTGTATTGAACTCCGATTTGGGGGTCCGGAGGGGCCAGCCCTTCCCCGTGTGACGAAGTGCCCTAAACCACAGGCTAACCATCCAGCAATAATATTTAACCATTCACAACACATGGAGTGTTCACATGCAAATGCCGACAAGTCCGCCGACTGTTATGATTTATCCGCTCCAAATTAAATGTGACTGTGGGGATTGCGGGGGGTTGGCATGTGGCCACCCCCTCCCCTTAACCATCAACGTTAAATGTTACAGTTAGAAGACTTGGCGGAGATTAAGCGCTTTTCCAAAATTTAGGAAATATGTGAAACTTAACTGGAGTTAAGTCCAGTTCCTCCACTTTTAGTGGAGTTTTTTAGGGGTCATTGGGCAAAATGAGTTCAGGCTCTATCTTGAGCTAGAGTCGAATAATTTTGGAGTGGTAATAGTAATTTTTTACTATCTCAAACATTCCAGACTCATTGGTGAGGGTTTCATAACCATCAAAATAATTTTGAATAGGTTTTTTTCTTCAGATAAGTTCTAGGGGCCACTAGGGCCACCATGGGCCAGCAACAGTTTGAGGCCTAGCCAAGGGAGCTAGAGGCCTTATTCAGAAATCCAATAGTCAATTTTGGATGCTTCAGATGTTTTGGAGCTAATGGTGTGGTTTTTAGATCATGTAGAGGAATTTTGAAGGCCTAGATTCTTCAGTGAAGTTTCACGGGCCACTAGGGCCAACAAGTGCCAACAATAGTTCGGGGCCTAGCCAAGGCTGCTAGAGGCCTTATGCAGAAAAAAAATAGTCATTTCTGACTGTAATGAGCATTATGAATCCAATGGAGGAGTTTTCAGAAGCTTTTGAGGACTTATAGAGGTCAATAACCCACATAGAAGTTTTCTTATACCCTAGAGCCAAGGGGTGCCACAAGGTGTTGGAGGCAAAACTGGAGAAACTGTGTAATGTTTCTTTTTTAGAAACATTGTAAAATGACAAGGAAAATATATTCCAAAGATAAACTTCAGGGGGATTTACTGGATTTTTCACCTTTGAACAAAGGATGAGCTCCGGAGGCTACCTGGCCCACTAGCAGACTCTGTCTATAGAGTGATTTTCAAGGGAAAATATCCCCAAGAGGGAAACACAACAAGATTGGGAATCTCTTGAGATAACCCCAACATTGCAGCTACAACAATAGAAAATGCATCAAATGTAAAATAGCAGTGATTCATCTACACATGAAATGTCAAAAAATCCAATGGCCATCATATTAGAACATAGCAGCATAAAATATACATCTTCTTGAGGAAATGATCACTCAAGAAATGCACAACAAGCGTCAAGAAACCTGTACATGGAAACGTGAAATAAATAGCTACATAAATAAAGCCCTAGGCCATGACTGCATAGTTACATGAGGGACTGTTGCATAAATAATAAAAATACAATGATATGACAATGGTAGGCTCAAATGAGAAGGGGGAGCATGATCTCAACCCCTAAAAAATACAATACATCAATCCTCTAAAAGGATTGGATGAAATCTATACAAAAATGGAATTTTGCAGAAATGCCGGAGTTGTTGGGCAGCAGAAACTCAAGAACTGGAAATGGATGGAGAAGGATGAAATGTATGCAACAACTGAAGAATCCTCCTCCAATATAAATCTGAAGTGAAAGGCTGATACTTTCACCCAAGACTTCTCTTCCAAAAGGATGTCAATCCCTCACAGCAAATAATCACCAATGAGAACATTGTCAAAGAGAGGGACTGCGCTATCTCTGATGGAAAGTGGTTGGCCTGATGCCAAAGATAGTGGGATATTCTCAAGAACCCCCTTTGCTGATCTCCCAATGGATGGAGCCTCCCTCCACTGGAAAACTAGCTCTGGATGGTGTGTGGAAACCTCCCCAGCAACACCCAGGAACACTACACAATATCTGCTACAGAAACTGCGTTGATGTGGATGGATGAAGCTATGGCCTAAATTCCAGAATATGGGGAATGGAGTGAAATCCTTCATGAGCTACTCAAGAAGGAGAGGAATTCCTAAACAGGACTCCCTCCTGCCCGTAGGCACTTCAGCTCTGCTAAACAGTAAGAGGCAGCAACAAGTCTTCAAGACTCAAATGTAAAATGATCAACGATAGTCTCAATGGCTACCTTGCTCCTATTTTAAACAAGTAAGCCACTCTCCATGGACCCTACTTCGAATTAGGGTTTCCTCTCATCTAGAAAATTCCTCCCTACATTGTCTACTTGTGCTTTCCAACTCATGCCAACGCAGTTTGACTTGGTCAACCTTGGCCAAGCATGTATGCAAAAACCTCCTTTCACACATGGAGGTGTTAAATCCAGCTCCAAATAAGATCATCTTTCTTACTTAGAGGATTTTTATTCTCTATTCATGCAAGGAATGGGTCTCCTACACATTTTATTCACCTTCTTCACAAAATTGACAAAATTTAATGTTCCTCAAAATTTTGGAACATTACAGTCCTCCCCTCTCAAAATATTGCTTGCCCTCAAGAAATTGTAAGGATGAACTGAGTTTATTTCTGCCCTTCCTTCTGTAGCATCCTTATGTAATGATCTCCTCAATAAAAGGGATTCCATATTAGCAATCAAGTCTCCAATTGTCCCTCCAACATATGCAATCTATCCTTGGGGTGAACACTCCCAAAACAGCTATCATGTAGAAACAAGTATTCATGAAGGAACAAGAGCTATTTAGGGGCCTCCTTGAGGCATGAGATATGATATATAATGGGACTGATCATCCCTCATATGAATCTCTCATCCCCATTCCATCAATCATGAAAATAAGCTTCCTTCCAATAAGACAACTCGTGGAAAAATCATCCTCCACCTTAGGCTCCAGAAATGAAGGCGGGCTGAAATCTGATCATGGAAAATACTATAACTTGCCCCATGCTATCCTCTCCCCCACTTATGACAATTTTGGAGTGTATGCTAATCCTGGGCTGCAAATATATTGTCCTCAAATGGCAAAGTGAAGAGTAATTCCCCAAGAATCTCCCCTCCATCAATGAAAAATCAGCTGGCCCAAGACATGTCATCTATGATGAATAGGAAAATATAACCATAGAATGCCACCATGACATGTTTGCTGTAGGTTATACCATGTGAAGCAAGGTGAAAACAATGCCTCATAGGGTTATAATGCAACCTCATCCACTGCAGCTGCAGAAAACAGCATGGCAAGTACTGTACAAAAATATCACCTCTACTACTGAACAGTAAAATAGACGAGTGAATCAACAACATAAGGTAAAAAACCCGCCCATATACATACAATGGATGGATAACATTACCAAGCCCATGTCTCTCCCCACAAATGAGAAAATATGTGGCTATAGCCATGCCTCCTCTCATGTTCCCTTTAGAACATGCACTGCAGAAAATGTGAGAGTTTTTCTCACTCAAAGACACATCCGACTCATGTGCCTTTCTCATAATCATGCTTCTTATATAAATTTGATCCATATCAGCAAGGAAGTCATGATCTGAAATACAATGAGGAAAATTCTGAAGGTTTCATGTGTTGCAAGGATGTACCAACAGTTTTCCCAGAAGTGACAACACATTTTTCCTAACTGCTACTTTAGAAAATCACATGAAAAGTTGTTTCAGCTCATGAACAACAATGTATGTTCTTACATCTGATAATGCATGGTAGTGGCTAAATATAAGTTTTGAACATACATGGAATGTAACACTTGCCCAAGGCCATATAAAGATGGCTGTCTCCATCATACAAATTGGCCCAATTTTGATCCATGGAGCAATCTGAAAAGCTTGCCCTCTTGTAGAGCCATGCACTGCAAAATGATGGTAAGAGTATACCAATCAGCCAATGTAAAAAACATATTTCTTACCATATGCTGAGATTAAGATGATGTATGGATCCATGAATGAACCCTCCATGGTTGTTTGGCATGCTCCCATGAAGAGAAATGAACTAGGTGCTACAAGAAGATCCTTCTTCTCATGCTTGGGAATCAAGTCAAGAAGAATGTAGCATAGTAGTATGTGACTCAACCTACTACCTTATCCATCTCACCTCATAAAGTGCAACAAATATGAAATGGTCCTGGGACCTGTGGGTTATGGATCCACCACACTCTCGCTGGGCACACTTCATCCATAGGTCACTGCTCCAAAGAGACAATGTTGTTAGCCTATACCCATAGGCTTTCATCAATATCAAGCTCCATTCTTTGAAATGCTCCTTGTAAAATATATATTTCATAATGTTGCAATACATAAGAAGCCCCTCCCAAGGTGGAAGTACCTCTCTATCATCAAAGACCAAGGAGATATTTCCATCTCCTCCTCCTGCAACATCATGCAAAGTATGAGAGCAATTTTCCCTTGCTCTCTCAAGCAAAGCAACAAAGTATTTTGCTGCTCTCCCATACTTCCATCATACAACTCATGTGATGAAGACACAATGAATGGTATGAGCATCACATCAACATCATGCATCCATACTCTATGCTACTCAATGATGTAAGTATCGTGCCATCTCTTTCCCATTCTTTTGGTACTCCTCCCATATGGGCCACCATCCTCCCAAATCAATTCTGGCTCTTTGCATTTCATGAGAGTTTGAAATGCAGCTCCTTGAAGACCTCTTAGGAAAGGTCTCTCTCCCATGACTATGTTGGATCTATCAGGATCCAAATGTGATGGAGGTGATGTCTCCTCTCCACCCATGTTCAACAGCGCTGCTGGTTCCTCCTCCGGTTCACAAATTGTTTCATGATTCTCCATGGAGGTGTCATGGTTTACTTCATCCTCTAAAATTTTACACTCCCACCTTGAAGGCTGAATGCAAATCATAAAATATTTATGAGGATGAGGGTTCTTCTCCTCCTTTAACCCTTTTCACATTGCAGTGCAAACATGAGGCCCTAAAGTGGCCATGTGATTTGATCCTTGGATCTCTTCATATGAAATTCCACCAACCTTAAGATTATTTGCTGAAATAGAAAGTGAAACCTTACTCATACCTTGGTGGATCTTGGGACCTTCTTATGTGGCTACAATGGCTTTTCCTCCAATGGATTCTTCATCCATAGATGTTGAAGGCTGCTCCTCCAAAGCTGTAGCAGCATTGGTGCAATTCTCCTCCCATGGTGGAATGGCTTTCTCTTCCTTTGTCCTCCTTCCATCAAAGGTTTGGATCAACCCTTGAGCAAATTCTCCAAAAGAACTCACCCTTGAATGGAGAAAGGGTTTGAACCACCAAACAGAGGTTTTATCCTCCATGTGCAGCGTTGCCATCTCCACTACTTCTTTCTCAACCACTGGATGCATCAATAAAAATGCCTCCAGATTCTTCTCCCAAGCTCTAGCTGAAGTAACCCCATCAAATGTAGACAATAGAAGCCTATTGCCTCTGATTTCTCCTCTTCCATAGGGTCTTCTCTCCTCCATCTGCTGAATAGACTGTGAGAACGTTGTAGCTCTCCTGAATGTTGCAGAATGGGGTTTATAGTCACCCAGGTACTTGCTTAAGATATAGAAATCCAAACATCTCCCATGCTAGTCTTCAAGAGAGTAGGAAGTGCATGGACCTTCCTCTTCTCCCATTTTCTTCTCCTCCTCCTCAGGGAGGCTCTTATTTATTTCAAAAATAGATGAGATCAGTCTCATCCTCTTCATCATTCTCCTCTGAAATCGAACTCACAGGCTGTGCCAGTTCAATGCTCTAATACCACTGTAATGTTCCTTTTTCAGAAACATTGTCAAATGACAAGGAAAATCTATTCCAGAGATAGACTGTAGGGGCATTTACTAGATTTGTCACCTTTGAACAAAGGATGAGCTCCAGAGGCTACCTGGCCCATTAGCAGATTTTGTCTATAGAGTGATTGTCAAGGGACAATATCCCCAAGAGGGAAACACAACAAGATTGGGAATCTCTTGAGATAACCTCAACATTGTAGCTACAACAATAACAAATACATCAAATGGAAAATAGTATTTATTCATCTACAAATGAAATGTCAGAGAATCCAATGGCCATCATATTAGAACATAGCAGCATAAAATATACATCTTCTTGAGGAAATGATCACTCAAGAAAGGCAGAACAAGCCTCAAGAAACCTGTACATGGAAATGTGAAATATATAGCTGCATAAATAAAGCCCTAGGCCATGACTGCACATTTACATGAGAGAGTGCTTCATAAATAATAAAAATACAATGATATGACAATGGTAGGTTCAAATAAGAAGGGGGAGCATGATCTCAACCCCTGAAAATACAATACATCAATCCTGTAAAAGGATTGGCTGAAATCTATACAAAAATGGCATTTTGTAGAAATGCCAGAGTTGCTGGGAAGTAGAAACTCAAGAAATAGAAATGGATGGAGAAGGCTGAAATGTATGCAACAACTGAATAATCATCCTCCAATAGAAATCTGAATTGAAAGGCTGATCCTTTCACCCAAGACTTCTCCTCCAAAAGGATGTCAATCCCTAACAGCAAATAATCACCAATGAGAACACTGTCAAAGAGAGGGACTGCGTTGCCTCTGATGGAAAGTGGTTGGCCTGATGCCAAATATGGCGGGATATGCTCAAGAACCCCCTTTGCTGATCTCCCAATGGATGGAGCCTCCCTCCACTGGAAAAATAGCTCTGGATGGTGTGTGGAAACCTCCCCAGCAACACCCAACAACACTGCACAATATCTACTGCAGAAATTGTGTTGATGTAGATGGATGAAGCTATGGCCTAAATGCCGAAATATGGGGAATGGAGTGAAATCCTTCATGAGTTTCTCAAGAGGGAGAGGAATTCCTAAACATGACTCCCTCGTGCCCGAAGGCACTGCAGCTCTGCTGAATAGCAAGAGGCAGCAACAAGTCTTCAAGACTCAAATGTAAAATGATCAAACATAGTCTCAATGGCTGCCTTGCTCCTATTTTAAAAAAGTGAGCCTCTCTCCATGGACCCTACTTCGAATTAGGGTTTCCTCTCATCTAGAAACTTCCTCCCTACGTTGTCCACTTCTGCTTTCCAACTCATGCCAACGCAGTTTGACTTGGTCAACCTTGGCCAAGCATGCATGCAAAAACCTCCTTTCACACATGGAGGTGTGAAATCCAGCTCCAAATAAGATCCTCTTTCATACTTAGGGTATTTTTATTCTCTATTCATGCAAGGAATGGGTCTCCTACCCATTTTATTCACCTTCTTCATAAAACTGACAAAATTTAATGTTCCTCAAAATTTTGGAACATTACAAGATGGAGGCCAATTTCAGTGAACCAGTAGTCTATAATGACTATTTTTGGCATTCTGAATCCATAGAAGGGATTTTTAGAGCCATTTGAAGACTTCTAAAGGTCAAAAACCTACAGGGAAGTTTTGGGCAGCCCAGGGTCTACTGTGGAAGGAGGCCTAGATTGGGGAGCTAGTGCTCTTTTGAAGCAAATGATCAGTCCATTTTGGAGGTCTGATATGTGTTGGAGATAGTAGGTGAGGTTTGACAGAAAAATAATTCTGAAGGAGTTAGTGCCATAGAGAAGCCCATGATAGCTCAAGTGCACCGACAGAAGGAATCAAGTATAAGGGAGACCATATCTGTTTTAAGAGTGAAGATAGCCATGGCAAGGATATAGATGGTATTCTAAACCTATTGGTTTAGTTCAGTAACCGTTGGAGTTGAGTTTATAACTTGTAAAAGAAACTTTGCCATAATCCCAAAGAGCCAAGTCAAGATGACAAGTGCTCAAGGAGACGTAGCTCAGGATATTCAGGTGAAATCATAGATTAAATTTTGTGTTATGTGTTGATGTTTATTTGCTGCATTATATGGTTGTTACACATGTTTAATTTCAGAAGAAACAAATGAACTTAAAGCACTTAAACAGTTAAAAATCATACACCTGTTTCAAGTATAAAATTCTGCAAATGTCAAGTATAAGCTAGATCTTTTATTTGTTTAACTGAGTGGGAGGTTCTTGAAAAGAATAACAAGTTATCCAACCCATTTTCATATTAGTTGATATGTGAAAGCTATGATTTATGAAAAACTATGTAATACCCACGAAACTATATAAATGATTTTATATGTGAGAGATTCTTGGTGTACTAAAGAAGGTTCTAGACATTAAAAAATGAAGATGAAGAATAACATTTGAGGAGAATAGATATGTTAATGTGGATATTGAAAGGTGTAAATCAGTATAGTCGAGGTCAAAACACCTAATCTAAATCTTCCCCATACTTTCTTCTAATAGCTCTGTCCATATCTAATGATTTTAGTACAGTAAAAATAATTTCAATTTTTTAGTGGAGCTAGTTTTTTTTTACCCCTTAATTTCTAAGATTTATCCTTTGAATATTTTTAAAACAAAAACAAGTTTGGGTTCAAATCCTAAACCTGAAGCTTCATAAAATACAGATGCATTCATTAAGTTCTGGACTACGTGAATGTTGTTTTTAGTCTTACATATTTTCTAATAACTAGAGCATTTCAAGGATTCTTATTCTCATGGAGATGCCTACTCAAAAAGGAAAAGGACATCAATCTAAATTAATAAAAAAATAGGGATATCATGTAAATAAAAATATTTGGAGATTGGAGTACTTAAAATTATCCAATTAGTAGTATGCTACTCTATAAAAGGACCATATTGTTTATCCAAAAGTGCCAAATGAGGATAGATAATAAAACATGAATATGAAGCTCTCTTAATCCAGAGTTGTCACTATTATAATTAAAGCTGAAGAGATTTATGAATGTGACAAGTTTAATTTTAATAAGTTGTTCCTCTCAAAATCTTAATTTCCAATTTATGAATTATCATTAATCATTGTAAATATTTTTTGTAATGATGTCACGAGGTTAAAAAATATACATAAAAATAGTATATATGTTATTTATATAAAAGCAACCTAGAGGGATCAAATCTGTTGATAGGCAAACATCTTCGTTTAGAGTGAAAAGAGATTTGATCCCTCTTGGGAATTTGTAGATCCATAGTTAAGATAGATCTACATTTCTTTAATTCTCCCCTTTAAATAAGTTATATTCCACATAAATATCAAGGTTCTCAAAACCATAGGCCTTTTCTATTTTTATTATTATTTTATTTTTATAAGTCATTGCATTACAACATCTCTTACATACTTAACTATAGAGTGCCTCTCTTCCGAATTACTTTTATAAATTCAATATATAACTAAAAAATATAATTTCTTTTATTTTCTTATATATATATATATATATATGGTTTTTATAATAATATTTATATTACAAATAAATAAGTATAATGAGAATTTTTATTTATTTATTATTATTGTTTTAGTTGAACAAAATTGAATGTATTATATAATAATATATAATATAGTATTAAAGTTGACTTGACATAATTATAAAGGCCATTCTCTAAAAGAAAAAAATATGTATTGAAAAAATGTGACCACAACTTATTAACCTTACTTAATGTAATATTAAGTAATAAATAAATCATCATATGGAGATTTTTGAAATCATTTATATATTACAAATAAATAAGTGAATAACAAAGATTTTATTATATTTAGATTATTGATGTTAATTATATATATATGTAATTTTTTTTTCACTTTTATATTAAAATATTTATTATTATTTTAATTTGTAAAATTTATATATTTATCTTACATAATTTTTTCTAAATAATATATATTAGTGTTAGAATTCACTTGACAGAATTATGAAAAGCATCATGTGAAAATTAACTTATATATTAAAAAATGTGACCACAACCCAATGTTAATAGATATGATGTTAAAGTTGTGTCTAGGCTCATCCTTTTAACGAACGGCCAACGTTATGCAGTTACTCCAAAATGCTGAGAGATTTCGTGCAAAATATGATCAGATTTGCAAAATTGGGCCAGCCAAAAAAAACCCTCAAAATAAATAAGATATTCAGGAAACCAATGTCCGGATGGTAACAGTGACGATTATCATCTAAGTACAATTATTCTCTACTGATTAACTTTACTGTTGAAGCTACAGAACTTTTGAATACTCTACTGATTAACATTTTAGAGTTGAAGCTACGGAACGAGCCCCGGAGTTTGAGATATTCTTTCATATCCACTCCTCCATTTGGGTTTGGCACTTGCCAGTTTTGCGAGGGCGACTCTTGAAACCCCACAATCTTGGTGCTATTTTCATGATCGATTGATCGCTTCAACGCGGGAAGAAAATCAACAATCGCGGGGTCAACTGGTCCTTCCTGAACTCAAAACCAAGATCCACAAAACCTTTTAACTCTTCGAATTCTGGATCCATTCTGCTCTTGTTCTCCTTGTCTACCAATTCCTTCCCGCCTGAAATCGTCTCAAACTTTGGCACAGCGTTTGAATAGCTAGGGGGTAGAGTGTTGGGTTGAGGTACTTCCCTTGTATGCATGTTACCAAACAACAACGTAAATCTACAAGCTTCAGGAAGGTCTGATCCCACAATGACAAGGTAAATGTAGAAGGTTGAGGAAGGGCTTACCGAAATTGGTAGAGGCAGCCTACTTATCTCGTATGCATGTTCCCATTAACCAGCTCATAATTCCACAACGACAGGTTAAACCTTCCTTCACCGGTTCAAAACAAATCACACACATTGCACGCTTGAGCGTCCTTTCGTATCCAATCACGTTCAATGAAATTTGCGGCTATTAACAGCAAAGTTGACCTCCTTTCCAACTTAAATTTTCTAATATATACTAGTACTTTTATCTATTATATATTAAATTTTATATATATACTTGTTTCTAGCTATCATTAGATTCCATTTACTTATATACTAAGTAGCATGGTTGGAATTCGATGGGCAAAGCCATTTTGCAGGTAAAATAAAGTTAATATTTTTAAATAAACGCTTTTAAATAACTGTTTAGAATTATGATGATCCCAAAAGCCATATATGGGTGTTTGCAAGAAGATGATGATCCTAGAAAGAGGTATTGGGGCCATAAGGAATGTGCATTCACAAGAACACGATTGCGTTCCTAGAAATGCACACACATCCTTGGGCATTTAAGCTAGGTAAGGCTTGAGCTTCAAACCCAAATGTCAACAAGGTTGTCAAGTTAGAATGGATTATGAATGTACACACATTCTTAGGAATGTGCACACGTTCTTGGAACATGCAAGCGTTACTAGTGCGATTTCTATTTTAAGCACTTGTGGCCCTATGTTTTACAATATTTGAAATAAGTGATGCATTTTTTGAGATATTGAGCAAATTTATTGATTCCTAAAAAGCCTTGAATGTCAAATAAACATCATACCTCGTATTTTGAGTCCAAGCAAGCATTCTAATGGTTTTTTTATTCAAGATTAGAAAATTTACCCAAAATAATACTCTAAACACAATACTATATTGAATTACAAGGAAATTGGTTAATATGGAACCTAGTTAGAACCAAAACCCACTGTTACCAAACAAAAATTTAGAACAACTGAACCCGAACCAAGAAGTAAGAAATCGAAATGATAAAATTGATGAGTCCTTGGCTACATTGAGGCCACTAATACTAGATCTTGAAAACACGAGAGAGTCATCATGATTGTATCTTTTGCATTCATTAAACTCGATTGTATCATCCACCTCCAATGCCCAAAGCTAGTTATCCAATCTTTCTACAAGGCTAGAAAGTATGAATACTATAGAAATAGCCTAAATAAAGAACAAATCTGAGATCTCAACATTACCAAAGAAGATTTGTTGTCTTTGTTTGTGGACCTAAGAAGCAACAAAGATTTACTAGCTTAAAAAAAAAACATTTGTATTGACCGATGCACATACCAACCATTTCAAGACAAATGGATGCATAGGTGTTTATGGTATTTGATAAAGCTCCTTGTAATAATAGAGAAGTACCTCTATATTTATTGAGGACATTTTGGGTGGATTTTTAACTAGGAATCCATGTTAACTACTTTTAATTGGGAGAATTCTAATGGGTAGGTTGTGGGTTTGCACAAGATAGACAAAATGTTAGGCGAAAAAAAAACACTAGGTCCTTGTCCATCTAGATGAATGCCTAACAATCATGCACAACATCCTCCAAAAATAGATAGCAACATGGAAGCCTAGATTACCATAACCAAATTAAATCACACCCAAGTGCAACATGGCATTTTGGTAACATCGTTGTGCCAGGAGGCACCAACAACCTATGTTGCAGGAGCAATTGGACCATCCAAAAATATAGCACAATTTGACTAGTAAAGGCCACATAGATATTCACTTGAGCCTCATAGATGTACGAGTCAGAACTTCATACAGTGGATACAGTAACAGCTAACAGAGGTTTATGGGGAGGTTAATATCTTAAATACATACATGTATACATGTATGTGATATATATATATATATATATATATATATATATATATATATATATATATATATATATATATATATATATATATATGAGGGAGAAATGCCTCATATGCCAAAATATGTATCTACATAAATATCTTCTAGTCGCTTCTGGAGTTGATTTTCATACCAAAATGAAATCTGAAGTCAACCTATAAATTATGAACATGCTCCTTTTCATTATTTATGATGCCATGAATATGTCCATTTATACAAGGATTTGTCGATACATTAGGAGGAGCTCATAAGGAACCCCAAACGACAAATATATAGTGGTTTCAAAGAGAAAAACAAAAATAAGAAACCCTAGGAACTAATATGCTCAACTAGAGGAAACCTCAATACCAAGCCGGATTAAATAATCGGTGCTCAAAAATCAAAATGCAGAACTATATTTATAAGAGGATATCATGAATTTGGACTTAAAGATAGAGGAAACCTAGTCAAAAATCTCACCTAAAAGGAAGACTTGAGAAACCCCATAAGAAATCTCATCTTAGGAAGAGGTACTTATGCCAGACATGGTAAGAATAGATGTAGAACAAGATATAATTATCTTGAACATATATGAGAAAAACTTGTTAAATATGATTAAATAATGGAAAACTAAAAACCTAAGCATGATCCTAGAGCATCTGAAAATCCAATACCACTAGATATGCTTAAGAGTGAAGGACTAATGGTAGGAATCCATTGAGGAGTTAGGGTGATTTAGTAAGGTTTTGGGGATACATACACAATCTGAAAAGTGGAAAGCTCCTACTCAAAAGAGATTCATAAAAAGGGGAAGAAAGGAAAACAAGGATTTGATCAAGATAGTTTGATAACACTTGGTTAATACTTGACAAATATCATTGTTGCCAAAGGTGTTTACCCCACCCAATAATTCCACTCAATTAAAATCATCTCTTGGAATATTCATCACCTCAACAGTAGAGGTAAGAAAATATATATTAAATACCATATTAAATAACTTAGCCAAAAAATGTTATGACACAAGAAACAAAACTATAAAGTGAAAGAGTTAGGTAAATCACCTCTCAATCCTATAGAGGTTGTGAACTTGTAGTTTTGGATGCTAGAGGAAGCGTTGAGAATTTTTCTATTCTATGAAATCCTTAGGAAGTATATTTTCATGATTGTATAACACTCCCTCGAATCCTTTTGGGTCGATTTCAACATGTAGGAGCCAAGGAATCAAGGTGCATAATATAAGTATACAATCCACATATACTTGTAGGATGTTAGAAAATTATATATTACAGAGAAATGGAACATATAAAATATACAGAAACACAAACATAGAAAATACATATAAAACAAGAGAGACAGAGATATATATGGTTCACCCAAATTGGGCTACATCCACAGAAACAGGCAGTCCTTCGTTTTTATTATCCAACAAAATGAAGGGACACAACCTACATCAGATCCACTGTAATATCATCTACTCTCTCACACAGTCCCCCTTTCTATTTCTTGCTCATAAAATACACACGATACACAACTGCAATACAATACCCTCATACAACATAGGGGTTTCCTTCTAGGGAAAAAATCCATAAATTAAACATAACTTCTACTGCCAAATCATCCACCTAATGAATGACCTAGATTGACTACGAAATTATACTACCATCACCCCTCCTAGACCCCCCTAACAATGATTAAACGATGGTCAGTATTGTCACTTCGTTAAGAACATGGGTCCAATGCAGTGATACATCTAAATAAAGAAGATAATTGGGCTCCACACCCAACAATGTCCCACTTGGAGACTGATTGTAGCAACTCCACTGTTGCTTCATTTATTGGATAATGACTCCACTTTGGACTTGGTTGTTTCTCATCTTGAAGACCAATTGAAACTGATCAGAATCTCAATTTCTCCCTAGTTACAATTTTTTCTAACATATCTGCAAGATTCTGGCTAGTGTGTATCTTTTCTAGCTTCAACTCTCCATCTTCCAACACTTACCATATGAAATGGTACTTGAGCTATATGTCCTTATTCTTGGAATGAAATGTTAAGTTCTTTGCAAGATGAATGGCACTTTGGTTGTCACTGTATAACCTTCCCATCTCCTCCTTCTTACCCAATTCATCCATAAACCTTTGTAACCAAATAATTTCTTTACTAGCCTCTGTAGGAGCATCATACTTTGCTTTTGTTGTTGAAAGTGCAACAGAAATTTGCATTTTTGAAACCCAAATGGCATTTTTTCCACCTACAGTAAATACATACCCTGTAGTGCTCCTCCTGTTATCTCTATCACCTTCCACATTTGCATCAACATATCCCTGCAGAGAAATGTTTGAACCACCAGAGCATAATTCTTGATTTTTCGTACCTCTCAAATATCTAAGAATCCATTTCACTGCCATCCAATGTTATTTTCCTCGATTGTTCATGTACATCCTTACAACTCCCACTGCATGCGCAATATCATGCCTTGTCCATACCATTTCATACATTAAGCTTCCAACTGCTAATGCATATGGAACTTTAGAAATATAATCCATTTCTTCTTGGGTCTTGGGGCACATATCCTTATTAAGTTTGGAATGGCTAGTCAAAGGTGTACTAACTGGTTTTGCATTTTGCATATTAAATATTTTCAAAACCTTTTGTATGTATTCATTTTGAAACAATGTTAATTTACGATTTTTCCTGTCTCTAGTTATTCTCATACCAAGGATTTGTTTTGCAGCTCCCAAATCCTTCATTGCAAATGAATTTGCCAATTTTGCTTTAAGCACATTTATTTCCTGCATGTTAGACACTGCAACAAGCATGCCATCTACATACAATAACAATATAATACAGTTGCCATCATTTTTATTTTTTAAGATAAAAAAATGATCCAAGTGACATATAGTATAACCTTTTTCAGAAATAAACGTGTCAGATTTTAAATACCACTGCCTCAGAGCCTATTTTAAGCCATATAAGGTCTTATTCAACCTGCACGGTAATTTTTTCTTCCCTTTGAGCTCATTTCCTTGCGGTTGTTTCATACAGATATCTTCCTCCAAATCTCCATGGAGAAAGATTGTCTTTACATCTAACTGTTCAAGATGCAAATATTCTGCTGCTACAAGAATTAAAATAGTTATGATTGAAGTCATTTTAACAAAAGGAGAAAATATTTCATCGAAATTAATACCTTTATTCTATGCAAACCCCTTCACCACAAGTCTAGCTTTGTACCTCTGTTTTCCTCCATCTTCTTCCTTCAACTTGTAAACCCATTTATTCTGCAATGTTGTTTTACCTGCAGGAAAACTGACTAAGTCCCAAGTTTGGTTATGTATTGAGGAGCCCATATCTTCTTTCATGGCTAGCTCCCACTTCTTCCTTGTTTCTACCTGCATTTATCCTTCATATCATTCGGGTTCACAAGAATCATTCAACAATACATAATATAATTAAAGAGAGTATCATTCATGGGGTCTACTTATCCTTGTAGATATTCTGACACCACTTTCAGGTGTTTGAGGTGCTTATTTATGTTTTTGTGGTTATTGTTGTTATGGCTATTGATTATGATTATTTTTAGGCACCTTTACTTTTTCTGTGAGCTCATTAAGAACTATGTGTTCTTTCTTTTTTTCTTCCTATTTATTTTTTTGCAACTGATTCTTATACAAGACATTTTCATTCAATATTACATATTTGATCCTAATTATTTTGTGATTTTCATAATCATATAAGTGATAACCAAAATCATTAACACCATGTCTAATAAAGGTACATTTCTTTGATTTTGTCTCAAGTTTTTTTGTATTTTATTTATTAATTTGGACAAATGCCTCACAACCAAAAGGCTTTAAAAAGGAGAAGTTTACCATTTTACCTGTCCATGCCTCCTCTAGAATACCACCATCCAAGGAACTTGAAGACCCTTTGTTTATTAGATAAACAACAATATCTATAACATCTGCCCAAAATTGTAAAGGCAATCTCGCATGCATTCTCATGCACCTTGCACACTCCATGATTGTCCTGCTCATCCATTCTGACACACCATTTTCCTATGGTGTTCTTGGAACTGTCTTCTCTCTCCAAATCTCATGCTCTGAATAGTACCTATCAAACTCTTTGCTACAATATTCACCTTCAGTGTCTAGTATGAGAAACTTCAACTTCTTTACTATCTCAATCTCAACCAAAGCTTTCCATTTCTTGAAATTATCAAATACATCATATTTATTCTGAATACTATAAATCCAAGTTTCTCTAGTTGCATCATCAATAAAAGTGACATAATAACGATAGCCACCGAGATATGATACCTAAGAAGGTCCCCATACATCTGTATGCACAAGCTCTATTTTTTAGCTCCTTTTTTCTTTCCCAACTCTAAGAAATCTGACTCTCTTTTTTTTTCCATAAACACAATTCTCACAGAAATCAAAATTAATATTCTTCAATCCTCGCAAAAAAATTCTTGAGTGAAGAATCTTCATTCCCTTCTCAGTAATGTGTCAGAGCGTATAATTCATATTGTTGTATCTACTCCTATGGAGGTTAAATCATTAACACAATTAGAAATACTATTGCACAAATAAAATTTACCAACCTTTTCTCCTTTTGCTATTACCATAGATCATGTTGTGACCTTCTAGGTTTTATTTGTAAAAGTTGTGACACAACCTTCACCGCCTAACTGACTTGCTGAAATTATATTTTTCTTTAGATCTAGAACATGCCTTACCTCCTTTAATAACCATTGGTTTCCATCTTGTTGTTTTACAAGAAATTTACCCATTCCAACGATTTTACAGGGTTTATCATCACCAAGACAAACCTGTCCAAAATATCCTTGAACATAGTCATGAAAATGTTTCTTATTAGGTGTGGCATGGAATGAGACCAGGCACAAATATCATTTTCTAATAAAATAATCAAAGCATCATGTAACACATCACATGTCACATTTTCTTCATGATTTTTTTCTTCTTGTGTGTCTCCTTCTTTTCCCTTCCGAGACTTAAAGTATTTATTGAGGTGTCCTTTCTTCCCCATTTCCAACACACTATCCCCGATCTAGACTTGGATCTGCCTTTCCTTTATTTACTATGATATCATGAGCTCTTTCCTCTTTCCGATTTTCTTCAACTAGTCTCTACACTGAAATCATTCCTGGATGTCTCACTAGAGATTTTTCGTCTCATTTACTCACTAAGGATAACACCGACAACATCATCAAACTTTAAAGTACTAGTTCCAGAGACAGAGTTAATAATGGTCATAACTAAACCATTCCAACTTTCTAGTAATGAGCATAGAAATAAGAGAGCCCTAACTTTATCATCAAAGTTTACCCCTTCCTAACTTAACTGACTAGAAACCATATTAAATTCATTTAAATGGTAAGAAACAGGTCCATCTTCTGACATATTCATATTAAATAAATGTTTTATAAGAAATACCTTATTTGAGGATGTGGGTTTTTCATATAGTTTCGACAATGTTGTCATTAAACCCTGTGTTGTCATTTCCTTTGAAATATTGAAGGCTACCGATGCCGCCAGACATAGTCGTATTGTTCCAAGTGCCTTTTTCCAGAATCTCTCATTCTTCATCTGTCATAGTCGATGGCTTCTTTGTTTTTCCACTCAATGGTAGGTAAAAAAAATTATGATACAGATAATATTCCATTTGCATCTTCCACAATGGGTAGTTTTGGCTGTTAAATTTTTCGACCCTAAACCTAGAATTTTTTGCCATTGCTATCACTCGAACCATGAATCCTTATTCCCTGCGAGTTTATCATCCAAATAAACCTTCAACTCTAATACTAGTCATTAGAAAATTATATATTACATAGCAATGGAACACATAAAATATGCCGAAACATAAACACATAAATAAAATATAAAACAAGGGAGACACAAATATATGTGGTTCACCAAACTTGGGCTACGTCCATGGAAACAACCAATCCTTCCTTTTTATTATACCGCAAAATGAAGAGACACAACCTACAACAGATCCATTGTAATATCATCTACTCTCTCAGACAGTCCCCCTTTCTATTTCTCGCTCAGAATATACACACGATACATAGCTGCAATATAATACCCTCATACAATAGAGGGGTTTCCTTCTAGAGAAAAAATCCTTAAATCAAACATAAATTCTACCATTAGATCATCCGCCTAATGAAAAACCTATATTGACTACAAAATTTCAATATTTTATAAGGAAATTTACATATGTTTTTAGCTTTGGGGGCACTGCCCCCTAGACCCATTGCCAGGGGGGGCTCGAAAATGTCAATGTCGCCCCCCTGGACCCTACTAATGATGATAAAATGACAAGTGGCATTGCCACCCCGTTAATAATGTGGGTCTAACGTGGAAATACATCTAAATAAATAAGATAATCATGCTCCACATAGGAAAGATGAATTTCATGGAAAACATCAAGACAATAAGGTCACTCCATAATAAGGAGATAGAGATAGTAGGTAGAGACTTTGATCTTATTAAACCCCTCAAAGAGAAGAAAGGGAGATCAAAAGATTAGAAACGTAGGCACAATAATTTAATGAACTCTTATATAAAATTCATGTTGGTGACCTAACTAGCATAAATGGGATGTACATTTGGAATAATCGCAGAGGTGAGAACCATCAAGGGGCTAGCAGATTAGACCGATTTATAGTGTCAAGATCCCTATTACAAAGGGGCATATTTATCGAAGCCTCCATTGTGCCTCCATCCTTCCAATTATTGGCTCAGACCACTAGCCCATTCATCTATAACTAAAACTTAAAGTAACTCCTCATAATCATCCTTATAAATTTAAAACCTTTTAGATCCAGGGTCTATATTTTCTTTCAAAAGCTAAAAATTTGGTGGGAGGAAATACAAGTTCAAGGTAGAAATAACATGCATAAATTCCAACTAAATCTCAAAGAATTTAAATCCAAACTTAAATATTGGAAAAATAATCAATTTGGTCAAATACTTAAAGAGAAACAAGTCTTATAATCTCGTTTGAAACAAGTGTGACAACACATTATCTTATGAGCCTGCATTGGTGCCCTAGTGATGGAAGAGGGGAAGTTAATGAATCAAATAGAACAACAAAAAAAGAAGGAGGATATCCTCTAGAAATAAAAATCCGAAGTTTGGTGGATAAAAGAAGGAGAAAACAATTCAAAATGATTTCATAAGCTGATAGTGAAGCATAGTCATAAAAATATAATATTTTCTCTCTCCTCTTAGGATGGGAAACAACTCATACTATAATACATAGAACTAGAACAAGAACCATTCATCGAATATCACTCTTTATTAACAAAATATATACAAAATAGAGTGGAAGCTATCGAAAGAATCACATCTCACATCCCAACCTTAATCCATTTGACCCGGAATGAAGCTGAGATATGTGCATTTTATTTTTCATAGGTGGAAAAGGTGATGATGGATATGTCAAACAAAAAATATAGACAACTAAATGGTTTCACAACAAACTTTTTCAAAGCCTCTTGGTATTTTTTGGGCCTGCATGTGTATGCATTGGTAGGAGAATCTTGTCTCTTACAATTGGTATGGATTTGAATTAATGCCACTCTACATTAATCCAAAAATATAACAAAGTTGATTGTGCTAGCGCCTTTAATCTGACAGCCCCCTGTAATATCATCTATAAGGTTATTTTTATTTTCATTAATAATTAACTTAAACCTTTACTTAGTGGTATCTTATCACCATAACATAAGGCATACAATCCCTAAAAAAATCGAAACAAGTAGGTATGTTGATAAACTTGACCTCTCAAAACCCTATGATCTGTTAAACTAGGAATATCTTCTCCAAACCCTCCAGTGCTTTAGGATTTCAGACCATTGGATTACGTGTATTAAATCCTTAACCTCTACTCCACTTTCTCCATTCTTTTAAATGGATCTCAAATATTGACATTTAATCCATCAAGAGGGATAGGACAGAGGCATCTAATCTCTGCATTCCTATTCATATTAGTAGTGGAGGGAGTGGGTAGATAGTTTAAAGTTGTAGGAATTAAAAATAAAAAAAATAGGGCTTCATTTGTATGGTATCAATGTACCCATCACTCATCACTACTTCATTGATGAAATTATGCTCTTTTGATTACTAATTGTGGGTGAGATTAATGCTCTAACAACAATTCTCAATAAATTTGTGGACGATTTAAGTGTGGTGATCAATTCTAATTATTTGTGTGTGTGTTTGTGTGTGTGTGTGTGTGTGTGTGTGTGTAAATATATATATATATATATATATATATATATATATATATATATATATTCAATAATAATTCTATTTTACACATACATTTGGCCCATCTATTCGATTTCTAGATAGATAAATTTTGTGCTAAGTATCAGGGAGCACATCCAGTTGAAAATTCTTTGTGAGTAGCTCATTGGAAAGACATATTGCGCAATATCCCCCACAAGTTATATATTTTGGAATTTAGTACACCTAAATTGGTAGGGAGTTCTCTTAAAATTATCCTCACTCATGATAAAATATCTAGGATCTGGGTGCTGGATTTCATGTCAACAAAGGAAGGGGGGAGCTGACCACTCTACCAGCTACCATTGTATATAATATGGGGGATGGCATGGCTATACCACCCCATGAAATCACACGTTAAATAGTATTCATTCCCTTCAATATCGACAACCTTTACTCTATCTACCCTTTCCTAGCTAGGTAACTTTGGCTTTGTGTTTTTAAGTTGTACCTATGATAATCCCCTTCCACAAGTGGGATATCTCCCTTGTGGCACATGATTTACGAAGTTTCACTCTATCTATTATAGTCTCATGTCCTACTATAATTATTTTGATTCATCTTTGGTTCAGGGGAAATCTATATCTTATGCTGATGGGTCTGTGAGTGTTTCATTATAGGGCAGTCTTGAATGTTAGGTCGCTATATTACTAGTGTAGTGCCTCATCGTTGTTAGTGTAGTCCCCTTATATTTATTATTGTACCCCTATAGCCCCAATATTGCTATTATTCTGCCCCATAAAAATCCACTATTGTTATTGTTGTGCCCTTACATTATTATTGTTAGGTCGACTAGGATTATATTGTGACCCCATGGATTCCTATATATAGAAAGGAGGTTTCCCCCTCAAAGTGGATGATTTCTAAGGCGTTGATCTCTCTTTTCTTCTATTTTTGGAGCTGGTTTCATAACATTTGGTATCAGAACTTTGGATCCTACGGTTTCGCTGCTTCAAACAAGTCATCATGGAATTTTTTCTATAACTTTTTTTCTATGAAGTTTCAGATGCTAAAAAAAAACCCAATTGCAAAGAAATCCTAAGAAACTTTGTGCAAAAATTTCAGATCTTGGTTCATAATATTTTCAGAGATATGATCTATGGAAGTTAGGGATTTTGCAGGCTCCCAAATTTCATCTAAAAGAGGTGACCTTGGGAAAATCATCATAACTCTCCCTTTGAGCATCATATTGTAATTTTGTAAAAGGTGGCCAAAATTAAATGGACTGTAGTTTCCCATATATGAAGTTTAGAGCCAAAGGAGCAAACGGTGACATGTGGCATGCCATACAAGTTCAATCTAATGAACCTGTCCATAATTAGGTCATTGTGGGAGATTTGACATAAATTTTACTTGAAGAATCCAAATCAGGTCAGAACTATGGCATTCGAAAGAAGATTTAGAGGGCTACTACAAGACCAAATTTCAGATATTGAAGATCCAAAAACACATAGATAATTCAGTTTCAATATCAAGCTCCTCAAAAGCAAGAAAAAGGTGTGTAAGTTTTTTTCAAATTGCATAACTCTTGTTTGAAAAATTTGTTTGAAGTGATTCCAAGGGCATATTGAAGCTTAGATATCAGTATTAAGTTTTAAAATGCCCCCTAAAAAGGATTCAACACCCATTAAGTCCTCATAAGGCTCTACTATGAATCATGAAGAGAAATAAGTGCAACATGATATATCAAAATTACAAGAGCAAGTGCAACAACTTTCGTTCTCACAAAAAGCAACAAAAAGTAAAATGGAAGTTTTGAGGAAAGGCATGGAAGCTAATATGGATGGTTTGAAGAATGGTGTGGAAGACATGGAAGAAATGAAGAATGATCTAAAAGCGGACATGGAAGGTTTGACAAAGTTGATACAAGAAATGATTCCTAATGGCGAAAATATAGTAGAGGAAACTCATGATGAGACCAAAATAAATGTTAATAGTGATTTCATAAAATTAAATGTTGGATTGAAGATCCACCATATTCCAAAGATCGATATGAGGAATTTTTATGGCAAGGATCTCGTCACATGGATACTACATATGGAGAAATATTTTGGTCTCAATAATGTGAATAAAAACACAAACGGTACGCCTTGCAACATTATATTTAGAACAAAATACATTTGTATGGTATTGATGCCTTTTCTCCTGTAAAAAAATTGTCACTTGGTCAATTTTTATGGAGAAAATGATAGCACATTATATGGATACAAAGAGAAACACCATCTTTAGCCAATTGATAAATCTAAAAAAAAAGGGTTCAGTGGTGGAGCACATTGAGGACTTCCAAAAACTGAATATAAGGGTAGTTTCTATTCCATAGGAAGACACAATTGATGTCTTGATAGGGACTTTAAAGGATAACATCCAACATGAGGTTCACCTTTGGGAACATGATTCATTGGAGAAGGCATTCAAGATGGCAAGAAAAATTGAATGTAAAATTATGGCGACAAGGAAGCCTACCACTCACATCTATAAATATGGAATTTTTTTTACTCCTAGACTTCTAAAACCTACAAGGTTGACACCACAACAATTGGAAGAAGAAAGAGGAAAAGGGATTTGCTATAGTTGGGATAGAAAATACACTAAAGGTCATAAGTGTGTTGAGAAGAAATTATTTTACATGGATTGTGAAGAGGAGGAAGAAAATGAACAAGAAACTTAAAAAGAAGAGGATATACACTAGGAACCAACCCTAGAGAAAGAAGAAATGAGTCTGACCATACCTTGTAATTAATTTTTCAGGAATTACCACCCCTCAAATTCTCAAGATAGAAGGATATATCAAGAAGAAAAAGGTAATAGTGTTGATTGATTTAGGTTGTACCCATAATTTTATTCATTTTAAGGTAGCCAAGGAATTGAATTGCTTCCTATACCCAATACTAGAGTATCAAGTTATGGTTGCAAATGGAGGAACTATAAATTATTCTGTAAAATGCCATAATATCAAGTTAAGCATGGGGAAATATTTATTGAATAGTCCAATGCTTTCCATTCCAATGAGAGGTGCTGATATTGTCCTAGGAGTACAATGGTTACAGACTTTGGGGACGATAGCTTTTAATTTTCAAGAAATTTTCTTGAATTTTTTTTCAGAAGGAAAGGAAGTTGAATTATGGGGTATCACAGGGAATTCAGGAAAGATAATAAGCTCTAATGTCATGAAAAAGCTTCTCAAAAAAGAACAACGAGGCAAAATTACACAATTATGCTCACTAGAAGTTCCAACATCAAAATCATATATTTCTCTAGATCTCCAAAAAGTCTTGGACGATAATTCCAAGGTGTTTGAAACTCCCAAAGGAATCCCAACTATTCGAGATCATGATAATGCTATTCATTTGATTCCAGGAATCATTCCTCAAAAATTCAGGCCTTACAGATATGCTTATGTCCAAAAGAGAGAAATTGAACGTATGATTGCATAAACATTAGAGGTGTTGAAAAGTGTAACTAGGTCGATCTTCATGTCAACTATGTAATTATGTATTTATTCAAAGAATATGGGAGACAAAATCTAAGAGGCATTAATATTTAAGCTCCTATATGCATAGACATCCATCCAACATGCTCGAATAAACACCTCATGAAGTCGGCATACAAACTGTGAACAAATCGGCCTAAAGTCAACTTGGTGAGTTGACTTGAAGACCAGGAAACATACACACACATATATATATATATATATATAACTGCTCTACAGTTCAATTGAAGAATGAATAATTCGGAAAAATGAGTTTATAAAAGTGCAGGTCTAATGGAAAATGTGAAGATAAAAAGTCTGAATTTGATATAGGAAGGTTTGCAGGAAAAATCTGAAGATACATTAATGAAGAATTGAGAACAACACTCAGTCTAGCACGCATCAATCTAAGTGCGGATATACAGTAAGCCTTTACGTCAAAGCAGTGCAGACATACTCTAGATTATAGAACCGATATATAACAGGATTACATTATGGATATAAGAAAGAAGTAAGTGTGGATAAGGAGTAGAATAAGAGCGTTCATCTTTGAGATAGATTGCGGAAAAGAACAAGCTAAGTGTGCGGATACAAAGGAATAATTCAGTGCAAAAATACTGTGGGTTTATCAATCAGTGAATGCACCTACATACATTGCAAATACAGTGCTGGATATAAGTGCGGATAGCTTCTAGCAAACAATGTGGATATTAAAGAATACATAATGAATAGTCAATCACAGATCGCAGACAGTCAACTACAGGATTGTGGATAGTTTGAAGGAGCAGACTTAAGAAGTGTTGATACAAAACTAAGTTTTTTTTTGGTTGTGTCTTGTGCATGTTGATAATTGACTTGATGAAAAATTAACTAAACTGAAAAAGAAGAAGACATAAGTATCACAAGTAATTATCAAGAAGAGATTTTGTATTAACCTACAGCCCTAAAAATTCTCAACATGGTATTAGAGCTTTTGGTTACAAGAAAGGGCTATGAGTGATACAAATCTACTTTAGTTTGGAGGTTACAATCTCAACTTGGTCACATTGCAGCGCTTATATCACAAATATTACAGTCATCCTAAGCACAGTCTCGTCATACACACATCCCCACAGTTCAGACTCAATCTGAGATTCTCGATGGTATATAAGTTTGAAAAAGGAAGCAGAACTTGGATAGCACAGTTTCAGGTATATAAAGATACCAGTAAGAAATTTTTACAAGTGAAATTGTCAACAAATAGTAGTAAGGGTCAACTATGTATTCCCTATATATTGCGCAGAAAAAGGTGGACAAAACCTCGACCTTCTCTGAGTTTTTCGATGAGATTTATGTGATAAAAATTAATGGATTGCAGAACAAGGAACAAGGTTATATACTAAGAAGAAAATAGGAACATTTCTGAGATAAACTCGATGATATACACTTGCAATAAAAGCGATATCAAGTCTATGATTGATGCGTAGAAGGGACATAGACATATCACTTGATGGAATGCATTGAAATCTAAACTTTCATAGTGCGGGTGAGATAGTGTGATTTATATAGTGCGTAATATAGATGGGAAGGGATAAAGACTCCGGTCATTAGTGCTACCTTAGTAATAGAGCTATGAAACTATCATAATTTGCCTTGGAAGAATACAATTTGAAAGATCAGCTACATGAATGGATGGCATGTGATATCAAATCTAGAACAACCTAAGAAGAAGATCATTCCAAGAAGAACAAGGTGTAGATCTCCTCTTCACTTACCAATTAAGTATCTTTCCTTTTCATTTTAAGTTTGGTTAAATGACTTCAATTTGCAAGGAGATATATGAAGTGGTTGTATTATCGAAGATCCTTGCGTAAAACAAGGAGGATAGTCATGGTCCTTATAGATAACTGAAGTCATAGATAAGGGTCTCCTTTGAATTCATGGAAAAGAACTCTTAAGAATTTTAAAGAAGAATTATGAAAAGTACAAGAAATTTCATGTCACCAGAAAGGATGGAAGGAGTGGATGGAAAGAGGGATTAAGAGGTCATTAAGACTAGTCTCCCTCATAATAAGTCTCTTTGTGGCTCCTAGATCCTACTTAAGATTTGATGCAAAGTGACATCATGGAAGTATAAGAAACAAGAACTCATATGATCATGAGGGTAACAAAATCATGGGATAAGTAAGTTACCTCACTCATCAATCTAGGGTTTCTATGGAAGAAGACAAGTTGAAGGCAATAGTTTTGCAGAACTCAATAATTTGAAGAAAAAGGAAAAACCTGATTCAGAGAAAATCTAAAGAAAGAAGAAGTAGTGGATATATGATTGAGATCATCTTCTTTAAGTGATTATATTGGCTATATGATAGGAAGCAGTGTACCACCCTCATGAAAGCATGGAAGGAGCTCTTGGTGAATCAACTCCGGGAAAAATTCGTTGATAAAATTACTGATGGAAAGTAGTCATGAAGAGAAAGGGTCATCATGGAAATATATTTATGGAATATTGATGGAGCATACCAAGAGAATGAAGCTCTTCATTCTTGATAAATTTCTACAGGATGACTAAAGGGAAAAAGGGTATGAGGTATGCATATATTTATTGGATGCTGTGAAGTCATGTCATATGGTTGTAGGTAATGAAATTCTGTACTTAGAAGTATGATCTACGGATAAGTGTCTCTCAATGCACGGACAGATGAAATCAACATAGTATGTCCTCATGGAATCTGAAGTGGTTGTATATGAACGAGAAACTGGAAAAATTTGTAAGTTCCTGGGAATGAAGAATGTGTAGAGAGGAAGAGATCATGACATGCAAACATGTCAAGAGGCGGTTATCATCTAGAAGCCAAGAAGATGTGACTATGAGATCTCCTAGGAGGATATGTAGACTCTCACACAATTCTGGTAAATAAGAAAACCCTTGTCAAAACATATGATTAGGAGATGTGTCAATCTGAATAGAGGATGTCGATGCTTATAGGAAGATGTCATGGTGAAATATCATTACTGAGGTAACTTTTATTTTTAAAAAGGCTCATATGTATATGTTTATCTGGATGAATTTGTGCAGGGTTGCTAATCATGAGAAAGGATGTATGATCCTTAGAGATGATTCGAAGGATAGCAGCATGGCATAACATTGGACCAGATAAGGAAGTCTGATGAATCAATTTCTGATAGTTGACATGAATTAGGATGAAAGTGATGGATGATTTGTGCCCTATGAAGCTAAAAGTTAGAGATTCCTCAATATCAAAATCCATGACATCGAGGACAAGAATTCTTCATGAGCAGCTGGGTGTATCACGATTGCTGCTTGAGGTCCCTACTTAAGGGGGAGGCTGATGATAAGTTTATTACTTGGAAGAAACTTGGTAATTCCTAAGAATGAGCTTAGGTACATTCCTTGTATAGGAATGAGTACATTCCCTTGTGGAATAGGTCCTCCCTAGTTGAGAGGAAGAGATATACATGTCATTCTGGTCTTGGGAAGAAAGAATGGAGGATTGGGTAATCATCTAGCATTCAATACTCTTTGAGAATGTGTTAGGGCATTCAAGATAAGAGTATTCAGGAACCAATATTCTTTGAGGGCTAGCTACCCAAGAGAATAATATTCCAAGAAGGTCATACTTTGGGAACACCCGGGTGGAGTATGTACCTTGTAGAGACAATGACGAAGGTGTCTATAAGTCATGTGTCTTGCCATCATTGTAGCCCATTGTCTCATTGGGAGATGGGCCTGTTAGTCAAGGCCTTGCACTAGGAAAATGTTGGTTGATATGATGCTATACAGACGTGATTACCAATCTGATTCCTCTTATGATATTCTTCAATTTGAAAGTAACCATGTACATGTGTGAATACATCCCTAGTTAAGAGGGAGTGTTGAAAAGTGTAACTAGGTCGGTATTCATGTTGACTATTTAATTATGTATTTATTCAAAGAAGATGGAGACAAGCTCTAAAAGGAATTGATAGTTAAGATCCTATACACATAGACAACCATCCAACATGATGGAATAAACACCTCATGAAGTCGGCATACAAACTATGAACAAGTTGGCCTAAATTCAACTTGGTGAGTCGGCTTGAAGACAAAAAAAAATACACACATATATATAACTTCTCTACGGTTCATTTGAAGAATGAAGACTTCAGAAAAGTGAGTTTATAAAAGTGTAGGTGTAAAGGAAAATGTGAAGATAAAAATTTTGAAGTTGATACAGGAAGGTTTGCGGGAAAAATCTAAAGATACATTAACAAAGAATCGAGAACAACACTCAGTCTAACACACATCAATCTAAGTGCGGATATACATTAAACCTTTACATGAAAGTAGTGCATACATACTCCAAATTATAGAACGGATATATAACAGGATTACATTATGGATATAAGAAATAAGTAAGTGCAAATAAGGAGCAGTAGAAGAGCGTTCATCTCTGAGATAGATTGCAGACAATAACAATCTAAGTGTGTGGATACAAAGGAAGAATTCAATACGAAAAGAATGTGGGTTTATCATTCAGTGAATGCGGCTACATACATTGTAGATACAGTGTTGGATATAAGTGCGGATAGCTTCTAGAAAACTGTGCGGATAGTAAAGAATAAATAAAAAATAGTTAATCACATATCACAGATAGTCAACTACAGGATTGCGGATAGTTTGAAGAAGCAGACTTAAGAAGTGTTGATACAGAACTAAGTTTTTTTTTTTTGTGTCTTTTGCATGTTGATAATTGACTTGATGAAATATGAACTAAACTGAAAAATAAGAAGACATAAGTATCACAAGTAATTATCAAGAAGAGATTTTGTATTAACCTACAACCCTAAAAATTCTCAACAAGAGGCTGGTATAATTCAACCTAGTCAAATTTATTTATCTACTCCAATAGTATTGGTGCACAAGAAGGATGGATCAGGTGCATGTGTCCAGATTATAGGAATAAGCTAACTATTGAAGATAAATTTCCCATTCCTATGATTGATGAATTATTAGATGAATCACATGGAACAATTTGTTTTACCAAGTTGGATCTTCGTTCAGGATGTCATCAAATGAGAATGAATACTGAAGATATTACAAAAACAACATTTCTAACTCATGAGGGTCATTATGAATTTTTGGTCATGTCTTTTGGCCTTGCCAATGCACCTTCTAAATTTCAAGGGTTGATGAATTCCATTTTCAAACCCTTCCTTAGAAAATTTGTGTTAGTATTTTTTGATGATATACTAATCTACAATAGGTCTTAGAAGGAAGATGTTCAACATGTTGACATGGTGCTCAAACTATTAGGGTAGAAAGAATTATATGCAAAAACCTCCAAATGTTTCTTTGGAGTATAAGCAGTGGAATATCTGGGTCATATTGTAACTCAGGAGGATGTTAAGGTAGACTCTAACAAAATTAAATCCATTAAGGAATGGAAAGTCCACACGACCATAAAGCGGTTGAGAGGATTTCTTGTGTTAACAGGATATTATCAAAAGTTTGTTAAGAATTATGGGAGAATAACAACACCTCTAACAACATTATCGAAGAAGGATGCATTTTCATGGACTCTTGTAGTAGCTAAGGCCTTTGAACATCTTAACTTAGGAAATGTGCCTAGCACCGGTCTTAGCTACGCCAAACTTCAAAAAAACATTTATTGTGGAATTTGATGCCTCGGGAAATGGAATTGGTGTTGTTTTAATGTAAGAAGGAAGACCCATTTCTTTTGAAAGTCGCCCAATCATAGGCAACCATCCATTTCTTAAGATCCTATACACATAGACAACCATCCAACATGATGGAATAAACACCTCATGAATTCGGCATACAAACTATGAACAAGTTGGCCTAAATTCAACTTGGTGAGTCGGCTTGAAGAAAAAAAAAAATACACACACATATATAACTGCTCTATGGTTCATTTTAAGAATGAAGAATTCAAAAAAGTGAGTTTATAAAAGTGTAGGTCTAAAGAAAAATGCGAAGATAAAAATTATGAAGTTGATACAGGAAGGTTTGCGGGAAAAATCTAAAGATACATTAACAAATAATTGAGAACAACACTCAGTCTAACACGCATCAATCTAAGTGTGGATATACATTAAACCTTTACATGAAAGTAGTGCATACATACTCCAAATTATAGAACGGATATATAACACGATTACATTATGGATATAAGAAAGAAGTAAGTGCAGATAAGGAGTAGTAGAAGAGTGTTCATCTCTGAGATATATTGCGGACAATAACAAGCTAAGTGTGCAGATACAAAGGAAGAATTCAATACGAAAATAATGCGGGTTTATCATTCAGTGAATGCGGCTACATACATTGTAGATACAGTGCTGGATATAAGTGTGGATAGCTTCTAGAAAATGATGCGGATAGTAAAGAATAAATAACAAATAGTCAATCACAGATCACAGATAGTCCACTACAGGATTGCGGATAGTTTGAAGAAGCAGACTTAAGAAGTGTTGATACAAAACTAAGTTTTTTTTTTGTGTCTTGTGCATGTTGATAATTGACTTGATGAAAGATGAACTAAATTGAAAAAGAAGAAGACATAAGTATCACAAGTAATTATCAAGAAGAGATTTTGTATTAACCTACAACCCTAAAAATTCTCAACAAGAGGCTGGTATAATTCAACCTAGTCAAATTTATTTATCTACTCCAGTAGTATTGGTGCACAAGAAGGATGGATCAGGTGCATTTGTCTAGATTATAGGAATAAGCTAACTATTTAAGATAAATTTCCCATTCCTATGATTGATGAATTATTAGATGAATCACATGGATCAATTTGTTTTACCAAGTTGGATCTTCATTCAGGATGTCATCAAATGAGAATGAATACCGAAGATATTACAAAAACAACATTTCTAACTCATGAGGGTCATTATGAATTTTTGGTCATGTCTTTTGGCCTTGCTAATGCACCTTCTACATTTCAAGGGTTGATGAATTCCATTTTCAAACCCTTCCTTAGAAAATTTGTGTTAGTATTTTTTGATGATATACTAATCTAAAATAGGTCTTAGAAGGAAGATGTTCAACATGTTGACATGGTGCTCAAACTATTAGGGTAGAAAGAATTATATGCAAAAACCTCCAAATGTTTCTTTGGAGTATAAGCAGTGGAATATCTGGGTCATATTGTAACTCAGGAGGGTGTTAAGGTAGAGTCTAACAAAATTAAATCCATTAAGGAATGGAAAGTCCACATGACCATAAAGCAGTTGAGAGGATTTCTTGTGTTAACAGGATATTATCACAAGTTTGTTAAGAATTATGGGAGAATAACAACACCTCTAACAACATTATCGAAGAAGGATGCATTTTCATGGACTCTTGAAGTAGCTAATGCCTTTGAACATCTTAAAGAGGAAATGTTCCTAACACCGGTCTTAGCTACGCCAAACTTCAAAAAAACATTTATTGTGGAATTTGATGCCTCAGGAAATGGAATTGGTATTGTTTTAATGTAAGAAGGAAGACCCATTTCTTTTGGAAGTCATCCAATCATAGGAAAGTATTTACAAAAATCTATTTATGAGAAGGAAATGTTCACAATACTACACGTAGTAAAGAAATGGCGACCTTACCTAATGGGAAGACACTTCAAGGTAAAAAATGATCATGATAGTCTTAAATACTTTTTGGAACAAAGACTATCTTCATAAGAGAAACAAAAATGGGTCACGAATATGTTGGGTTATGACTTTGAAATCATATACAAAAAAGGGAAGCTAAATGTTGTTGCAGATTCACTCTCAAGAAAGGATGAACAGGTGGAAGAATTTCTTTGTGCCATTTTTATTATCCAACCAGATTGGATAACTGAAGCAAGGGATGAATGGAAGAATGACGAAGAAGTGTGGACACTCATTCAAAAGTTGCATCAAGATCCTAGTACATATCATACATTTAGTTGTAAAAATGATTCTTGATGGTACAAAGATCGCTTGTATATTTGTAAGAATTCCCAACTAAAACAAAATATTATTTTGGAATTGCACATCTCTCCCTTAGGAGGACACAAGATTTTTAAAAACTTACCACAGGGTGAAGAAAGAATTTTTTTGGGATGGCCTTAAATCTGATATTGAAAATTTTGTGGTAGAATGTTTGATTTGCTAGCAAAATAAATTTGATACAATTAAGACCTTAGGTCTTCTACATCCTTTATCCATTCCAAGTCAACATTGGGAGCAGGTTTCAACGGATTTTATCACAGGTTTACCTAAGTACGAAGGAAAGAGTGTCATCATGGTGGTAGTTGATAGACTTACCAATTATGCACACTTTTGTGCATTATCTCATCTATTTAAAGCAAGTACAGTTGTTATTGCATTTATGGAAAAAATTCAAAAGCTACATGGGAACCCAAAGATTATTGTAAGTGTTAGAGATCCCATTTTTACTGGAAATTTTTGGATGGAATTATTTTCTTGTTTGGGTACTCAACTAGCTCATAGCTCATATTGTCATCCTCAATCCGATGGGAAAACTGAGATAGTGAAAAAATGTTAGGAAGGATATATTTGTTTTTTTTTAATTTGATAAACAAACACAATGGGTCAAGTGGTTACCTCTGGATGAGTGTTGGTATAACACTTCCTTCCATACTACAGCAAAAACGACCCCATTTATGGAACTTTATGGATATCATCCACCATCCATCACATCATCTTTAAGAGAAAATTCTAAGGTTCGAGCAGTGGAAGATCACATAAAGAATCAACAAAAAATTCTCCAACTCTTATAGGATAACCTAAATTTGGTAGAAAATCGAATGAAACAACAGGCAGATCAACATGATCACAGTAAGAGAAGTTTTGATGTAGGAGACTGGGTATTTTTAAGGCTACATCCATACAAAAAAATTTCCCTCAAGCAAGCTAAGAAGGATAATAAATCATCCCCAAAGTATTATGGTCCTTACAAGGTGTTGCAAAATATTGGTACTATGGCATAGAAATTGGAGCTTCCTGCTTCTTCTCGAGTGCAACTAGTTTTCCATGTTTCATGCTTAAATAAGGTTATAGGTGACGAACTTCCATTTCAAACAATATTTCTAGAACTTGATGAGGAAGGAAAGATAATATTGGAACCTAAAGCAGTCACGGAAATAAGAACTCGATAGCTATGAAATTAATCAATTTCAGAGTAGCTCACCAAGTGGAAGAACTTACCCACTGAATATTACACATGGCAGGATGAGAATTTTATACAAAAGCATCAAGAGATACTCAAGCATTGAGGAAAATTTTTTTTTGAAGGAGAGGGGCATGTTAGGTCCTTATATTAATAGTGTAGTCCCTTATTGTTGTTAGTGTAGCCCCCTTATCTTTTTTTTTTGTACCCCTATAGCCCCCATATTTTTATTATTGTGCCCCATAAAAAACCACTATTGTTATTGTTGTGACCTTATGTTATTATTGTTAGGCCGTCTAGGATTATATTGTGACCCCATGGAATCCTATATATAGAAAGGAGGTTTTTTCATTTGTATAATCCAAGAATTGTTTATTTATGTAATGTAAAGGAGGTTTCCCCCTCAAAGTGGTTTATTTATAAGTAGTTGATCTCTGTGTTCTTATATTTTTGGAGTTGGTTTCATAATATTAAATATGAGGACCTTGGACTTCAATGCATGAACCTAGTGCTGAATATATGTGAGAGGAGAAGCACGATGATTGTCGAGGAGGTAGTCCATAGGACATTGATTTTGGCTATGGTGAATGCTTCAGCAGGAGGAGGAGGTGATTGGTGAAGGCTTGTCCTCAACTTGCAACATTTCAAAAACTGGAGGATTGAGCATTTCTTAATAATTATTTTTATTTATAGACTCTAGTACTTCTTCAACTCTTTCAATTTGATAGTGGCTTTTGGTTCATAGTTTACAGACGACCTTGGTTATGTGTACTAGTAAGTTTTCGTCTTTAGTTTCTTATGGAAGTCAAAAGGTACCTGGGGTCCATCCCTCTCTATTATCAAGTTGTTTCACCTTGTTAGAGTTTGTTCCAAACATCCCTGGAAACATATTCTTTATTAGGCATCCTTTTTACTCTGTATTTTGTTTTATATTATTATTGGTTTCTTTTTCCTTTAGGGGTTGTCCTCACATTGGCCTATTATTCCTTGTAAAACTATGCCTTTCCAAAGGATGTGTATTCATTAGGGTTTGGTGGTAGAGGCCCTCAAGTCCAACCACATGCTCAATCTGAATCCAAAAATATTGTTGATATTGTCCATTCCTCCACTCCTTTAGAAATTCAAGAGTAAATTTGACAACTTGAAGTCTTGACCACAAATAAATATTAATCTTACTCTGACTCTAAAATCCAAGATGAAGTAGCCAATTGGTTTCCTGACCCTGGGAATACTAGGGGAAGATGGATTTAATAGCTTGACTCCATTATCGTCCATTAGAAAATGAAAACACTCTTGGGAAAGGCCCTAAAGGAAAAACATAAGGGCCACAACCACATCATCTCCTTTTTTAATTAAATTCAATGAGTCCAATTCTACCAACATCCTTAAATCATCATTCTGGATGCATGATTATCACACATTGAAGGACATCTCCAATGTGGCTTGAAACCTCTAGCATCAACATGCACCAATACCCAAGATCTAGCCCCAGTCACTTCATCAGATACTTGTTGTCTCTTTTATCCTCTTGGCTTATGTCATTACTTTCAATAGTAAAGTTTATTTAAATAGTCATATATTTAGCTGCAGGGAAAATTTTAAGGATGGAAGTTTATTTTAAAGTTTAGCAACCTTGGTGAATATTTCTAGTCCCTAATATCCAAATTTGATAAAGTTTGATGATAATTTTGTAAAAGTGTTTAGATTTCTAATTATGTCATATTAGACAATATATAATATTGGTGATTTTTAAGGTAAAATAATTGTATACTATAAAATTTGGGAAAATTCAATTTTAGAAATATGGAAATTGGCGAATATTTTTTTGGAAAAAGCATGGAATATTATCCTGACTATGAATATTAGTCCCTAAAATTTTCCGTGTGTAGATGTACCGGTTGTTTACATTTTGATAGACCTATACTATTATTAGTTTTCAACTGTACTAGTTTCCCTTGTGGAAGAATCTGAAAAGACTCAAATTAAACAATGAAATCTAGTTTTGAATGAACTCGTTTTGAGGAAATAGAATTTTAAATAAAAAAAAAAGTGACATTAATTGCTTTACACAATGAAGTAAAAATAGTTATTCAAATGATGCCTACTCATCTCTTTTGCAAAGGAGCATCAAATCAAAGAGATTGGTAGGAGAGAGATTAATCTTTGAGTCATTATTGCATACATTACACTCTTTAAAATACAACATACAATCATTTCTAGAAGCTACATGTACAATATATTATCTCCATTTATCTATTTTTACACATGGGTATTCATTAGTAATCTCTCACAATAGAGAGATTTCTCATGCCTTAGTCAAATCCTCTACTTTTACTAGATATTTGGTTAAATCCTTGATTTTATATGGCCGTATGTTGATGGGAAAATGTGCATTCTGGGTTGATATTGGAGAGCTAGGATATATGAGAAGAGGAAGAATAACATTCGAGGATAATATATATGATACTATGAATCTTGAAAGGTCTAAATTAGTATAGTATTTAAAACATTACCCTCCACCCACCTATAACCCACCCACCACCCATACCTGATTTGAATGACCAAAAACCCTAATCTAACCCTCCCTCATATATGTTTCTAATCCCTTTCCATATAAAATGATTTTAGTATAGTAAAAATAATCTTAATTGTTTAGTAGAGAAAGTATTTTTGTTACTTATTGATTTCTATTCTTTTATCCATTGAATATGGTTAAGGAAAAATAAGTTTGGGTTCAAATCTTCAATGAGCCATTTATTAAAATATAGTTGCATTCATTAAATTTTGAACTATGAAAATGCTTACTTTTAGTCATATATTTTCCAAATATCAAATCATATCAATGATTCATATCCTCATGCACATGCCTACTCAAAAATGAACTAGGGCATATGTTGGTTCTTAAATTGTCCCCTACCAGTAACTACTTAAGAACATGTTCACTGAGGACCTCGTCCTCCCACTCTATGAGCTTAAGTTTTTTCTCATGTACACCACATGTAACAATCCTAGTAAAAAATCCATGTAATAAAGTTAATAAATGCAAAATATGACCAAGGCCATGGGGCATGTATTCCAAGCTGAATGTTGGGATAAACATCCTAGTTGGTGTTCATTTCGGTTTATTATGGCTAAAGGAGATTGGAAAAGGAAATGACAAAGGCTTTGGAAAGGAAAGAGGCATTAATTGGAATTTTATTTATGAATATAATGGAAATTAGGATATAAGGAAGGTAAAAGGTGACAAGTTGCATGTGAGGAGGAAAATGAAGTAAAAATAATGGAAAATGAAGAAAATAAAGGCCTCGTTGATAAAAAGGCTTTTAAAAATTTGTGAGTAACCTTTTTTTAGTTTAGTTTTGGAGCTCTCTCTCTCTCTACTCTTTCTCTCTGTCACACTCTTCGACACTTGGAGCATTCTTGGAGCATTCTAACATTGGATCAAGAAAATGAAAGGAAGGACCAAAAAGGAAAAGGGAAGCAAAGATCAAGCAAGGAAGAACAAGATCAAGTGACTACAATAGAATTATTTGCACGTATCGATTTGTATGTGTGATTTCATTACTATAATTTGCATGCATGATGCATGCATGTGTTTATTTGGTTCTCTTGCTGTCATTGGCATGGATTTTTTCAGGTGTGACAATTATTTTCTACCTTTCCTTTCCATTTTCAGATAACCATGGTGTGATGGTGGTTTTTCTTAATTGGTTGAGCTATATTTTTGGATGTTATCGAAGCTGAGTGAGATGGTCTCTTATGAAGAAAAAATGACCTAGTAATCCCTAGACCAGTAAAGGTTGGATTGCAGTAATGCAAAATTTTGTGTACCTGGTGTTATCACAAGGCTGGTACCAATTGGGCTACTCAATGGTCAACCTAATGCAACTATTTCAAACCAATTTGGATTTAAATTTAGCCCTTCCAGTCAGAGAGGGCTCTCTAAAAGAAAAAAAATGAATACTGAATGTAAGATATCAATTATAGATGGCTAAATATTTTTATATTTTAAGTGATTTTGGAGGTGGAAGATGTATTAAAGGATACTGTTGGGCATGGAGTTAGCTATAGGACTTCAATCACAAGAAAATGTAGTTCATGGAAGCTGAGGAAATTAAGCTTAAAAAAAATAAATTTTTACAACAAACACATAATACATGAAGGAAATTGGAGCATAATAATATGAATTCCAAGTAATAATGATACTGTGAAGCTGATGCTAATATGAGAAATGAAAAATACAAACACAAAAGCTCAAAAGAAATCTTAGGTCTGAAAGACAATTGCTGCAATTGTATATTAGCTTGATAGAGAAAATTTACACAGTAGCTTATTCATAACATTCATCAACCCTTTAAAACTCAAAATATCCCTCATTTATAAAGTGAGGCATCACACAATGGCTTTCCACCTGGAAAACCTAGAATTCCTATAGAAGAGACCTATTTCTAATCAAATTACATCACTTGGAGAATTTCTAGGGATAATTCTGTTTGGGAGAGTTTGCATACAAAAAGGATTCTTATTTCATTAAATATCTCAAAAAATTCTCTTAATAAACCTTATAAAATGAAACCTAATTAATTTTATAAGTGTACTAGACTGTTGATGTGTCATCATGGGAGGTGGATGCTGAGCTGGACCTCCACCAAGTCAAATTTTAAATTTGTTACACAAATCTGGCTAGTAAATTTTTTGAAAAATAGGCCTCAAATATGATTGCATATTTTACAAACCTTGATGGCTATGAAAAAACTAAGAGAGGTTTTGTAGATGGGCTCATTCTGAAGAAAAACCGCCTTTATATTACCAAAATTCCTTTCCATTTGGTCAGAAAGTGAACTTGAAGTTTACTACTAAAATAATCATGTACAAGAACTTTCGTAGAAAACTCCTAAATCCACCTTTTGAATAATGTTTGAACTTTCTGACCGTTCGAGGGTATTCCTTGATGCTAATGAGGTAAACACATGCTCTAAGTCTCCCATGTGCTAATATTTTTTAATAATTTTTCCCTCCAAGAAACCTACAACACTTTCGTAGTGAAACTCACCTTTAAGCTTGGAGTGCAATATGAAAGTACCTAGTTCACTGAAATTTTGCTCCTTCCTCTTATTTTTACCTCAAAATCACTTATAAATCCTTTATATGCCTGATTATCATAACATAAGACAAAATGTGATAAAAAATGTGTTGCCTTACCATGTTTCATGGAGTATCATCATCATCTTGCATAATCATTTTAAGACCCTTTTTCCTCAATTCAACTTGTATCATTTTTATCGAACCAAAATGACATGATAAGGTGTTGGCTATTTTATGTAGTGGAGTTAAGACTTCATGAGCTTGAGATGAGATGGTGAGTTGTAATGATGAGTTGGCATGCTTTTTTGACTTGATGAGTTGTCAGCCATGCCAGCCATGTGGAGTTGATTGCTGAGTTGCCCCCTTAAACAACTGGACCAATGATATTCCTAATATAATTTCATGACTCAACCACTTGTTTACTATGTTGACTTCCTAAAAAGATAAAAAAATGCATAACGTTAGAAAAAACATAGTATTAGGAACTTTTGTAGCGAATCCTCACCTGTTTACACTGAATTCATTGCAGAAGTTGGTAAAAGTGTCAAATTCACTCTAATGACCAGATTTACTCATGCATGAAATATTTTTGGATTTTTCTTTGACATTGACCCCTCTCACATGAATGGTGACCTTCAAGGCTCCTCACATATGTGCAGTGTTCTTAAAATTTACAAGTTTAAAAGATCCTATTCAACCCTAACTTAACCGAATTGACTCATGACTCAAAAAAAACCTAATGGTTATCTTGGATAAAAGTGGCTCCAATGGGGATGTTGCACCCCTGTGGTGTGGCAAATAACTCGTAGACCAGGTGCCTTATCCATTGGGATGATCCAAACCTCTTGTCATATTCTTTAGCCTGCATTCATCCCTTGACATGCTCTTAAAGAAAAACACCGTACAAAGAAAAACTTGCAACTACAATATTCAAACTAAATGTTGAAAGAGTGCCTTCCCAACAATCTTATTTATGTACAGATAAGCCTATTGTAACATCTGAAACCCAAACTTTCAATTCAAACAATATGAAATTTCTAGTATAGCCAGTCAAAGAGCTAATCCAACACCTGGGCTTCTTGAATGTGCTTGAATAGAATCAGAAATGGATCATCTATTGGAAAATAAAAATGAAAATTTAATCCATAACCTAAAATTATAAATGAAATAAACTCCACCTTCACTGATGACTGGAAAATACTTACCAAATGATCTTGATAATTATGAAAAGTCAACTCTTCTTGATGAGTAAAACCATGCGGGTTGAATTCATTCATAACTGATGGCTTCTTTTGTCCTATGTCTTCATTTTCGACATCATTCTTAAGACGAGACTCTAATTTTTCATAAAAATGTCCACTGGGAGCAACCATATCATGTGCTACATATATGTTTAAAAATGACTTTTCATGCATTAAAACGAGAATTTCATGTATATCATCATGCATAAACATAACTTTTTGATCATTTAAATCTGTAACAAGACATTTTGTGACACCAACTTGTCAATCAAAAAGTTGTCGATTATAGTCTATAAGTTCTTGCTTATGACAATCTTCAAGCATACTAAAGGAATCAACCTCCTCCTCATGATGAAGAGAAACATGTATCACATAAACTTCTCCTTGCTTCTACCCATTTTCATGTTGTTCAAATTTCAATTCTTTGTTCCCACTATTCTCGAAAAGATTTTCATGTGCTCGAGGATTATCTAAAAGTGAAATTTCATCACATGTTACCTCACTGTTTAGAATTTTCATGCATGTATTTTCAACAACTTGATCTTGAGGAGTTTATTCTTGACATAAAATCTCAGAAAAATAATGGGCTGAAAAACAATTGGGATGATTTGGCTTATACCTTTGACTCCATATAGATTGACAAGACTGAAAATACTCATAAATTTCTTGTAATATGGCTTAACTGTCAAATTGCTGATCCATTTCATTTTCAAATAAAGAAGAGAAATCTTCTTGTTGGAAAATTTCTTGATCATCGTGACAACTAGATTGTGAAGAAAATTCATAAAGTGCCTCTAATATTTCCTCATCATCCATACATTCTACATCATCATCAATACTTTTAATATATTGTATGAAACCATTCCAAAGATTACAATAGTCTTGAAACAATGGTGATGAAGGATGAGACTTCCCATAATGTCCAAAAAATATTCTATGGAAATCTTTAAGAGAACACAAGCTTCCCGATTTCAACCCTTCATACCATACTCTAGCTTTGCCTTCTAGGTTAGTCATAAACATATTCATGTCACAATCCTCAGGAAAATAAACCCTCATTCTACATACATGTATATGAAATTTAACCAAATGTAGATTGACATCATATTTATTTTCATCTTTGAACATGGAAAGATGGGTTGACCAATCAACAAAAGGCATAGGATTTGGAAAACCATAGATGTGAGATTGGTCCATAGGAGCATAACTGGTATTTATTCTTGCAGTAGAAATCATCTTGGAACTTCTTCAAGCTACTGATATTCAAGCAGTGGAGTCACCATGAAGCTATGAATTTCTGAATTCTTCAAGAATGGAGTCACCAAGGTAGAAGTAAAACCTTGAATATTTCTGAACTCCTGTTGCCTTCAAGAGCTTAGTTACTTTGATTGGAATCAATTAACTAGGATCATGTAGCTTCGAACTCCCGGAAGATGCACCAAAATTTTATCACTAGGCTGGCACCAATTGGGCTGCTCAATGGTCATCCTAATTCAACTATTTCAAACCACTTTGAACTAAAAGTTATCCGTTCTAGTCAGAGAGGGCTCTCTCAAAGAAAACAAATGAATACTCAATGTAAGATCTCTATTGCAGATGGATAATTTTTTTTATTTTAAGTTATTTTGAAGGTGGAACATGTATGAAAGGCTACCATTGGGAATGGAGTCAGATATCATACTTCAAGCACAAGCAAATGTAGTTCATGGAATCAGAGGAAATTAAGCTTAAAAAAAAGTAACTTTTACAGAGAACACATTATACATGAAGGAAATTGGAGCATTATACTATGAATTCCAAGTAATCATGATACTATGAAGCTGATGATAATAAGATAAATGAAAAAACAAAAACACATAAGCTCAAAATAAATCTTAGGTTTGAAAGACAATTGTTGCAACTGTGTGTTAACTTGATATAGGAAATTTACATAGTAGCTTCTTCATAAGAGTCATAAACCCTTAAAAGCTCAAAAATTCCCTCATTTATAGAGTTAGGTGTCATAAAATGGACTTCCACCTGGGCTAGCCTTGAATTCTTACCTAAGAGACCTATTTCTAATCAAATTACATCACTTGGAGACTTTCTAGGGATATTTCTGATTGGCAGAGTTTGAATACAAAAATGACTCTTCTTTCATTAAATAGCTCAAAAAATTATTTTAATAACCCTTATAAAATGAAACCAAATGATTTTATGAGTGTAATAGACTGTTGATGTGTCATCATTCCATGTGGATGTTAAGCTAGACCTCCACCAAGTCAAATTTTAAAATTTTTACACAAATTTGACGAGTAAAAATTCTAAAAATTAGGCCTCAAAGATGATTGCATATTTTACAAACCGTGATGTCTGTGAAAAAACCGAGAGAATTTTTTGTATATGGGCTAATGCTGAAGAAAAACCTCTTTCATATTTCCAAAATTCCTTTCCATTTAGTTAAAAAGTGAACTTGAAGTTAACTGCTAAAACAATCATGTACATGAACTTTCGTAGCACACTTTCATAGCAAACTCGAAAATACACCTTTTTCATAATTTTTTACCTTTGTGAATATTGGAGGGTATTCCTTGATGCTAATCAGGTAAACACATGCTCTAATTCACCGCTTTTCTCAAAATTTTAAAGAAATTTTCCCTAAAATAAACTTACAACACTTTCGTAGCAAAAACTCACCTTTAAGCCTGGAGTGCACTACGAAAGTACCTAGTTCATTGACATTTTTCTCCCTCTTATTATTTTTACCTCAAAAAGTCTTCTAAAGCTTGTATATGCCTAATTATGATAGCATAAGAAAAAATGTGATAAAAAAAAGTGTTGCGTTACCATATTTCATGGAGTAACATCATCATCTTGCACAATCATTTTTAGACCCTTTTTCTTCAATTCAACTGGTATCATTTTTATCGAACCAAACTGACATGCTGAGGTGTTGGATATTTTATCCAATTGAGTTAATACTTCGTGAGCTTGAGTTGAGATGGTGAGTTGTATTGATGAGTTGGTATTCTTTGTTGACTTGATGAGTTTTGAACCATGTCAACCATGTGGAGTTGATTGCTGAGCTGCCCTCTTAAACAAGTGGCCCAATGATATTCCTGGTCTCATTTGATGACACAACCACTTATTTACTACATTTAATTCCCAAAAAAATAAAAAAAATACATAATTCTAGAGAAAATATAGTATTACGAACTTTCGCAGCGAATCATGACCTGTTTACACTGAATTCACTACGGAAGTTGGTAAAAGTGTCAAATTCACTCTAATGACTATATTTACTCATGCATGAGGTATTTTTGGATTTTTCTTTGACATTGACCCCTATCACATGAATGACGACCTTCAAGACCCCTCGCATATGTGCAATGTTTTTAAAAATTACAAATTTAAAATATCCTATTCAACCCTAACTTAACCTAATTTACTCATGACTAAAAAAAAACCTAATCGTTACCTTGGATAGCACCTCGGTGGACCTAGGAATCCTCGATTGGTGAATGGTGGGATATACCATAAATCCTATAGGTTTATGCCCTCGCTTAGGCCTAGGAATCCTCAATCGGTGAATGGTAGGATATACTGTAAAGCCTGGAGGGTGGAGTCTCGATTAAGCCTAGGAATCCTCGATAGGTGAATGGAGGGATATATGATAAATATTTTAGACTAGAGTCTTGATTGGGCCTAGGAATTCTTGACCGGTGAATGTGTTGTGGAAAAATAATTTCCTATCATTTAATTTTTCAACCCGGGGGTTTCGTAAGCTTGTGAAGCATGCGTGCACTGTATGTGCTAGAAATTATCTTTCAGTTTAGATCAATCTAACTACATAATAACAAAATCCAATTCATCTAACCTATGAAATCAAATAATGAAAATGAAATTCAAATAACTTATGAAATAGAGTAATGAAAATAAATAAAACAAATTCAAAAGAAAATATAGTGTGCAATCACACTTGCAGGAATTGAAATTTTAATCTAAGAAAGCATTTCAAAGCATGTAAAGAAAAACAACTAATGTATATTTACTCCAAAATTCAATATGAGATGTCATCTTCTTGAGATGATGTTAAGTAACCAAATATACCTAATGATCTAGAAAATCAAGTAAAGTATGCAGAAGATAACTCAATAATTGCATTAATTTAACATTCAATCATTCAGTCTTGAAATATGATAGAATCAACTTCTTGGAATGACCTTTAGGAATACCAATGATGCAACTAAATGAGAATCTAAAAGAAGGTGTAAAAGAATGTAAAGATAACTATGAAAAACTAATGCATGTTTGATTTACTCCAAAATTCACTGTGAAGTATTATCCTCTTGAGATAATGTGTAAGAAATCAATTATACCTTAATTTCTAAGTTCCTAGAAAGCAAGAAAAATGCACGAAGAAAAAAAACTCAATAACTGTATGAATTAGACATTCAATCATTTAGTTCAGAATCACCTTCTTGAAATGACCTTTTAGAACATCCATTGACAAAATTAATTAATAATTCTATTCTAAGAAAGTAAATGACAGAACATGAAAGGAAACTAAATAACTGTGAGCTTTATTGCCTGAAAATTAATCCAATTGGAAAATAGATAAATCTAACCTTTTGAAATGTTTTTAGAAAATCAAAGATTACACAGTTATTCTAAAACTAATACTAAGAAAGAAAATAAACTTTAATCTATGAAAGCAAGTAAATCTCACACATTTTAGGCAGCTGATCTAAAAGTATCTGAGATGGTAAATCGAGATGCTCCATATGTAAGAACAACCAAGTCAAAATGAAGGAACATTCATGAGTAAGGTGCCACAATATAATTCTATATTCAAAGATTGAGAATAACTCCAATTTTACACATGATTTGATAGGAGAAATCTTCCCCTATTTATACAAAAGATGAGAAGCTATCTCATTAATGAGAGTCCATGAATCTCTCCCTATATCTCTAGAGTTACAATCCAAATAGGAAGTGATAAGGCACATATCTTCTTAGAGTTACAATACAAATAGAAAATGAGACACATATCCTTATGATCCCATGATCTTCTCCATCCAAATTCGAATTTGGCCTTAGGAGGCCACATAAGAGTCTTCTGGAAGCTTCGTTCTGACCTACACATGGAAAAAAACTCATTCCAATTATTAGGTATAAGTATGTGTATACTATTTTCTAATTTTTAGCCACAAATTCACTTTAAAATACTAATAATTAATAAAGTTTGGAAAAACATAAATGTAGCCCAATAGTAGTAATGGTAAGGTAAATGTAATGAAATGGAGGTGGAGTGAAGGTGATAATATGGAAATGTAAGTGAAAATTTAATGGAAGTAAATGACAATTTCAAGGCCCAACAGAATGGCAGGATAAACCATAAAACCTAGAGACTAGGTGACAAAAAAATTCCTCAGGTGTAGGTGGAGAGATCTGAAGGTGTCAATGCTTGTATAGGACCTATTGATCTGGTGGGGATTGCAATAAATATCGGCTGTATCGTTTAGGTTTCGGGCCTAAGAATCCCTTGGTTAGATACATGAGGGTGATTGACTAAAATAAATATTTTTTTTGACCCACTCTATGGTTGGGTGGTACATGGAAGTCCCAGAACTAGTTTCATTTTGCATATGTCAATACTGTCTGTTTTACTCTTGTATTTGGTGGGTAATGTACTTGTTATTATGCGATTGTGATTGTGGTCTTATCATTATTTTTTTGTTGGTTATATTATAGTTATGAACATGTTTTATGACAAACTTGAGTTATGGATCTCATCATGTTTTGGTTAGCATATGAAATGTTAATGAATGAATGACCTAATAGATAACATTGTAGCTATTGGGAGCAGTTATTCATCCTCCTTGATGATTCTCAGATAAGAATAATATCCCTATGCTCAGATCCATTGTTATGACATGTAGATTACATATTTGTGATATGTTTGACGAAATTCCTATCATGGATAGTAGGGGTATGGTTAATTCCTTGATCAATTGTTTGTATTAGTAGCTTGATTTCATGGTTATGTATCATTTCTAAAAGTTTCATCAATTCTTAGGCAGATTCCTAAGACCCAAACCTAAAAATGTGGCTCAAAATCCATGTTCGCTGGCTCAAAACTACCTAAAAAAGTCCACAGTCGCCGGCATACCATGTTTTGGGAGTGAATGGAAGGCCTTAGTCGCATACATGGCTTGTCATGGAAGTAGCTAAGGGTCCATATTAGTAAAATGTCAAGTTGTCTCACGGGTTGGTTAGTTGGCTCCTTAGGATTCTGTAGAATGTGTGGATGGTCAGGTTGGTCGTGTCATGTTGGTTGCAGTCCCTTAACTGTACTTGTTGATCAGATTTGGATCAAGGACCTAAGTGATAGCTCAAAATTCAAAGTTACATGATTGGGTTGAAACTAGGATGGTTGCGTAGATCTTGTCTTCCTCAGTCCGGCACCATGAATGGTTCAAAAAAACAATACCGTATGAAGAAGTTATTGCACTTTTAATGTCGGGGTAAACTACAAAAACAATTTGCCAGTTTGGTCTTATATGTGGGTAAAAGTCCTAATGTTTTTAAGGTAGAATTGTATTTTTTTAATTATTTAATTATAATTTAATATTAAATATATATATTTATTTATATTATAAAATATAATATATTATATGTTTTTAAAACATATTATATATATAATATTACATTATATTTAAATGTTAATTGAAAAAATCAAATCTGCATTTCTGGTTATGAAAATGAAATCCGAAAACCAAATTTCATTCACGTTTGGTGGATTAATCATATTTAAAGTCCACATATTAACTATATTTCAAAGTGGTTAAGAAATCCACGGATTTATATGGTTTCCAAGGTCAAAGTTCAAATTTGCGTTTGCAAAGTTCATATGAAGTCCTCGCAAAATATTTATAACGAGTGGACAAGGTTGGGGTTCAATCCTAGGATCTACCCACTATCACTCCCTCTGCTTACCAACAAGCCAGAGAATATTAATTGTTAGTATTTGCGGATAACATATATTTAAATGCAGTATTTTCTTTTGGCAGGGAACGAATGGGGCCAGCCCCTCATACCATATGACTATACCACGTAACCGAAGAGAGGGGCCAGCGCTAAAGGTGCCATTAGCGTGCTAATCATGCAATTAAACTATATTTAACACTATTTAAGTGTAGATTAAGTTGGAATTCAATTAGAAGGAGCCCTAAATTCGGAGGTAGTTCCTAAATTGGTGGAGCTAACTAGTGAAGCTTCTAAATTTAGTGGAGGAAATGGGGCAAAGTTGTTTTGGTCATAACTTACTCAAGATTCAGCCAATTTTGGAGTACCAATAGTCAATATCGACTATCTTTAACATTCCAGAGCTTTTGGAGAGGTTTTCAGAGCCATAAGAGTAATTTAGAGTAGGTTTTTGCTTCAGAGTAGTTATAGGGGCCATTAGGGCCACCGTGGGTCAGTAGCAGTTTGAGGCCTAGCTAGGGGAGCTAGAGGCCTTATTCGAAAATCCAATAGTAAATTTTTTATGTTTCAAGAATTCTAGAACTAATGGTCTATTTTTCAGATCCTGTAGAGTATTTTTGAAGGACAAGATGCTTCAATGAAGTTCTAGGTGTCACGAGGGCCAGTAAGTTCCAACAGTAGTTCGGGGCCTAGCCAGGGCATCTAGAGACCTTATGAAGCGAACCAATAGTCATTTATGACTAATTTTATACTTACGAATATATTGGAGGATTTTTTAGAAGCTTTTGAGGAATTATAGAGGCCGAGAACCCATCAGAGAAGCTTTCAGTGACCCGAGTGCCAAGGGGTGCCGCAAGGTGTTGCAGGCAAAACTGGAGCATTCCAAGGCCATTTTCAGTGAAAAAATAGTCTATTCTGACTATTTTTGGAATTATAAATCCAATGAAGAGATTCACAGAGACATTTGAATACTTCTGAAGGTTGAAGATCCACGGGGAAGTTTTGGGCAGTCCTGGGCCAACCGTGGAGGGAGGCCTAGTTTGGGGATGCAATGCTCATTTTGAGCAAATGATCTATCTAATTTTGGTGTCTGATGTGCGTTGCAGATAGTAGGTGAGGTTTAAAGGATAGTTAAATAATTATGAAGGAGTTAGCTCCATAGAGAAGCTCAGTGTAGCTCAGAGCACCGACAGAAGGAATAAAGTCTAAGGAAGCCTAGATCTGTTTGTAAAGTGATGACAACCATGATAGGGATATAGATGGTATTCTAATCCCATTGGTTCAGTTCAGTAACCATTGGAGTTAGGTGTGGAACTTGTAAAATAAAATTTTTCATAATCCCAAAGAGAAAAGTCAAGATGACAAAATCTCAAGGAGACATAGCCCACGATATTAGGGTGAATTCCTAGATTAAATTTGTTGTTATGTGTTGATGTTTATTTGCTGCATTATATTGTTGTTACACATGTTCAACTTAAAAAAAAACAAATGGAATTAAAGCACTTGAAGAGTCAAAAATCTTACACCACTTTCAAGTATAAAATTCCGCAAATATCAAGTACAAGCTAGATATTTTATTTGTTTAACTAAGTGGGAGGTTATTGAAAAGCATAACAAGTTATCCAACCCATTTTCAAATCACTTGGGGATTTGAATCATATCATAGTAATGATTTATCACATGTTTAACTGGGTGGACTAGCTAGCCTGGGTAAATGTGGTAGGAGGTGTGTGACAGGGTGGTATCAGAGCATATTTATGTTCCCTTTCGGTAATATATGATAGCATGGAGTGGTATCAGAGCATGGTTCAACCATTCGATTCGATGGGATAAATGTGGCTGGCATGCATGCATGTGGGTTGTATATGTGTTTTTTATGTATGCATGGTGATGGTAATTGTTACAGTTGTGTTGTCATGTAGAAGTTAATGATTTTGTTGTTGGGATGATTTTTTCATGAATGCTTGTCAATTGAATATGCATTTTTATGCATGTCAGAGTCTATATGTTGTTGTGCAGGCATTGTTATGGTTATGGTTATGCATGTGTGGTAGGTTAGGCATGCATCCTGGTGTATATTCTGTAGTTTATGTCATCATGATGTCATTGGTATGTTATGATGCTAATCATTAGATGAGATAAAGTAGGAGAAGCAGATTATTAAAGTGAGGTTGTAGCATTGGACTTCGGGGTAAGAGTAGATTGTCATATAAGATTGTATGTTGAGCATGCAGATATGTTTGTTAATGGTTGTTATAATAATTAGTTTTATGTACATTTCCATTAGTCTATGGTTGTTGTGATTACATTTATGATAGATGCGAGTTAATCGGTGTGATCATATGTACATGCATTAGTTAGTCATGAATGATAGTAACTCGTTGTTTTATGCAGTGTGGTAATATGGCTGATGATTATAGTCATTGTAGTTGAGGTCTTGATGTTATTATGTTTTGTGCTAATTTGGATTGACCTATGTATATGATTATGGATATAACATTCAGGTATGGGTTAATATATTTTGATATTACGTCATACTAATCTAAACTAACTATGCATATGCGATTGTTATGCATGAATGAAAATTGTTTATAAGTTTACGATATGGACATGATAGCTAGTTACTATTATGGAGATCATAACTTTATTTATGTTTGTGTTGATATGTTGTGAAGTTATATTGTACTAATGTAGATTGATTGTGCAGACAAGATAGCCTCCCCTGAGATACATTAAGGTATGAGTTTGCTTATGCCTTCTACTTGGTGCTTGAATGTTTGATTATGTCGTCCATGTTGGTTTTAAGTGTTTGGTGTTTATTATGTCATCTATTTTTTGTTTGAATGTTTTATTAATTTCATGATATGGTTATATGTCTATAGGATTGCTTGAATAAATTATATTCTTTTAAGATGGTTGTACTAACACATATGTGTTGAGACAACTTATATGCACTTGAGTGAAACTAGGTGATAGTTGTAGAATTATGTATTATGACTGATGAATGTAAGTTGATTGTTGATTATGACATTGTTGTTAGTCTTCATAAAGGTTGATTTTAAATTAATAGATATAGTGTCTTGATCTTTCGAACATGTGATTGACATGTGTGAGTAGTTGTAGGGAAATATGCTTAGTATTAGCATGGTAAGGTAATATTTGATGTGTTTATATAACTAAAAGTTTGGTGATGTGACAGAACATAGTAAGACTCAATTTCAGCAAGGTAAAATAGTAAAAGGAAGGAATCCGGGGTAAGAATTCCCTTGGCTATTTTTGGAAACCACAATTCCAAACAAATGAATGCTTTGAATATAGGAAGTCTTATTAACCCTAATCTTGTCTGAAATTATGAGGATATGTTCTATATTCATGGACATGTATTTGACAGGTATAACAACTAATGTCTAGTTATAACTAAATATGTTAAGGGAATTTGAGTTTCTTGAGAGATGGCACAGATATTTTCAGCGACAAGGCATCATGTTTGGCATAACGAGGTAAGATAACTTGCATACTATCGTATGTATTTATACACTGACGATTATGTGTTTATGGAAGTATGTTTTGGGGGATTGCATGGAAAAGAGATTTCCATGAGATTTTAAAGAAGGCTCGGGTTGAGATTTCCCTTGGAAGCATTTGGAACCCATGGGGATTGAGCCATGTTGTTTGTTGGTAGTCTTGTGCTTTTGGTATTTTGTGATTTGTTGCATTTAATTTGTGGCTTTGTTTATGTCTAGTGCATGGCCATGCGACTTTGTTAGTGGTATCATATTAATATTGGTATTTCATTTTTTTTTCTTGTTTTCTTATTGTTATTTCCTTTTATCTTCTTAGGATCTTGGGGATTGTTTGGGAAAGAGAAAGTAATGTAGCTTGGGGAGAGTTGAATGAAACATAGCAAGTAATGTAAGACCTAGATGAATCCTGAGACATGTAAGGGAAACTAAAGGAAATAGTATGAAAACTAGTTGGATTGGTTAGGTCCATTGGTGTAAACGGACGGTGGCATAAAGTTATGAGAAAGGAAATAGAAAAGGTAAAGCAAATGGATTGAGGAGTCAGATGTCTTGGCTAGGTTGGGAACTATTTTTCTCAATGTTGTGCATGTTTTTCATGGCTAAAGGGAGTTCTCTTAACATTGACCTTATAATATCTAGTAATTATGTTGAGATTCAACAAGAAGATCCTAGTGAAAATTATGCACCTACACTAGGATGAAGCCTCGGCCTATTTTTAGGTGGATGTATGTTTATATATGCATGAGAAAATTCTATTTATAGATGAGGTCTATTTATATATGTATGTGAAAGTTATATTTATATATTGCATGTCTATTTATATATGTGTGTCGGCTATTATTATCCCTTAATATTAGTTGGACTATATACAATAATCTATTCTCAATGAGCACTTGGAAATAGTTAACTGAAGTGGAAAATCAGTTAGCTATAGGAATTTTGAGTTGAGTGGTTGGTTGATGGGACATGCAAGTGGAATTATTTGTAACTGAGTGATTCGAAGTTGTAATAGAGTTGGAAGTGTAGCTATGAAAGTTGTAAAGTAGTTAAACTCAGTTAAGTGAGTTAAACTTGGTTGTTCTAGTTGTAACTGAAGATACACTAGTGAGAGATCAATTGAATTAATTATTAATTAATTCACAATCAATGGTCTCACATGCAACTAAATATTTACTACTATTAACTACATGCATGTTAGATCCATTGGAGACCTAGTTGAGATGTAGGTGAAAGGGACATATTGACTATCAGTTGTGACATTATCGGTTGCAGACATGCAACCACACACACATTGGATGTGCCCATGAGCATTGCATAGTCGAGGAAGGAAAAATTCCATTGATTCAAGAATTGATATCAGCTGGGATTGTGTAGTGGAGGCAGGTTGTCTGAAGACAGTAAATTGGCTAAGGAACTTGACAATTTTTGTATGACAGTGTGAGATAGTTATCTATTTTACTGAGAGCTCTTGGATTGGAGTTTTGTATGTAATTTTTTCATGATCCATGACATAATTCATAATAGAAGATAGTGGGTTTTTTAGCTTTATTCTTTCGAGGTAAATCATTTGTGTTATGTGTGATTGATATTTCTTCGTGATATTGCTATTAACGATTGTGTTTTAATTTTCTGCAAAGATAAGTAGAAGCAATTTTGTATATAATAGTGGCATATAATTGTTATATCAGGAGAATCCAGGCAATACATACTTTGTATTAAATTTCTACATAGTATCAGAGCATAGGAGATTGCAATTTGAAGTAGGAGCTGAGTTTGTTGGTGGAAAGAATTCAAATTTGCAGAAAGATTTTATTGGTGCTACAGCTGAGTTAACATCGAAATGGATTTCAATGGCTTGAAGTTAGAGTGTGCACTCGAGGGAAGCTCGAACTAAATTTCTTGGAAGGACAGGATGGAGGCGGTGCTTGAAGATAATGGCTTGAAGGAATTCATTGAAAATGATGTTCCTAAGCCCACTTCGACATATGTTGCATTACTTGATGCATGGAAAAAGAAAGTGGAAAAAGGTGAGGAGGATACTGTTAGAAGGTGTGTGAGACCACATTGTCTCAAGCCTTTATGGGAAAGCCACACCATATGTTATGGGAAGGCTTTGAAGAATATTTTCCAATGCAGAAATGACCATAGGAAATTAGCACTCAAAGATAAATTCAGGAAGATCAAGATGGAAAAGGGTGACAACATTCCAAAGTATCTCACGAAGTCTTTCCAATGTTGGGATGAACTAGGGAGTGCGGCAATAACTGCTACTAATGATGATTTGGTAAGCTTGGTTCGCTTGGGACTTCCTAATATTTTACATAGTTATGAAGGCTTTGTCAACAGACGGGAAAAATTACCGGATTGGGAAGGACTATGGTCAGATCTGGTGCAAGAGGAGTTTTGGCGGAACACCAGAGATGGATATTCATCAAAGCATGATGATGAAGAGGATTGTGCTTTGGCTGCCAAGGAGAAGAAGGGGAAGGTGAAGAAATTCCATTCTAAATCTGAGTCTAAAGGCAAGAAGCTAGATATGTCCAAGGTGAAGTGTTTTCACTGTCACGAACATGGGCATATTACTACTAACTTTCTGCAAAAGAAGAAGAAAAATAAGGCTGCTGGAGCTGCAGCTGGTGAGGCCCTTGCCTCAAAATTTGAACTTGAATTTTCTTTGATTGCATTAATGGTGTCAAGTGCATTAGGATCAGTGAGGTATTTGGATAGTGGCGCTTCCTTCCACATGATGGGAGATAAGGAGCTTTTGAGTGACTTGGAGGAGAAACATCTCCAGATGCATATAGAGATGGGTGACAATGGATGATAAAATGAGACCATTACCTTTAAGAGGGAGTCAGGTAAACCATTTCAATTGAAAGATGTTATGCATGTTCCATGTCTGAAGAAAAACTTGGTCTCAATTGCAATGTTGGACGACAGAGGCTATGAAGTTGTTTTCAGTGATGGAAAATATTTCTTGCGACATAAAAAAATGGTTCAAGCCAAGAGGATAGGGATTCTAGTTAAGAATCTCTACAAGCTGGAGGTATATGGTTGCGCTTCCATGATGGTCAAGGTGGAAAAAGAGGCGAGCCGGGATGAGGGTGAATTATGGCACAAGCGATTGGGCCATCTTCATCATGGAGCCTTGGAAGTCATGTAGAAAATATCTACTGGACTTCCAATGGGAACACTTTCTTAGTTAGATCAGTGCAAGGGTTGCAGCATGGGGATGTATGTAAAGTCCACCTTTCATGAAAAGGAGAACCATGCTTCAGGGATCCTTGAGATATTTCACACAGATGTGTGTGGACCGTTCTCGGTTGCTTCAACAAAAAAACATAAGTACTATGCTATTTTTGTTGATGAATTTTCTCATAAATTTTGGATATTCTTCATGCAGAAGAAGGATAAAAAATTCTCAAAGTTTTGTGAGTTTAAGGCATTGGTGGAGAAAGATTCGGGGAAGCAAGTGAAGGCTCTGAGGAGCGATAATGGTGGAGAATACATCTCTAATGAATTCAAAGAATTCTGTAGGAAAGAAGGAATTTGAAGAGAACTGATAGTGCCTCATAACCCGCAGCAAAATGGGGTCATAGAGAGAAAGAACAGAACGATAGTGGGTGCAGCGCAATCGATGTTGCATTATTAGGGCCTACCAATTAATTATTGGGCGGAAGCATGCAACACTGTGGTTTATGTGCAAAATCATTGTCCTCATAGAGTACTTAGCCTGAGTACACCTGAAGAAGATTTCACTAGTAAGAAACCAAATGTTTCACAGTTTAATATTTTTGGCTCGTCTTTTTATGTGCATGTGACCAAGAACGCCAGGAACAAGCTGAAGTTGACTGCTGAAGTTGGGATTTTTGTGGGGTACACAAAAACACCCCATAATTATCGTGTGCATTTTCCTAATAGTAATATGACTGTTATGTGACAGGATATAAAATTCGATGAGGGGAAAGCCATACGGTTTTCACTTGAGAGGGAGCTAGATTTGCATGCGGAGGAGGAATTGTTGGTTCCCAAAGATGAGTCTCTAGATGTGGATCAGCCACAGGAGGAGGTTCATGTAGTAGATGAGTCCACTCACACAAAGCTAAAAATCAAAACTGGGAGAAGGCGTACCATAGAAGTTGATAGGCTGAGACTTGATGTTTCATAGAATGTAGGAGCCCCTACTTCACAGCGTAGACAAAGATAGTCTCCTGACTGATTTAATGGATACATGGATCTCATGAGAAAATGTATTGTAACTGAGCCATGTTCCTTTCAGGAAGCAGTGCAGGAGCCCACATGGGTAGATGCAATGGTGGAGGAGTATGAATCCATTGTCAAAAAAAGTGCTTGGGAATTTTTTCCAAGGCCGGTTGATAAATCAATGGTAGGTTCTAGATGGATCCACAAGGTAAAGCAAGATGCTGATGGGAGTGTTGAGAAATGCAAGGCCATATTTGTGGACTAGGGCTTCTCATATATCGAGGGGATAGATTATGAGGAAACCTTTGCACCTATCGCAAGGTATTCTTTCATAAGGACCGTCCTTGTTCTCTCAGCGCAGATGGGCTGGTGCATTCATTATATGGATGTGAAGGTTGCATTTCTCAATGGGATCATTGAGGAAGAGGTGTACATAGAGCAGCCTGAAGGATTTGAGATCTTCATTAGCGAGTCACACGTGTGACGACTCAAAAGAGCATTGTATGGGCTGAAGCAAGCACCCAGTGCTTTGTACACTTCGATAGACAGCTATTTCACCAGACTGGGCTTCACCAAAAGTGAAGCGGATGCAAACCTAAAAAAAATTGTGCTAGAAGGTAAGATTTTAATCATTGTTATTTATGTTGATGATTTAATATTGACTGGTGATGAGCAGTTGATATACTCATGCAAGGAGAACCTTGCAAAGGAGTTCGAGATGAAGGATATGGGCCTCCTTCATTTATTCCTTGGATTGGAAATATGGCAGCGAGATGGTGAAATTTTTGTGTTTCAAGGCAAGTATGCAAGGGAGATAGTGGGTAAGTTTTACATGGAGGGATGCAAACTAATGGATACTCCTCTTCCAGGAAACTGGAGGAAAGAGGATGCTACTTCTGGAGAGGTAGTGGATGCTACTATCTATCGACAATTAGTGGGTTCACTAATGTATCTAGTGAACACGAGACTGGACATCTGCTATGCAGTTAACTAGCTAAGTCAAGCGATGGTTAAGCCTACCAAGATCTTTTAGAATGCATGCAAGCATGTACTGAGATACTTGAGGGGCACATATAAGTATGGTTTATGGTACAGATAGACAGATGAGGTGAAGTTGTGTGGCTTCACGGATGCAGATTGGGCAGGAAGCCCATTGGACAGAAAGAGCACATCAAGGGGTATCTTTAGCATTATATCTACAGTTGTTTCTTGGTACACCAGGAAGCAGAGATCCGTGGCACTCAGTTCAGTGGAATCAGAATACATGGTAGCGAGTCAAGCTTCATGTGAGGCTTTCTGGATGAGAAAGATCTTGGTTGGATTTTTTGGTTCTCATTTAGATCTGGCAGTGATTAATTGTGATAATCATAGTTGCATTAAACTCTCGATTAATCATGTGATTTATGATAGATCAAAGCATATATATATATTCGGTATCATCATATCAATGATTATGTGCAGAGGAATATCATGTTGCTTTAGTACATTCATACGGAAGATTAGGATGTAGATATTCTGACAAAGACGCTCACCAGGAGCAAATTCCAATACCATAGAGATAGGATCGGGGTGAAGGACAATCCCTTTCTGTTTGAGAGGGAGTGTTGAGATTCAACAAGAAGATCCTAGTGAAAATCATGCACCTACACTAGGATGGAGCCTCAGGTTATTTTTTGGTGGATGTCTATTTATAGATGCATTATCAAATTCTATTTATAGATGAGGTCTATTTATAGATGTATGTGAAAGTTCTATTTATATATTGCATGTCTATTTATAGATGCATGTCGGCTATTAATATCCCTTAATATTAGTTGGACAATAAACAATAAGCTATTCTCAATGAGCACTTGGAAATAGTTAATTGAAGTGGAAAATCAGTTAGCTATAGGAAATTCGAGTTGATTGGTTGGTTGGCGGGACATGCAAGTGGACTTAGTTGTAACTGATTGATTCGATGTTGTAATAGAGTTGGAAGTGTAGTTATGAAATTTGTGAAGTAGTTTAACTCAATTAAGCGATTTAAACTTAGTTTTTCTAGTTGTAGCTGAAGATACAATAGTGAGAGATCAAGTTAATTAATTATTAATTAATTCACAATCAGTGGTCTCACATGCACCTAAATATTTACTACTATTAACTACATGCATGTCAGATCCAGTGCAGACCCAGTTGAGATGTAGGTGAAAGGGACATATTGACTATCAGTTGTGACATTCTTGGTTTCACACATTTAACCACACACACATTGGATTTGCCCATGAGGATTGCGGAGTCAAGGAAAGCACAATTCCATTCGTTCAGGGATTGCTATCAGCTGGGATTGCACAGTGGAGGCAGGCTGTCTGGAGACAATAAATTGGCTAAGGAAATTGCCAATTTTTGTATGAAAGTGTGAGACAGTTAGCTATTGTACTGAGAGCTCTTGGATTGGATATTTTTATGTAATTGTTTCATGATCCACGATATAATACATAATATAAGGTAGTGGGGTTTTTAGCTTTATTCTTTCCCGAGAAATTATCTTTGTTATGTCTGATTGATATTTCTTTATGATATTTCTATTCGCGATTGTGTTTTAAATTTCCACAAAGAAAAGTAGAAGATATTCTGTGTTTAACAGTGCCATATAATTGTTAGATCAGGAGAATCCAGACAACACATATTTTGTATTAAATTTATACAGATTATGCTGATGATTACATGTATATATATGCATGTATGTCATTGTCTGACAAGGTCATCAAGGATCGTGATTGTTCTATGTTTATTTTTATATGTATATATGTATGTATGTATGTCATTGTTTGTCAAGGTCATTGAGATATTTCTTATGGAGGAATGATTTCTTATGCAGGTGAATGGCATGAAGAGGTTCTTGTTTATGAGGAATCAAGTGGGAAGAGTAACCCTTACAGATCTACAAGCTCAGTATGATGTGGATATTTATTGATATTATATGCTTGTACTATGCCTATGTTTATGTTATGGACATGTAATTTGAGGGATACATCAACGGAATGGCATTAGTATGATCTGTGGCATGCTAGGAAAAGCAATAATGGTGTAATGAAAATTGAAGCATGGTTGTTTGGTAGAGACAATGTGGTGTGGTACTATTGTTGTGTATATGTTGTACATGTTGCACATATGATGTTGTGTGCATGCAGTGTTGTGTGTAGATATAGTGTGTGTACATGTTGTTTATGAAATGTTATGTACAAGGTGGTATATATGCTGTTGTGTACATCTTGTTTACATAGTGTTGGTATTGGATGGTGTTGTGTATATGTTTTTTATGTAGTGTCGTGTACATATGGTGTTGTGTGCATATTGGATATGCAGTATTATATACATGTGGTGTTGTGTGCATGTTGGATATGCGGTGTTGTGTACATAGGGAGCTTTGTGGATGTTACATATGTGATGTTGTGTATATGTGGTGCTTTGTGCATGTTGCATAAGCGGTGTTGTGTACATATGGTGTGGTGTGCATGTTGTACATATGGTGCTATTTACATGTGGTGTTGTGTGTATGATTGTACATGTGGTGTTCTATGCATGTTATACATGGGGTGTTGTGTGCAAGTGGTGTTGTGTACATGAGTTTTTTTGTAAATATCATACATGTGGTGTTGTGTACATGTTGTGCAGGTGGTGTTGTGTACATGTGGTGTTGTATACACATTGTGCATGTGGTGCTATGTACATCTGGTGTTGTGTACACGTTGTGTAGGTGGTGTTACATTAGGGAATTTCAAGGTTTAAAATGGGCTTCCTAAGGAAATTATAAAATAATAGTGGAAATAATAAAATAATATTTGATTACATCATCAAATTTTAGAGGGAAAAAAGAAAAAACTATTTTTTCAACTTGTATTTCCAACTTATCTCCCAAAGTGTTTACTCAAATTTTGAGCAGGAGTTTTCGTTGGATGCAAAATTTAATTCCTCATCCAAGGAGTACCCATGTTACATACTTTCGATGGACCCTTCTATACAAAAAATGAGAAATACATGAAAAACGTGATTGTAATCAGGTTTTTTCTTGTATTTCTCATTTTTCACATACTAGGGTCCATCAAAAGTATGCAACATGGGTACTCCTTACACGAGGAATCAAATTTTTCATCCAACGAATACTCTCGCTCAAAATTTGAGTAAAAACTTTGGGAGATAAGTTGAAAATACGAGTTGAAAAAGTAGTTTTATTATTTTATTATTTTTTAATATTTTTACCCTTTTACTTAAAAAATGGTGAATCATCCCCCATGGTTGACATCATCATCTTGAATCCTATTGGTTCTTATAAAGTTTATTTTGGTTGTACATTTTTCTTAGGTGGTGCATTTTTCAAAATTCTCCTAATGTGTACATGTTGTGCATGTGGTGTTATGTACATTTGGTGCTCTGTACACGTTGTGCAGGTGGTGTTGTGTACATGTTTTGTAAGTGGTGGTGTGTATAGATGGTACTATGTAAATTTTGTATATGTGGTACTTTTGTACATGTGTTATTGTGTGCATGTCATACATGTGTTGTGTACATGTGGTACTATGTTATGTATTGCATAGTCATGGAATCATGACATGTGTATTCATTGTGTTGTACTCTGTGTATGTATTGTATTATATTGTACACTGGGTGTAGGTGTATGTGTTGTTTTATACACTAGATTCAGGTAAATGTGTTGTGTTATATGCCTAGTATAGGTGTATGTGTTGTGTCGTACACTGGATGTGGGTGTATGTGCTGTGTTGTACACCAAATGTAGGTGTATGTGTTTTGTGCCAGGTGTAGGTGCTTGTGTTGTATGGTGTTGTATACCTTGTGTGGTCGTATGCATGTGATGCACACTATGTGTATGTGCATGTGTTTGAAGTGAATGCATTGGTTTTTTTTCGAGTATGGAAATTGATCTAATGTGTGTATAGAAAGGACAGGCACAATGGAAGAAGAAAAGGATCGATTAAAGGATAAGTATCAATATTTTATCTTAGTTTTAATTATGCATGTGATCTATGATTATGGTTTATGATGATTACATGTGATCTATTATTTTGGTTTATGATGGTTGCATGTGTTCTATGATTATGATTTAGGATGGTTATGATTTGAACTAACGTGATGCGATATGTTTATTCATGATGATTTGAGCAAACAACTACTTGACTTGTTGTGACAGGAAGTGAACATAATTGCAAGTGTACCTTATTAACAAGCTACCAATGAGGTATGATATGAATTTATTTCAATTCATTTCGAGTCTAATGGAACTTATGTGTTTGGTATAGGAAATCATGGAAATGCCCTGTTGGGTGGTTGAAACTAACTACAAGGATTAGAACCAACGACAAAAATGAATTGGAGTAGGCAACAATATGTTGGTAAAACACTTTAGGGGCAGGGACATTGTGGGCCACTGGTATCCAATAGTGTCCATTGATTTCCATGAGAATTTTATGCCTAGTATGATGGTTTTGAGGCAGGTATATTCCTTTGTTGTTTGACCTTCTGATGTGAGGAAGCCTTGATAAGGGATGGATCACCCAGGAAAGAGGATGTCGGGGAACTTGGAAGGTGAGTGACTCCACTGAACGGGGTGGCCAAATTGCCCAAGGTACTTTGTAGCAGAGAGGGGAAGTTCAGGGAATACAATTTTTTTGGTCATTAGTATTACGAGATGGAATTAGATACACATTGGGAGTGTTCCCTAGAAAAAAGAGTCAGTAATTGTTCACTGAGGGTAAAATAATGCAAGGATTGTAGCGTTGGACATTATAAGCATCTTTGAATTTGGAAGTGGATTATGGACTTCTTGGGAAGGATGTGAATCCTGATACTACTTTTAGGGTGGAGGTGTGAGCCTATGCATTCCCTTGTTGTAGATGCATGTATCATACACTTTTATTTGTTGTTTGAGAAAATGTGCATATGTATATATGTGTATATTATTGTAAATATTGTATCGAGATGGATTTATAAATCTCCTTAGACAATATGGTTATTTACTGGTTGAAACAAATGTGCATAAGTTTATGTTGTTGTTATTGTAAATATTATAATGAGTTGTGTTATAAAGCTCCAGTAAATGGTATGATTATCGTGTTTTCAGTAGTGGTCATCGTAAATATTGCAACAAGCTAAGTTATAAATCTCCATGGGAAATATGTTTTTCTTTTCAGCGGTTTTGTTAGTTGTAGGTTCCATTGAACACTGAGGATGGTGTTCCCCCAAGGGGGAGGGGTCTGTAAAAACCTGTTGTAGGGAAACCAAACACCCCCCATTTTTGAATTATTTACTTCAAATAATGGGGACCCTTTTTATTAATTTTTGGCTAAACATATTTTATAGTTTTCATTTAAATTATCTAACAATTTTACCATTTTTTCATTTTTGTCAGATTTCCATTTTGATTGTTTCATTTAATCCAATTTTTTCACAATATTTCCAATGAAACTTGTTTCACTTCATCAGGTCAATCGATTTTCAAATGGAACTCCTTTGAAGTTTCATCATTTTCTCGCTTGGGTTAAAAAATGTATAAAGTATATTATATTTCAATTTTCATAATTAAAATATTCTTCATTGTAAATATTAATTTTTATTAAATTTTTACTAATTTTTAATTTTTCACTAACGATCCTACAAAATGACCAGGTAAATTGTATAGTAGATGAAAACACATTTCAGGATCTTGGTAATTTACTCCAACTTTTTAATTTAAAATAAATTTCCAAACCCAAAACCCCAAAATTGCACAATAGCTAAAGTCCAATTTGTAGGATTGCTAATCCCATGTGAACCCCACTTCTTACCACATCCTTCCTTCCACAAGATGCGATCAAAAGAATTTTTTCGATATAAATTTGCGATTGCGATATCGCATATTGCAAAATTATTAGAGCATCTCAAACACGTCTATTTGAAAATTGCTATGAGAAATAGCGATTTCGATTTTATACGACTGGCTATTTGTTTTTTAGCATAAGGTTTTAAACTCCTTATGACTCTGGTTCGCATCACTTCACCTCACTCACCCTCCACCTTACTCACCCTCATGTCACCATATCCCTCCACTCCTTATAACTTTGTTAATACTTCTCCCTCCTCTATAACACATAACGAACATGATTTTGTTTTAAAATTTTAATTTTTGAAAATATAATAAATATTATATTTTGATTATAATTATAATTATAATATAATTAAATTATAATATTAATATAATATATTTATATTTAAAATAACTTTTAAATCAATAATTTTTATTAATTAATTTTTGTGTGCAATAAATTAATATTCTTCCTGTGTTTCTGAGACAAGGTGTGGCTCCAACAACAGAGTTAATGGTTGTCAAAATGGTGCTTTGTGATCTTTTATTATTAATTCTAATTTATCATCGCAGACAGCTCTTGGGGCTTCACCGTCCTGGCCTGCTCCCTCTAATATTCTCTGCTTGCAAGGTATGCGTCCTTTTGCTAGTTTTGGGCTTCGAACGGTAAATGGTGCAGTGGGTGCAACAAAGGCATCTAATTCTCCAGCGCCGTCTAGATCTCTAGTGTTTACTCCTGAAGCTGTGTCGGCGGAATTGGAGGCTCCTCAGTCATTTATGACCATCATTCCACATTCTCCTTTATTGACGCCCCCTGATTCATCCAGTGCTGAGATTTCTTCTTCTGCTTAGATCCTAGAGGATCATTTGGCCTCTCTCGTTAAGGATAGGGTTGATTTACGAGGAACTGGTGGTGTTGGATCTCGTCCTTCCTCTCCCAACCCATCTCTTATGGAATCGGAGGTCCGTGATATCATCTTGATTGACTGAAGTTTGCATTCAAACTTTTTTAATTCTCCTGATATTTCTACGACTTTATCTTCTTTCCTTGATTCTTCGAATTCCCCTCTTGATAATCCCTCTTTGAATTTTTCAATTAATAAAGACAATATTTTTAATTTTAATAGTAACAGTTTGTTTCAGATTAATGATAGTATTAATTTTAATAACAATAATAACATTATTGATAGCTATGATAAGAATAATTTTAATAATAATAATAGCATTGATATTAGTAGCTACAATCCTATTAATAATTACAGAAACTATAATAGTATTAACTATAGTAATAATAATAATATCAATAATGGAAATAATAATAGCAATAGCAGTAATATCAAACATTTTTCTTCCCCCTTAAATTGGACTGTTATTTATCTCGTTTTTCTTTTGATCATCATGTCTACAGTTTTTTGGAGAAGGGCATTAATTATGCTCTTGCTCCTAACAAAATCCCTGTTCAGGACATCATTTGTGATATAGAATACGGGATTAGAGATTTTCATGATGCTACAAAAGACACCATCAGGAAAAAATGTTCGATGATCCTCATAAAAGATAAGCCCCCTAAGAGAAACATTGGTAAACCTGAATTTGAGGCTCTTAAATCCTTAAACAATAACCAGGACATTGTTGTTCTTAAGGAATATAAGGGAGGGTCTACGGTTATTTTAAACAAGGAGGATTATCGTAATAATATGTTGGATCACCTTATTAATAGTGGAAGCTACAAGAATCAGGACAAAAATCCCCTTAAAAAAGTTTCTAAAGCAGTTGCTTTGGCGATAAAACCAAGTAGCATTGTTGGATCCCTTAGTAAAAATCTTATTGAAATTAATCCCCTCACTCTGAGGATTTATGGTCTTCCTAAGATTCATAAGGATGGAGCCCCCCTTTGCCCCATTTTCAACACCATAGGTGGTCTAACTTATTTGCTCACTAAATTTTTAGCCAGTAAGCTGAAACCTCTTATGGGTCACACCAGCTCCATTGTCAAAGACTCTTCCTCCTTTATCAATGAATTGAAAGACATTAAGTTGGATCCAGAGGATAGGTTTCTAAGTTTTGATGGTGTCTCATTATACACTTGCATTCCCATTAAGGAAGCCGTTGATGTCATTTCTCAGGTCACAGATCCTGATACTGCTCATCTCGTTGATATCTGTCTAACCTCGACCTTCTTTAGTTTTGAAGGTGAATTCTTTGAGCAGACTTGTGATGTGGCTATGGGTTCCCACCTATCCCCTGTAGTGGCTAATATTTTCATGGAAGACTTCGAATCTAAGGCCCTTTCCTCATCCCTTTTTTAACCTGGGCTTTGGAAAAGGTTTGTTGATGACACTTATGTGGTTTGTCCCCATGGAAAAGAGAAACTAGATCTTTTCTTCCCGCATCTTAATGATCAATCTGACTTCATTAAGTTCACCATGGAATTTGAAGTGGACGGTAGCCTGCCCTTTCTCGATGTACTTCTTTCAAGGAATGATGATGGTTCCTTCTCTCATCAAGTCTTTAGAAAGAAGACGCATACTGAGCAGTATTTACATGCTATTTCTCATCATTTCCCAGCTCAGAAGCTTGGGGTTCTCAGTACCCTAGTCACCAGAGCCTTTAGAATCTTAGATGAGCACCACTTTGAAGGTGAAAAATTTAATCTCTTTAATGTTTTCAGTAAGAATGGTTATAGAAGGGTTCAACGTCTTAGAGCTTTTCAAAAAGCTGAAAAAGTTCCTAAGGTTAAGAAAAATCCTTATGATTGGTTATCTGGAGTTCACCTTCCATTTATCCAAGGTACTACTGATAAAATCGCTAGGATCTTGAAGAAACATAATGTTTCCTCAACCTTCAATCCCCTGTGCACCATTCGGAGTTCTCTTAGATTGGTTAAGGACCCGATTTTCCCTAAGGATAGTAAGGGTATTTACTTGATTCCGTGCTCTTGTGGGATGCCCTACATCGCTGAAACTATTCCATCAATTAATCAAATAATTCATGAACATATCGCTAACCTTAGACATAGTAGATCTCGGTCCTCTACATTAGCAGAGCATGCTGAAATGTCAAATCATCACATTTGTATTGAAAATCTGAGGTTATTGTGAGGACTGACTATTTGCAACATCACAAGTTGAGGGAAGCCTTGGAAATTGAAAAGAGGTCAGTTAACCTTAACAGGGATGATGGGTGGAGTGTCAGTAAATGCTGGATTCCCGCTCTTCACTCTTAGTTGCTTTTTTTCCTCTTCCTATGTGCTCCCTCATGTCATTCCCTCCCCTCTCGCTCCCTGTTTCTTTCTCCTTGTCTGTTCCTTTTGCTTTATTATTATGATTATGATTTTTCTTATTAGTATCATCCTTATTATATTATAATTTAAAATAGTAAAATTACCTATTGAGTAAATTAAATAAGAAAATTATTTTATTTATTTATTTTTATATTTATATTTATTATTGTTATTATTTATTTATTATTATTATTTTTATTTATTTATTTACTTATATTTAGTTTTTTAATTAATTAATTAATTTATATATATATTTATATTTATATAACATATAATTCAAAGTATTAAAATAATATAAATATAAAATTATATTAGAAAATATTAATATTAAATTCATTAAAATACATTAATATTGAATTACATTTAAATTAAAACATTAATCTTAAATTATATTTGAATAAAAAATTAAAATTAAAATATAATAAAATTAAATTAAAATATAATATAATATAATATGTTGAAATTTATGTTAATTTCTTATTCAAGTTAAACTAGTCATTATTTTACAACGGCTAGTTGGAGCTTTCCTTTTCGATTTAATTAGGTTTCTTGATCATATTTCTCATCTTGTTCTGATGATGAACTACACTGGCTGGTTCAAAACACGACGGAAAAAAAATTCTTACATGTGATTTTCACTGAAATTTTTTTAAACATAAATTAAGATTAATAACATAATTATAATTAGATTAGCATTAATTAAATAATAACTATAATCTAATTTATGATTTAATCTAATTTAATTTTGTTTACAACTAATTTTTATTAATTAAGATTAACAATGTAATTATATTTTTTAATTATAAATTTTCCGAAAAGTCACATGAATAATTGAGAACCAATGCGTTTCGAACTACTTAGTGTAATTCATCATTAGGAGAATGGTGGTTTCGCTGATCTACCTCCATCAATAAATAATTTTCAGAAATGCAACGATCATGTCCAAAATTCAAATATAAATTAATGAAATTGAACATTAATACATTAACATATAATAGTCAATTTAGTTGAATAATATAAATAAATAAATAATAAACTAATTAACAATAAAAATTAAAAATAAACATAAAATTATAAGAATATACCAAAATTAGATAAATCATAACAAATAACAAGAATAATAAAAAGAATTAGAATAATAATAAGATTTAGTCAATTAAGTTTTAATAACTACACTTAATTCAATAATAAACTTAGTAATAATAATAATAATAATAATAATAATAATAATAATAATAATAATAATTAATTAATTAATTAATTAATTGATTAAAAAATAAAAATAAAAATAAAATAAATTAATAAATTAATTAAATTCCTATATATATAAATATAATTGAAATAAAAAAATATAAAAAATATAAAAAAATGAAAGAAAAGAAAATAATAATAATAATAACAATAATAAATAAGTAACTAAATAAATAAATGGAGGGGGAAAGGAAGCCAGCTAAGAGGCTACGAATGGAAACCAACAACTACTTATATTCAACCGATCATCCCTATTCTCTTAGCTACGGATGGAATCCAACAACTACTTATATTCTTTTTTGCTTAGAAATTCTTTCGATAGTAATCACATGACCTCGTTCTTTTGCATGTGATTACTACGAAAAATTTCTACAAATTTATATTATATGGATCACGAAGCTTAGATTCCAACAACTACTTATATTCTACCGATCATCCCTATTCAAAGTCTTGGATCTTTTCTCAATCTCCACTGCTTTCCTAAATTTTCTGTGATGGAAATGGTCAACCCTAGCAATGACCTTGGATTCCTCTAAAAAAATATGGTGCTTAGTCTTCCCAGCATGCTCGGCCAGAGCAGAGGTCCGAGTCCTACAATGTCTGATATTCGCATCGTGTTCTTGAATTCTCTTATTTATGGAGCGACCGGTTTCTCCAATGTAAGGAACCCCACAAGAACAAAATAATATAGACTCCTTTCATACTTTCGGGTTCTAGCGGATCCTTAACCGATTTTAGGGAATTACGGATGGTATTTAAAGGCCTAAAAGTAGAAGAAACCTTATGCTTCCTTAAGATCCAGGAAATTTTGTCAGTAGTGCCTTGTATAAAAGGTAATGCAGTAGTGCCTTGTATAAAAGGTACATTACCTTTTATACAAGGCACTATTGACAAAATTTCCCGGATCTTAAGGAAGCATAAGGTTTCTTCTACTTTTAGGCCTTTAAATACCATTCGTAATTCCCTAAAATCGGTTAAGGATCCGCTAGACCCCGAAAGCATGAAAGGAGTCTATATGATCCCTTGTTCTTGTGGGTTCATTGCCGATGCTCAAACAAATAGGATTCAGAAAGCGTTGTGGATATCGAACATTGTAGTTCCCTATGCAGCGTATGCTAGAGGCAAGTACCATATTTTTTGAGGAGTCATTAAGGTGTTGGGAAGCGGTGGGAGAAAGATCCAAGACTTTGAATAGGGATGATGGGTTGAATATAAGTAGTTGTTGGATTCCATCCCTAGCCTCTTAGCTGGCTTCCTTTCCCCCTCCATTTATTTATTTAGTTACTTATTTATTATTATTATTATTATTATTAATTTTTTTATTTTTATTTTTATTTCAATTATATATATATATATGTATGTATGAATTCAATTAATTTATATATTATAATTTAATTATTATCTTTAATTATTTTTAATTAATTAATTAATTTTTTTAATTTTATTTTTTTTACTAAGTTTATTATTGAATTAACCTTAGTTATTAAAAATTTATTCTTTCCAACTTTTTTTTTTTACAAGAACGGGTATGGGTTCACAGAAAATTTAGGGAAGCAGTGGAGATTGAGAAAAGATCCAAGACTTTGAATAGGGATGATGGGTTGAATATAAGTAGTTTTTGGATTCCATCCCTAGCCTCTTAGCTGGCTTCCTTTCCCCTCCATTTATTTATTTATTTACTTATTTATTATTATTATTATTATTATTATTATTATTATTTTAGTTCAACTATATATATATATATATATATATATATATATATATATATGAATTTAATTAATTTATATATTATAATTTAATTATTATTTTTAATTATTTTTAATTATTTATTTTTTTATTTTTATTTTTTTTACTAAGTTTATTCTTGAATTAACCTTAGTTATTAAAAATTTATTCTTTCCATTTATTTTTTTTACAAGAACAGGTATGGGTTTATATTATATCTATGGCGAAATGCCTTTCAACTGATTACAATAATATGGGCAAAGCCTAGGAATTCTCTTATGCCAGCAGTTCAAAGGCCCCAATATTTAGGAGCTGATGTTTCTTACATAGTACTAGAGAATCTATCTCTGTTATTTTCCCTATCTGGTGGACACAAACAAAATTATTTAGTAAAATGCAGTAAAACATGAGAACAACAGTTTATGGAATGGAGTCCCATTCCTCGACCCTATCTCTCGATATAGTGCTAGCTGCCAGGAGCACCGCTCTATTGGCTTCGGAGTCAGCTTCCTTATTATTCTCCCTCAGCACATGAAAAATGTGCACAGTTTGAAAGGATTTCACCAAGATTTTGATTCTTGTCACCACTCTAGCAAATCTGAGATTAGCAGGAGAAGAATTCTCCACTAAGACTTTTATGATGGTCTGAGAGTCTCCAATTACATTTGCCTCTTTTATTCCAAGGGCCTTGACTTGCTTGAGGCCTCGAAGAAGGGCCAACGCTTCAACTTGGGTACTTGTGGTTTGGCCTAGTCCGCAAGCAAAATTGGTGACATTTCTACCTTCTTTGTTCTTAATAACTCCTCCGGCCCCAGCATTGCCGGGGTTTCCTTTTGTTTCCCCGTCAAACAAAAAGGTGTGTTTGGATTGCTTGGAGAGCCATTGTAAAAGTTCTTTCTCATTCCCTCTGAATTTCCATTCTTTTTTTTCCTTGTTTTGTCTTATAACTCCAGAAAACTTCAGATCCATAAATGCGCCCCAGTACAAGTCCTGCTGGCTTAGATTTGAATCTGTCAATTGATCCCCGAGACTTTATTTCAATTGCCATTTGATCTTGACTATGATGAATTTCACATTTTGTCTTTTATCTCTGAAAACTCTCATATTCCTCTCAAGCCAGATTTTCCAGCAGATAAATTTTGGCAAAGTGAGCCAAGCAGCCTTAAAGCTTTCGTTTTTTGGAAATGCTCCTGGATAATAGTTCAGCCAATTTGAAAACAGGTCAGAGATAGTTTTAGGAAGGATAAAATAATTTTTCCAGAGGCTCGGTAAATTCTGCTATATTTTTTATGTTTATTTTCATTCCAGCATCAAGTGTTGGGCATTCTCTTCGCTATCGCAACACAATCGGCATCTTGAAGGCCCGAAGAAGCCTTTCTTTATTAATTTGTCCTCAGTGAGAATTCCTTTATGGCACATCAGCCAACAGAAGAAATCGACCTTGGGTATGGACTTATGGCTCCATAGGCCCTTCCACATAGCAGGATCTGGCAGGACATAAGGGCACTCCATCAAACATTTATAACCCTGCGCAACTGTGTAACTACCATGCTTTAATCCCAAGCCCCGAGCATCGTGCTTCCTAGAACAAAGAGGAGCCTTCCCATTCAGCAGAGAGAGAAGGGTATCGCGGTCTTTTGACAGCTCAGGTGGAACAATCGGCAGATTCCAACATTGCCAAGTGCTGCTAGACCACATCAAAATGTCACACAACGAATTGTAACTAGCGTCAAACATCCATGATTGCAGCGCATGGAGGGAGCTGATATTCGACAGAGGAGGTTGATTCATTATACAATCATCCTAGAGGTTTATCTGCCTGCCATTGCCAGGTATCCAGAACGCATGGTCTTTAATCAGTGGAATTGCATTGGCACAAAAGTTTGAAAGATGAGATCCACAGTTGGAGATGGATCTGTCCAGACATTCTTTCCAACTTAATTGACTAAATCTTCTTATTATTCTAACTTTTATTCTTTTTATTATTCTTCTTATTTGTTATGATTTTTCTAATTTTGGTATATTTTTCTAATTTTATGTTTATTTTTAATTTTTTTTGTTAATTAGTTAATTATTTATTTATTTATATTATTCAACTAAATTGATTATTATATTTTAATGTATTAACGTTCAATTTTATTAATTTATATTTGAATTTTGGACATGACCATTGCATTTCTGAAAATTATTTATTGATGGAGGTAGATCAACACAACCACCATTCTCTTGATGATGAACTACACTAAGTAGTTTGAAACACGTCGGTTCTCAATTATTCATGTGACTTTCTAGAAAATTTCTGATTAAATTTGATATGGATCACAGAAGCTTACACTCTCAAACGATGTAATTATGATTAATCAATAGATAATTGTAGCTTAATTTAGAATTATATTGTAAATAAATTAGATTAATAATATAGTTGAAGTTATTTAGTATTAATTAATTAAATATTATAATCTAATTTAGAATTATAATTTAATTTAAAATTGCTGATTTTTAGCCCAAGCAACAGAAATTCTAGAATTTTGTCCATTTTTATATACCAACTTTAGAAGCTCATAAATGGAGTTTAACATGGCCAACTGAGGCCTGGGATGACTCATTGGATAGATAAAATCATGAATATTACTCCTGAAGTGGTTTTATTTCAAGATTTGATCATTTATTGGGTCTAAAATGCAGCAGAATATCAAGCTTCAATTTTTTTAATAAAACTAATTTCTGAGTTTAATTTTTTGCATTTTTGTTTGCCCACAACTTCTTCTGAGTGTAGATCCATTTGGCTATGATATCATTAACCAATTATATCATCACATGCATCAATTGAAAGCTTATATTTATTTTATTTAAATTATGTAATTAAGTTTTAATTGGATTTGTTTTAAATTCCATATTTGACATTTTGATTTTATTTTTATATTTTGATTTGTTTTTGCGGAAAAACAGTTGAATATATGATGAAAATAAGATCTCAATCAATGAAAATGCTCCAAAAATTGAAGAATATGATTTTGAGCCAATGGAAATTGATTGAGCAGAACCACTCTTCAAAAAACCTTCTTATAAATAAATCCTTCTGTAAATATTATAAATAGCAGATTGTAGAATGTAATAAGGTCATCTTCTCTGCAATTGAGGAATTCTTGAAGGCACTATTGTATAGAGGATTTGAAGTTGTAGGGTAGAGGAGAGGAAACTGAAATCTGGGGATTATTGAGGATTTTTCTTTTGCATGCTTAATTAGGTATGGAGAACAGAGTTTGCACTATTTCAAATCTAGTTTAAAAGCATAAGTTCAAGCATTGTAAAGGACTGTTGGAGTCTGGAGTCAGAATTTTTTTTTCAATAAATTGGTATTTATAATACTATTGTTTTAAATACGGGTTTTATTTTATGGTAGTAGGGATGTGTCATTTTATTCATATTTGTGCACTATTGTCAATATGAGTAATTTGTCTCAATTATGTGTTATTATTTATCTCCGCTCCTATGGGTTGAATTTTTATTTCTGAGTAACTATTTACTCGGAAATTTGTCTTTTAATATTGATTTAACAATCAATATCATTTTTGTGAACTACTTCCTAAATTTTGTTAGTTGATTATCTTAGTTGAGAGCTCTCCGAATAGGATGTGTTTCGTTATTCATAATGTGAGTTAATTGAAATATTTCATTAATTTGATATTCATTATAAGTAAACCATATTTAAATCTCAACCCTTTAAATATCTTGCTCTCGGTTGGCATAGATCTATATCTGCCTAATTAAGATAGGATTATGATAAATTTCCTTTTGCTTGCATTTTAGAATAAATTTTTATTTGATATTTTATTCTATGTTACTATAAGTCCTCTTCCTAAAGAGGAAAAAATTTGGTTGTGGTTTGGTTGAGCCCCAAATTAGCTTAAGGATCACTTTCTTGCCTAATCAGTAAGAAAAATAATCTGATGTCTCTTTCCCATTGGTAGAAAAATGTTATATTTTAAGCCATTGGAGATTGAGAGAAGGTAATTGCACCTAGTTAAACCAATCAGAGCCACCATTCCAAACAGAAAATGAGCCGCTTTAAGGTTCGAACTGGGTGTTCATCCCCCATATTGGTGCAGCGAATTTCGAGGCATAAACATTTTAGTGCTAGAAGGAGGGCCTGAAACTTGTTATTTATTGTAGTCTTTGTATTCTAACATTTTTTTTTATTACAGTGGCTCCTCTAAAACTTGCAATTTGGAGTTCTATTTCTGGATGTGCATCTTCCAATACTCCACTAGAAATAGTAAGGCACTTGTCTCTGGTAAAATTTAATGGTAAGCTGAATACTTTTTCATTTAATAATGCTTTACAATTCATTCAAAAAATTTCAAATTCTACTTTTCATGAAATTGATGAAGGTATTTTATACAGGATTTTTACTCTTACATTATTGGCAAAAGCCAAAAGTTGGTGTCAATCACTTCCAGTTTCCTCAATTTATAGTTGGGAAGAATTTATTACAATATTTATTTGTAAACTTAATGGCTATGACTACGAACAAGTATGTAAAAAAATTGAATATCTACGAAGGTTTGAAAGTGAATCTTTAATTTATTTTACCATTAGATTTCATTTAAGTTGTTTAAAATTTAAAATTGAAGAGAAACCTTTGAAAGATGAATTATCAGATTGGTTTGAACATATTTTCTCTCTTCCTTCCATTCATAATCCATGTGAAATTATTTCAAGCTTTGTTCAATCTCCTTCCAATTCATTAACATTATTGAGAATTCCATTATGGAGGTACAAACAAATGATGATGAAGTGACCTCTATTATGTATGACCAATTCCTTCATTTAGTGCACACTTCCTACAATATTGATAATGATCAAGGTCCTCCTTCATATGTTAATGAATATCCATTACAAAGCTTGGAAAATTTCACTATTCAAATACAAGAATATATTAGGAACAATATTGAAGAATATACAGCCTTGAAATCTGAAAATCAGTGTGAGTTAGAACCAGAAAATTAGAGCATAATTCGACAAGTACAAGCAATGATTAAAATTTCCATTAATACACAATCAATTGTACAAATTTTTAAATTCTTTTATGATGAGAAAATTCCAAATTCGGGACAAAAAAGCAACATTCTTCAAGAAAGAAAAATTAACCAAGTAAATGATCTTAAATTTGAAATTTGCAATGAAGAAAATGCACAAAATTTTTAAAATAGAGATATTTTCAAATTCATTGTTTCAGATTCATATTTTTCTCTTCATCCTGATAAAATTTCTAATAGAAATGTATCCTCTCCTCACTTTAAAGATATTCCAGTAAATAGAGAGGATGATCTAAATGAATTACCGATTATTTTTTATCAAGATAGATAATTAATTATTGATCATTCTTCTTGCATTAATGATCATGAGCTCAATATTCCTTCTTAATTTGATACATTAGGTGAGATTGAAGGGAATTCTAAAGAATGTCATGAGGTCATTTATGATAATTACCTGGACATTGAGGAGATTGATTTCTCTTCTTCACAACTGAATCCTCATGATCAAAGTCGAATCGCATGTGAAAATGAAGAACAAATTAATTCATAAATTGTTTCAAATAGTTCTCATTTTCAAACAATTAATCATACTCATGATTTCAACATTTAAGAAACCATTCCAATCTATGATTTATATGACGATCAAGCTCCCATTCATATTCATAGTCATAACCCTCTCTTCAATTCACAAGTTGGTATCAACAATCATTCTTATTGCATTATTCCCCCCTGTTGGGTATGTGTTATATTTGGTCCTTAACTTCCGGTGGGTAGTCCGCGTCCATGGTTTTGGGGAACGATGGTTTCCGGCCCCTGGTATTTTTGTAGATCCGGTCAAGGGAACTACGGTTATGTTCTAATCCAGGGTTTATGGATTGGGGTTTACGTATGCTTCGGCATGTATATATATGTGTTGTAACACTAAAAGGAATATAATGAAAAATCAAGCTGGTCATCCTGATTTGGGATCCAGGGGAAAATCGTTGTGTTTATCTGTTTTATGTTTTATGCTCTCGCTATTGTTTATTTTATGTTATAAGATTCGTGTGTAGATAATTTATGTTCAAGGTTAAAACCTACATTTGGTATTAGAGCTGTTTCAGCTTCAAGGAGACGCCTTTGCTGCTGAGGGTTTTTTAGTTTGGGCCTAAGGTAGACCTTGTTCAGTGGGAGATCTACGTGATCGATTCTTGCAGTGAAAGAAGATGGCGAGTGGCAGAAAGATAGAGATCGAGAAATTTAATGGTCAGAGTTTTGAGTTGTGGAAGCTCAAGATGGAGGATCTGCTGGTGGATAAAGATCAATGGATCGTGTTAGATCCAGGTACTAAACCAACGGGAGTGTCAGATGAAGACTGGAAGAAACTGGATCGGAAGGCTAAGAGCACAATACAGTTGTGTGTCTCAGATTCAGTATTGTTGAATGTATCTGGGGAAGATATGGCGAAAAATTTGTGGGAAAAAATTGGGACTTTGTACCAATCTAAGTCTCTGGTGAATAAGTTTCTCCTGCGGAAAAAGTTTTATAACCTGAGGATGAAGGATGGAGACTCGGTGACAGAGCATCTGAATGCCTTCAATACTGTGGTAAGTCAGCTATCATCTGTTGATATTAAAATCTCATATGAATATAAGTGCATTAGTTTGTTGTGTTCTCTACCAGACTTGTGGGATAGTCTGGTTATTGCAATAGGTAGCAATACAACTACCTTGAATTTTGATGACATTATCTTAGCCTTGCTGTCGGAGGAAATGAGACGGAGAAATATGGAGGGTCAGAATGGAGATGCCTTCTCTGTACGAGGAAGGTCCCAGAACAGAAACAAGAATAAGGTTTCAAGTGGGAGATCCAAATCTAGAGGGAGATCTAAATCTCCTGGAAAGTTTGTAAAGGTGTGCTGGAAATGCGGAAAGGAAGGGCACTACAAAAAGGACTGCAGATCTAAAGCTCCTGAGAAAGGAAAGGGATCTGATTAAGCTCCTCCTGTAGAGGAAAAAACCACCTCGGACGAAGGTGGGGATATGTATTTGGCTTCTTCTTCAAATACACATGTAGATCACGAGTCATGGTTGATTGACTCAGGTGCATCCTTTCACTTCACTCCCCATAGGGAGTGGTTCTATGAGTATGAGAAATATGATGGTGATGTCTTCCTAGGGGATGATAGGAAGGCCAAAATCGTCGGACGTGGAAAGGTAAAGCTGAAGCTACAAGGTGGAAGGATTAGAACACTTCCTGGTGTTCTGCATATTCCTGCATTGGCCAGAAATCTGATTTCTGTAAGCAAGATGGATGATGCAGGTGTAAAAACAGTGTTCGAGAAAGATGCCTGCAAGATGGTTCGGGAGCACTGGTATTAATGCGGGGAGTTCGGACTGGAACTCTGTACAAGCTACAAGGTAGCACTGTTATTGATGGGTGTAACAGTTCTGTGGTTCGAAAATTGGGACGAGCCTATTTGTCTGCGGAGAAAGACCATGCTATGGCATCAAAGGCTTGGACATATTGGAGAGAAGGGCCTTCGAATACTGCATGGAAATGGTATGGTAGAAGGTGTGTCTAATAGCCCCATGGATTTCAATTTCTGTGAACATTGTGTATATAGGAAGCATAATCGGGTGAGTTTTCCTTCTGGTGCTAAGAGGGTGAACAAGATATTAGAGCTTGTGCATAGTGATGTGTTTGGACCTGTGTCGGTTCCATCACTAGGTAAGTCTGTGTACTATGTTTCATTCATAGATTACTTCTCAAGGAGTACATGGATATATTTCTTGAGGAAGAAATATGAAGTCTTTGACAGATTTAAAGAATTTAAGGCTCTGGTGGAAAACCAGACAGAGAAGAAGATAAAGGCGCTGAGGACAGATAATGGTGGGGAGTTCTGCAAGAAGGAATTTGAAGAGTTCTGTAAAAAGTGTGGTATAGCAAGGCATAAGACTAATCGATACACACCTCGACAAGGTATAGATTCTGAAAGAATGAATATAGCAAGTGGAAAAAGGCAAGAAGCATGCTCGGTGGTACGCCGGGTTAGGACAAGAATTCTAGGCGGAAGCTGATGCGACGCATGTTATCTGGTTAACAGATCACCTTCATCGGTGTTGGAGGATAAGACTCCACATGAGGTATGGACTGGTAAGAAACCCTCTCTTTCACATCTAAGGGTATTTGGATGTGATGCATATGTACATGTTCCAAGGGAGAAAAGGACCAAGTTGGATAATAAATCTGAAAGGTGCATCTTTATTGGGTATAAGGATGGTTTAAAGGGTTACAAGCTTTGGAACCCAGAAACAAGGAAGGTTGTGTATAGCCGAGAAGTGGTGTTTAGAGAGGTGAAAGATGTTGTTAAACATGAGATCATACCAAAGGAACCTGAGAAGATAGAGTTTGAGCTAAAGGAGGATGAATCAAACTCTACAACAGAAGAAGACTCAGAAGATGAAGAGACACAAACTCCGGCTTTGAGAAAATTGATTGAAGAAGGGGAAACCTTGAGAAGAGTATAAGTCCATACGCACACGTTATGGTTTTTACATAACTATAATGATGATAGCATGGCTTATCGGGGAGAAGTGAGTAGATTCGAGGAGGATGGAAAACTCTAGAAGGAGGCCATGGTTGATGAAATGGCATCCTTGCACGAAAATCTATGCATGGGATGCGGTGGAGTTGTCGGGCAGGAAGGGGAAGCCCATTAGGAGAAAATGGTTGTTTAAGAAGAAGATGAATGCAAAAGGCAAGGTGGAGAAATACAAAGCAGGGTTGGTAGCAAAAGGTTATTCCCAAGTGCTGGGAATTGATTTTGGTGATATTTTTCCTCTTGTTTCCAAAGTTACTTCTATTAGATTACTTTTATTTGTTGCTTTTGCATTTGATTTTGAGGTAGAATAGATGGATGTGAAGACAAAATTTCTTCATGGGGATCTTGAAGAGGAGATATACATGAAAGAACCTAAAGGCTTTATGGTGAAGGGCAAGAAAGAGCTAGCATGTAGGTTAAAGAAGTCTTCTGTATGGGTTAAAACAATCACCAAAGATGTGGTATCAGAAATTTGATACCTACATATGGGGACTTGGCTTCACCACAAGCAAGGAGGATCATTGTGTTTATTTTAAATTAATTGGTGATCGTGTTATTTATTTGGTCTTGTATGTGGATGATATGTTGTTGATTGTAAATAAAAGATATCTCAAATTTGAACCATTGTTTCATCAAATTGACATTTGAGCTGCGGGTCTTTTATACTTGTGTTGTATTTTAGGCATAGGTGTGGTAGACAGAGAGCTCACAGTTTAGGTATGCGTCCTTGGATTTTTGTTGCATACTCATCTCCTGTTGCAGCTGCTACTGCCATTTTCTTGATCTACCCTATTGGTCAAGGGAGCTTCTCTGATGGTATGCCTCTAGGAATCTCTGGTACTTTCAATTTCATGATTGTATTCTAGGCTGAGCACAATATCCTTATGCATCCATTCCACATGTTGGGTGTAGCTGGCATATTCGGCTATGTCGAGACTATATTGCAGAGGTTCAATATGCAGGATAGTAAAGCGGTGAATGTTCCTATTCCTGTAGGTGTAAAGTTTTTTGCTGAAAAGTGTCCCAAGACACAAGAAGAAGAGGAGTATATGTCCCGTGTTGCATATGCAAGTGCAGTGGGTAGCCTGATGTATGCAATGGTTTGTACTAGACCAGACATTGCACATGCAGTGGGAGTATTGAGCAGGTTTATGTCAAACCCAGGGAAGGAGCATTGGACAGTAGTGAAGCGGGTTTTCAGATATTTACGTGGCACTAGTGATTATGGCTTGTGCTACCAGGGAAGACCAGGATTGGAAAGAATATTGGACATTCATGGTTTTGTTGATGCAGACTGGGCTGGAGATCTGGACCAAAGAAGATCTACAAGTGGGTATGTGTTTAGCCTATTTGGAGGCGCAGTCGGTTGGATGAGTAAAAGACAGTCTGTAGTGGCTCTTTCAACTACAGAGGCAGAATACATAGCAGCCACTCATGCAAGCAAGGAAGCAGTTTGGTTGCAGAGATTGTGTTCAAGTATGGGGTTGGTACAGAAAGCTATAAGGATAGACTGTGATAGCCAAAGTGCAATTTTCTTGGCTAAGAACCCTGCTTACCATTCAAAGACAAAACACATTGATGTTCAATATCACTTTGTTAGATATATGGTTGAGGCTAAAAGGGTGTTGCTGGTAAAGGTGGACACTTTGAAGAATGTTGCAGATGCATTAACAAAGTCTGTGAGCACTCAAAAGTTCTCTTGGTGTAGAGAAACAATGGGTGTTGAAGAATTGGGCCAATGACTAAGCTCTCTTGTGGCCCCCTGTGGAAAGAAAACAAAAAGTGGGAGAATGTTGGGTATGTGTTATATTATTTCCACGACTAAGCACGTGCGTCCATGGTTTTGTGCATGGTTTTGCACATGGTTTTGGGGAACGATGGTTTTCGGCCCCTGGTATTTTTGTAGATCCGGTCAAGGGAACTACGGTTATGTTCTAATCCAGGGTTTATGGATTGGGTTTTATGTATGCTTCGGTATGTATATATATGTGTTGTAACACTGAAAGGAATATAATGAAAAATCAAGCTAGTCGTCCCGATTTGGGATCCAGGGGAAAATCTCTGTGTTTATCTGTTTTATGTTTTATGATCTCGCTATTGTTTATTTTCTATTATAAGATTCATGTGTAGATAATTTATGTTCAGGGTTAAAACCTACACCCCCAATTATTGTGAAGAGGAAATTTCTTTAAAAAAGTCCCAATTGTGAAATAAAACTAGTGTAAACTATGATTCAATTTTGTTATTATTCCATCATTTATTCTTAACTTTAGATTTATTTTATGTTTTTAGTCTTAGATTTTTAGATACTTTGTGCTGTCATATTGAGAAGCTCAATTTTTAACACTCAATTGATGCATTACCTCAATGGAAAAATGAAGACTCAAATTATAATTGTGAAAATAAAGAATTATTAAACTTCCAATTTCAGTTGATCTTCATTCCTTAGCAATCACTCCTTACTTCTCGAGAGTAATGCCAACAAGAGAGTGTATTTTCACAATATGATCAACAATATAATCCAATTAATAATCTTCTGTTGGATCTATCACACTTCCATTCATGTTTCATTGATCCATTTGAAAGACATTTGGAAAGTTTTCCTTGACATAAGATCATAAATAATTTAACACTTGAATATAACACTAACAAAATCATACATGTCATTGCTTCTAAAAGATCATTTGCACAATATGGCATGTCATCTTCTCTTTTGACCTCCTTCCAATCATTGATAGAAATTCATCCAGATTTCTATGATCCAATTGAAATTCAGTTGGAAATGATATTTCAAGAGAAGGTAATTATAAATAAGCTACTAATAATAAATGTATATATTATTTTTAGATTTAGTTTTCTTAGTTTAATTATATTTTCATTTTTGTTACTAATGTTTGACATGTATATACTTGCAGGAATTAAAATGCTTACAAGGTTACATTGGAAGTATGACTATACCAAGTCATGTTTCCTTCATTGATTTAGAAATAGGAATAGGTTAATTTTATTTTATGTTTTCATTTATTTCATTATTTCAGATTTTCAATAAGCAAGTAATAAATCTAAATTTTTCTTGGCATCCCTTTCATTTGCTGGAAAAGTGGTTTTAAAAATATTAGAAACTTATGAACTCCTCTATTGCCTTTTTTTTGCAAAACTCTGTCAATAACAAGATCGCTTTAAAATCATATATGAAGAAATTCCAGAGGATAGCTAAAGCTTGGAAATCTTGATTCACAAAGTACTTCTGAAGAGCTCATTTTTCACCATTTTTCCTTCTAATGTATATTTCAAGTGAATGCAATTGAAAAAATTATTACTTGCCAATTTTTACTAAACAAGTAGATGATATTGAACATGGGAGAATTTGAAGAATCATGAGGTAAAATTTACCATCAAAATTCTTCATTAGGGGAATTTTGAGGTCTAAAATGGGCCTCCTAAGAAAAATGTACAACCAAAATAAAATTTATAAGAACCAATAGGGTTCAAGATGATGATTTCAACCATGGGGGATGATTCACCATTTTTTAAGTAAAAGGGTAAAAATATTAAAAAATAATAAAATAATAAAACTAATTTTTCAACTTGTATTTTCCATTTATCTCCCAAATTATTTACTCAAATTTCGAGCGAGAGTACTCATTGGATGCATAATTTAATTGATTATCCAAGGAGTACACATGTTACATACTTTTGATGGACCCTGCTACACGAAAAATGAGAAATACATGAAAAAATGTGATTTCAATCACGTTTTTCATGTATTTCTCATTTTTCATGTAGAAATATCCATCAAAAGTATGCAACATGGGTACTCCTTGGATGGGAAATTAAATTTTGCATCCAATGAGTACTCCTGCTCTAAATTTGTATAAAAAATTTAGAAGATAAGTAAAAAATACGAGTTGAAAAAATAGTTTTTTCTTTTTTCCCTCTAAAATTTGATGATCTAATCAAATATTATTTTATTATTTCTACTATTATTTTATAATTTCCTTAGGAGGCCCATTTTAGACCTCAAAATTCCCTTGATGCTAGGTATGTCTTTACAATTTCACCATCATCTACTGTTAGTTTTAATTTTAAAAGGTCATTTCTTATTTTTTATTGTTTCTTTTGTAGGTCGTCATTAACTTGATTATGAAGACTCAAGATAAGAAAGAAGCCAGATCTTTTCAAATCCGCATATTTTTCAGGGAAGTATTTATTATTTAATCTAAAATTTGAAGGTTATCTAGTTTTGCATATAGTCATTGAAATCCTGATAAGTAATAATTTTTCGGAGGAATCATATCAGATCATTATATTAAATAAATCTCTTCATAAGAAAGTTATGATAAGATTAATTTCCATTCATATATTTCAAAAGTTAATTAAATTATTATAGGGTTATTTATTTTAAAGAAAATTTAAATTAATCATTTTATTTTTTAATTAAAAACATCAAGCAATCATCAACCCCATATATGGCATGTCATAATATTGCAATTCACATATCTAGGGTTTTCAAATTAACATATGCCAAATATCTCCAATCTCCCGATATGCCCATTCCCTTCGATCTCCGATGAAATTTTCCTTTTGATATCGCATCATCTGTATCGAAATATTTAATTGGAGGCTGCTCTTACCATTTCCCGATAATAAGCCTCTAATGCAATTCCCTCAATATTCCTTCTCACTCATTCTTTGATAAAATGAATTCGCCAAAAAATTGTGATTTCCACACAACCTCGGACCCGATGTGACATTAAAATCCATTGTGAAAGATATTGTGTCCATTCATAAATCGAAAGTTTTGTTGGGGCATATTTTTAAAATTTTCGATGTCCCAGATTCGATATGAAATTAAGTCCATATAATAAAATATCAGGTCTGTTCTTCATCGCACATCGGCGTATCAATTATGTTACATCCCGTACTCAAATATTCTGATCGCCGATTTCTTATAAATTCCAAATTCGGTCCCACCAATGAGCCATCTTATCTATCTAATTTCTTTTTCCACTATAATACTATCCACATTTCATTTCATTCACAGATCCTATCTTCGATATGACTATTCTCCGATATCGCAATCACTCCATCGCACATACTCATATCGCAATTTTGCCATTGCAATAATATTATCCTATCGCAAAAATAAAATGAGGCTTTTCCTAAGATATTCCAATGCGGTAGACATCGATACATGTCTCTCTACCATTGTCTTTTAACTATTATAGAAACTTGATCGCATATCAGCAAAGGCAGAAGTAGCAGTGTAATGTCTCGGATCTTCATTTACAATAAAACTAGTATCTATATCTATATTTAAGCAGAATTTAATTTATAAGAAGATTTAAATATAAAATCTAATGGCATATTCACAGTTTTAAAATATTTATAAGTACACAAACCCAGTAACCAGCTGATGCTGAAACACATTAAGTAACTGATGCTGAAACAAAATTAGAAATTTGATGCTAAGAGAAATACCTGGAAACGATGAGATCCAAACCGGAATTTAGTTGATGAAGGTTGAATGAACTGAATAAGCTAATAATTGCTGGAACCGTGATCCTCCCTCCAGCTGAGTAGACATATTTCAGAACCAAAATGTTCCTCCCAGCCAATTTAGGATTTAATCCCAAATCTAGAGGATGCCTCCTCTTCCCTCGTGCCCAGAATCCCGAGAACAGTAAGTCTCCCTTCCACAGTTGATCGATTTCACCACAACAACCTTCTCCCTTTCCTCACAACAACGTTCTCTATTTCCTATAAGAATCCTGAGCCCCTCCTTCTTCATGTCTTCTTGTTTAAATAGCCATCTCCCCACTACCACAACTCCATCGAGATAAGACCCCGCCGCCACAACTCCAGCAAGATAAGACGTTCATAAATGTAGAAATGAATGTTTTCAAAGAGGTGTCATTCGAATGATATGGTTTGCATTAATGAGATGTCCATTGAATGTAAGATGATATGGTTTGTATTAATGATATGTCATTCAAATGATATGGTTTGCATTAATGAGATGTCCACTGAATGTAAGATGATATGGTTTGTATTAATGATATGTCATTCGAATGATATGGTTTGCATTAATGAGATGACCATTGAATGTAATATGACATGGTTTGTATTAATTCAAATTTATTTAATCATGGTGCTTTGAATGTTTAATTAGTTATTCTAATTATTCTTTAAGGTTAGTTTTTATGTTTGTATATTATATTTAACTAGGAGTTAAATATTAGGAAGTAGGAACTTAGGGGGTGGGTTGTTACATACTTCCTCCCTTCGGAAAACTTCGTCCCGAAGTTAGGGTTTCATATACTCATATCAATAATTGTGTTTTAGAGATTAGGGTGATTGTAGAAGGCTGATTTTTAAGATTTAATTTCTATTTGAATAAGTATGTATCTGCAATTTAATTGTTACTTCCCATCTCTACCAAATCTCCAACTATTCTAAAATCATCCTATCCTTCCTAATCTCTTCTACTCCCATCCTATTCGTCCTCTACAGGAATGTATCATGGCATCAGTTTTACTGATCCATTCATAGACCTTAAGGATATCAAGGTCGATTATGTCGACCTGATATGCTTGTAGGCATCCAGTAGTCATCATCACACATCTAGGGGAGCATGAATCACACAGTCCTCCCATGACTCTAGGTATCGGAGGATAACCGGTGGGCAACACCTCCACCCCTCCCAATAGGTCCAGGGTCAACACCCTATCGTGGAATCTCAGGAGTCTCAACTGTTCTGGGGATTCCGTCATCACGTATTTTGGGGTCTAAAATCTGTTTCTACAAGGTAATTACTAGTACACAATCTGCAATGTAAAAACTCATACACACATTACAGAATATGCATCTATATTGGTCATAACAAATTGTTACCCATATAACAATCTCTTCACATTACAAATACATTTCTATCTATGATATTGATCCTAGAACTTATATAACATAATTGTTTTAAAACATTTTCCCATATATGTATGAATATGTCCAATACAATTTCTTGTTTAGATATTTTTTCTGTTTAGTTCATACATGTTCCATCTATGATGCCTTGTTTTAACCATTTTCAATCTGTATACCAATATGTTTCACTTTCATATTTAAAATGTAGTTACTCTTCTATTTCCTTTCCTCTTATCATATTTGAAATGTAATGAAATGAATCGTTAGATAGTTTCATCTATAGCATTTAATCTATGATTTCATATTCTTGCAATGTTAATTTAAATGACATATTGCATATCGGTATCCATGCACCAGTAAATTTAAATCAATAGCATATATCCTGTATCACTAGAGTGAAGTATCATTCTATCCTTACGGGTATCCATGTACCAGCAAAGTAAAAATCATCCTTACGTGATGTTTCGAAATAAAGTTTCAAGTATCAAAATAGAGCAGTCATATACATATAAAGTTTCTAGTTCTAAAAATTTAGCATAAGCTGGGGTAATTCTAGTAGAAAGTCTCAGCATCCTCCCAAGTCGCTGATCCAGGAATATATTTGTCCCATTGGACTTTAGCTTGGTCTATCTAGTGGTTCCTGAGCTGTCAAACCCTACGTTCCATAATATGTAATGGTTCGACCGTTAGGGTTCCCTCGTCCGATACCTGCAGTTCCTTCCATTGCAGGTCATGAGATTTATTAGCAATATAATGTCGTAAGGTGGATACATGAAATACATTATGAATTTTGTGCAGGTGGGGTGGCAGTGCAAGACGATAAGCGACAAGTCCAACTTTTTCCAAGACTTCAAATGGTCCGATAAACCGGGGGGATAATTTTGTCCCCCTCCCAAACCGAATGGTGCTCTTATTTGGTCTAATGCGGATGAAAACCCGATATCCCACTACATAGCTTCTATCTGTCCTATGAGCGTCAACATAACTTTTCTATATATCCTGGGCCTCTCTTAATCATTTCCTAATTATTTTTACCTGATCCTCCATCTCTTGGATCAACTCTGGTCCAACGATTATTCGATCTTCTAACCTGTCCCAACTCAACGACGTTCTGCAGGGTCTCCCATATGAAGCTTCAAATGGCGGCATCCCGATTGAACTATAATAACTATTATTGTAAGCAAATTCTATCGAGGGTAAGTAATTTTCCCAGCGCGACTGTTGGTCCATAACATACATCTTTAGCATATCCTCAAGTACTTGATTTACCCTTTCTGTCTGCCCATCGGTCTCTGGATGATATGCTGTACTCAAATTTAACTAAGTTCCCAAGGCCGACTGCACACAATTCCAAAACCTAGATGTGAACCGAGGATCTCTGTCAGATATTATTTTCTTAAGTACTCCATGAAATCTGCTAATTTCATTTATGAATACCCGAGCTACATCAGCTATAAGTATCTCTTACTAGGATGAAATGGGCACTTTTTGTTAATCTATCCACCACAACCAAAAATGGCATTATGCTTTTGTTGTGTAAGAGGCAGCCCAACGATAAAAGCCATATAAATTATCTCCCATTTGGTCATAGGGATGTCGTGAGATTGTAAGAGACCTGCTGACATTCAAGACACCTAGCGACAAATTAGACAATGTCATTTTTCATGCCTGCCCAGAAGAAGAGTCTCATAGTGTCAACATACATCTTCGTTACCCCAGGATGTGCACAATACACTGCTCAGTGTGCTTCCTTCAAGATGGTGTTTTGGAGATCTCCACTATCTGGTATGTACATCCTTCCATGAAATCGTAGAATTCCGTCCTCTTCCAGATCATATCCTTCGAACTTAGGTTCCTTTGAATGGTTGCTTTTGAGCCCCGACCTTACTTTTAAGTACCAACTATCTCTTACAAGATGTGCAAGTATTTGATCTCTTAAGTTCACCCTGATAGGTACGAGGGAGAATGTTCGAGGTCTTCTACTTAAAGCATCTGCTACAACATTCTCCTTCCCTTTTATATATGAAATCGTATTCGCTTAGGAGTTCACTCCATCATCTTTGCCTTACATTTAAGTCTCTCTGGGTGAATAAATACTGCAAAGTTTGGTGGTCACTTTTAAGCATGAAGTTTCTCCCTACCAAGTAGTGTGTCCACATCTTTAAAGCTAAAACCACCGCGGCTAACTCTAAATCATGCGTAGCATAAAGTTCTTCATGGGGTTTTAATTTCCTTGAAGCATATGCTATTACGCCTCCTTCCTGCATTAATACTCCACCTAACCCTTTCTTAGATGCGTCGATACACATAGTAAAATCTTTATCCATATCTGGTACTCGCAAAATCGGTGCACTAGTCAATAATCGTTTAAGTTCAGAAAAAGCTTTATCACATTCCTCAGTCCATTCATACTTAACATCCTTGCGCTGGAGGTTTGTGATTGGCTTTGCAATTTTGGAGAATCCCTCCACAAACCTCCGGTAGTAACCTGCTAAACCCATAAATCTATGGTAGTATATATATATATATATTTAAAAATCCTACTATATATATATATATAACCATATGACATATTTTTCGACTATAGATTTGTATAGATTTAAATATTGTGTTGATAAGATATATGTGTGTACGTATGTGAATTTCAAATAAAATAATTTGATAATTCAAAGACTTTTTAACTAATCAAGTCAACAATTGTTAACCATTGTCTGACGTGGCACATACATATTTGGAATTTTGGAAAGTTTAAAGAATTTTATGTATGAAGACAATAGTCATATGTAATGACTCTATATATATATTAACCCTACGATGTATATTTTAAACCACACGATATATTTTCAAAAACCAAATGATATATATATATATATATATATATATATATATATATATATATACCGATCGACTTTACGATATACACCCTATGGAAATGGTTATCACAGACAACGACACATAACCCCCAGTCGGATACGACACCTCTGGGCAATTATCAGCAAGTCATGCCATGCGGTGTTGGTGTCTTCGGTGATCAAATATCGGGGTATTAATAGCTGTATGAATCAGAAGGATCACATCACCTTCATGAATACACTCCTATCGGTCCCCTGGGAGACTTTCCAAAATCGATAACCCCCCTTATAAATAAACCCGCGGAACCTGAATTTCAATGATAAATTCTGTATACGATACTGATGATTGAAATCACATCTTGCTCCAGAAATCTACGCTGGTGATTAAGTACACTATGTGCTGGTTTGTTGAAGATGCCTGATTCATCTTTGATTATATAGAGAAGCCCACTTTGCTTTCATGGAATACAATGATCATTCTCTTACACGTATCTCAACCAACTTCGGCCCTCTATGTTTTGATTATAGATCAGTTTGCAAATTTTGGAGGTACTGTGTTATCTTGCAGACATTAGGGCTCTTTTTATTACAGATTTTGAACTGGTTTTTAGTGCCCTACTGCGAGCTTTATTAAGAGTTAAATCTGCTCCTGAGGAAGGACATGTCTAAGATCACTTAATGAAATTTATGGTGGTGTATTTTGATTGTGTTTAAGGCAGATCTGAGAGGATTTATTGTTACCGACTTCTGACCTATCCTATAACTCCTTAACTCAACGATTTGGAAGGTATAGAGATGAATCACTATTAAAAAAAGAGGTTGCTTCTTCAGGGATAAAATACCCCTGCAATTCAACACAATTTTGTTGTCAATGTTACAAAAGAGACCTTTAGACAGAAGAAAGGTCTTTTGATGCCTTGAGGAATGCTACAAATGATAGTCCTTTTTAGGGTGACCAATCACTCCTCAAGGTCAAATGAGAAGCAGTGAAATAAAAAACCAACCCCCTCCAATTTCACAAGCAAGGACCTCCAAAATACCACTGTCATCAAAATACAAGATTTTCGTAGCTATTGATTAGATAGATCAGTCCATAAGATCAGATCAATCTACAGGATTGGTTATCAAGATGCAAGGAACAATGCCAACATACAATTTGATGCTAGACACAATCATGCCACACTTGAAAGATGCCTCTGTTATATCAAATCAGATCTTTGCAATTGCAAATCAGACCAATGTAATGATAATATCAGTCCTCCAATACCCAAATCAGTTACCCAAATATGCAAGGACCGAGAGCCAAAAAATTTAAATTATTCTTGTGAGTATTATGTGTTATATTTAGAGTGTTTTGGGCTTATTACTGTTTATTATTGTTGTGATTATAATCTGCAACAAAATCTTTGGATCTGATGCATATGATGGTCTGCAATAAGGTGAGAAAGGAGGAAAATTATGTAAGTATAATACCCTAACCGATCAGTCATCTACAGTAGTAGCTGAAGGTACACCAGCAGAGGTCAGGCATATTCTTGGTAGCAAGTATATTCAAGGCATATTCAGCTACAACACTGGCCAAATGACTTAAAGGTACATGAATTGTTGAAGTGAAGTTGTTATATCAGTGAGAAGCAGTTCTGAGGTTTTGTAGAAGTTTGATTCTCTATTGCATATCTGAAGCACACATTGGTAGAAAGGGTTTCATTGAATTTATTTGTAAGTAGGTCTCTTAGGTATTGTGTTAATTCCAGGTCCCAAAGGATGGCCTGCTATCGGAAGTCTTAATGGATATGAGCATCAGTCTATCCATTTTGAAGCAATTGTTAAGAGTTAAAACCAGTACCAGGTTCCTCTTTACCAATACTGATCCATGTAAACCTTGTTAAAACAGTAATAAAGTGGTTGAATATTACTAGAAATGTGTTATTGTAATTCTAGGTTGTTTGTAATAGATATTTTACTGTTTCAATGAATATAAACCAGAATGATAGTGTTCCTAAAATGAATGCAGAAGCATATTGCTGGTTTGAATGGCCAGCAGGTTTTAACATAAATCTAATAGGTCCGAAAGTTTGAACAAGAGCTCTGATCTATATTAATATTTGTTCACTTTAAAAATTGGAACACGCAGAAGATTATAAATGAAATTTAATGGGCCTATAAGGTCGAAAAAGGGTTTGAAACACCCTCTGATACCATATGTAATGTCTCGGATCTTCATTTACAATAAAACTAGTATATATATCTATATTTAAGCAGAATTCAAATTATAAGGGGATTTAAATATAAAATCTAATGACAGATTCACATTTTTAAAATATTTCTAAGTTCACAAACCCAGTAACCAGCTGATGCTGAAACACAATTAGAAATTTGATGCTATGAGAAATAACTGGAAACGATGAGATCCAAACCAGAATTTAGTTGATGAAGGCTCAATGAACTGAATAAGCTGATAATTGTTGGAACCGTGATCTTCCTCTCCAGCTAAGCAGACAGATTTCAAAACCAAAATGTTCGTCCCAGCCAATTTAGAATATAACCCCAAATCCAGAGGATGCCTCCTCTACCCCCGTGCCCAGAATCCCGAGAACAGTAAGTCTCCCTTCCACAGTTGATCGATTTCACCACAACATCCTTCTCCCTTTCCTCACAACAACGTTCTCTATTTCCTATAAGAATCCCGAGTCCCTCTTTATTCATATCTTCTTGTTTAAATAACCATCTCCCCACCGCCACAACTCCATCGAGATAAGACCCCACCGCCACAACTCCATCAAGATAAGACATTCATAAATGTAGAAATTAATGCTTTAAAAGAGGTGTCATTCGAATGATATGGTTTTCATTAATGAGATGTCCATTGAATGTAAGAAGATATGGTTTGTATTAATGATATTTCATTCGAATGATATGGTTTTAATTAATGAGATGTCCATTGAATGTAAGATGATATGGTTTGTATTAATGATATGTCATTCGAATGATATGGTTTGCATTAATGAGATGTCCATTGAATGTAAGATGACGTGGTTTGTATTAATTCGAATGTATTTAATCATGGTTCTTTGAATGTTTAATTAGTTATTATAATTATTCTTTAAGGTTAGTTTTTATGTTTGTATATTATATTTAACTAGTAGTTAAATATTAGGAAGTAGGAACTTAGGGGGTGGGTTGTTACAAGCAGCTTTTAAAAGTTATGCATGGAAAATAATCTCACAATGCGAAACATTAGGCAAGGCACTACGATATCCAATGATTAATTCATATTTTAATTTTAATTTTATTTTGAATTTCTCTCCATACTTATCATATAAACATTCAATTCCACTTCATATATTCTTAAATTATTCGGGATTTTGAATCAACTTCAATACTTTGGGGCTGATATAAATTCAAAATCAAAGAAGCAAAGATAACATTCATCACTGCAATTCATAAAGAAGCATATATTCACCCTCATTTATGATGGATTCGATTTATTTCTGATTCATTGAACATGAAACATTGATTTATTTTAGTTTACCATTTGTTTTACTTTAGATTTAATAAATAATTATTTTGGGTCAACAAAACTTCTTCATGCTTTTAATTCTAATTAAAGAAATAATTTATCTTTTGTTGGAGAAAATAATACATTTAAGGTAAGATGAAATGAAATTATCCAATGGTAATTTTTATATGCCCATTTTCATTTATTTTCATTTCTTTACTTTTTGCTTCAGTTTTGTTTTTTTTTATCTCAAACTCTGTTTTTGCAGGTCTTTGTGAACCCTTTGCACCTCTATCAGATCAGTTTTTAAAATTCATTTTCTTTTGCTCTTTGATATTCTTGAAAGAAACAATAATCATCCTCATCGAATCAGCTAAATTGGAGAGTTTTTGGACCTCTAGTCTATGTCTTTAAGCATTATTTTCATTAGAAAATAGTTGCTAATTATTTTATACATATTTTACTTTAAAGAAGGAAAATTTGCAACAGACGGAGACTTCTCATTCAGCATATTATCTATCATCACTGCTATTCACCCTCTACATTTTTAGAGCCATTTCTTATAACTCTGCAAGATAAAAAAAATTAAATCTCAACATAGGAATGGATGTGCATATGTTTATTTATTTTTATAATACTTTGTTGAGAAAATTATATAAGCAATATTATTGGTGTTTATATTTTAAATTTTGTTTTTCTTTTAGTTTTTTCTTTCTTCATTTTTATTTTTCATTCACTGATTTGTTTTCTTACTTTAGTTTAGGAATTCTTTTCGTTTTTCTTTTAGTTTTGATTTGATTTTGGCAACTTTGCCATGATTTATGTGAAAGGGTTTTTTCTTACCTAAAAATGATTGGCATACATGGGAAATATTTTACTCTATCTATTTCATCAAGTTTCATAAGTTATTAAAGACATATTTTTATGGAATCATAAAAGTATCTTTCTTTAAAATATTTTTCATGAAAGTACACACATTCTTTCTAAGTGATTGAGTTTAATTTTTTGAGGAAAGAACTGATTTGAGTTTAACACAATGAATCCCTTCCACCCTTCCACATAAAAATCCTCTCATTGATAGTTCTACCGAAAGAATTTGGAGTAAACATTATGAAAGTATTATGTCTATTAAACATAAATCTCTATTACCATCCCACCTCTTTCACTCAAATAAATTATAAACTGAAAGCTTGTTGTGCTTATCAAAAGGGTGATTAAAAGAGGAAGCATGGGAAATACAAGTAAACCTGTCGGGGCTATAGACGCTCGCTGGCAGCGAGACTAGGCTTGTATCACATAAAATAAAAATTCGCTGAGATATTGTTCAAGCTTGCTGGCTGCGAAGCGATGTCAGAGAGAAATTATAAAATAGATATACGCTTTATAAAAAAATCGTATCTCTATCTTCTTCTATCTTTCATATGAGGTAGTTTTAAAACAATTTTTTCCCAAGTTTGGATTCATCACTTTTACTCGAGTCTTTTTTAAGTACTTATCTTTGCAAACTCATACTTCTTAATCTATTTATGTGAGACCTATGGAAATGTTTTACTATTAGGTGATTTCGTGATTTCCATTATTTTTAACCTTTGGGTAAATTAAAATTCATTATCTTTAATAAGAGATAATCGGTCCTTCTCCCATGTGTCGCCATTGTTGTAGCGAAAACCCAACACCTCACATTTTTGAATTATTTACTTCAAATAATGAGGACCCTTTTTGTTAATTTTTGGCTAAGCATATTTTATATTTTCATTTAAATTATCGTAGAGTTTTACCATTTTTTCATTTTTCTTGGATTTCCATTTCGATTGTTTCAATGAATCTGATTTTTTCACAAGACTTCCAACAATACTTGTTTCACTTCATTTGGTCATTTGGTTTGTAAATGACACTCCTTTGAAGTTTGATAATTTTCTCGCTTGGGTTAAAAAATGTATAAAGTGTATGATATTTCAATTTTCATAATTAAAATAGTCTTCAATGTAAATATTAAATTTTAGTTAATTTTAATAAATTTTTCATTTTTCACTAACGGTCCTACAAAATAACCCAGCTAAATTGTATAATAGATGAAAACACGTTTCAATATTTTGATAATTTACTCCAATTTGTTATTTTAAAACAAAATGCCAAACCTAAAACCCCAAAATTGCGAAATAGCTAAAGTCCAATTTGTAGGATTATTAATCCCACGTGAACCCCACTTCTTACCACATCCTTGCTTCCAAAAAATATGATCAAAATAATTTTTATGATAAAAATTTGTGATTGCGATATCACATATCACATATTGCAAAATTATTAAAGCATCTCAAATACGTCTCTTTGAAAATGGTGATAAGAAATAGCGATTTCAATTTTATACAAGGAGTTATTTATTTTTAATATAAAGTTCTAAACTCCTTATGACTCCCACTCGCATCATGTTCACGTCACTCACCCTCTACCTCACTCACCCTCATTGTTACCTTATCCCTCCACTCCTTATAACTTCATTAATACTTCTCCCTTCTCCATAACACCTCACGAACATGATTTTGTTTTAAAATTTTAAGTTCTTAAAATATAATAAATATTATATTTTTATTATAATTATAATATTTTATTATAATTTTAATATAATTAAATTATAATATTAATATAATATATTTATATTTAAAATAAATTTAAAATAATTTATATTTATTAATTAATTTTTGTGTGTAATAAATTAAGATTAATAACATAATGATAATTAGATTAGAATTAATTAAATAATAAATATTATATTTTTAAAATATAATAAATATTATATTTTTATTATAATTATTATATTATAATTATAATATTTAATTATAATTTTAATATAATTAAATTATAATATTAATATAATATATTTATATTTAAAATAACTTTTAAAACATTTATATTTATTAATTAATTTTTGTGTGTAATAAATTAAGATTAATAAAATAATGATAATTAGATTAGAATTAATTAAATAATAACCATCATCTAATTTAATATTTAATTTGTTTTTTTTTTACAACTAAATTTTATTAATTAAGATTAACAATGTAATTATAATTAATCAATAGATAATTGTAGCTTAATTTAGAATTAGATTTTAACTAAATTAGACTAATAATATAATTGAAATTAATTAGTATTAATTAATTAAATATTATAATCTAATTTAGATTTAGAATTTAATTTAAAATTGCTGATTTTAACCTAAGCAATAGAAATTCCAGAATTTTGTCCATTTTTATATACCAACTTTAGAAGCTCTCAAATGGAGTTTTAATTGGCCAAATAAGACCCGGGATGGATCATTGGATAAATAAAATCATGGATATTATTCCTGAAGTGGTTTCATTTCCATATTTGATCATTGACTAGATATAAAATGCAGAAGAAGATCAAGCTTCGAATTTATTTTAATAAAACTAATTTCTGAGTTTAATTTTTTGCATTTTTCTTTGCCCACAACTTCTTTCGAGTATAGATCCATTTGTATATGATATCCTTGAACAATTAGATCATCACATGCATCAAATTAAATCTTATATTTCTTTTATTTCAAGTATTTAATTAAGTTTTAATTTGATTTGTTGTAAATTCCAGATTTGACATTTTGATTTTATTTTACATTTTAATTTTGTTTTGATTTGTCTTTACAGAAAAAAAGTTGAAGAGATGAAGAAAAGAAGATCTCGATCAATGAAAAATCTCTAGCAATTGAAGAATATGATTTTGAGCCAATGTAAATTGATTGAGCAGAACCACTCTTCAAAAAACTTTCTGATGAAGAAATCCTTTTGTAAATATTATAAATAACAAATTATAGAATGTAATAAGGTCCTCTTCTCTGCAATTGAGGAATTATTGAAGGCACTATTGTATAGAGGATTTTAGAGTTGTAGGGTAGAGGAGAGAAAACTCGTATCTGGGGATTATTGAGGATTTTTCTTTTGCATGTTGAATTATGTATGGAGAACAGAGTTTGCACTATTACAACTCTAGTTTGAAAGAATAAGTCTAAGCATTGTAAAGGACTATTGGAGAACGGAGTGAGAGAAATGGTTTCAATAAATTGATATTTATAATACTTTTTTTTAAATATGGGTTTCATTTTATGATAGAAAGAATGTGTCATTTTATTCATATTTGTGCACTATTATCGATATTAGAAATTTGTCTCAATTATATGTTATTATTTATCTCTGTTCTTATAGGTTGAATTCTGATTTATGAGTAACTATTTACTTAGAAATATGTGTTTTAATACTGATTTAACAATCAATATAATTTTTGTGAAATACTTCCTAAATGTTGTTGGTTGCTTATCTTAGTTGAGAGGTCTCTGAATATGATGTGTTTCAGTATTCATAATGTCAATTAATTGAAATCTTTTGTTAATTTTATATTCGTTATAAGCCAAACATATTTAAATCTCAATCATTTAAATATCTTTCTCTCGGTTGGGTTAGATCTATATTTGCCTAATTGAGATAGGATTAGGATAAATTTCCTTTTTCTTGAGTTTTAGAGTAATTTTTCATTTTAGATTTAATTCTACATTACTATAAGTCCTTTTCCCAAAGAGGCAGAAATTTAATTGTGGTTTGGCTGAGCCCCAAATTAGCTTAAGGATCACTTTCTTACCTGATCGGCAAGAGAAATGATTTGATGTCTCTTTCCCATTGGTAGAAAAAATTTATATTTTAAGCCATTTCAGATTGAGAGAAGGTAAATGGACGTAGTTAAATCAGTCATATCCACCATTCGAAACAAAAAATGAGCTGCTTTAAGGTCTAGACTGGGTGGTCACCCTCCATGTGTTGCAGCGAATTTCAAGGCTTCAACACAACCCTAGTAAAAAATCCATGTAATAAAGTTAATAAATGAAAAATAGCACCAATTTCATGGGACACTTTCCAAGGTTAATGTTGGGAAAAGCATCCTAGTGGGTGTTCATTTCGGTTTATTATGGCTAAAGGAAACTGGAAAAGTAAATCGTAAAAGATTTGGAAAGACAAGAGGCATTAATTGTCATTTTATTTATGAAAATAATGGAAATTAGGAGAGAAGGAATGTGAAAGGTCATAGGTTTCATGTGAGGAGGAAAATGAAGAAAATAGAGGCCTCATTGATAAAAAGGTTTCTAAGTATCAATGGGAAACATTTCTTTAGTTCATTTTTGGAGCTCTCTCTCTCTCTCAGACGCTCTTGGACACTTAGAGCATTCTTTGAGCATTCTAATATTGGATCAGGAGAAGAAAAGGAAGGAGTAAGAAGGGAAAGGGAAGCAAAGATCAAGCAAGGAATATCAAGATCAAGTGGCTACAAGAGGATTAGTTGCAAGTATCGATTTGCATGTATGAGTTCCTTGCTATATTTTACATGCATGGTACATGCATGTGTGCATTTGGGTCACTTGTTTTCATTGGCATGAGTTTTTCTAGTTATTAGAGTGGTTTTCAGCCTTGCCCTTCCATTTCCAGATATCCATGGTGTGATGATGGTTTATCTTAATTGGTTGAGCTGGATTTCCAAATGGTATTGAATTTGAGTGAGGTGGTCTCTGAAAAAGAACATAAGGCCTAGTGATCCTTGGACTAGTAAAGGTGGGATTGTGGTAAAGTTATATTTTGTGTACCTCAGTGAGAATAGGAATCCTCAACCAGTGAATGAAGGGAAATACATTAAATCCTAGAGGTGTGTGCCTTGGATCAGGCCTAGGAATCCTCATTGGGTGAATGGTGGGCTATATGGTAAATCTTGGAGTGTGGAGTCTCAATTAGGCCTAGGAATCCTCTACCGGTGAATGGTCAGATATACGATAAATCCTAGAGACTAGAGTCTCGATTAGGCCTAAGAATCCTCAACCGATGAATGAAGGGATACACAATAAATATTAAAGACTACGAGACAAACAAATTCCTCACAGTGTAGGTGGAGATATCCAGAGGAATCCATGCTTGTTTAGTTCCTAGTAATCTGATGGGGATTGCGGTAAATCCTACATTAGGGGAATTTTGAGGTCTAAAATGGGTCTCCTGAGAAAAATGTACAAAAAAAATAAAATTTATGAAAACCAATAAGATTCAAGATGATGATTTCAACCATTGGAGATGATTCATCATTTTTGGAGTAAAAAGGTAAAAATAATAAAAAATAATAAAATAATAAAACTACTTTTTCAACCTGTATTTTCAACTTATCTCCCTACAGGTTTATTCAAATTTCGAGTGGGAGTACCCAATGTATGAAAAAATTAATTCCTCATGTCCAAGGAGTACCTATGTTGCATACTTTCGATGGACCCTACTACACAAAAAATGAGAAATACGTCAAAAAAGTGTTTTCAATCACATTTTTCATGTATTTCCGATTTTTCGTGTAGCAGGGTCCATTTAAAGTATGCAACATGGGTAATCCTTAGATTATAAATCAATTTTTTCATCCAATGAGTTTTTTCGCTCGAAATTTGAGTAAACCCATAGGGAGATAAGTTGAAAATATGAGTTGAAAAAATAGTTTTTCTTTTCTTTCCCTCTAAAATTTGATGATGTAATCAAATATTATTATATTATTTCCACTATTATTTTATAATTTCCTTAGGAGGCCCATTTCAACCTCAAAATTCCCCTAATGGTTGTATCGATGAGCATTCGGGCCTAGGAATCCCTTACTGGGAGATACGATAAAGCTTGAGGAAGCACTGGTTAGTTTTTTTGTGAGTCCCATGTTCATGCTTGGAATATAACATGGGTGTGATTGGCTGAAAGAAATATTTTTCTCAGCCCAATCTATGGTTGGGTGGTACTTGGAAGTTGTAGACGTAGTTGGATTTTGAATATGTCAATAATAGTTCCTTTACTCTTGTATTTGATGGGTAAATTTGCATGTTATTATGTGATATTCATGGTGGTATTATCATTGTTATTATACTTTTTATATGTCGGTTATGAGCATGGTTTAAAAAAGATTTCATTTATGGCTCTCATCATGTTTTGGTTACTATATGAAATGTTTATGAATGAATGACATAATATATCACATTGCAGCTATTGGAAGTAGATATTGGTCCTCATTGAAAATTCTCAGATAAGTATGAGATCCCTATGCTCAGATTTGTTGTTATGACATGTATATTACATATTTGTGATATGTTTGAAGAAATTCCTAACATGTCTAGTAGGGGTCCGGTCAAGTTCTTGATCAAATTTTTGCATTAGTAGCTTGATTTCATGGTTATGGGCTTGGAATCTAGGGTCACTAGCTCAAAACTACATAAAAAGTCCAAAATCACTAGCATGCCTTTGTGTGGGAGTGACTAGAAGGCCTTAGTCACATGCATGGCTTCTCATTGGATAAAATGAAGATATAGATCAGTAAAATGTCAAGTTTTTTCATGGGTTGGTCACTAGGAAGGGTTGGTTGGCTCCTGAGGGTTATGTAGCATGTGTGGAAGGTCATTTTGTTCTGGTCATGTCATTTCCACTTAATTAACTGTATTTTGGGATTCAAATCATATCATAGTAATACTTTGTCACATTTTTACCCCGATGGACCAGTTAGCATGGGTAAATGTGGGAGGAGAGGTGTTACACCACATGGGGTATTCCCTGGCATCATATACACATATTTTCGATGAGTGAATAGAATAAGATGATTTATTGATAAAGAAGTGATGTTGCATTAATTAGACATGTCCTAAACAAAAGTAAATAAGTTTTTTATAAAGAAATGTTTCATTAATTCAATGACAAATTTCACGTTAAAATTGTGCAACTGTGGTCAAATTCCACTTTGGACAACTCATGTGATGAAGAGAATTATTGCACTAGATTTCTCTTTTCTAGATGACAAATATCGATCTAAATATCACCTTATCCGGTTAAGCGAAAGTTAATTTTTGAATTATTTTATTTATTAATGTATAATGGAATGGGTCAGCCTAAGCACATGTGGAATTTGTTAAGTTGGCCTTAACCCCAAATGGACCCTCATTAAAGCCTATAAATAGAAGATACCTTAAGCTAATTCTCACACATTGAAATAGTTAACTTCTATTCACAGATTTTTTCTTCGCTCGCCCAGGTTTGATCGAAGGAATTCACACAGGGTCTGAAATCACAGGCGAGAGGCTCTCTTTGCTCTAGGGTTTTCTAGATCTTAGCCGCATGCTTGCTACAGATATTTTTCATCCATAACCACAAGCACATAGGCTTATACCTACGTCTAGGGTGTCATAGACATAGGCATAGAGCCTCAATTGTGCGGCTGGGGCTTCAGAAGGCAAATTGGGTTGCGCTCATCCATAGTCACATGAAAAAATTCTTATGCATGCATCTGGGGTTCCATAGCCGCATGCGCATAGGCCTATGGTAGCCTCCAGTGCCTAAAAATGTATATCAGGCCTTCAAAACCCATAGACATAGGCATAGAGGTTTATGGTAGCATTGAGGGACCCATATCCACAGGCACAAAGGCTTATGTTAGCATCTGGGACTGTCATAGATGCTGACACAACTCCTCCTCCTTGCGTCTGAGATTCAAATATGAATCTACAATTATATGAAGTTTCCGCTTAGTGACAATAATGTTAAAAAAAAAGCTACAGGTGGTGAAAATGCATTACAGTTCTCAAAATCAAGATCCTTCAGTAGAAATATGTTTAAGGTTATATTATGGATGTGCTAGTATTTTTATTTCATTATGAAGATATGGATCAATGGATCATTGTTATCTTGTTTTCTGAATCATTTGATGATGATCTGAGAAGAAAAATTTGCAATGGTTTTCCCCATAGTGGGTTTTTCCCTTGTCTTAGACTAATCTTGGTCTCTATATCTGTGCATTTTTTTCTTCCTATGTTCCTTTATGGTCCACTACATTGATAACGATGTTATTTTTCTTTCTACATAGCTGCATATGTTGAGGAATAATGATGTAAATCTGAATAATGTTATGATGCTATGGGGTGAAATTAATTTGTTAATGGAGAAATGTAATTATCAAAGCAAAGAAAAATATAGCCCTAATAAAAATTAACATGGAATCATAGCTGGGATGAAGAAAAGCCATGCAGATCACCCCCATGGAGACATTTTTTATGCAAGCAAGAAGAGGATGGAGGAGACCTAAAATAATTTTAGGGTATTAAGAAAACCCTAGGTAGTTAGTACATAAGGATTTGATGGTTAGGGTTTTCCCTAGTTTATGGAAAAGACTTGAGATTTGATGTATGAAACCCTAGCATGGTATATGTGAAGATGCTCAAGAACTTGGGATTGATCTGATTAAACCCTAGATGACCCAATTGTTGGTCAAGTTGATTTAAGGCAACATTATCCTGTGGGCTATGGATAGTGATGGATCTTGAAGACTATCTCAAAAGGGAGAGGATCACCTCTCATTTAAGATAAGTATTACTTGACTGGTGACTTTACTCTTATTTAGACTTATGGAACTGATTATGATGATTATTTCTTATACTTCATGAATGTATATTTTTAGTACCTGGATGTTTCTAACCTTCTTGATGAGATGTGATCCTTATTTAGGATAATTTGTGTTGTAGGAAATAAAAGCTATATTTTATAAAGGAAAAGAGGCACTTGATGAAAAGGTGGCAAGCACTACAAGTTGCTTATGTGAAGGTGCACATGTATCTGAATACTACAAGGTATGCATGGAATGTTTTATTTTAGCAGTAAAATTAATGGTTAGGTTAGCCCTGTGATATGTTGAGAATGTATCCTTCGCAAATAGATCATGCATGCATATGAAAGTGTTTTGGATTTATGTTTCCTATGACGAAATGGTTCTCCTTGTATTGAACATTTTGATCATGATGATCTTATTGAAAGCTACTTATTTATGATCTTGGACATAATGGTATAATTTAAGTATGTCTAGCATCTATATCTTGGATACTTTGAAGAAGGCTAACACCTTGACTTTAGTAGATTATAATATTGATGATGGATTTCATAGAGAAGGATAGCTCATTAATTAATTTACATGATATTATTGATAATGGTTGTGATAATCATGATGAAATATCATGGAAAGAGAGATTGACATTGTTTTGGTAAATATTTATTGAATAACCTAACTTTATCCTATTGATCATGATAATAACAGTATTGGTAACCATGATGATATAGGTATAACTATGGGATTGATATTATAGATCGCCTACTACCAATGGTCATGGCATATGGTGAAACTAAATGACCTAACTTGATGCATTGTTATTTTGTTCATAATCTTTGATATATGGTGTCACATATTCTAGCTGCCCTGATATTTCAAGTCTAACCCTTGATGAAAGATTTATGATATGATGTTCATTATCATGATAGATATGTGTTTATGATCAAACATATATGTTGTTGCATGTCTCTAGTAAAAACATGTTTATGATATGAATGAAGATGAAATTATATGTTCTATTGAAGTATTATTTATGGGTATCTGACATTGTTAGGGTATATGACAATGTTTATCTAAAAAAAAGGTTTGAACCTCACTTGCACAAAGGAAGGCCCATAGGTGCGACTATGCCTGATAGACATAAAATTGAAGTTGTCTACACGAAAATAGTTTGTACTTTGAATCAAGGGATATTTGACATGTATTTCCATTGTAAACTAATTTTTGAATTTGCTGTGTAAAAATAGTTGATCACATAAAATGAAGATTTGAGCACGAAATCATATGGTCACCTGGAAGATGTTAGTTCTGTAGATGTGTTGCAGATATCAGTAAGATCTGTTACTTGGAAAAGTTAGTATGTTTGAACCGAACTTGTGTTTGTAGGTGACCAAGACATTCATATGAGTATATCATTATGCTTGAAATTTGTGATACAAAATTTTGACCTGATTTGGTTGGTTGATATAGATGAGTTGTGTTTGGAATTTTGACATGATGCTTACCAATGACTTAGAACTTTGAATTAATGATTAATACATGAATTTGGATTATATATCTCTATGATAACAAATTTGGACCTGACTTGAGTCACTGTTTATTTTCCCTAATGGAAATGCTATGTGGGCATAGTGACCCTAAATGACTTATGTGAATATTTAGAATTATGTTTTTTTATTGACCTCCTTGTTCCCCGCACAATGGTTGAAGTATTGATAATTTTGATTTAGTATGAAGATGGAACCTGCGCAGCTTAAATTTGATGTGTGCACTTGCATCAAGTGACACAAATTACTTGTAATGCCATGATAAATGACTAACTTGTTGGCTTGACAATAAATAAATTCAAGACTTAATATGAGCTCTACCTGTCACCTGGTTGAAAGAATCGATACTATGATACCAAGGTATTTGTCAATAGTTTTGGTTTGGCCTCTAAACTCTGATGAGTTGACTTCATTAACACAACATTGGTTTATGTAATTTTGATCATGTTGGATTGGTAAGGAATTATGATTGTAGATATCGTTGTGTGATGCAAGCTCTCCAATTCAGATTTTTCCATATTCGTCAGTTATCTGATGAAGTTGGGATGATGAGTTCCAAGGTGTGGTCTTTATTTTGATTATGGTTTTGGTTTTATCTACTAATGGTATACTCTTGGTAGGTGATGAGCCTTTGATGAACTAATCAAGAGGGAGAAGGTTTTTAAAGCTTGAAATAATGTATCATGGCATGATGAATTGATTTATGGAATTTGGGAAAGAAATCATATATTGTAAAGTTGTTGAAAAATGATTTTGAATAATGGAAATGTAAATCCTTGGACACTCTGATTTAAAGTTAAAAATTTTGTTGAACGTATCATGGCATTTGACAGTTGATTGAAGCATTGATGTTTCGTTTTTAACATCCATCTATATATATATGATGTGCATAGAACCTGAATAAATTCATGGTTGAGTAGCTTCATTCACATAGAGTTTCCATCAAACATACTTTGAAACATCTGCATGAAACATTCTATTTTTAAATTATGAGATATTTCTCCTACGATATGTGGTTGCATGAATGTAGTAATGATGTTTGGGATTATTATTGATGATCACATTTGCATGTTTTCTTAATATGATATCTGTCATGATATCTTTGATGAGTGGTACATAACATGACGAAGGTTGAATACAATGTTTCTAGCATGGCTAGTTGTGAGGCAGCATGAAGAAGCTCCTTAGATAGTTTTCTTAACATGATCTGGATATGACATGGATACATTGTGATGAAAAATAATCCCATATATATAGTTGGGAATGATATTTCTCCATATATTGAGATAGTGTTGTTGCTTGAGACAAACTTAGGCTTCTAATTGATATCTCCTTAAGATGGGGTATGATCATGGTATACTTTTGTGATTTATATGATCATTTATGTTCTAATATAATAATTGATTTTATGTCTTATATGAATAGGAATCATCTTCTATTGAGACAAAAATATACCTGATTTCAGTATTATGAGAGCAGCATTGATTGAGGACACTGAGCCAAATCTTCCTACTTCACTGAGCTCCCAGGGTGAGGAATTGAGATAGAGGGCTCCTGGAGTTGAGGGAGCTCTATAAAATAGGGTATGACCCCTATCTATTACCCATATGGTTAGATATTATGCTCCCCTATATTCATAGGGTTGGAGAATGTTTCTCCCATGTTTTTTCATTAGAGAGTATACAATAGTTGGCATCATACCATAAGCAGGGATTTTCGAGAACCAGTCCTTGCTTGGCCAACGGGTTAAGAGTGTACATGGGGTGTACAAAATAAGTTGATTATGATGCAATTTTTCTAACACATGACTATCCAGGATCATAAATGGAAATATCAGCAAGAAATAGTATGGATTGAGATAAAACTATGGTTATTGGTTGATATTGAGCTCTCAGATGAGATACTAGGGTCAAGATGAGCTCCCCTATGTGTTTGGATATCCTATTGCTTTATATGGGGTTGTAGATGTATAGATACCCCATGAGGTTTTGGGTTGATATATACTCCTCGATGTGGTTACAGGTCAAGATGTGATCCTTGATGATATTCTCTCCAATAATGATTGATGATGATATTCCGGGTAGTAGCCTACAAGAAGAGATTTTGAATGGTAGCCTGATGGATAAAGGGTGGTAGCCTAAGATCCCTTTTGATGACAAATTATTCCTCTTTTAGATTCGATAATGTTCAACATATGAGTAGCAAAAATCAAGAGATATGCAGGATTAAGTATTAGAAGTACATTGATGATTTGTAATGACGTAAGATCACAAAATGATGACCACAGGATAGAGATAATCATTGATAATATGTGACGATGCTTGAATATAATAGAATGGCATTGATCATTGAACATATATTGGCAAGTGGAATTCTCCCTAGTTGAGAGGGAGTGTTAAAATTATGCAACTTCCATAAAATTACACTTTGGACAATTCATATGATGAACATAATAATTTAATTATATTTCTCTTTTCAAGAGGACCAAAATTGATCTAAATATCACCCTATTTGGTTAAGAATAAGTTAATTTTTGAATTATTTTATTTATTAATGTATAATGGAATGGGTCAGCCTAAGCACATGTGGAATTGGTTAAGTCGGACTTAACCCCAAGGGGACCCTCATGAAATACTATAAATAAAAGTGACCTCAAGCTAATTCTTGCACATTCATCTAGCTATCTTGTACTCTCATATTTTTTCTTGGCTCGCATAAATTTGACGGAAGGAGTTCGTGTAGGGTCTGAAATCACAGGTGGGAGGCTCACTCCGATCTAAGGTTTTCTAAATATTAGTCGTATGATTTCTATAGATATTTTTCGGCCATAGCCACAGGCACAAAGGCTTATGCCTACATGAAGGGTGTCATAGCTACATGCATAGAGGCTGAAGGATGTGGCTAGGGCTTCAGAAGGCATATTGGGATGTGCTCATCCATAGCCATAGGCACAAAGGCTTATACTTATGTCCAGGGTTCCATAGCCACAAGAACAGAGTCCTATGGTAATGTCTAGGGCCTCAAAATGCATATCGAGCCTTCAAAACCCATATATACGGGAACACAAGTCTATGGTATCGTCTAGGGACCCATAGCCGCATGCACAAAGGCCTATGGTATCGTCCACGACTGTCATAGACACTAGAACAACCCTTCCTTGTGTCTGGGACTCAAATATGAATCTACTGTTCTCTAAAGTTTATGCTCAATGACAATAGTGTTCAATTGTATACTATAGGCAGTGATAGTGCATTACAATTCTTAGAATCAAGATCCTTTAGTATAATTAAGTGTAATATCCCAAAACTAGGATTTTATACGATAGTAAGAATACCTTAAGGTATTCCAAATTTGGAGAGTAGAAAGTGATCAAATCATATAGTGTATTTAAACACATAGCTTCCATATAACAATCACAACAAGAAACTATGCCTTTATACAATGTCACCAAGTGGGGAAAAGCAGCAGTTTTGGCCCCAAAAACGTTATTTTATGAATATGGAGTTATAATAGTGAAAAATAATAGTTGTGTACCTGATAATAGAAAATATAGGACATGTATGAAAAAGAGTTTCAGAAACAAATGCCTTTAGCCTAGTTAAACAGGCCTCCCATGCTTAAAATAACTTAAAATTGACAAAACCCCAAGAGTGCAAAATATTGGAGTTGCTACGTAAGAGACTACGCAGTCTAATGGAGGTAAAAATCAGAAAATAGAGAAATAAATCAGATCTTCTTATTATATTACTCAGTGAAGCATAAAATCAGAGATCTAATCTCTTTTATACAGATCCAAGAAGACCTGGCAAGGGTTTCTTAATAGAAATGATATACATGAAGAAGCTGCTGCAAATATATGGATGAATCACATTGTAAGGCTGAAGCTATGCATAATAATGGCTTAACATGCAAATAAATGGTTGTAGATGCTTCCTCTAGCTTTCCCAAAGAAAGGTTGATCCTCCTCTTGGGAAACTAACTTCTCAAAATGGGGTTTTGACCCCTCTCACTGCACACCTTAAGAAATAATGCAGTTTTCTGAAGGGAATAAATTTTTTCTGAAGGTAAGTGCTTGGCCCAACACCTGATAGTGGAAAATTCAGATCATATGTCTCCTCTTATATTTCTCAATCAAGATCTCCAAGAAAGAGTAGGGAATCCCCACCCGAGAAAACCCTTGCACTAAGCAGTGCAACAACTTAGCTAAACAACCAATTATGCAGGAAGTCTAAGAAGACCACATAAAAATATAATCTCCAATATGCTCCTCTTCTTTCCATCTCCTTCATTATATAATTGATGAGCTTCCTCACCAAGGGTCCCACCCACTATGAGGTTGCTTCCATGCAAAGGCTCCTCCACTAAAACTACGCTATCCATCAAGACGGTTATATGCATCTAGACATATTTGTTGACTTAGTCAACCTTGATTGAATCTTCATGCGCTATCCCTTTTAACACTCAAGGTGCCTTCATTTTGACTAACTGGATTGATCTCTATTCACATTGAGCTGGCTTCATTTAGGATCCACTTCTTTGAGAATAAATGATGTTGACTTGGTCAAAATTGACCTTGTCCACATAGTCTAAACCTTGTTCACACATGTGGATGCTTGATCTAGTTATTTCATGATCCCTTTCACATTAGGAGGGATTTTTATTCATATTTGAGCAAATTATGAGCCTCCTTGCCCATTTATTCATCAATCTAAGTTTTAAGAGGAAAATTAATACTCCCATTAGCTGAAGCTAATTTAGGAATATTACATTCTCCCCCTCCCAAATGTTGCATGTCCTCAAGAAACTGCAAGGGTGTTGCAAAATCTCCCTTCCTACTCTTGTGGCCCTTTCATCCAATAGCCTCCTCCATTGCTTCAGAATTTATGCAAAAATTCCATCTCCTAATGGCTCCTCCCAAGTGTGCAAGTTGGCCGTTGGTGAATAACCCGAAGGGACTTCCTTATAAAAGAATGGAAGGTCTATGTGGAAAACTCCTTGCTGATCCATGACATTCTCAAGATAAAAGTGATCACAATCATGGGGAATTTCATCATCAATGAAGGTCTCCCTCCTCCATGCTATCATCCAAATAAAATGAACCACCTTCCATCTTGGTAATTCATAGAAAAAATCCTCCTAATTTCTCATGAGAGGCATGCCCCAAGTGCTCCAACCAAAAATATGGTCCCCATCATAAAGAAACAAGTGGTATAAAATGGTGGCCATATATTTTTCCATGCTCCCCTTAGAACATGTAGTGCAAAAAATGTAGGGACTCTCTTCCCCCAAGGACACATCCAAAAAATGTGTCTCTCCTCCAACCATGTCCGCAAAAAAGATAAGAACATCTTCAGCATGTGGGATTATAAGTAAGATCATGCTAGCTGCCATATAAAATAAGGGAGAACAACAATGGTCCCTCATGTGCAACCAGTGCAGTTTTCCCCCTAACTGCCATATAATATGATATGACGAGCGTTCTCCCCAAAAAAAAATTTCCGCCCCATCCTTCTTGCATGATTGGAGAAGGTGCATGATGGCTGGTGTTAAGGAATCACAGCATGAAGAGTACATCACCCCTCCAGGATCTCCCAAGGAATGGCTAGCATCACCATTGTTCATGGCCCAAAGTGGCTCATGAAGCCCATAAGAAAAATTTCCCCTTCTTGGAGCCAAGACCTGCACATGAGTGTTAAGAAAATGCAAGTATACAATAAATACATCATGTGGTTCAGCAATACAATGTTTATCATACACTTGATTAAAATCAACAAGGTGGCTCATGGATGAGCTCCCTCTCACACTCAATGAATAAGGAGGTGATAGTGATAACTCTTCCCAAGAGCTATGTTCCTCCTCAACCAAAAAATTATCCATGCACTTACTCATATGAGATTGCATCTCTTCTTTGAAATTTTCCCACATGAATCCATCTAAGATAGTATGATATGTTCTAATGAAACCAATGGGGTTTGAAAGCAAGACCTCATAGGTTGTGTTAAGTAGTTTTTTCTTGAGCTTGGAACCTTTAGTTAAGTAAATCTGATCATGAACATAAATGATTCCATTAACTACCTTATACTTTCCATCCATTTCTTGCCCATCAAGAACCTTACATGTGAATAGGTCCTCAGAATATTCCATCAAGAGTTGGGACTCCCAATAAGGGTCTAGGCTTCCCAACATTGACAGCGTTGTAGGAGTATGAAATGATGCATTTTTCATATGATGGCTCTCCTCCTTGACATGCTTGACATCAAAGTCACATGTTGGAGTATTCCCAACTTTCCTTTGCTGCCTCTCTTGCAGCTGATATTTCTCAAGGCAATATTGAAGTTTAGGAGAGTTACCCTCCTTTTGAAAGGTTCTCTTATTCCAAAACCTCCACAATTTTTCTCCTGCATACAAAAATGAAATTATCTCTTTGTTATGTTCAGAAATTTTAATTACATATTGGAGTATCCTTTTCTACTCCAAAGCTATGGAGTGGCCCTTTTATACTATGTTCATATCAATACAAATTTCTGAATCTATCCTCTCCAACAAAAATAAATGAATGGAGGATAGTAAAGTCAATTTCAGAAAATTTATTAGCCTTCCATCAATGATCCTCAGCGCTGTAGTGGCACCTTCCAAGGTTCCCTCTCTAGAAAAATATGTTATTGCTGCATATAGTTGAGAGAACACTTTAGTTTTCCTCCAATTAGGAGGTCTTCCTGCTAAAATGCCTCCTTGCAAAGAGGCGTCAAGGCATAGAGTAGGATGTGGATGTAGGTGGATAGATTTTCCCCTAACTTTGTTGCATAGATACTCTTGCCTTATTTGTTATTTCAAAATTTGAAATAGAGAAGGGTACATGCTCTTCACCTTGTGATGCCCTTCGTCCTCTTTTCCTCCTTCTATCCTCAAGATCTCATCATTTGACAATGATGGTACATGTTTCTCATGTGTTATGCCAAGAGCTCTATGTGTGAGACCTTTTGGAACTCCTTGAAAGAGTGCAAGAGTTTCTTTTCTTGGAGCAAGTGCTCCATCCTCTTCTTCATGAGGTGTTTGAGGTGCACTTGTCATGATTGCATTATCCTCTCCTACCTTCCCTTTCTCCTCTTCAATAGCTGAAGTTGCCTTATCTTCAACAAGAGACCTTAGATATTGGTCTTGTTTTGAAGAAGGAATCTTCATGTATTTCTTTTGAGAAGAAAGCCCTTCATCCAAAGGAGATCTTGCCCTTGGAAAAGTATCAAAAAATTTCACAACCTCTTTAGTGGTTTTTAGAAATGGAGTTGGATATATAGACCCTCCCAAATCATGCAAAAAAATTTTTTGATGTGGTTTGATAGTTCCAATAGAAGATGTTTCACATGAAATATCATCAAGCATCTCTACTAATATTTTAATGAACCTTGCATAAGTAGATGTATTTTCATTATTTAAGTAAAATTATTCAAAAAACCACTAATCATAGGCCTTACCCTCAAAATGTAGCATTGCTACTTTGATGGCTTCAATTTCTGAAACTTGATGTTGTTGCAAAAAGGTGTCTAACTCCACCCAAGCCCTAGCTGGACATAGAGGTGATCCATCAAAAGTAGACATAAAAATCTATCCTCACCCTGCTTCTTGCTCCTTGTGTTTCTTCCATCCTTCATTTGGAAAAACCCTTGGAAATTCAAGTGATCTTTGAACTACTCAGATTGATCTTCATATTCCTACAAATAATCACCAAGAGTATCTTTCTTTGGCACATCCCCTTTCTTCCTCTTCATGAAGAAATTGCTGATAGAAAGTGGTAGATATGATGATATGTCTGGGTTCTCATATCCATAAGATGATGATTGAGGATCTTCCCCTTGTATAGATCTTGTTGAGGGATTTTCATATTTCTCCCTCATTTCTTTGATGCCCTTGCTTCTACCCTGCAGAATTGGAAAAAGAAGATTTGAGAACCTCATTTCTCTATACAACAAGGTTTTTCTCTTATTTCTTCTACAAACATCATCCTCCCCATGAGAAGACTCCATGATGCTTGAAGCTCACAGGCTGAGCCAAGATTGTTGCTCTGATACCACTATAATATCCCAAAACCGGGATTTTCTACAACAATAAGAATACCTAAATGTATTACAAAGTTGGAGAGTAGCAAGTGATCAAATAATATAGTGTATTTAAACACATATCTTCCATATAACAATCACAACAACAAACTATGCCTTTATACAATGTCACCAAGTGGGGAAAATCAACAGTTTTGACCCCAAAAACGTTATTTTATGAATATGGAGTTATAAAAGTGAAAAAAAATGGTTGTGTCACTTGAATAAAAAATATAGGACATGTATGCAAAATATTTTCAGAAACAAATGCCTTTAGCCTAGTTAAACAGGCCTCCCATGCTCAAAACAACTTAAAATTGACAAAACCCCAAGACTGCAAAATACCAGAGTTGCTGCCTAAGAGACTGCACAGTATAATGGAGGTAAAACTCAGAAAATATATAAATAAATCATATATTCTTATTATATTACTCAATGAAGCATAAAATCATAGATCTAATCTCTTTTATACAGAACCAAGAAGACCCGACAAGGGTTTCTTGACAGAAATAATATACATGAAGAAGCTGCTAAAATATGTGGCTAAATCATGCTGTAAGGCTAAAGCTCTGCATAATAATGGCTGAACATGCAAAGAAATGGCTGTAGATGCTTCCTCTAGCTTTCCCAAAGAAAGGTTGACCCTCCTCTTGGGAAACTAGCTTCTCAAAATGGGGTTCTGACCCCTCCCACTGCACACATTAAGAAATAACGTATTTTTTTGAAGGGAATACATTCTTGCTGAAGGTAAGTTCTTGGCCCAACACCTGATAGTGGAAAATTTAGATTAGAAGTCTCCTCTTAGATTTATCAAGCAAGATCACCAAGAAAGATTAGGGAATCCCCACCCGAGAAAACCCTTGCACTAAGCAATGCAGAAACTTAGCTAAATAGCCAAGCATGCAGGAAGTATAAGAAGACCACATAAAAATATAATCTCCAATATTCTCCTATGCCTGTCATCTCCTTCATTATATAATTGATGAGCTTCCTCACCAAGGGTCCCACCCACTATGAGGTTGCTTCCATGCAAAGGCTCCTCCACTAAAACTGCGTTGTCCATCAAGGTGGTTCAATGTATCTAGACATATTTTTTGACTTATTCAACCTTGAATGAATCTTCATGCCCTGTCCCTTTTCACACCCAAGGTGCTTTCATTTCGACTAGCTGGATTGATCTCTATTCACATTAGGCTGGGTTCATTTAGGATCCACTTCTTTGAGAATAAATCATGTTGACTTGGTCAAAATTGACCTTTTCCACATAGTCTAAACCTTTTTAACACATGTGGATGCTTGATCTAGTTATTTCATGATCCCTTTTCACATTAGGAGGGATTTTTATTCATATTTGAGCAAATTATGAACCTCCTTGCCCATATATTCATCAATCTATGTTTTAAGAGAAAAATTAATATTCCCATTAGCTGAAGCTAATTTAGGAATATTACATTAATTTTAAGGTTATATTATGGATTTTCTAGTTGTTTTATTGCATTATTAAGATATGGATCAATGGATCATTGTACTCTTGTTCGCTTAGTAATTTGACGACGATCTAAGAAGAAGAATTTGCAAGGGGTTTCCCCATAGTGGGTTTTTCCTAGTCTCGGACCAATCCTTATGTCTATATGTGTGCATGATTTTATTCCTATGTTCCTTTATGTTTCCCTGCATTGATGATGATGTTATTGTTATTTCTACATAGTTACATATGCTAATGAATAATGATGAAAATCTGAATTATTTTATGATGCTATGGGGTAAACTTAATGTGTTAATGGAGAAATGCAATTATCAATGCAAAGAATGATATAGCCCTATGAAAAATTAACATTTCATACATCGATGATGAACACTAAAATATAAGGATCAAATAAAAGAACAAATATTTACACATAAGACAAACAACATAAGGTATAAGTGCTTAAGATTCAAGCTATATTTCAAATAAATAGAATGAAAATGATGCCACATCAAGTGAAGTCATCCTCATCTCTTATATTAATATATTGATAAGATCTTAATCAATAGTATATATTAAAACAATCATATCATATTCAAATTGCTTCGAATAAATGAGAATTAGTCTAGTAAATTTAGAGTGAAACTTGTTTCATAAACAAGAGAATAATAAGGAAATGGTAAAAGACAACTAAATGTAGTAGTTGAAATATATTCATCAAATGACTAATCTTTTGTTCTAGAGGCACACTCACGGAACTTTAATTTCAAATAAAAAAATTCAATACTTTAATCACCAAACCTCAACAATATATGTCAAAAAATAAGTCAATAAAATTAAACTAATGTTAGATAATTTGAAATGAGTCCAGAATTCAAAACGCCATGAATTTTTGTAAACACAAGTAGAAGGAAGGAAAGATTCATTAATAATGCATGAATAAGTCACTTATTCAACAAAAAATCTATGTATGAGGTACATTCATATACAATAATTTCAAAACAGGTCCTCTTGCTATTGACCCCCATCTAAACAAGAAATAGGGCCTTAAAAAATAGTTTAAAAAAAACAATATTCAACGTAATCATCTTCAATGTAACGAATTTGAGATTTAAAAGACTTAATTAAAATAAAGTAAATAAATAAAGCTCCTACGAGCACCTTCATGCTTTAAGGATCAATTTGTATGCCTTCGACTTAATTGACATGGAGGAAGGCGATGAAATTTGATATCACTGCATTTTAGCCTTAGGAATTTTAGGAGTTTTGAGTGCTACACTGACCCATTCTTCAAGCCAGTCAATAATTTATTTCATAGGCTACATTGGTTGGAATACCTATGTGATGGAAATAATTTGTTCTAAAATAGTATTTCGGCTAAAATGCCTCTTCATTAGAGAAATTTTGAGATTAGAAATGGGCCTCCTAAGAAAAATGTACAACCAAAATAAACTTTATAAGAACTAATAGGATTGAGGATGATGATGTCAACCATGGGGGATGATTCACCATTTTTGGGGCAAAAAGGTTAAAACGATAAAAAATAATAAAATAATAAAACTACTTTTTCAACTTGTATTTTCAACTTATCTCCCTATGGTTTTACTCAAATTTCGAGCGGGAGTACTATTTGGATGTAAAATTAATTCCTCATCCAAGGATTACCCATGTTGTATGCTTTCGATGGACCCTGCTACACGAAAAATGAAAAATACATGAAAAAATATGACTGCAATCATGTTTTTCATGTATTTATATTTTTTCATGTAACAAAATCCATCGAAAGTATGCAACATGGGTAGTCCTTGGATGAGGAATCAAATTCTACATCCAGCGAGTGTTCCCACTCGAGAATTGAGTAAACCCATGGGGAGATAAGTTGAAAATACGAGTTGAAATTTTATTTTATTTTCCTCTAAAATTTGATGATTTAATCTAATCTTATTTTATTATTTCCACTGTTATTTTAGAATTTCCTTAAGAGGCCCATTTTAGACCTGAAAATTCCTGTAATGTAACTTTGCAATTTTATCTCAGTCATCTATTGACAACCATAGTACATTCCAGTACTTGGTTATTACTACTATTAATTGCGACGTGAGTTGGTAACAATATGTAGCGAGGATTTGTATCAATTTATCTATTCTAGCTAATATATTAAAATCCTATAAAATCAATTTCATGAGCGGATTTTGAAAGTCTCGCATGGTTTCTTTAACAAGAAATTATCTCGAGAGGGTCATAGTGACAACACTCATCATGAATTAAACCAAATAAAAGCATTTATTTTTCAATCACATCGACACCTTTTTTGTTTTTAGAAATAATCGATTGAATTAAATAAGGATAGCTAAAAATTTCTCCCTTTTTCCTTCAAGTAAAATGTAACTCATTAAAAACAATTCTTTATCTTAAAATTTCATAAGAAAAAATCAAGGGTGTTGTTGTTACTCAGGAGACAGTTCCTGGCTATGGGGGAACCAATGCCTGAGACATTTTAGAATTGGATAAAAGATTGAAATTAAAGGCCAGAAATACATGCCATGAAGGATTATAACGAAAATTTCTAGTTTTAAACCCTAACCTTCTAAAACAGAATGGCGAGAAGCTATGAGAGCTGCAAGGTGGAGAAGTAAAGAAAAAAATGAAAAAGGCACAGTGTTGGCACAAGCAATTAAGAATATGTGCATCAAATATGTAGAAAGAATTATGGATGAAGAAGAATATGAATGAGATTCCCAGATGTGGAGTGCTTCATTAAGGGCTTGAAGATTAATTTTAATTATTACAAAAACATTTTAATGAGTACAACGAAGTAAATTCATTAAAGCATAAAAAAAAGCACCAACTGCATCTTACACTATCCAAGAGAGGAAAAACCTATATGAATGCTGAGACACATGAGAAAAACAATCACTACAACACCAATGATGGAATCAAAATGACATATATTATGCAAGCTTCTGCAAAGATTCTAGTTTACAATACTCAGTCATGTAGATTAGACTCTGAACCCTTACAATGAGGTTTTTTCTTATTTTTATCCTCCTCACTATGGAATCACTCTTGGAAACTAATTTCTAAAACTATCAATAAATTGTTTCCAATAGTTAATAAATTATATTCTTTTCAAGAATTTTTAATTATATTTAAATATTATATAATATATAAGTATTATATATATATATATATATATAATACTTATTTTCTACTTTTACCAAAGTAATTCCACCAATACATATGTAATTTCTCATAACATGATTTGGATTTTCGGCCCCAAAAATGGAAATATAGATGTAAATAAACTTTGGAAATAAAAGGAAGTGCAGGCCCAAGTTTCCCTCATGCATGCTATATGGAGGCAAGCTAGAAAATTTATAACAATGCGACCTTTGACTAAATTGTGAATTGGTTTATAAAACCGCTTCTAATTTTGCAAACCATAAAGCATTCCCCAGAGGCACTTTGGCAGTTTTTGGTAGTAGTGAGGGGTGATGCCATAATAAATTTGGTCTATCGATCAATTTGATGGAAATTATGAGAAACATCTCCACGAGATCACTTATTGTCATAAACCTTGGGTACTTTGTGACACTGTAATTTCGTCGATGTAAAGGAGTACATTATTAACCGTTGCTTTTTTTAGTAGGAACAAGAAGTTTTTATTTATTCCTCACTTTTTGACTTTTTCATGTGGCAATATTAATTGTGAACATACCTCGTCAGCAAAAGAAACAACAAATGCTCCAAGAATTAAGCATGCTATGGAAATGCAATGAGATGTACTACACTGTATTTTCCATTGTGAATCTTCAAAAAACACTTCCAGGCATATGGTTCAACGTCTGCTTCACCATAGAATGCAATATTAACTGCATCTTCCATCAAACAGATTCTCGTGTTGTAGCTGAATGCTCATATGCAATCTTGAAACGTAGTGTGAAACTTACATCCCCTGTGGGTTTCTCCCTTGACATAGCACATTATATGACTGTTGGAACTAGTTGTATGGAATATAATGGTCGTACTATTGTAACCTGAAGCAGAAATAATAAATTAATAACCAGAAGAACAACTCTCTCGACGTCCAAATTCATTAGGCACTAGTAATTTGAAATTCAACTTATGGATCCTCAGCCTCTTCTAGAGAAGAAATTTTCAAACACAAATCGAATTCCAGTATTAGGGAACTTTTTTTACAAAAATTAGCCTTGGAAGAACTAATAAAATATCTGAAACCACTCTCAATTTTTAGAAATTCCCACAGTGAAAATAATTAGGGCCTTTCTGCACAAAACCGCGATCTTATAATTTTATTTTATTTTTGAAATATGAAAAAAAAAATCATGACATGGGAATTTCTCCATTTTCTCTGTAAGTAATGTTTTACTCTCGAATGAAATTTTTATTTTGGAAGTTTCACACCTCTCTCAACCACACCAAGATGTGTTACATTACCACCAGAAGTAATTTTTTGTAGACTAGGCTGATCAAAACCATTCTTGTTGTTTCTACTACTTCATAAGAGGAAATCGCATCCATACAAACATTTTTATCCTAAGAAATTCTCTTGTGATTATAAAGAGATAGAAGAACCCTAGACAACGGTGGAGTTGACATCATTGCCTTTAGATGTTCACTCTTATCTGAAATATCTGACATTAGATTTTTAAGCACATTAACCTCATCATCCATGACACTTGTAGCGAGTGTACCCTTATAGATATCTCGCTTAGGAACATTATTCGTTTGTTCATATTTTCTAGAAATTTAACCTTTGTATGTGTGTGTTTCATTTGTGGGTTTATTCATATGTGATGTACATAATAAATATGCCTGTAGATGATAATAAATAGCTTGTGGATAAAGTATAGCTATTTTGAGTAGAATGAGATTTCCATGAACTGCCTCACGCCTTTGCAGCGAAAGGAATAGCTGAGGTATCTATGGTAGCCAAACCTAGTGGGGTATTTGATCCAAGTGCTTATAAAATATTTTCACCATAGGCTCAGTTTGAGCGTCAAACCTCAATCAAGTACAAAAAACATGCTAAGTGACTTCTAGCATTGGAGCCCCATATTTAATACCTTGAATAAAACAACATACTACACATTCTAGCCAGTGCTCTTCATTTGTATCTCTATAAACTTGTCACAATAGATGTCCAGGCTTATCCATCCTTTAAAAAAATCCTTAGAGACACTGATTGCATGTGAATATGCCCAATTAACACTTTTACTTTAATTTTTGGAAAATTTCTCCTCTAAGGAAGAAAATATCTGCCTGGTATCGATCTGGAGAAGATCCCAAATCAGTATTATTAATCGAATTAATCCCATTTGTTACTTCGTGCCTCATTTCTAAAGAAACCTTGTTTTCTCTCTTATTTTCATGAATTTTTTTTATACTTCCATTGTTGAATATTCATCCATTTTGTTCAACAAAGTTAGGAAGACATCATAATTTCTTTACTTACATGCAACATGAGAAAGCTTGTTAACATTACATGCCTTTCCATGATATGCAAGTCCATGAAGCTGAGATTTTGTATTGGAAAAATGTTTAAATGCATATTAGATATGTGGCTCACAACTTTACTGCACTCATATGGGATTTGTAAAGTTTCCATCAATTTCATATTCTTATTACCATTAATGCAACAAAATCAAGACTCTACATCATTCAAAATCTATGATAAGGGTTAAACATTACTTATTCCATTCAAAGATGTTATGCCAGTTGTTTCCGTCTGAAAACTTGAAAAGGGCTCTCTAATTTCAGTTAGTTCAAATAATATCTCTAGATGTTTCTCTTTCTTTTCCTTCTCCTCAATTATAGTCTCATAGAGTTGGACTCCCTTTGTAAGGTTATTTTAGTAGGAAAAAATAAGCTACAATGGGTGTGATAAATTTTGGCAGTCACAAAGGCTCTTTTTAGAAGCCATACATTCTAAATACAGAATAGTCAGGGTATAGGAACCAACTTCCTTTACTATCTTTCTTACTGAGTCGTAATACTCTTTTCTGCTCATCAAATATTTTTTCTAGGGCTTCTCTAGGTAATTTAACTCTTATATAAAAAGAGAAGTAATCAATATATTGGGTATAGGAATATGGGGCATGTCCTAGATATATTAAGTATGTCCACTTGTAAATATCCATGTTTTATGTATTTTCATCTTTAATAGTTTGAAGGATCTTAGTGGAAAGGAAATAGGTGGGATAATTAAATAAAATTAAATGTAATAGATAGAATCAATGACAAAAATATTTAAAGGGGATGGCAGTAGTAAGGTTAACCATGATAGCCCTAGATAAATATCTTGGAGAATTAATAAGCATTTTACTAGGGTTTGTGGTTATGAGCTAAATGGCCATGAAAATAGCTTCATCTAGCTTTGAATTATCTGCTAACCCAAAGATAATGGCAAGTAAGGAAGTCAAATTTTGAAATAAAGCCTTAAGTGAATTTGTGGGAAGAGGGAACTCCAACTTCTAATTGTGGTTATGGATTTTAAGTATGATTTTAAAGAAATCAACTTTATCCTCTTTCGCCCATATATTGAATTCTTGGTCAAGACCCTTATCAATGATATCAATTCTAGAATTTGGTATAAACAGCATTTTGGAATTTATGTCCTCATTAATTTCAAGGAAGAACTATTTTTCTATGATAGAAAGGATATTTTGGGACTTAGTATTGAAATAATTGTCTAAAATTAGGATGGAGTCGAGGTAAAAATGTATAGGAGGAAGAGAGGCAGCTAAAACCCCAAACTTCGTAACACACTCATGATCTTAGGAACTAAAAGAAGGAGAATTTAAGGTTCATTTAAAGGTTAAAATATTTGTGAGGTGAGTTTGGGTTCATTTGACACTAGCTAACTCATTAAAAAGTGTTTCCCTCGACAATTTTTCTGAAATTTCATTTAATTAGGCAGAAAAAAAGAAATAAAAAAGGTAATGGCAAGTGAATAAGTACTTACCCAGCGAAAATGAAAATGGGTCAAGCTAGGCTTCCTACTTTTCATAGAGATGACACCCTCTGCAATGCTCGAGATACATAATGACATGCAAAAACAACGAACCCAAAAGGCGAATGGAGTGAAAATTTGGTGGGGGTTCAAGGATTAATTAGTGAAGGGATGCATTTAATTACAAATGAACACCCATGAAATAATCATTATATGCTCTAAAAATAAGGTTGTGTCCCATCTATCGGGTGTTGTAGAGAGGTTAATCCCCTTGCAAATATGGGTTTGATGACTATGTGAACCATTGATCGTGCGGGTGGTGGATGACTTGGATCTTGACAGGAAGATTGGAGCACGTTAATGTGCTCGCAAATTTGTGCATGACGTAAAGGATGACCATTATATGGAAGTAAGATGGATGGCCAAGATGCATCAAAAAAAGGTGAAATGCTTATCGCCTAGGCACATTGGTGCCCGATGATGCATATGGTCCATCGATTTAAAAATAAGTAGTTGAAATATTGTAGATAGGATAACAGGTTAATTCATTGGAAAAATAGGCTCGAATAAAATATACATAATTTGTGGGTTGATAAATGAGAGTAGACCATCGATCATTATAAAGGAGCTTGATTAAACTCGAACTTTCTCATCTGATAATCTGATTGTACTATTATATTGACTATCATTAGTAGAAATATTAAAAATCATAATATTTATTTTAAAGGCGTGTTGGGGTATTGAAACTTAAGAGTAGGGGAGGGTTATGCTATAGAAATAGGCTCCAACTGGGGATGATGCTCCCTTATGGAATACCAAGAACAACAAACCATGTGCCTTCCTATTGGGTAATGGAGTCATGTGATAAAATACATTGTCTAATGATTAGATGGGAACATCCTACATGGGAGAAATCTCCCATACTAGTCACAATATGAATGTACATGTGAAGGGACTTAAAAAAATAAGTAAGAATTGATTACTGAAAATATGGGGGGTGATAAGAGCCATTGTAGGTAAATTCATCACCATTTTGTGTAAAGCATGTTGCACACAAAATTTTTCAATGCCAACTCTTATTTGATTGGAGAGTGATGGGGGATTCATTTGGGGCTAGGAATATCAGGATCAAGACCCTACATGAGAAATCCGACGAGATGATAAACATAATGGAGGTAGTGGATGCCTGAGTAACCAGGATTGAGGATAAGCTATCTCTTCTACGAAGGATTTATAATATTGTCAACGAGGCACGTAGAGGAGAATGTGTTGGGAGTACTCCTTCCTAAGACTCTGATAGCCTATGTGAGGGAATCATTGAACTGCTAGATTAAGAAGTTCAGTATGATAGATTGAGGATACTCTCCCTAATTTGGAATTCTACAAAAAAATGTAAACAGGATATAGTCAAGTTTTTAGATATGTTATTTTACGAGACTCTTAAATATTAAATATTTTACAAACAATCGTTATATTGTAAGAAATTATACAACCTTATGTAGGGTTTTATCCTATTTTTATTTTGTTTACATAATGCATATTACAAGAATTAAATATATTTTGATATTATTATCTAATATTGAAACACATGTTTTCTGTTCATATTTTATCATTCCAATAATGGGTGTTTATTTAAAATTGATGCATAGTTAACCAAAAAGAGTAATAAATTGGTTTTGGAGATTATATTCTTTTAGGTATATGATTTTTGAATAGTTAATAGACAATTCCATGCTAAAACGTTGTAATGGGATAGCTAAGACCACTTTAGTTGGTATCATTTTAATATAATATGGGAGTTAGTGTCAAACTAGAGATCAATACCATTCATAGAATTAGAACATACCAAGGAAAACATCATGTTCATTGAATTTGATTTTGGAACCATAAATGGGAAGAGACAAAATGTCTCTTTACACCACCCCTTTATGGAATTGGATAAATAACATCACTCCCCTGCCAACGAGTGGCCATAGCCCCGACAGAGTTATTCTCTACTTCTAAATAAAGGTTTATTGTATATTTTTTTTACCTTGTGTTAGTGACTCTTCATTGTTCCTTGTTTAAATATTAGAGTTTATCTTGCTTAAATACTTTAAATGGTTACATTTTATATTCCTTCTAGGCACAGTGCGAAGATAGCACATGAGGATTACCTAATGCCACTAGCATTTATATGTTGCTAGTGATCTTGTTCAGTACCCTGGCGGAGTTGCTTACATACCCCACAAGAGTTCATTGTACAAGGGAGTGGGTAGGTAATGCACTAGGAAGACGAGTATCTCTGACATTACTTCACTACCAACAAGCGTCCATAGCCCCGACAAAGATATCAACATACCCCACTCCAAGAGGGACAAGTATAGATATGAGGTGAAATATGGTGGTGGAAATTGAGTCAATAAAGAGGAAAGAAATTCATTCACGGCCCAAAATTAAATCATTTGATAACAAGAGGTACCATGTAAGCATTTAATAATGTGGAATTGTAGTGGAGCTTCTTGATGGAAAAAATATGAGGTTGAGACTAGCTTAAGATTTAAGAGAGTTTCAATTACCGAATTAACAAATTATGGACAAGAATTTATGATGGCCACAACAATCTTATATATTACAATTTTGATTGTTTTTGTTTATTTTATTTGTACACATTCCTATACCTACAAATATTAATTATTATTATACAAATTATGCACAATTTATTTATTATTAGTATTATTATTATTATTATATGTTCTTGAAAGACTCAGTATGTAAGTTCGTGCTTGAGAATTTGACAGTTAATTGTTGGTCCAACTTCCTCTCCTTGAAATTTCCTAGGGGAAAAGGTATTTTCCCCTTCAACACGATCCATAATGAAAGGACTGAGTGATAAGTTTGAAAATTTCCCATGCTTTCTGGAATCTTCATTCCTTTTAACCCGCTTCAAAACCCACTCTTAATGAAGAAAGGTTCGGTCTCTGGCACACTCATCAAATAACTTCTTGACCTTAGCTTGGTTCCAGGATATCTTATCGTAAGCTTGTTCTCTTTCATGATGCAGGCAAATTATCTGGTCATTTTTTTTTTAAATCATTAGGTTCTTCATTTATTTCTTGCAATTTTGTATGATTTTTTAACTGAGGTAAAGTGAAATTATAACATCTAAATCATAGAATAGCTAGAAGAGGGAAGTACCAATGGATTTATTTGTGCTAAGCCTATCTTCCCATAAAACATATTTCAACATTACGTGCTAGTTAATTTTCTTTGAGTTTAAATATTTCTTAAATTTTTTCGTAATATTTTTATTGGTAGATTCAAATAGGCCATTTCCTTGTGCGTAATAGGTTGTTGAATGACCTAGTTTAATTTCGTAGTTGTCGCATAAATTTTGAAATTATTTTAAAGCATAATGGCTTGCTGTTGGAAACAATTATTTTATTAGGACAACCAGATTGTGAAATTATACTTTCCACTAGGAAATCCATGATTTTGATCTTCAGTAATGGCATAACATCAACCCACTTAGTAAAGAAGTCTGATGCAGGAGCATCAAGACCCTTTTTCTCCATTTGTAAATATGGGGTGTGATAATATTAATTTGTAAATATGGGGTGTGATGATTTTTAATATTTTATTAATTAATTTGAATAAAATAGGAAAAGGTGAGGATTTTTGTAAATATCTTTTTATTTAATAAAAAGATATGAGGGAATTTAATTAGTTGAAGGATTTTAGGGATAAAGATCTATTCTTTAGGGATGTTGAGAGATTTAGGGGTTTGTTGAAAAATTGAAGGGATTGAGCATTTAATTAAGTGATTTTTTAAAATTGTATAAATAGGAAGGGGTTTTGAGAGAAAAGGACATTGAGAGTGTGAGAGTGTGATTGGGAATAGGCTGAATCGCCAAGGCTGGAAGTCCTCTGGCAAACTGTAAGGGCCATGAACGTTGAAGATCTGGCCAAAAGTTGTAAGTCATTGTTTCAGATTAGATATATGTTGATTGGGGTTATATGTATTGGTTGTTAAGTTCTGAAATTAGAATTTGAACTGTGTGCATTTTGATTTGAGTTTAAATAACACAATACAATATTGATCGAGTGTGATGGCGCTGAGTGGGTTTTAATGTTTGAGTCTGCGGTTCATTGAACAAATCGATGTGATATATGAAATAGTTGTTGAAGTCACATACGAGTGAAGGAGATTGGATTTACATCGATTCTATATGAAACTGCCACACATAGTCATTAACTGTAGGGCGTGTTATTTCTCCAAATACAACTGAGTCGACTGTTTTTTGCATTTAAAACTCTGTCTTTGGGTAATGCACATTATTGTTATCCTCACACAAAAGCCGACACAGCTTATGGTTGTGGAGAAGACACTCAAGATTCCATGCCATTTTAATATCTTTTCTGTTTTTGAGTGATTAATCATAAATCCGTGTCAAATGAAATTGACTGCGGACTAGAAATTTAGGAGAGATGGTGCAGCTACACATTTTTGGAAGCTCAGAAGATCAAGATCGAGGAAGAACCTGAAGATTTCATCGTTTGAGATCAGTGAAGAGAATCGGAGCATCAAAGTATGCAAGCTTACATTGCAAAGTTATGGTTATCCATTGTATGAGCAACATCCGTAGAAAACTTGTGGCGAGTTGCGTTGAACTTGTCATCGAAACCTGTTATTGAACCTGCATTTGGAATTGAATTGAGCTACGTGGAGGAGAAGCTGCAAAATTGCATTGAACAGAGACAACATACTTGTGTTGGACAGAATTAAAAACCTGCGTTGATGCTCTGGTTGGAAATTTGTTGCTTGGACACTTCGTGGGAAGTGGCACTAAGATTCATGTGAAAAGACTATGTGCAAAGTGAATGTGAAACTGCAGATTGTTTGTTGGATTATGAACACATGAAAATTGTGATTTATTCGTCATTGAAAATCGATATTCATTATAGAAAATTGATACATTATTCGAGATCTAAAAATGGTCTTTGTTTCAAACGTAGAGCAGAAAGCAGCGTTAAATGGTAAAGGAATGCATGGTTTAAATAAATGAATTGATAGTTGAAATTGCAGAGATTATGTAGCCCAGGACTGCGTTTTGTAAGTTGCAGATGTGAATCGATTTGGAAGGTAAAATTTGTTGAATGAGAAGTAATCAATTTAAAATTGCCATCAATTGTTACTGTGAGTTTTCAAATTCTGCTGTGATATGGTTAATATAAACGTGGATTGGGTGCTGTATATAAATTTTGATCAGTTTCTTGAGATAATGGATCGAAGTTTGCAATGATCGAATGAATTTGAGTCTTATTGCTGGGACAATCGATCTGAATATTGATTTGTTTGCAAAGATGTGAAAGGCGCAGTAAGGGCGCTGGCAATTTGATACCGAAACGCAGAAAAGCCTAAGCGCTACAAATAATTTGTCATTTTGACTGTGTTTTACAATTTTGAACAGCGTAAAAGTCAAATTCAGTGTGCAGAGAGCACTGGCTGAATGTAAATGAAAACCCAAGGCTGAAGTCTTGTGGATGGAGGTAATTTAAATAGCATGGTCAGATTATTTGACTAGAATTCTCATTATATTGAATTCTGTTTGAAATAAATTGTTAGCATTGGCATAAGTGCGAATCTCATTAAATTTGTGAGTTATAAAGTTAAACTATATGTTGGGAAAAAGTCTTTGCAGAAAATGGTAAAATATGAATTTGCCAGGAAAGTGAAATTACAAGCATCCACACAATTAGTGAAAATTGCTGTGTGTTGAATTGGAATTGGGAAATTCTTTGAGGTGCATGTTTTATATGAGGATGGAGATCCTGGGTATTGCAGGCCAGGTTCAGCCTGCGTCATTTTTGGTATCAAAGCTTGGCTCTGTTGAATTGAAAAATGTTTATTTTTTGAATGAGGACAAGAAGGTTTGTTGGACTGAAATGTATTTTTGAATGTGTAATGAAGATCAGATTTTAATTGCAAGTGAACAGAATGCAGATAAAGGAGATCAGATTCTAATCTGAAAGTCAAGCAACCAAAGTACAGTTGGGAGAATGGAGAAGAACAGTTAAGTTCTTAGAGACAGGTAAAGCAGAATTGTAGAGACAGAAAAGAATCCACAGTGATGTTGGGGAATGGAAATTCACTTGGATCGTGCAGGTATTGTGTTGTTGAATTTTGATTTGAATTTTACTGACAAGAAATGGAATGAGAATTGATGATTGCAGCAATGAAGAAACTCAGCAAAGAAGGAATTGTTGCTGACAGCTAAAGTTTGCCAGATCAAACCAGAAGATTGGAAGAGAGAATCAGATTTTAAAATCTGATTGACAGTAGTTGAATGTCGAGAAATTGTGCAGAGGAAGCATAAATATTTGCTGAAACAGATTTGCAGGAGTGGTGAGATTCTGAAGGTAATTGAAGTGCAGGAGAATGGAAGGACGAGATCAGATAAGATCTTGGAGGTAAGATGATATTTTTTTGAAGAGTAGAGTATTGTAGTCTTTGCATTGAAATATTATTGCAACTCCCAAAAGGCAATTGCTAACAGATAAAGGAAGCTGGTGAAAGTTTCTAGGTGAAAACATAGAGGTGGCAGAACCTTGAGGAAATACAATAGAGATTGGATAAGGAAGACAGTTGTGAATAAGCAGATGAGTTGAAGCCAGGAAGAGCAAAGAGAAGTGCTCAAAGGAGGTTCCAGAGATAGAACCAATTTCTTGCCAAAAGACTGAGTGAGGAAAGCTTGGTGAGGTAAGTGGCGGCAGGACAGGACTTGCTGCTGAAGAGGCTTTAGTGCAACTCAGTGAGGAACTCATAGAGATGGAAAGGATGATGACTAGTGACAGTCGTAACAAAGGTTCTGAAATCAACCACAGCAGAAGACAAAAGGAGAAGGATGCCAAGGCAATTGGCATACAGAGACAGTTAAGCAAAGAGGAATATGAGAGGGAGAAAGCTGAAATAGCAGTTCATCTTGAGGTGTTAATGGAGATGTTGCAAAGAAATGAGAAAGACCAGAAGCGTGGTTATGTCATGAGAAAGAAGTTGAGATGGCAGAGGCTACAAGAAAAGTGGAATCATCAGGTAAATATGCAGTTGATAAAGGAACTAAGGGAACTTGAACAGGTTATTGATGCCAGACAGAGGATAGAGAAGCTCGAAACAGTTGAGCTACAGCAAAAGGAAGATGCTGAAGAAGATGTTGAAGTTTCGATATGTTACCCAGAGAGTGGACCATTACTTTTTGAAAGTGATGAAGAGCTGGAGGAGTTGAATCATATGAATGATTCAAAGCAACCCAAAGACTTGATAACTGAAACATCAAACAAGACCGTAAGGTCTTGTGATTTTAAAACTGATGATTTGTGTGTGATTGCAGGTTTGGAAGAAGATAGACAGTCTTTTAAAGCTGACAAAGATGTGAAAGAGTACCTTCCAGAAGATGAAAGTTTTGAAGCAGAGGCTGGGAAAGAATCAGTTCACTACAGTGGACAAATGCTGGAAGACATCATTGAAATAGCTGATGAGAAGGGGAGACTAGCTGATAGTCTCAAGAGTTCTTTGAGTTTGGATCAGCATACTGATATGCTGACAGAAGAAGAGAAATCAACGCAACATACTGAAGTGTTGCTAAAGGGAAAAGAGGTACAAAGGCCTTATTTTTTTTATTATAATGATTGTCTTATGATTGAAGATGTTGTTGCAGACGCTAGAACATATTTGGCACAGGTGGATAGTCAAATGAAAGAAGAAGAGGAAGAACATCTACTGAAGGATGTTAAAGAGAGATTGCTGAAGAAGGATGACAAAGCAGTTGTCATAAATGATAATCAGGAAGAAGTTGCAGGTGACGAGCAAAGGAATGTTGCAGAGGGAAAGGAAGATTGGGAGGCCGCAACATTCATATTGACAGCTAGAGCAACATGTGACGCAACATTTATAGTAGCAGCAGCAGAAAAGGTGATCAAAACAAGTGAAGAACAAGCAAGAATGAGAGTTCAGCAATCAAGGGATGAAAGCAATCAGCAGACAGAGGACATACTGGACAGAGAAATTGAGTTGATAAGGAGGTTAATGATAAAGACATCCCAGAGAAAGACAACCGAAAGAAAGAAAAGGAGCGACAACAAGAGAATGACAGCGGAAGATTGCAAGAGCAGAGCAAGTGGAGCATTACAACACAAAATATGGAAACCTGGAAGACAACAATAGATGACAACAGTAGTAAAGCAATCGACAAGCACGGAAAGATTACAAAATAAAATCTGGGATCCAGGAGGAAATATCCAGACTTATGACCAGGTGGTCATGAATTTTCTTACATGGGGAGTCTGATGCAGGAGCATCAAGACCCTTTTTCTCCATTTGTAAATATGGGGTGTGATAATATTAATTTGTAAATATGGGGTGTGATGATTTTTAATATTTTATTAATTAATTTGAATAAAATAGGAGAAGGTGAGGATTTTTGTAAATATCTTTTTATTTAATAAAAAGATATGAGGGAATTTAATTAGTTGAAGGATTTTAGGGATAAAGATCTATTCTTTAGGGATGTTGAGAGATTTAGGGGTTTGTTGAAGAATTGAAGGGATTGAGCATTTAATTAAGTGATTTTTTAAAATTGTATAAATAGGAAGGGGTTTTGAGAGAAAAGGACATTGAGAGTGTGAGAGTGTGATTGGGAATAGGCTGAATCGCCAAGGCTGGAAGTCCTCTGGCAAATTGTAAGGGCCACGAATGTTGAAGATCTGGCCAAAAGTTGTAAGTCATTGTTTCAGATTAGATATATGTTAATTGGGGTTATATGTATTGGTTGTTAAGTTCTGAAATTAGAATTTGAACTGTGTGCATTTTGATTTGAGTTTAAATAACACAATACAATATTGATCGAGTGTGATGGCGCTGAGTGGGTTTTAATGTTTGAGTCTGCGGTTCATTGAACAAATCGATGTGATATATGAAATAGTTGTTGAAGTCACATACGAGTGAAGGAGATTGGATTTACATCGATTCTATATGAAACTGCCACACATAGTCATTAACTGTAGGGCGTGTTATTTCTCCAAATACAACTGAGTCGACTGTTTTTTGCATGTAAAACTCTGTTTTTGGGTAATGTACATTATTTTTATCCTCACACAAAAGCCGACACAACTTATGGTTGTGGAGAAGACACTCAAGATTCCACGCCATTTTAATATCTTTTCTGTTTTTGAGTGATTAATCATAAATCCGTGTCAAATGAAATTGACTGCGGACTAGAAATTTAGGAGAGATGGTGCAGCTACACATTTTCGGAAGCTCAGAAGATCAAGATCGAGGAAGAACCTGAAGATTTCATCGTTTGAGATCAGTGAAGAGAATCGGAGCATCAAAGTATGCAAGCTTACATTGCAAAGTTATGGTTATCCATTGTATGAGCAACATCCGTAGAAAACTTGTGGCGAGTTGCGTTGAACTTGTCATCGAAACCTGTTATTGAACCTGCATTTGGAATTGAATTGAGCTACGTGGAGGAGAAGCTGCAAAATTGCATTGAACAGAGACAACATACTTGTGTTGGACAGAATTAAAAACCTGTGTTGATGCTCTAGTTGGAAATTTGTTGCTTGGACACTTCGTGGGAAGTGGCACTCAGATTCGTGTGAAAAGACTATGTGCAAAGTGAATGTGAAACTGCAGATTGTTTGTTGGATTATGAACACATGAAAATTGTGATTTATTCGTCATTGAAAATCGATATTCATTATAGAAAATTGATACATTATTCGAGATCTAAAAATGGTCTTTGTTTCAAACGCAGAGAAGAAAGCAGCGTTAAATGGTAAAGGAATGCATGGTTTAAATAAATGAATTGATAGTTGAAATTGCAGAGATTATGTAGCCCAGGACTGCATTTTGTAAGTTGCAGATGTGAATCGATTTGGAAGGTAAAATTTGTTGAATGAGAAGTAATCAATTTAAAATTGCCATCAATTGTTACTGTGATTTTTCAAATTCTGCTGTGATATGGTTAATATAAACGTGGATTGGGTGCTGTATATAAATTTTGATCAGTTTCTTGAGATAATGGATCGAAGTTTGCAATGATCGAATGAAGTTGAGTCTTATTGCTGGGACAATCGATCTGAATATCGATTTGTTTGCAAAGATGTGAAAGGTGCAGTAAGGGCGCTGGCAATTTGATACAGAAACGTAGAAAAGCCTAAGCGCTACAAATACTTTGTCATTTTGACTGTGTTTTACAATTTTGAACATCGTAAAAGTCAAATTCAGTGTGCAGAGAGCACTGGCTGAATGTAAATGAAAACCCAAGGCTGAAGTCTTGTGGATGGAGGTCATTTAAATAGCATGGTCAGATTATTTGACTAGAATTCTCATTATATTGAATTCTGTTTGAAATAAATTGTTAGCATTGGCATAAGTGCGAATCTCATTAAATTTGTGAGTTATAAAGTTAAACTATATGTTGGGAAAAAGGCTTTGCAGAAAATGGTAAAATATGAATTTGCCAGGAAAGTGAAATTACAAGCATCCACACAATTAGTGAAAATTGCTGTGTGTTGAATTGGAATTGGGCAATTCTTTGAGGTGCATGTTTTATATGAGGATGGAGATCCTGGGTATTGCAGGCCAGGTTCAGCCTGCGTCAAAGTCACTAGAAGTAATAATACAATAGTGTTAAATACTAGAGGGAGGGTGAATTTCACCAATGAATTCCATCCCCCATTGTTGGAAGGCTACTTCAACTATGATTGGTTATAAGGGCATGGAAGCCAAATTTTGCTTTCCAACAAAAACATGGCATTGGTGGCAACATCTAGCCTTTTTTTTTTACATTTATGAATAAGGTAGGACAATATAATCCACTCCTTAAGATTCTATGTTCAGTGGATTTCCAGGTGTAATGGCCACCACATACACCACTATGGTGTTGAGTGATTAGGTAGTCATTTTGGTCAAGAAGAATACAGTTAAGAAGAATACCTACTAAGCCCTTGCAACTTAACTTTCCATCTATAATACAATATTTTATAGACTTTAATTTTATCAAATGTTCCATTGACATACTCAAGTGGAATAACAATTGGAAGGTTTGGAGGTGGCTTATGACGTTCATGTACCATTCAGAGGAAGAAAATGTTGGACTGACTTTGGTAGGCCCTAACTGAGCTAGCAACAACCTTGATTCTTTATCCTGCTCATCACTAGATGATCCAGCTGGTTCCACAAGATTATATTAATTAACACCTAATGCTTCAAAATTAGCTTCGGTTAACATTTTTTCCAGCCCTTCATATTTTATAATTTTAATAGGTTTTATATTAATTTCATACTCTTGAATATTACTAATCGATTTTACAATGTAAACTATCAAATGAGAACTATAAAATCAAAACGAGAACTCTAGCAAAAAAATCCAAAAAAACATGAAAAGACAACTCGAAAAAGAATAGTGTCGATGTTGCATCAACACTTTTTTTTTAGGGTAAATTTTCAACTTTTTTTAAAAATGATAGTAAAATTCAATAAAAGCCATTTTTTTGTGTAAAAAACACTTTTAAAACAAAAATTGTTGATGATGGAATAATCTATTTATTTTTCGGGGTAAATTTTCAACACTTTTTAGTGACGATGTTAAAGATAAATATCGTTACTTTGAAAACCCTTAAAATTCTAAGGATTTTCAGGCATGGCATTAAAAATAAAATATCACGTCTTTGAACAGCCTTAAAATTCCAACAATTTTCAGCCATGGTGTTAAAGAAAAAATATCTTGACTCAGAAAAATCTTAAAAATTTGACACCAACCATAGAATTAGAACCAAAGATCATGACGACAAAAAACCTTATGTTTTCAATATATTTCAATCATGACATTATGAAAAAATTATACGACTTAAAAAAAATTAAAAATGAACATTTGAATGGAAGAGTCATTATACCAAGAGTAATTTCTTTTTTAAATGTTAAATGTATATCTATTTTAAAATTTTAGCTGAAGACAACTTAACACATTGCAACAAAAATTTAAAAATCAACCTTCAAATTGACGTGGAGTGTAGGCGGACTCGACCCATTGTAATGAAAAGTAAAAAACCAGCCATGAGATTGACACATTATGGGGACAGTCTCAATTCATTATAATGAAGACTTTAAAATCAAATATCAAATTGACACATAATGAGATCGAGTTGCTAGTAGAGGATCAACACAAACTCTACAAATAATAATAATAATAATAAATAAATAAATATAAATGAAAAATATAAAACAAAACAAAAATAAAAAACTTAAGAAAAAATAACAAGTAAATAAAAATATATATTAAAACATTAAAAAAAAACCAAGAAAAAATATCAAATCTAAAATATATATATATATATATATATAAAATATAATCAAACATAAAAAAAAGGTTAACAACAACAAAATTAACTTATAAAAGAAAAAAGAAAAAAAACTCAAACTAAAAAAATAGAAAAAAATGAGATCAATTAAATAAAATAAAAAACATCAAAAAAATAAATAATAATAATAATAATTATTATTTTTTAAGATTTAAAAAGAAATATAAAAAAATGAGTTTCTCGGCTTGTCAATTTCCTCAATCGACCTAGCTAGGCACAACTGCCCGAGGGGCCACGACCAAGTCAGGCATGGCAGTGTCCATAGCTAGGTCGGGTGGTGTTCCACACAACCCACCCAATCTTGTCGCAACCCCTTGAGTGGTTGGGCTTGGCCAGTCCAATTCTGTAAATCAACTTGGCCATGTCTAAAAGCCCGAGGGGTCGCAACTAGGCAGGGTGGGTTGCGGGAAACACCACCTTACCTAGCCACAACCCCTCGAGTGGTTAGGCTTGACCAAGTCGATTCCTGGAATCGACCTTGCAAAGAACATCTGCACAAGGGATTGAGGCTAGGCCGATTCCCAGAATCGTCCAGGCCAGACCCACCTACCTGAAGGGTCATGACCAGGCTAGGAAAGGTTGTGCGCAGCTTCGCTTGGCCTAGTCGCAACCCCTTGGGAGGCTGGGCCTGCTTAGGATGATTCCCAGAAATGACCAAGCCATGCCCAACTGTCTGAGGGGCAGCATTCTAGGAAGGGCGAGGATGGTCACGTGACCCCTCGGGTAGCCAACCCTCGCGAGGCTGATTCCCAGAATCAACGAGAGCATCGTTTTTTATGTATTTTTATTTTTTTAATCATTTTTTTCTATTTTTATTTTTTATAATTGTTATTTATTTATTTATTTTTGTCTTTTTAATTCTCTTTTTTTAATTAATTTTTTATGTTTTTTTATTCATTTAAAAAAAATCATTTTAAAATTTATTTTTTATTTTTTCAATGTTAATATTTTAATTTTTTTTTCTTTTAAATTTAGTTTTATTCTTTTTTATATATATATATATATATATATATATATATATATATATATATATATATATATATATATATATATATATATATATATATATATATATATATATATATATATATGTATAGATAGATGTATAGATGTATAGATAGATAGATATAGATATAGATAGATAGATAGATAGATAGATAGATATATATATAGATATAGATAGATATAGATATAGATATAGATATAGATATAGATATAGATATAGATATAGATATATATATATATATATATATAGTATGTTTTAATTATTCTTTTTCATTATTATTACTTAAAAATTTTTATATTCAATTAAGAAAAACTTTAAAATGATATAAATTAATGAAATTTTGCTATTTTTCAAATTTTTTTATTGAAAATTTTCATAAAAAAACTTGTATTTAGCATGTTATTTCTGGGAAAAATTCCCAAATACATGTTTTTAAAATTATATTTATAAACAAAATGTGTATTTTTTTTTAATGCTTAAAATTAATATTTTTTAGCGACAATTATTTTATGTGTATTGAGGCATTAATTAACCATATACAAATATATAATAAATATTAACCTCAAAATATTGATTGCAAAAAAAAAAAATATTTCATTGTAAAGAACATTGTAAAGTAAAACAAAAATCATAAGTTTGGAAAACCCTTAAAAAACATACATCTTAGGATGAAAAACAAGAAGATGAATAAGACAACCTGAAAAATGGTTAAATAATCAACATTTAAAAAGAAATTGTGCATGGTTATGACATAAGAAATTTTTAAGTGTAAAAAATATGTCTTAAAAAAAAAATTGTTTCTTTTAAAACCCTCGCACAAAAATCACCAACATTTAGAAAAAAATTATCCATACTTTATTTTATCAAAAAATTCAAAGTGGCAAAAATAAGCCCTCTAAAAGAAGGGGTTGATGTTGCATCAACAATTTTCAAAATTAGCGTGATAATCATAATATTTTAGAAAAAATGTTCATTCTTGATAGGTAAGAAAATTTAAAGTGTCAAAAATATGCTAAAAAAATGGTGTATTGACGACCAAAATTTTTCAAAATAGGATGATTTTTTGTTACCTCAAAAAAATGGCTACTCGGTAGAGTTCTTGTTTGATAACTTACTTTGTTATTTTCCATGCCTACCCTCGATGTCATGTTATAGTAAAATATATCATGCTATAGAAAAATATCTTTCACTAGTCGATGGGGGAGATATACAATGGATTTGGATTACATAATTTATTCCCTAAATGCCTTCAATTTTTTGACCAAGGCGTAATCCTACTTCTCAATGATATTGTATTTAAACTCAACTACTTGCAGGGACTTACTAATACTTTCAACAGGTTATTCATAACCTTGTTGTCTTTTATGTAGAAGTACTACAACTATTAGGCAAAAAGGAAAATAATAAATTTTTTAGTGTACTATGAACAAACTAAAATTAGGGCCTCCATTATTGCTTTCTTGATCCTCTCAAAATAAATTATTGCTTCCTCATCCCACTTAATCCTGCACCTGATCCTACTTTAGAAGATGCACCAACAAAAAAAAAATCCAAACGACATTTGAGTCTGCTTGCGTGTTGGGGATAGATTTCTTTTCAATAATCGAGGCTTTTTCTTCATCAAATATGGCCACAAAAAAACTTCCCAAATTATCGTCACAAACGTAGACTAGGCCATTTTCAAGAAATTTTTCTAAACTAATAGTGTAAGTCAGTCTATATTCCCTATACAACTGGCGATGACATCCTCCAAAAACAAGAATGGTGACGTAAGATAAATCTAATTGCAAATATCCACCCAATTTATCCCATAACTTCTAGAAATAAGTATTCCATAATTTGTTGGCACGTCGGCAACCACTACGCCCATCATTATGCTCTTGACAGAGACCTGAGCAAGGATGACTACTAGATATTTTATCATTCCAATATAGTTTACTGTTCAAGAGTCAAAGCAATATAGGTATTTATAGTCATGGGTACTATCAAACCCAAGCTTGTCAATGGTCTCTTTGGGCATAAGATTATGGGAAGCCCTAGAATCTAACATATAATTATGAAAAGTCCAATCATGGATTTTTAGACTAATTTTGAAGGATGAAACCAAACTATCATCCTTTTCAAAATGGATCCCAATATTGATTTTGGGGGAATCATCTTGAATGTTAATGGTATCTATGAATCCCATCTCCTGATTTGAAACATTAGTATTTTTTAAGAAGGTATTTATTTCTTGTTTGTAAGAAGGAACTCTAATTATTTCAAGTAGAGGCATGAAATTTATTAATTTATTTAACTCACTTTGTAAACATAACTTAGACATAGGGTGTGGATTAAAGTCTCGGGGGGGAAATTATTTAGTTATATTTTGAATTTTATCATGTTGGGGAGGAGATTTTCTAGGTATCTCATTTCGGATCTCTTTGTCCTTTGTAGGTCTTAAGTTGTACTTATGCTAGAATTGTGCCTCCAAATGCTCAGTGAAATTCTAGATTTTGTGTAGTCATCTAAAGAATTAAATAATTTATCTGAGTATATTATTCCTCCTCGAGGTTCATAATTTGACTAGAAACTTCTTCATCATAATCTTCAAGGAAGTTATCATTGTTTCGTAATGGAGGTTGGATAGGAAGTTCCTCTGCTCGTTGCCCTCTCTATAAGATCTGAGGGTTTTGTGGTCGACAATAATGAGGTTGATTTCTAGGAGGATAATATGGATTTTTGTTAGGGAAATTTTGAACATTGGGGCGATAATTATTTTAAACTAGAGGGTTTTGAGGGGGAGGGGGAGGTTCCTTGTTCCCTACTTCTAATCTATGGATTTTGTTAGTGAGATATTTGATGAGCTTCACCATATTTTCGATATTATGTTCCTGTGAAGTCGAGGAGCTTGGAAGCTGAGGGGGAGGTTTGATAGGTTTTTTCTTCCCCTCGGATCGATATCTTTGATGCCACACTTTCCAGTGGAATTTATGTTTTCCTCGCACAAGAAAACCTTAGCTTGCACGATGGCTAGAGTGGATGGTTCTCTTTATATTAATGCAAAAAAAATATGATCATCAATAGTAGTGGAGTATGCAACAATAGCCACAGTATCAAATGGGTGAATTTTAACCAACATTTGATTATAACATTTCATAAATCTTCTATTGAACTAAAAAACAAACTCGTCAAGTTTCGAATTTAAGGCTGCAAATTTGATTAACCAAACATGGTTACTCTTTCTAACTACAAATTGTTTAAGAAACACTACAACTAGTATGTCTATCATATCTATGGTGTTTGACCTTAGGGTCCTAAACTACTTCCTAGCTTCTCCTTCGAGACTTTGAATGAAAATCCTCATACATATATCATCATATTATGCACCATGGTTTCGCAGAAGTCTTGAAATTTAACTACATGCTCTTCAGTGGGTCATTCCCCCTCATTGTCAAATTTAGGAAGGGTTTTATCATAGTTATGAGGTGTAATGTTCCCAATTAGCCATAGCTACTCTCAACATTATAATTACTCCATTTCTGAAATAAGAGGTAAGAAACATAATAAAATATATCCCAATGTGAAAAGGGATTGAGGTAAGAGGATAAAATAAAGCCTCTTGATTGTGAAGAAGAGCAAAAGAAAGGAGCAAACTAGTTGACCAAGCCAACCAGCACTGTCATAAGGGAGGGAAAACCACTAGGGCAACGTAGTTTTGTGGGAGGAAACTTCTCAAGGAAGCTACATCACCAATGTGTGGGGCCTGGGATGGAGAAGCTCACTTAGAATAAAAAGGAAGGGATAGAAGCAAGAGGATTCATTCATTCATACTTCTTGTTTTAGTCTTATGACTGATTGAATTCTTTAGCTGTTTAGCCGGATTTGCAGCACTGTTTAGTGCAAAAGTTCTCATGCGGGAATTCTAGTTCCATTGTTGTTGCAGTTGATTGGGGGATTCAAGGGGGAGGTCTTGAGTTCCATTCTCATCAGATATCTTGAGGAATCCATACTATAACCTTGAAATCATAGTCATTCTCAGTGAGTGCATTATTTCTGCAGTAGCTGCAGTAGCTAGGGTTCTATCTACCCATTTGAGCTTATTTCAGGAGAGGAGGAAGTGATTTCAGCTCCATCAGTTCTATTGTGGAAGGTTTTGAGCCTATTATTGCATTGTGTGTTCTTCTTTGAGCATATCATATATTTCTCAATACATAGTTGCTGGGTATTGCATTATTTTCTGCAGAGCTGTATCTTGTGTTGCTATTTTGTCGGAAATCCTTGCCCGGAGGTTTCAATGTCTTTGTAAAAGAGGTCAATCCTCTCATTTCTGATCTTATAATGAATAAAAGCGCAAAATATATTTTATTCCATATATTGATGTTTTTTACATAATAAGAATAACATTTTTGCTGCCTCCAACATTTCTATTTTATGACGTACTGGGTTTATGATGCCTTTTTCTACATTTGAGTTGGGGAGATCTATTTATTGTAGCTAGAGTTATTTTTTTCTGATGCCATTCCAAATTTAAGCCACATACAACATATTCTTGAGGATCCAAGCCCTGGATAGCATTATTATTGCACTGGTTTCCTTATACAGCATCCTCACTAAGGATATTCCTGAAATTCCTGAAAAGGAATATTACAGTGGTATCATATCTCTGCTCTTGGCTTAGCTTGTGGGGGGGATATTTCTCTTCAGCATGGAGAAGAAATAAATCTCAAGGCTCATACTTCAAACCTTGAAGAACATTGCAAGGGATCTCAAGGAGATGAGGGAGGAAGAAGACTCTTTAGGGTTTTTCCCTAAGGCAAGTACCAGCATTGCAAATGGCATGGGACATTCAACTCCATCACAACGCTCCACCATGCCTTCATTTTTAACTAAAGGAGACAAGGAGGGTTCTCTAGGAGAATATTTTGAAGAATATGAGCTCGAGTCTCAAAGGTTCAAGGAGCACCTGAGCTTTCAGGAGTTTTGTCGGATCAAGGATGGAAGGAGGAATGATTATCATCAAAGGGAGGATAAATTGATGTAGGGATCAGCCCTACAGCGTAGTATGGTAGGGTTCTTCTTGCCCACATTTGATGGGACACCTAATCACACAGCAAAGGCATGGGTAGAGAAGCTGGACACATACTTTCAGCTTCACAAGGTTTCTGAAATGGAAGCTATCAAGATAGTTGCATTGCATCTGAAAGGGGAGGCTCAAGACTGGTGGTTTCATGGACTAACCACACTTGGGAATCATTGTATCACTTCATACTTAGCTTTCACCAACAAGATAGTGGAGAGATTTGATCCAAGGGATCCAGAAGCCCACTTTGCCAAGATAACCAAACTCAAGCAAGAGTGAGATCTTGAGGATTCTATTGCTGAGTATCTGCAGTGTTCAGTGATGGTCTCCAACCTCACTCTGATAAGGAAGGTATGCATGTTTTTGAATGGGATGGTTGAACCATTACAATGGTTGTTCAAATCTACAAAACCAACTACACTCCTTGAAGCTGTGGAGAAAGCTAGGGATCTACAACACATCTTGCCCAGGGCAAGAACCTTTATGCAGCAGAAAAACCATTTAAGGCCAAGGGAGACAATCCCTGTTCAGGAATTGGAGGAGAAATATGTTATAGGGACAGCACATCCTATCAAGATCTTCTCCAAGAAGGATGCCAGCGTTGTAAAACCCATAGAAGACTTTGCTCCAAGAGGAGGAGTTGTTGCAGCGTTAAGAGGGGTCCCAAAATATCTAACCTTGAGAGTAAGAGGCGCCATCATGCGGAAAATATTTTCTGTATTGATAGATAGTGGAGCCACTCACAATTTTATTGATGCATAGCTGGTTCACAAGAGAGGAATTCCCATGGAGGAGTTTGAGGGATTTTCAGTTTTGGTCCCAGGAGCCATGACTCTACAATGTGCCAAGTATGTTCTAGCATTGACCATTACTATGGGTACCTATACCTTGACAGACCACTTCTTTGTGGTATATATTCCAGAAACCAACATCATATTGGGAGTCCAGTAGTTACTCACTCTTGGGAGAGTTACCGCTAACTGGAGAACTCTGGAGATGGAATGGACTAGAGGAGAGGATGGCCACCAACAAAAGATCAAGGGTATGAACACATATCCTCCTCAGGTTGTTTCAACACATAGGATGGAGGCAGATATACGCAGAGGATACATTGCATGGGTATTGGAGATGCATGTATCTGAGGTGAAGAGAAAGGACACACCGTTGCATCCAGATGTTCAATCCCTTTTGGATCGGTATTCTACAGTATTTGGAGATATCCCACCAGGGAGACCTCTTGACTGAGGGTTTGAACACACCATTAAGTTGTAACAAGGGGTAGAAGTAGTGATCACCACTCCTTATAGACATCCCAAGGCCTACAGGGGTAAGATTGAAAGAGCTATCCAAGATCTGCTAGCACTAGGGCACATCCGGCCTAGTACTAGTCCTTTTGCTTCCTCGGTGGTTTTGGTAAAGAAGAAATATGGCACATTGAGGATGTGCATCGATTATAGGGCCTTGAACAAGAAGACTTTGAATAATCGGTACCCTATACCCAGGATCGATGAACTCATGGATGAGCTGAGGGGATACAAATATCTCTCCAAGATTGATTTGAGGTCCGGGTACCATCAAATCAAGGTGAGGGAGCAATATATCCCCAAGACAACGTTCTGGTGTCACTATGGGCATTTTGAGTTTCTGGTAATGCCCTTTGGATTGAATAATGCTCCAGCAACTTTCTAATCCTATATGAATCATATCTTTTGGGGTCATTTGCGGAAGTTTGTATTGGTCTTCTTTTATGAGATTCTGATCTACAGCCGCAGTTGGGAGGAGCACTTGCAGCATATTGAGACAGTCTTACATATCCTCAAGGAGAAGGAATTCTATGCCAAGCTCTCCAAATGTGAATTTGGCCTCACAGAGATGTTGTATTTGGGGCACATCACAGGGATGGATGGAGTAAGGGTACATGAGGAGAAGATTCAAGCTATCAGAGATTGGCCTGAACCTAGGAATGTGACATAACTCAGAGGGTTTGTGGGCATATGCACATATTACTAGATGTTTGTGAAAGCTTTCTCACAACTAGCAGCACCACTTATAGACTTGACAAAGAAGGGGGCATTCCAGTGGACACCCACAGCACAGAGAGCTTTTGAGAAGCTCAAAGAGGTAATGAGTAGTTGTCCTGTTTTGATTTTACCTGAATTTTCTCAACCTTTTGTGTTACAATGTGATACATCAGGTGAAGGTATTGGGGCAGTCTTGATGCAAGGGGGGCATCCTATAGCCTTTGAGAGCAGAAAGTTTCTCCCTCATGAGAAGCTATACCCCATATGTGATAAATAAATGTTGGCTATCATCCATGCATTAGCCAAATTCAGGCAATATTTGGTGGGGAATAAGTTCAAGGTGAAGACTAATCATAACAGCCTTAGATTCTTTCTTGAACAGAGGTGGCTTCAAGAAAGACAACAGAAGTGGGTGAGACAAATCCAGGCCTATGACTTTGACATAGAATATTTCAAGGGGAATAGAAATATAGTAGCTGATGCACTTTCTAGGAGGCCTGCAACACTGTCCATGAGGGGCATGGATGCAGATTGGAAGGCTCAACATTTGGTTGAGTACTCCAAAGATGACTTTGCATGTAGGATACTTGATGGGGTGGTACCGGACGAGAGATTTAAAGTGATGGATGAGGTTATCTATTACAAGGATTGGATCTACTTGGCTAAGAATTATAAGCTCAAGGAGAAGATCTTAGTGGCCTCACATGATTCCCCACTTTCTGGGCATCAATTTTTCGCAAAAACTTACAGATCTATCAGGGACATATTCTCATGGAAGGGTCTCAAGGAGGATGTGCTCTAGCATGTCAAGGAATGTACCACTTGCCAACAAAATAAGGGAGAGAACACTTATCCTATTGGGTTGTTACAGCCACTACCTATTTCAGATGGGAAGTGGGAAAGCATCTCTATGTACTTCATCACCGGCTTACCGGCAATGCAAGGTAAGGACTATATCTATGTTGTTGTTGATATATTAACAAAGTATTTTCATTTCTTTGCTATCTCTGCGCATTATACTACTTCACAGGTAGCTAAACTATTCTTCAGAGACGTATTTAGACTCCATAGTCTCCCTAGGACCATAGTGAGTGATCGGGACAGCCGCTTCACGGCTGGCTTTTGGCAAGAACTTTTCCGATTAGTGGGAACTAATTTGACCCCCATCACCAGTTTTCACCCCCAAACTAATGGGCAGACTGAGATAGTGAACAAGTGGCTAGAAGGCTACTTGAGAAACTATGTGGCCAGGCAGCAGAAAGCTTGGTTGCGGTGGCTCCACTTGGGGGAGTATTGTTACAACACTACTCACCATCTCTCTATTGGCATGAAACCATTCCGAGCCTTGTATGGATACGAGGCACTTTCATTTTCCGATTTTATGTTTTGGGAAAGTAAAGCTCCAAGGGCAAGAGATTGGATTCAAGAGAACCAGGATATACTCAGGGCCCTCAAAGATAACATTGCCACTGCTCAGAACCAGTAGAAGATGTATGCAGACCGTGGTCGGATAGAGAGACAGTTTGAGGTGGGGGATGTTGTCTACCTATGACTTCAGCCTTAAAAACAGTCCACACTCAAGGTGAAGGGAGCTGAAAATCTCAAACCACGTTTCTATGGGCCATATAAGGTGAACAGATGTGTTGGTAAGGTAGCTTATGAGCTGGAGCTTCCCAAGGGGATCAAGATCCATAATATATTCCACGTATCTTGCCTCAAGAAGGCCATTGGGAAGAATGTAGTTTCCAACTTGGAATTTCCTCCTATTGATGATGAGGGTCATTTGATCTTGCAGCCAGAAGAAATCCTACACAATAGAGAGGATGTTGAGAAACAAAGTCATTAAAGAATATCTAATCCGATGGAGGAATCTTCCAGATGAGGATGCCACTTGGGAGGGGGAGAATATCTTGCAACATCCTTCTTTACTGTTGCTTGTGTGCAAGAAAATTTTGAGTGGGGAGGACTGTAATGTTCCCAATTAGCCATAGCTACTTGGAACATTATAATTAATCCATTTTTGAAATAAGAGGTAAGAAACACAATAAAATCTATCCCAGTGTGAAAAGGGATTGAGGTAGGAGGATAAAATAAAGCCTCTTGAGTGTGAAGAGGAGCAAAAGTAAGGAGCTAGCTAGTTGACCAAGTCAACCAGCACTGTCATAAGGGAGGGGAAACCACTAGGGCAGCGTAGTTTTGTGGGAGGAAAATTCTCAAGGAAGCTACATCACCAATGTGTGGGGCCCGGGATGGAGAAGCTCACTTAGAATAAAAAGTAAGGGATAGCAGCAAGAGGATTCATTCATTCATACTTCTTGTTTCAGTCTTATGACTGATTACAATCTTCAGTTGTTTAGCCGGAGTTGCAGCATTGTTTAGTGCAAGAGTTCTCATGCAGGAATTCTAGTTCCATTGTTGTTGCAGTTTATTGGGAGATTCAAGGGGGGGGTCTTGAGTTCCATTCTCATCAGATATCTTGAGGAAGCCATCCTCTAACCTTGAAAATTCATTAACTCCCTGTGAGTGCGTTATTTCTGCAGTAGCTGCAGTAGCTAGGGTTGTATCTACCCATTTGAGCTTATTTCAGGAGAGGAGGAGGTGATTTTAGCTCCATGAGTCCTATTGTGGAAGGTATTGAGCCTATTCTTGTATTGTTTGTCCTTCTTTGAGAATATCAGATATTTCTCAATACAGAGTTACTGGGTACAATGTTATTTTCTGCAGAGCTTTATCTTATGTTGCTATTTTTCCAGAAATCCTTGCCGGGAGGTTCCAATGTGTTTGTAAAATAGGTCAATCCTCTCATTTCTGATCTTATAATGAATGAAAGCTCTAGATATATGTTATTCCATCTATTATTGTAGTTTACATAATAATAATAACGTTGTTGTTGCCTCCGACATTTCTATTTTATGATGTACTGTGGTTATGATGCCATTTTCTACATTTGAGTTTGGGAGATTTGTTTATTGTAGCTAGAGTTATTTTTTTCTGATGCCATTCCATATTTAAGCCACATACAGCATATTCTTGAGAATCCAAGCCCTGGATAGCATTATTCTTGCACTGGTTTCCTTATAAAGCATCCTCACTAAGGATATTGCTGAAATTCCTGAAAAGGAATATTACATGAGGGATGTCATGAAATGTCCCTTGAAGGTTGAGGGGGTGGTAATGGGAATTTACCCAAGCATTTATGGTTGGTAGAAAAAGAGGAGAAGGTTGTAGAGAATGGTAAGCGGATGGAGGTGGAATAGTTTTGGGAGAAAAGAGGACTAAAATAGTTTAGGCTTGGTTCTGCAAACTTGATGATATGGTTATGGTTTCAGATTCACGGGTACGAGTAAGAGGTCATAGACTCTCTTGTGTCTTGGTATTATGAGACTTTGGGTGATTTTTTATGAACTCTTTGAGTCATCTATTTCTATTGGAAATGGTTATGAGAAATTATGGGTCGTCTAAGGGTATATGGCTTAAATTGGAAGTTCAACCACATTATATGTTTCAGGGTAACCAGATTGGAGTCACCAATAATATTTTAGATTATATTTTATTTAAAAATTAAAAAAAAAATGTGAAATCATTTATGATAATATTACATGGTCAGGTGTCTAATGTGAACCTTTGGCACGTGATTAGAGACTTAACCTTTCCTGTTTTTGTGGAATGTTAGGGTTGGGTTGCATGTGTTCTTCCTCCTAGGCTAATACCTCCCAATTTCTTTAGACCTCTTCAGGGGTATGAGAAACTTGTAAAAATCACATTATATAAACATGTCAAAATGCTACATTTGTCGACTAGCCCAAAAATAATATGGGGCTCTAAAGGATCAAAAACAGTCATGAAATAAAATTAAAAGACTTATCTTCCCCAGAAAAATTGCGAAAAGAATGTTGGTTCTTAAATTATCCCCAACTAGGATTTTCTTAGTAACACACTTCATGAAGACCTCGTCCTTTCACTCATTCATACATTGACGAAAAAGAATAAAATATAATGATCAAATAAAAGAATGAACATTTACACATGATACATACAACATAAGGTATAAGTGCTTGAGCTTCATGCTATATTTGAAATAAAAAAAAATTAAAAGGATGCCACAACAAGTGTAGACATCCTCCTTTCTAAAATTAATCGATTGATAAGATTTTAATTAATGGTATTTATTAAAAAATTTAGTCCCACTAACACAAGTGGTTGAGGATGGGTCTTGTCAGTAAGGCGACCTAGGATCAAACCTCACTGAGGTTGTTGCGCACATGCTAGTGGAAGTAGACATGCTAAAATCTAGTCATCTTAAGGTTATTGTGGCTCAGGCCAGGTGCAATCGTCGAGTGATTTTGACGGCTTATATGCCCCTGGGTCACAGTTTATCAAGCCACAATTCAAGCCTTGATAAACAAATATCACTTAATAAAAAAAAAAATTATATATTAAAACATTCATATCCTAATCAACCTGCTTTGAATCTGTTATCACCAAAAAATGATCACCTAGACATTTCTAACTAGGTGGATCGAAATACAACATGTAAGTTTAATTTTACCATAGTAAAATATCTTTCACTATAGTAAATAATTTAGTAAACCATTTTTATTAAATTATTTATGATTAAAATTAAAAAACCCACATGAGAATAATTGAATAAATCATTATTTATTTAATTTTCTCAAGGAATAATTATTAAGAATAATTATTAAATCATTGTTTGATAATTATTCCTTCTCACATTTGACTAAATCACCTAGGAATAATTAAATAAATCATTATTTATTATTATTCTTTAACTCCATTTTTGGAATAATTGTTAAATCACTATTTAATAATTATTTCATTTTCACATCTTTCTTAATATTCGATAAATAATTAATAAATAATTTTATTTGTTAATTATTTCTAAATAAATACATTTGACCATTTTGAATAGTTTTTCCCTCTCAAAATATATAATATATTATTCCTAACAGTTAGATATTGATTTTGGTCGATAATATTTTATTATTCTCCATTTTTTAGATCAACCCAATACTTTTTTTATATAAATAAGAGGGTTTTTCATTCATTTTTCACCATGATCATTATCATCATCACCATTAATGTCTTTTTGCATTCAATCTCCCATTAAAGTTCTACACATTGTTTGAGTTTTTCACATATTGGGAGAGGAAGATCAATCACTGGATCGTCAAGGGCTACAAGGGACTCATCCGACAGAGAGGGATTTACAACCCTTTTGTAAATCTCCTTCACCAGGTTTTATCAATAAAATATTTATATATTCAAATGTATTTCCATAATTGGGTTATTAGATTAGATTATTTTGTTATTTATTATTTTAGATCGCATACATATATTTTTCTGCAGGTTTTTATCACATTATTATTTCATATCTGAATTATAAGAAACCACAATTTTTATTATGGCACTTGTCGTCTGTGACTTAAGTGAGATATTTTTGGTACACCTTCCAAGAAATTTCATACTAAAAAACGACGACTCTCTTGGTGTAACAATATAGTTTCCTAGGTGACTGTAGTTTCAGTGTTTTTAGGGTTTTATCTATCTATTTATAGCATCTCAATTTCTATTTATAGCTTTTATTTACTTTTTCTATCAATTTTTTGGATTTTAGTGGTTTTTTGTTTTTTTCTGTAGGTCACAAGTACAAACCGAGCAGGAGACAACAAAATTTGTGTGAGATCTGCCAAATGAGAATCTCAGGAAAAAAACACACTTTTAGGCCCCATATTTCCACTCTTAGCTTCGGGACTCCTTTTTTGGCCCAAAAATGGAATTTTCCACATAATTCATGTCAATACCTGTGTTTTGAAAAATTTTCAAGAAATTTTCAGATGTTTTTCCAAATTTGTCGAGAGTGTTATGTCTATACTAGGAAGGGTTTCTAATCTTTGTTTCAGTCTCCCTTAGGTCTATATTCTCCTAGTTTTTCTTTTTGAGGTAAGAAAAACCCCCCTAAGATTTTGAGTACACCTCCACATTTTTAGGAAGAGACTGACTGAGTGAAGAGTTTAGGGTTTCAATATTTTTGACCACTGGTTTTGAGGGTCTAATCTACTTTATTTCAGCCTTTTAGGATAGGTTATTTCACCATTCTAACTCCATTTTTAATTTACTCTTGTGTTACCCTTTAGGATCCCCTTCAGTGTCCTATGTTTTTTAGATTCTTTCCTATCCTTTGTGTTAGGGTCCTATAATAATAGGATTCATAATTTTGAATTGACTATGTCTTAGTCTTCTAATATTTTACATACTTTGCTTTTTGCAAATTGTTTTCCCATATTAAAAAATGTAAAGAGGGTAAATCCTAAAAGAAAATTCAAAGGATTGAAAGAAAAAGATCAAAAAGGAAAATAAAATATGAACCCCCAACAAAAAAGAGATAAAAATAGATCCTGAAAGTGATGCAAATTCAATTGCCACTACTTTTTACTTTACTTTGCAAAATAATACTGTGTGCAGCTTGTAAAAAATGCCACAATCCATGATGGTCAAACAACTTAATCTTGACTTATTCATGTTTTAAATTTCATGCTAATAGTTAGAGAATAAAGATCTAGCCAAACTTTTTAATCTTGGCAGATCAGTAGTTAGGTAGAAAATAATAATGAGCTCAACAGTTTAATGTGAGCCATTGGAAGTCATGAGGTTATAATTAGATAGTTTTCTTATTTAAAAGAAAATTAAAGGGTCTACAAGCTCAAATGCACCCAATAAATGAAGAAAAAATGCTAGGGTAAATGATGGGTAGGAAGAAGCAGTTTTCACAAGGAATGGATAGCAGAAATTTATCATTTCATATTACTAAATTCCTTCTAAACTCATTTCCCTTGTAAAAATACCCCTTCCCCTTCATATTAACCTTTCCCCATTACTTCACTCATTTTCCCTTACTAATACCATCCCCCTAGTTAAAAACACATTCATTCTTTGAAAAATTTAATTCCCATTAATAATTTTCCTTTTTCCCTTTAAAACACACTTAAATACATTTATCCTAAGTATTAGTTTAAAATAATGTCAGGCCCCACTACTAAATCCCATCCCAATGTTATTTTAATTCATTTTTACTTTGTTTTAAATATCTCGCATGTATATTTTATTAACTTCCCATATAAAACTAATTCCCGCATATATTACATTATTAATCCCCATATGTATTAACTCCCGTTTATATACATTTCCCCAACCCCTTATTTTATTTATAAATTATAGTTTAATTTTCCCCGTATTTGATTTATCTTGGGCCTACCTTATAACTCTACTTTATATAAACATTTTCCCATATCATATAACCTTATCACTATAGTTTAAACCCTTCCTATTTCTTATATCACATAACTCATCGCATATCTTAACCCGGGCCCCACCTCCTCTCAAATCCCAAATCAATCCTTCTGATTTTCCCATCTGTCTGATCACAATTCATTAGATCCAATGGCCAATATCCTTTATCGCATTTCTGATTACCTGATCATTAACCCTATTGAGGGCTTGCAAAATAGGTTGTTTTCACAACCCCGCTCCATGCTACATGGCAGCCTTTGATTCCATCGGCTCCTCATACCAAAAACCATTTACCAGCTTTTGCCGATGCGAAAACCACCAAATGGTATTCCTGCCCACTGCAACAAAAACCACCCTTCCATTTGAAATTAACCCCGCACCCAAATTTTAACCACTGATTGGTTAAAAATCAATAAGACTGCCCTTTTAGTCTTTTCACCATTTCTGTTCCGATTTGCACAAAGACAACACAGTCAACCTATTTCCGAGCCAAAGAATCTCTGCCGACCTGTTTTTAACCCATTTCACAATAGAATTCAACCCTTTTTCTATTGAAGCTGCTAAAGACTCCTATTTGAAGAAATATAAAGACCAGCAAAGCCTTTGTTGCATCCAGAACCTCCTCTGCAAATAGAAATTACCCATCCCAGGTATTCCTCAGTGCAAAGGCCTATTCTTAAGCAAATAAGGTAATCCTTTAATCAATTGAAGCTTTGCAGACCACAGAAAATCTATGGTCGCCTCCAAATCCCTTTCTGGAGACCTAACTCATCTGTTCACAGTAGTTCTAAGGGTCTGAGTTTATTTATTGATCACCGAGAGTAATTAATTGATAAAACTAAATAAATATGGCTTCCCAAGGTATTGTAACAGTCAATCCACTACAACCTCCAGTTTTTGATGTGGAACATACCCCCCTTGCTGACAAAGACCTTCAAAATTAGTGACCTTGTCACGGATTTCAACCTCCTTGAGCTGCATTGTTGGAGCCATGATAAGTCAATTGACCAAACTGATGATGTTCTCCTTTGGGAATCAAATTTTCCCAAGTATATTGTCCCACAGACCTTGTAGTGTCCAGAGGTTATCAAACTTTGTCAAACTAGATATTTGTCTGATCAAAGAGCCATTGTAACCCCTGGAAAAGAGATTTTTAAATCAACCAAATGCTAAAAATATAGCCTAGGCCTAATGGAGCTCCACTATCTATTGTGATCCTCACTAAATTGTATTTAAATTTGGACTTCCCCAAGAGGTTCCAAATGTTCCAAACATTCATTCCCTCATCAGTAGAAACTCCCAAGCCTAACGCTCCTTATCCATCTTATATATTTTCTAAGAGAACTAGGCATATCTTCACAATTTTGTCATGTATTCTAGGTTATTTCAAGGATGAGCATGTTGATTCTTCAGTCCTAGGTTTTCTGTCTATTTTCTCCCTTCGTCACCCTCCTGCTTCTACATTCAATTTTTCCTAGTACCTCTCTGATAAAATCCATGAACAACTAGTTAAATTACCATAGGAGAGAGTGTTCAAGTATTCATCTCTTTTGTTCCATATTTTCCTATACTCTCAATTTGAAAGATTTGAAATCAACCTTCAAAACTATATGTTGAAAGTAATCCTTAGTCAGTAACATTTTGGACTTAATTAATGAGGAAAAATTCCATAGAGTTCACATACAAAGATTTCATTGACTCATTCATCTATCCAATTGTCAACATGTTGAACAACAACATTCAACCAAGAGTCGGTGATGAGATAAAAAAAGTTCTTGCAGTTATCAGAACACAACAAGATAGGAAATTGGTATCTTTACCAAAACCACACTGAGATTAGGGTATATGGATCTCAAATCACTCCATATAAACTGCCCAAATACCTCCCAATGATTTTATTTGCACTTGAATATATCAGGCAGATCCTTAACTCTGATGAAGTGAATTTCTTATCAGCCAAGAAGAAAACACAATTTAAAATAAAAAACCAGATTGGTCCCTTCATCTGCAATAATAGGACTGTTGGTCAATAGGTAGAAAAGTGTCTTCAGGAATTCAGGTTTAGTGAAAGCTTCAAATTGAATTATGATCCTTTAGGAGTTATAAGCCAGTTAAGAATAAAATGTAAACTAACTCCTTTTGTCCATGAGTCCAAGCCATACATTGAGAAATAATCCAATCAATCTGAATGGTTGGAGAACACTTTGAAAGAGGCAGAGAAGCAAGGTGATACTAGTTCCATCTTGCAAACTCCAGCCCCACAAGATAGGAACTCCAAAAGAGTTAGAGAAGAAGGATCATACTCATCTCAAAGAACCACTAAAACAAAATTCAAATTGATGTACAGGAAGGATCCCAAATTAAATCCTCTAAATGAACAAGTTGAAACAATTAAGACTATTGATACAGATACAGTGGCAAAAGATAATGCACCTCCAGTAGTTTCAGAGGAAACTCACCAGCCTTCAACATCTAACACTCAAATCATTCAAAAGCAACATAATTTTGAAGTGTCTTCATGAATTAAACCAAAGGATAAAGAATATGATATCATGCAGAAGTATAGAGAAATCAAACTAAGGAATGAGGCATTAAAATCATATACTTATGCACAATACAGGAAACAGACACCTAGTGACCAAATCACGTTACTTTCAGCATTTGACTACAAGACCAGGAAGATGCATATGACATTTTTGTATCCCACAGCGAAAAATCCTAAGTCATCAGCAGATTATAAGAAGACATCATATGAATTTCAAGAAAAAAATCTTCATCCTATAGACCAAATAGAATTTCATAAGCAAGCTGGTGAAATGTTGTATTCCACCATGACCAATAAAGCCATGAGTGTAAAAAAGCTGCAAAATACTCTAGAAAACATCATAGGTCAGCTAAAGCTAGAAAAGGCTTCCTCACAAGACAAAGACAACATAATCAAATCACTAGAAGAACTGGTCATAGAAGTGGGATATGATCCCAAGAAAATTAAAGTTGCAGAAGAAATTATTAAGAAAAAGAATGCAAACATTTTTTCATTGAAGAAATAGCTCAAATTGCCTCCTACTAAACATCCACAAGCCAAAGAAGTATTACAGGATGAAATAAAAAATGACAAGATGATGAACCTCATTCTTCAGTTACCTACCCAATTGAAAGAAATGGAAAATGAAATGGATAAGTTAGTACAGGAGAAAAAGGACAACATGGAAGCAATACCTACCACTACTATTCCTATAGTTGCTACAACAGTTCCTTCTACTTTAGTAGCTTCATTGGCCACAACAATTCCAGTAGCTACAAAACTTCCCACTACATTAGCAACTACATCAGCTACATAATCATCTTCAACAATAGCTCATCCAAGTGATGAAGCAGGTAAACTAGTGAAAGCTATGCAGGAAATTTCTATACAGACTAATGAAATAAATAGACTTAAAGAACAGTTAAAAATTATAGAGGATGAGAAGAAACTAGCTCAAATCATGCATAAAAATGTAGTACAGAAGTCAAAAAGATTGACTGAGAAATTTTAAAATTTTTAGAAAGAATTAACATTGAAAGAACCAATTTCCCAAGCCAAGCAGCAGCTGTGGGCCAATATCATTGAATATGTCAATGATATTTGGCCAGCAATTCAAGTTATTTATGAGCAGAAGGATCTAATCAAAGCAGCAAGTGGAGCCATTCATAAAGTAAAGGAAGAACTTGGTAAAAAGCCAGAAGAGGCCAATGAAATCATTAAGTTTCTTAACTCAAAGAATAAATAGGAATTGGAAGAAATTGGCATTAGTGACAGGACATAAACAATTCTTGAAGTTATAAAGGTAATTCTAAAAGCAACTTAATGGTACAACTTGAAGACTGTAGAAATTTGAATAATTTTCTGAGTTATTCACCGAGATTATCCTAGTCACATACTATTTTAGCTTCATACATAACACATAATCTCTTCTACGCATTAATCATCACATGCGGAAATAAAAACAACAAGCGGTATTGAAAACATTCACATGCGCACATAGAAATTCAACACATATAACACAATATGTATACCGGGGGAAGCTTACAGCTGAAAACCCCCTACTGTCTGTATATTATAATGAAGAAGAATCATGTAACAATATCATTACAATACTCCTCACAAGTACTCAGTACTGTCTCCAAAAGTTACACACAAACTAGCTCAGTTTTGAACAAGTCATGGGTTCAAAACTCCTCCACTGTTTACCTGCCTCTACTGCGCAATCCAAGATGAGAGAATGGATGGAATGAATTCGAATTCCCTTGGCTTTAACTGCGCAATCCTCATTGGAAATCTCCTCCAATGATTGTGAAAATCTCATGCACACTATAGTCACAACTGATAGTAGACTCCACCCTTTCACCCACCTCTAACACTGGTCTCCACTGAACTGTCCATGCATTGCAGTTAACTGATGTGTTCTTTAGTTGATTTATGAGTTAATAATTAGTGAACTAATTAATAATTAATTCACACCACTCATCACTAGTGTATTTTTCAGTTAGACTAAATACAACTAGTTCAACTAAGTTAAACCGAACACAACTCCACCAACTGTCTCATCAACTCCACCAAACTCTGCCACATGAGTTCTAACTGAAGTCAACCATGCAATAGCTCAATTAACCCTTAGGAAAATTTAATTTCTCTTCTAACAGTCACTACATAAAGAAGACTTCAGAGCTGAACGGAAAAAATTCAAGATATAAGATAATGTTTATAGTCCAAATATTATTAAGGGTTAATAATATTTGACTGTTCTATTTTTAGCCTGGCAGTCTAAAAATAGAAACCGCCCAATGTCTAAAAATAGAGGTCCATATATTTTTACCAACTTGACCAACCATCCAAAAATAGCATCCTGAAACTCATAGACCATGATCCATATGTCTAAAAATAGACTTTGCTACAAAAATCACCTGTGTGGGACCCACCTAGTTTAGGTGATCACTTTCCAACTAGGATTAGGAAAGATGTTTCAGGATGCCTCCTTCATTGTTTCTTGTTGCAATCTTCAACAATCCCTCTCAACAAGAAAGGACTGTCTTCGCATGAAACATGCAACTCCATGCATTCGCCCTGCAACCTTCACAAGCGCCATGCAACTCCATGCATTCTCCATGCACCCTTTGCATGCGCCATGCAAAATCATGCATGCACTATGAAAAATCATGCATGCACCATGAAACTCCATGCATCTGCTCTGCAACTCTTCTGAAACAGAATAGGCTCCAAACAACTCAATCAATCTGATGCGCCATGCGACTCCATGCATCTATCATCAGAGTCTTCGACTTCTGCTGGTACCAACTGCACATGTCATCAGGAACCACTGTGCTGTTTAACTCTCTCACCCATGCACTCTTGCACTTTCTGTCAACTCTGATCCGTGCTCCAGTATCCGACATTGTCACTTTGATCTACCTGCATCAATCCAACTGATTTGCTACTACTGCGTTGTGGGCACCTCATAGCCAGGTTCAATTCATGAGATCCACACCATCTCCATGAATCCTGCCCAGAAATCTCCTCTTGGGATTACTCATGCATGTTGCCCCACCTCTCACCTGGTGGTATAGCTACATGCACTCCCTCTGCCCATATGGAACGAAATTTCTCTGCATGAGTGGTTTCTCCCACTCCATGATCCTCATCTTGTGGCTGCTCCACATCCCGAGGTTCACTCTTACCTGCATGCAAATCCTGCTCCATCTCAAGCTTCAATTGCATGTCTTTCTTGCACTTCCCAACAGTAGGAAGCTCCATAGAAATCCCATCTACATCAAGTCCGTAGATATTTTGGCTCGAATCCCAACCTCTTGACTTGTCCCATTGCCTTGTGCCAAAGGAAAACTTTCCCTTCTCTAAAGAAAACTTCATACCCTTTATCCTCTAGCATTGCGACTGAGATCAAATTCTTTGTTAAACCTAGTACATGCAATACATCTTGTAAAATAATGAGTTTACCTGAATCCCTCTGAAAGGTTATGGTACCAATGCCAGTCGAATTGTATCGTCCATTGTTGCCCAACTCAACATGCATCTGGAGATTTTTCTCCACCAAGTCACTGAAAAGATTCACATCTCCCGTCATGTGAAAGGAAGCACCACTATCAAAATACCACCTTGATCCCAATGCACTAGACACCATGCATGCCATCAATGAGAAGTCTAGCTCAACCCGAGGCAGGAGCCTCACCACCAGAAGCTCCAAAGCACTGGCTGAGCTCTCTAAGAGGACACTGTGGCGTAATGTCCCTAATGTCCATGATCGGGATAGTCGGGATAATGAAAACACTTCACATTGGACATGTCACACTTTACCATCTACACCAGATTGAGAAGCCTTCTCCTTGCTCCTTCCTTTGCTTTTGCTGTACTAAAGCAAATATTCTTCTACCATCAATGCCTTTACGAAGATCCATCCCCGACTCTGCCTTATCTCCTTCGCACAAGATCGCACTAATAAATGCTCTTTCCCATCCTGGCAAGTTTTCTCGACCATTGACACTGTCCTGATATGCATGCCAACTTTTCGAAAGCCCGAGGAGAGCCAAGCTCACCATCTCCTCGTCATCCACACTAACTCCTACACTCCCAAGCTCATCCATGCAGTGGACAAACTTGGTCAAGTATACCGGAATAATGTCATTCTTCTCCATCTTTATTTTCCTGAGTTTATCCTTGAGCGCCAACTTCCTTTGGTCACTCTTGCTCTGGAACAATTATGTCAAAGCTTTCCACATGAGGAATGGAGAAGCTTTACCATGCAGGCTGGATATTATGTGATCCTTCACGCCCTCCAACAGAATCTTTTGACACCTTCCTGTCTTCTTTTGCCAAGCTTCAATCACAGCAGCATCCGTAGAAGTAGGCTTTGGAACTTCTTTCTCTATGAACTCCAACAGCCCATTATCATCTAACACTGCCTCCATCCTGTATTTCCATGCAATATAATTCGAGCTGCCTTCCAAGGCATACTCCAATCGCAATCCGACGAAAGACATCTTCGCCTGTGACACCAAGAAAACAATTCTGCAATTCGAATTCCAACAGCTTAAAACTCAACCGCTTCCGATCTAAACTTGAGAACAAATTATTTCCAAATCATAGATCGACTGTAGGGGCATTTACCATACCTTTCACCTTCAAAGAAGGATGAATCCGGAGGCTACCTGGCCCGATTACAGACTCTGCCTGAAGAAATAAAATGCAATCACTTTCTGAATAATAGATCTGATGATCAATATCGCTCTGATACCATGTAGAAATTTGAATAATTTGCTGAGTTATTCACCGAGATTATCCTGGTCACATACTATTTGAGCTTCATACATAACACATAATCTCTTCTACGCATTAATCATCACATGCGGAAATAAAAACAACAAGCGGTATTGAAAACATTCACATGTGCACATAGAAATTCAACACATATAACACAGTATGTATACCGGGGAAAGCTTACAGCTGAAAACCCCCTACTGTCTGTATATTATAATGAAGAAGAATCATGTAACAATCTCAGTAAAATACTCCTCACAAGTACTCAGTACTGTCTCCAAAAGTTACACACAAACTAGCTCAGTTTTGAACAAGTCACGGGTTCAAAACTCCTCCACTGTTTGCCTGCCTCTACTGCGCAATCCAAGATGAGAGAATGGATGGAATTAATTCGAATTCCCTGGCTTTAACTGCGCAATCCTCATTGGAAATCTCCTCCAATGATTGTGCAAATCTCATGCACACTATAGTCACAACTGATAGTAGACTCCACCCTTTCACCCACCTCTAACACTGGTCTCCACTGAACTGTCCATGCAATGTTGTTAACTGATGTGTTCTTTAGTTGAATAATGAGTTAATAATTAGTGAATTAATTATTAATTAATTCACACCACTCATCACTAAGCAGATAGCTGTTAAACTAAATACAACTAGTTCAACTAAGTTAAACCAAACACAACTCCACCAAACTCTCATTGCGACACTGCCATGGACTCGAAGTCAACCATGCAATACCAACTAACCCATAGGAAATTCGAATTTCCTTCGCCACCACGTACAGCACATCCGTAGCTTGAACTAAAGTGTTCCAAGAGGATAATATAATAAGTTTATAGTCAAAATATTTATTAAGGGTTAATAATATTGATCGTTCTATTTTAGGCCCGATAAAATTTAAAAATAGAAAACCACCCAATGTCTAAAAATAGAGGTCCATATATTTTTCCAACTTTACCAACCATCCAAAAATAGCATCCCACAACTCATAGAATATGATCCATATGTCTAAAAATAGACATAGTCTAAAAATAGACTTTGCGACAAAAATCACCTGTGTGGGCCCCACCTAGTTTAGGTGATCACTTTCCAACTAGGATTAGGAAAGATGTTTCATGATGCCTCCTTCACTGTTTCTTGTTGCAATCTTCAACAAAGACAAATGTCAGAACATGGAGATTTCCATAACCAAATTCATTGTGAAATTTGATGTTTTGAGGCAGAAAGGTTTGCATAGTCCTCTGGTTATTAATCACAGATTGATGAAACATGAGGATTATGATAAGAAAATCAGAGAAGTGGCAAAGGAAAAAGTCAAAAATTCAGCCATGAAGGGAATTCCAACAGGAGAGGTGCTCTATCAGAGTTTTGAGAACCTTTTTTACCTATAACATGAGGTAAAACATCTATTCATTAAAAAGCGTACTTTTGCAATGTAAATAGAAGCAGATGAAATTTTCAGAAGAATGGTAAAGATTAAATTAATAGATGCAGAGGCTTCGGAGAAATTAAATGATTTACTGTGAAAGTAAAGGGTCACAGGTAAAAGAGCACTGTAGTGAAAAAATCAGTTCATTTTAAAGTGAAAAAATAACAGTAACAGGTCAAAGTGAAAACAGAGACAGGTTAAAGAGTATCATATGAAAGTCAAAGGTTAAATTCAAAACAAAGATTACAAAGCAGAGTGAAATGGAAAAAGCGTAAATGACACTCAACAACATGAAGAAGACAACCAGCGTTGAGCAATAGCAAAGGAGAGAAATCAGCCAAAATATCAATAGCAAATAACACAATAAAAAAAAGCAGGGACAACTTCCATTAGTTAGATAGTTGTCTATATCTTCTTGCATGAAGATATTTTGTATTCATTGAATAATCCCTAAGTCAGTTGTAGGATATTTTGTAATAATTTTTGTATAAATACTTCATAATTCAAAGTATTATGTGTGGATTGTGGATTGCCAAAAATTTCGATAGTTGTATTGATCTGAAACCTGAGGGTTCTTTGTACCATTTTCAAGTCAGCAGACTGGACTGAGCAATAAAGACATTGTATTACAGGATTCATGTGTTGGGCCACTTGAGTGAAGTACTTTCGATTGTTATTTTTTATTTTCTGAAGTTTTTCACATACTTGCATGTTTTCTGAATCTAAATGTTATAACAGGAATTATATTTTAGAATTTTTTTAAATACACTCTGTCTTGAACTGTTATTCATTTTCACGTTTTCTTCTGATATCCAGATTATGGAATTCATAATTTCTCCCTAGTTTCGATTAACCTCTGTCATTTCCCTCATTATCCGGATCTGAGAATCCTTAATTGCTCTCTCATCTCGATTGAAACCATTTCATCATTCAGCCTAAAGATATGAATCATCTCAGCTATCTTCCCCTGTGAATACTTCCTTTAGAACTTGATTATGCTTTTTTGCTTGATACATTGACTCCATTAGCCCAATGGAACACAGACCTTCATCTATCCATCTAAATCAGTAATTCCACCAGCAAACCAAACCAAAATCAAAACCCAATCAATCTTACATAACTAGCCTAAAATCAACTAAAAAAAACAAAGTTAAATCATAAAGAGAGAGCCCTATCTGAGCATTAGGAAGGCTAGATCCTAAGCTCAAAATTAGGTTTTTGGTTACCTCTAATATTCTTTAAAACAAAAATACTAACAACCCTAAGAATTATTGGAGTGATAACATACTCGCTACCATACTGGGGAGATCAGTCCTCAATTTTAAAATAAACCTTAAAGCAAATGCTTTTATTCATATTTTCACCTTAAGGTTGTTTTAAGGGTTGTTAGAGAAATTTTTCATTAGAAATTAAAATTTTGGCTTCTAGAAGAACCTACTATAGCAGGTCTCATCCTGATCCACAACCTGTTGTAATAGTAGATGATCCTGAAATAACTTTAAAGAAAAATAAAAAAGTAGAAAGTTTAGGAAGTACAAGTCAATTAGTCAAAGCAAATTCCCTCCCCAAACAATTATCAAGTATAGAAGATATTGAATATGATTTATCTTTTGAAAATTCTTTGTTTAGAACTAAATCAGAAATTTTAATTTATGATAGTGTAATAGATCCTAATTTCATTTCAATCATTGAAACAAAGTAGGAGATTGTTTCACTTTATTTAGATCAACAAGCTCTAGAACCATTTGATAAACTTGAGGCTTTAACTGCAACTTTGATTAAGGATATTGATGAAGCCTATTTTCAACAATCTGTTGAATTGACTTCTTTATCTGCTTATAACCCTAAGAGTTCTATCATTCATTCAGAGTCTGTAAATTCATCTTTATTTAGTACCACCTCGTCTATTATTTCCACTACACTTCATTCCATTGAATCATTCATCCCTAAGCTTCCTCTTCAACCTAGAGTTTTATTTCCATATCCAAACACTTCAGGTTCACCTTCTAGCACTGTTGCTACATTTTCAAGTACTTCAACATCATTTCCAAGCACATATTCTAGTATCCCAAGCTCATCTACAAGTACTTAAACCTCATCACCAAGTACCACAAATTTACCTCCTAGCCAAGTTAGAATCTTAGCCATGGCATCCAGATATGCCCCATTGGTCTTACCAGCCCAATTACATGCCATGCCCCAGGATTACCAAAGTAAAATATTTCAATTTGATGGAACTGGTCAATACACTGCATAACAACATGTAAACAAAATGATTGATTACATTGAATTGAATGAAATTCATGAAGCTGATGTTCAAATGAGACTGTTTGCCCAAACTTTAGTTGGAGATGTAAAGAAATGGTTTAAATCTTTACCTTCCAATCATATTGTTGATTTAGAAGCTTTCCATAGATTGTTTATCAATAGATGAGAGAAAAAGAGTAATCCTTTACAAATATGGTCTGAATATGAAAACATTAGAAGAGATCCTAATGAACGAGTTCAAGACTATTGTACTAGATTCAACAATATCTATAATGCTATTACAACAAACATCAAACCCCTAGCAGATCTAGCTTTAATTAGATTTCCTGGTGGTTTTGATATGGATATGTCATACCAATTGAGAGAAAGAAACCCAAAAACATTAGAACAAATGAAAATAAATGCAGTTAGTGTAGAAGAAAATTTGTTAGATAAGAGAGCTAGAATGAGAAATGAAAGAAGAGTAACTATAAAGGATGAACCATCTACATCAGACAATAAAATAGATAGATTAGCAAAAACTATGGAAAAAATGATGGATAGATTAAAAAATATTGAAAGAAAACCACACTGGGATAATCAACAACAAGGTCCTCAAATAATAAATCCAAACTTTAGAAATAATCCCAACAATGGTAAATCTAGAGAATCAGCCCCTGATAAACAAATAAGACCACCTTTCCAAGAGAACTATGCTAAAATTTCTCACTAAAATGAAGAAGATGAAGACACTCAGATTAAATTAATGGGAATAAATGATAATAATACTATTTTTCTTACACAAGAAGAACATGAATTATACATGCTTCAATAGTTACAATTAGAATCTGGAGAGTCTTTTGATTATAAGCAAGGTTATGAAATTTCCATTAATGAAGTTCAAAAGCAATATAACTTTAGGAGTAAGCAAAATGTAGAAGCCCCTAATAAGAAATCTAACCAAACTCAGACCAAGAAAACAGTAGAAGCTCCTACAACCAAAGTACTGCAAATTATCCCTAGAGTAACCCAAAAAAACTCTAGTTTAACTCAGAAAAATTCCAGTCCTAATCAAAAAATTCCTAGTCCAAAAATTGAACCCAGTCCTAAAATTGTAGATATTATAGATACTATTGTTCAAACATTAGATGATACTCAAAAATATGTTTCTACTAAAAAAATAGCTTCTGCTAAAACTTTAGCTAATCCTAAAACATTTACTGCTGATCAAAAATCAGTTGATCCCAAAACAACTGCTACTAAAACAGCTGCTAAAACTTCAAAATTTGCCAAAAATACCACTACTACTCAAACTGTCCCAGAAAAGAATATTAAAAGCAACAAAACTGTGGAAACACAAACTGAGATACGAACTGTAGATAAGGAAGAGAAAAACACTGAAACTACAGTTAGTAAGGAAGAAATCACTCAGTTAGGAAAAACACAAGTACCATTCAACATCCAAACTGAAATTGCCAAATTGAAGACACCAATTCCTTTTAACAGAGTTGGTAAAACATGATTTATACAAATCACAGATCACTAAAACACTGAACATAAGTGAAGGAGAAGACTTTGTTAATATAAATGATGATCAACCAGAACTACTTTTTGGCCATGAGGTAAATGGAAAACATAAAGAATGTGGTGTTCCTCATTTCTACATTAGCTTGAGTATTCATGATCAAATCTTACACAATGCTATGCTAGTTTCAGGAGCATCCCACAATTTAATGGCAAAGACTATTATGGAAATATTGAATCTAGATATCACTAGACCATATAAATATCTTTTCTCTTTTGATTCTAGCAAAGTGAAATTTCTTGGCCTAATAAATGACTTGTGTGTTACTTTAGTCCAATACCGAGGAAAAATTATAGTCATGGATATTGTATTTGTCGATATCCCTCCAAAGTATATAATGTTATTATCTCGCTCATGGGAGGGGGGGGGGGGATTGCAGGGATCTCTACAATTAGACATGTCTTATGCCACAATTTCAGTATTTGGTCAAACCAAAAATATTTACAGAGAAAATCTAATGAAGTACATGGTCAGTAGTGCAAAACAACCACAAAACTATCCTATTTATTCTGTAAATTTTTATATGGATTCCTTCATTTTAAGTAATGCATATTCTGGCATAGATAAAAACACAGCTTTAAAACAGAAACATAAAGAAGTTGACAATGACAATATATTTCATGAATCAAAATGGCACTTAGAATTTGATGGCTCAATGAACATATTAGGATGAGGAGAAATATTTTCGATCCATAGCATGGAAAATAATCATTTAGAAGGTCATTCCTCTAGATTAAACTTTAAATGTACAAAAAACATGGCAGAGTATGAAGCTTTAATCTTAGGACTGCAGATTGTTATAAATCTAAGAGGAAAAATTGTTTCTACCATGTGAGACTCGGAGTTAATCATAAAACAAATAAGAGGAGAGTATTCTAAGTATAATCCTAGACTAACCCAATAAAGATAAACAATTTTAGATCTGATTAAAGAGTTGCTTGAAATTGACTTTTCTATAATTCCTAGAAAACAGAACATGTAGGCACACAGTTTGGCTACTTTTTCTAGCACCTGCAAATTGCCTTTTCATCCAAATCACCAATATACAACAAAGGTAAGACATAGGCCTACTATATCAGACAACTTGAAATATTGGCAGATATTTTCACAAGATGCTCAAATCTATAATTTTATTAATGTTGAGGGAGAATTCCAAAATTGTAACATAGCTATTGATTGTATAGTAGATGATAAAATAGATAGTGAGATAGATGTAAATAATTTAGATTTGACTGAACCCATTAAATTCACTCAAGTAGAAATAAATAAATTAGAAACTATAGAAATAGAAGAAATAGAAAATGATGATTTTGATATTTTAAACCTTAAAAATAACTTTTTACCTAAGGGATTAGCTCCATTAGAAGATCTTTTTGATTCAAATGATGTAGCAAGAAAACAAAAAATAGAACCATTAAGATCAGACATAGAAGAATGTAACATAGGAACAGAACAAAAGCCCAAGCTTATCAAACTTTCCAAAGCACTACCTCAAGATGAAAAACTAAAATACATAGCTTTGTTCAAAGAATTTCAAGATGTCTTCGCTTGGAGTTATGAAGAACTTAAATCTTATGACAAAATCATAATACAACATAAAATACCTATCAAAGAAGATCAGTAACCATTTAAATAGAATATTAGGAGAATCAATCCTATTCTTATGCCTTCAATTGAAAAATAAGTTAAAAGGATGTATGAAGCACAGATCATTGCAGCTATCAGATATTTTGATTGGGTTTCAAACTTAATTTCCACTAGGAATAAAACATTGGAAATCAAACTTTGTGTTGATTTCTGGAACTTAAACAAAGTGTCCCTAAAAGATAACTATCCTCTCCCCAAAATGGACCATATTTTACAGAGGGTAGTAGGATCATCCAATATTTCATTGCTTAATGGATTATCTGGATATAATCAAATCTTAGTTCAACCAGAAGACCAACCAAAGACAACATTTACTACTCCCTGAAGTACTTTCATGTATTTTAAAATGCCTTTTGGATTAATGAATGCAAGAGTTGCATTTCATAGAGCTATGGACATAGCTTTCGCCAAAGAAATTCATGATTTTCTTGTCATTTATCTAGATGATATCAATGTATTCTAAAAAATAGACAATGAACATCTAGATCATTTGAAACAAGTGTTCATTAAATGCAAAAAATTTGGTATTTCTTTAAATCCCAAAAAGACACTCTTTGGCCTTGAAGAAGGTAAAAGTTTAGGACACATAATCTCAAAAGAGGGAATTAGGATAGATCTGGATAGAAAAGGGGTCATTTTGAACATAAGTCATCCTAGAAATATCAAGGAATTATAGGAATTCTTAGGTAAAATCAATTTCCTTAGAAGATTCATTTCTAATTTAGCAGAATTAACTAGAGAACTGAATAACATGTTAAAGCAAGACTCGGACCTTAAATTGATAGTAGAGGCCAAAAAATCCTTCGAATCAATCAAACAAGCCCTTACAAGAACACATGTCCTAATAAGTCCAAATTTCCAAAAATATCTTATCATTTTTTTCTTTTGCTTTAGAACATACCATTGCAGCAGTCTTTTTGCAAAAGAATGATCAGGGTTATGAACAACCCATTGCTTTTTTCAGAAAATCCTTAAGAGATGCAACACTAATGTACAACATAATGGACAAACAAGCACTTGCTTTAGTGAAGGCTATTAAAGCTTTTAGAGTGTACATTTTATACTCGCACATCATTACATATGTTCCAAATTCAGTAGTAAAGGACATTCTGACTCAGAATGGGCCTAATGGTAAGAGAGGCAAATGAATTGCCACTATTTTGAAATATGACATTGAAATTAAGCCCACAAAACTCATTAAAGGCCAAGGTTTAGCCAAACTCATGGCTGAATCAAACTTTCAGGCCTTAGATATAAATTTTATTTCTCAATTAGATGATCAAGAAGAGATGGCAACTCCACAGATCAATGAACCTTTTTTAGATTCACCTTTGTATGCAGATGTCATATTTGTTTTACTAAACTTACAAGATCCTCTTGGCTTTTCTAGAACTAAAGGTAGATTCCTAAAGTTAAAATCAATGAAATATTGTATGATATATAATGCTTTGTTTTGGAAAGATCATGGTGGCATTATATTAAACTGTTTACTGAAATATGAAGCTGATAAAGTTATGTAAGAGTTTCATGCAGGTGACTATGGAGGGCACCTTTACTGGAAATCAACTACTGATAAAATCTTGAGGGCAGGTTTTTACTGGCCCACTCTTTTTGCAGATGTTAAAAATTATGCGACCTCCTCTCACAAATGCCATATCTTTGAAGGGAAGAAAAAACTATTACCTTTACCCCTCAAACCCATCTCCACAAAAATTCCATTTGAGAAATGGGGTTTAGACTTCATTGGTGAAATTCACCAACCCTCCTTAGCCCAGCATAAATGGATTTTGATAGCCACTGATTATTTCACCAAGTGGATAGAAGCCATTCCTTCTAGACAAGCCACTAATTTTTTCATCATCTCATTCCTTAAAAATAATATATTTTTTAGATTTGGATTCCCTCAAAATCTCATTGTTGATAATGCAGCTACTTTCAAATCTAATAAAATGATTGACTTCTGTAACAAATACCACATTAACCTTTGCCATTCCACTACCTATTACCCTCAAGGTAATGGACTTGCAGAATCCTCAGAAAATAACTTGGTTAATATCATCAAAAAAATGTTAAAAGGCAACAAAAAGACCTGGAACAAAAGGTTGGTTAATGCCTTATGGGCAGACATAATAACAACAAAGAATTCCATTGGTACATCTCCTTATCAACTAGTATATGGAATGGATGTTGTTTTTCCATCCTCTTTGGGAGTGCCAGGATCTAAGAACTGCAAGTTGAACCCAATGATATCCAGAGAAGGATAAATCATACCATACATTTGCAACAAACCAAGGAAGAATTCTATGTCAAATCATAAGTTATCCAAGATAAAATCAAAAATATATTTGACAATAAAACAAAAGAAGGTGATTTTTACATAGGTGATAAAGTGCTTAAATGGGATTCTAGAAGAGAAGATAAAGGAAAGCATGGTAAATTTGATTTTGTATGGAAAGGCCCATATATCATTTATGGTTACAGAGGTAACAATGCATTCTTTTTGGAGGAGTTAGATGGATCAGATCTGCCAGGTGGACCTATCAATGGCAAAATGTTGAAGCATTATTTTTCTCCAGATTAATCGTAATACACTTTATTTACTTTGCTCATTGTACATAACATTGTAAATCATAGATTGGATTGATGTTTTTCTGACAAAGTTGCAGCTCGAAGAGAAGGCCCTAAGATATGAAAGATAAAGTATCATAAGTATGAATAAATCAGAGCTTAGAAAATCGTTACAAGGCAAGCAGAGTCAAATTTACAAGGCTACTAATGTTAAAGTTCTTGACATTTCACCAAGAAATGCCATTACCAAGTGGAGCCACTGTTAGGGTCCTATAATAATAGGATTCATAATTTTGAATTGACTATGTCTTAGTATTGTAATATTGTACATACTTTTCTTTCTGCAAATTGTTTTTCCATATTAAAAAATGTAAAGAGGGTAAGTCCTAAAAGAAAAATAGAAATTCTGAAAGAAAAATATCAAAAAAGAAAATAAAATATGAACCCCACCAAAAAATAGATAAAAATATATCCTTAAAGTGATGCAAATTCAAATGCCACTACTTTTTAATTTACTTTCCAAAATAAGATTGTGTGTAGCTTTTCAAAAATGCCACAATCCATGATGGTCAAATAACTTTATCTTGACTTATTCATGTTTTAAATTTCATGCTGGTAGTTAGAGAATAAATATCTAGCCAAACTGTTTAATCTTAGCAGATCAGTAGTTAGGTAGAGAATAATAATGAGCTCAATAGTTTAATCTGAGCCATTGGAAGTCATAAGGTTAGAATTATATAGTTTTCTTATTTAAAAAGAAAATCAAACGGCCTGCAAGCTCAAATGCACCCAATAAATGAAGAAAAAATGTTAGGGCAAATGATGGGTAGGCAGAAGCAGTTTTCACAAAGCATGGATAGCAGAAATCCATCATTTCATATTATTAACTTCCTTCTAAACTCATTTCCCTTGTAAAAATACCCCTTCCCCTTCATATTAACATTTCCCCATTACTTCACTCATTTTCCCTTACTAATACCATTCCCCTAGTTAAAAACACATTCATTTTTTGAAAAAAGTAATTTCCCTTACTAATTTCTCTTTTTCCCATTACAACACACTTAAATACATTTATCCAAAGTATTTTTTTAAAATAATGTCAGGCCCCACTACTAAATCCCATATCAATGTTATTTTAATTCATTTTTACTTTGTTTTAAATATCTCGCATATATATTTTATTAACTTCCCATATAAAACTAATTCCTGCATATATTACATTATTAATCCCCATATGCATTAACTCCCGTTTATATACATTTCCCCAACCTCTTATTTTATTTATAACTTATAGTTTAATTTTCCCTGTATTTGATATATCTTGGTCCTACCTTATAACTCCACTTTATATAAACCTTTTCACATATCATATAACCTTATCACTATAGTTTAAACCCTGCCTATTGCTTATATCACATAACTCATCACATATCTTAACCTAGGCCCCACCTCCTATCAAATCCCCAATGAATCCTTCTAATTTTCCCATTCGTTCAATAACGATTCATTAGATCAAATGGCCAATACCCTTTATCGCATTTCCGGTTGCCCGATCATTAACCGTATTAGGGGCTTTTGAAATAAGTTGTTTTCGTAGCCTCACTCCATCCTACATGGTAGCCTTTTATTCCATCGCATCCTCATGCTAAAAACCATTTACCAGCTTTTGCCGATGCGAAAACCGCCAAATGGTATTCCTGCTCGTTGCAACGAAAACCACCCTTCCATTTGAAATTAACCCTGCGCCCAAATTTTAACCACTGATTGGTTAAAAAGAAATAAGACCGCCCATTCAGTATTTTCACCATTTATGTTCATATTTGCGTAAATAAAAATATACCGACCTATTTCTGAGCCAAAGAATCTCTATCGAACTGTTGTTAAGCCATTTCACAATAGAATTCAACCCTTTTTCTACTAAAGTTGTTGTAGACTCCAATTTGAAGAAATATAATACCAAAAAAGCCTTTGTTACATTCAGAACCTCCTCTGTAAATAGAAATGACCCATTCCATGTATTCCTCAGTGCAAATGCCTGTTCTTAAGCAAAGAAAGTAATCCTTTAATCAATTGAAGCTTTGCAGACCACAGAAAGGCTATTTTTTCATCCAAACCCCTTTCTACAGACCTAATTCAACTGTTCACAGTAGTTCTAAGGGCCTGATATTATTTATTGATCACAGACAGTAATTAATTGATAAAACTAAATAAATATGGCTTCATAATTTATTGTAACAGTCAATCCCATGCAACCTCCAGTTATTTATATGGTGCAAACCCCCCTTGCAGACAAAGACTTCAAAATCAGTGACCCTGTCATTGATTTCAACCTCCTTGAGCTCCACTTATAGAGCCATGATAAGTCAATTGACTAAGTTGATTATGTTTTCCTTTGGGAGTCAAATTTTCCCAAGTATATTGTCCCACAGACCTTCCATTTTCCAAATGCTATCAAATTCTATCAAACCAATTATTTTCCTGATCAAAGAGCCATTGTAACCCCTGGAAAAGAGATTTTATTCACCATCACAGCTGAATCAATCAACCAAATGCTACAAATCCACCCCAAGCCTAATGAATCTCCACTATCTATTGACATCCTCACTAAATTGTATTTAAAGATGGACTTCCCCAAGAGGTTCCAAATATTCCAAACATTCATTCCCTCATCAGTAGAAACTCCCAAGACTAACCATCCTTATCCAGCTTCTATATTTTCTGAGAGAACTAAGCATATCATCAAAATGTTGTCATGTATTCTGGTTTATTTCACTGATGACCATGTTGATGCTTCAGTCCTAGGTTTTATGTCTATTTTCTCCCCTGGTGAGCCTCCTGCTTCTACATTCAATTTTTCCCAGTACCTCTCTGATACAATCCATGAATAGATGGTTAAATTACCAGAGGAGGGAGTGTTCAAGTATTCATCTATTTTTTTCCATATGTTCCTATACTTTCAATCTAAAATATTTGAAATAAATCTTCAAAAACTGAATGTTTAAGGTAATCCTTAGTCAGTAATATTTTGGACTTCATTAATCAAGAAAGATTCCAAATATTTCACATACAAATACGTCATTGACTCATTCATCTATCCAATTTTCAACATGTTGAACAACAACATTCAACCAAGAGCTAGTGATGAGACAAAAAAGGTCTTTTAGTTATCAGAACACAGTAAGACAGGAAATTGGTATCTTTACCAAAACCACACTGAGATTAGGGTATATGGATCTCAACTCACTCCATATAAACTTCCAAAATACCTCCCAATGAGTTTATTTGCACTTGAATATATCAGACAGATCCTTAAGTCTGATGAAGTGAATTTCTTTTGAGCCAAGAAGAAAACACAATTTAAAATAAAAAACCAGATTGGTCCCTTCATCTGCAATAATAGGACTGTTGGTCAATAGGCAGAAAAGTGTCTTCAGGAATTTAAGTTTAGTGAGAGCTTCAAATGGAATTATGATCCTTTAGGACTTATCAGCCAGTTAAGAATAAAATTTAAACTAACTCCTTTTGTCCATGAGTCCAAGCCAGACATTTAGAAATACTCCAATCAGTCTGAATGGTTGGAGAACACTTTGAAAGAGGCAGAGAAGCAAGGTGATACTAGTTCCATCTTGAAAACTCTAGCCCCACAAGATAGGAACTCCAAAAGAGTCAGAGAAGAAGGATCAGGTTTTTCCTGATGATGAGTCTTGATTTAGACTCAAAACATCGACGGAAAATGAAGATTGTGGACATTATGAATTTTATATCTAAAAATATACACCACAAAAACCTCCAATCTATCAAGAAGGATCATACTCAGCTCAAACCACCACTGAAAAAAAATAAAATTTATGTACCGAAAGAAGCTCAAATTAAATCCTGTAAATGAACAAGTTGAAACAATTGAGCTTATTGACACATAGATAGTGGTAAAATACAATGCACCTCCAGGAGTTTCAGAGGAAACTCACTATCCTTCAACATCTAACACTCAAATCATTCAAAAGTAGCATAGTGTTGAAGTGTCTTCATCGAGTAAACCAGCAGATAAATATCAGGATATCATGCAAGAGTACAAAGAAATAAAACTCAGGAATGAGGCATTAAAAGCAGATACTTATGCACAATACTGGAAACAAAAACCTAGTGACCAAAGCAAGTTACTTTTATCATTTGACTACAAGACCAGGAAGATGCAGATGACCTTTTTGGAGCCCAAAGTGAAACATCCAAAGTCATCAACAGATTATAAGAATACATCATATGAAGTTCAAGCCAAAGATCTTCATCCTATAGATCAAATAAAATTTCATAAGCAAGTCGGTGAAATGTTGTATTCTACCATGACCAATAAATCCATGAGTGTAAAAAAGCTGCAAAATACTCTAGAAAACATCAGACGTCAGCTAAATCTAGAAAAGGCTTCCTCACAAGCCAAAGACAACATAATCAAATCACTAGAAGAACTGGTCATAGAAGTGGGATATGATCCCAAGAATATTAATGTTGCAGAAGAACTTATTAAGAAAAAGAATGCAGACATTTCTGCATTGAAGAAACATCTCAAATTTCCTCCTATTGAACATCCACAGGCCAAAGAAGTATTATAGGATGAAAGAAAAAAATACGAGATGATGAACCTCATTCTTCAGTTAACTACCTAGTTTAAAGAAATGGAAAATGAGATGGATAACTTAGTACAGCAGAAAAAGGCCAGCATGGAAGCAATACATGCCATTGCTATTCCTACAGTTACTATAGCAGTTCCTTCTACTTTAGTAGCTACATTGGCCACAACATTTCCAGTAGCTACAACACTTCCCACTACATCAGTAACTACATCAGCTACATAATCATCTTCAGCAGCAGCTCATCCAAGTGATGAAGCAGGTAAACTGGTGAAAGCTATGCAGGAAATGTCCATACATACTAATGAAATAAATAGACTTAAAGAACAGTTAAAAATTCTAGAGGATGAGAAAAATATAGTTCAAATCATGCATAAAAATGAAGTACAAAAGTCAAACAGATTGACTCAGAAAGTTCAGAAGTTGGAGAAAGAATTAACATTGAAAGAACCACTTACCGAAGCCAAGCAACAGTTGTGGGCCAATATAATTGAATCACTAAAACAATATACTTAGGAATTTTTTTGGATTTATATCACCTATAGGCTAAATTTCCTTTTCTTTTATAGGATGTGCTTTCTTGTATTATATTAGAATCACTATATAGTTAGTTTATACTTGACACCATTAGACTAGGTGTTTGCATAATTTTTGTTACTCTTTTTCTCCTATCATGATTTAGTCCTTAGTGTCATCATTTTATTGACATCATTGTGCCCCCTACATATTTTTCGTGGATAATTTGAGGCCTTCACCGTCAGTTTCCAATAGGACATGTTACTCCTACCATCATGTTAGACTTTATCCTCCCAGTTCCCCATCGAGTCCCCATTATGACTCTAGTTCTACTAATTCATCTAGTTCTTCCTTTGATTCTATGTCTTCTCAGCCTTGTATTGTCACCATGTCAGGCACCAATGGAGGTGCGGGAAACTAAGGTAGTAACCTGGGTAACCCAACCAGTGGAACCTCTTTCAGTATGGTCACTCCTACTCCATTTATACCTTTCATGGATGGTTTGAGTCTCCCCGATTTTAACTAGTTAATCATTGACTCTCTTTTCCATAACCCCAATTGGCTAGTTATTCCTACCAAAATTCCTTCATACATACCCAAGTTTGAAGGATATACTGGAGAATACCCAAAAATCATGTTCCCTCATTTCATATGCGGAGTTCATCTAATTTGATCACTAAAGACTCCACTCATATTTGTCTATTTCAATGCATGCTTACTAGAGCTACTTCTAAGTGGTATGTCGATCAACCCAACACCACTCATTCCATTTTTGCGAGTATTTATGAATCTTTCCTCTCTTATTTTCAGTTACCTCTCCATTATGAGACTAGTACCAAACTCTTGAATTCTTTCCGTCAAAATTTTTTCACTCGCTTATCTAACCATGTCCAAGAATGGCACAAAAAGAGGAGCATGTGTAAGGCCCCTAAATTCGAAGATCTTGTTTATATGGATTGGTTCCTTAGATCACTTTTGACCCCCATAAGTAAATATGTCACTTCACACTTCCCTCAATATGAAGAAGATGTGCTCCAGGTAGCTTTGAAATATGAGATGATCTATGCTTAATTGGGTTATTATTATGATATTGTCCTTGATTTGCCTCGATCTAGTGCTTTGAATGCATCGGGGGCATCACATGTTGCAAACGGTATCTCTAGATCCATTTCACACCCTCACCCGCAACCATATACTCTATCTTCGATTAGTAAAGGTCAACCCTAGGGGGGAACTAGTTCCTCTTAAAATCATCCCCCTCCGCAAGGAAACCCTTATCTAGGTCAAAGCATGTCATATGCATATTCCCAACTGCATCAGCAGATGCCAGGGCTAGTTGTTTCTCAACCTGTTTATCTAAAAGTTTCCCCTCCTTATTTTCCATATGTTTGACAAAAAAATATATTATATATTAAAATATTCATATCATAGTCATCCTGCCTTGAATTTTTTATCACCAAAAAGTGATCACCTAACCATTTCTAACTAGGTGGATCAAATTAAACCATGTAAGTTTAATTTTATCATCGTAAAATCACTTTCAATATAGGAAATAATTTGGTAAAACATTTTTTTTAAATTATATATGATTAAAATTAAAAAACCCCATGAGAATAATTCAATAAATCATTAGTTATTTAATTTTCTCTAGGAACAATTATTAATTCATTGTTTGATAATTATTTCTTCTCACATTTGACTAAATCACCTAGGAATAATTAAATACATCATTATTAATTTATTATTCCTTAACTCCATTTTTGGAATAATTGTTAAATCACTATTTAATAATTGTTTCATTTTCACACCTTTCTTAATCTCTGCGAAATAATTAATAAATCATTTTATTTGTTAATTATTTATAAATACATATATTTGACCATTTTAAATCTTTTCGCTCTCCAAAATATAATAAAGTATTCCTAACGGTTAGGTATTTATTTTTGTCAATAATATTTTATTATTCTCAATTTTCGAGATCAACCCAATACTTTGTTATAAATAAGAGGGGTTTTCATTCATTTTTCACCATGATCATTATCATCATCACCATTAACGTCTTTTTGCATTCGAGCTCTCATTAGAGTTCTAAAAATTGTTTTGGTTTTTCACATATTGAGAGAGGAAGATCAATCATTGAAGTGTTAAGGACATCAAAGTACCCATCCCATGGAGGGGGATTTGTGACCCTTTTTTAAATATCATTCACCAAGTGCTATCAATAAAGGATGTATTTATTCAAACGAATCTCCATAATTGTGTTATTACATTAGATTTGTTGTGTTGTTTATTATTTTAGATCACATACATATCTTTTTCGGCGGGTTTTTATCACATTATTATTGAAGATATGAAGTATAAGTAGCCACAATTGTTGGTAGGGCCACTTGTCATCTATGACTTAATTGAGATATTTTTGGTACAAATTCCAAGAAATTTCATATTAACTAAATCAATGAGAACAATTCTAGTCAATTTGACATGAAACTTGTTTCATAAACACAAATAATAATGAAACAGTAAAAGAAAACTAAACAGAGCAATTGAAATGTATTCTAAAATGACCAATCTTCGATACTAGAGACATGCTCATGGAACTTCAATTTAAAATAGAAAAACTAAATACTTTAATCACAAAACCTTGATAATATATATCATAAAGTAAGGCAACTAAATTAAACTAATGTTGGTGAATAGGAATCAAGTCCAGATTTCAAAACACCATTAATTGTTGTAAACACAAGTAGAAGGAAGAAATTATTCATCAATGATACATTAATAATTCACTCAATCAACAACAGATATGTGTATCAGGTACATGCAGATATAATAATGTAAAAATAGGTCTTTATGTCATCGGCCTCCTCTAAACAATAAATAGGGACTTAAATAAAATTTTACAAAAATTAATTGTTAATTTAATTGTTATGTAGAATTGTGATCTATGGATAAACCAAATTCCCTAAGTGTGGTGTTTATCACTAAGAACAATAGAGGAAAGAATAACTATCACTTTCTCTAAAACAAGTAGATATATAGAATGGGAAATGAGCCTACTTGTGATTCTTTTGCTTCTTATTCTGCTTCTGTCTTTTTGTCATCGCTCTCAATCCAATCCTAGTCGCTATATTGATTCCTGTAAACACAAACAGAGAACATAAAACAACATACTAGATATATCTACTTATCTTACTCAAATAAAATCGATTAGATATGAAATACATACACCATTCAAGAATACATTGCACAATAAATAGAGATATATGTATGGGAAAATGAGCAGCAATCTTTATTAAAGAGTAGAAGGGGGAGATTACAACCAATGGAATGATTTGTTGTCAGCCTGCTCCAGCTCCAGATTCATACCAGAAACATATCATTAATTTCACTCTCTTATCAAATTAGAATCCAACAACATAAATTTACCAAATTTGTTCCTTCCCTAGCACTAGGATGAGTGCTCCATTTATAGGGAAACTAATGGTAGTTTCTCAACGAATGACTTTCCAATTATAGGCAAGACATGTTTCCAAGTTTATAGGTGTTAGATGGACACTTGGATTCAAATTTTGACATATATGGACTATTCTAGAAGGTACTAGCCATGTGGATATTTCCAGAACAATGAGAATTCCGATCCCAGGTGACCAACGCACCCTTGAGTGTCGAGAAGTGCACTGCAATGCACCCTTGAATGGAGGATTTTTCACTACAACACAGCTAGTCCCTTTCACATGAGTTTTGGTGAGTCAGTAAGTTATATAAAATATACTTCAAACCTTGGAAAACTCACAATAGAAGCCATGAATGAAATATATTCACTTATGGCATTAGTCCTGGGGATGATGTCCACTTTGACCAGGTCATGGGAAACGATGTCCAAATTGACCTATAATAGCTTCCCCATAAAGCATGAAGTCAAAATAATAATAGTATTGGGATGAGATGCTTTACAATGTGATGAGATAGAACTGAAGTGGACGGTGACATGCATCAATCTTACAATACAGTACATCATGATATTTTTCATTTTGATCACAAATTTCCGAGGGAGGCATTCCCATGATCAACACATAAACTATCTAATAACATGTACATAGTTTAGAAAGTCATTTACATTGTAATTTTTCCCAATATAGACATGCCTACAGATATAGACCCATGTTCAGATGACGATATGTATGTAAAGCCATCATACAGATGATGTGTACAAAAATCATAAAATCGCAACCCGGATGGATGAAACTAGATCTAAGGTCTTCTTATCTCGTTCATTCAAATTTCAGGTACGAGTCTAACCATTTGAATATATGATTTGTATTCAAACATGAGAAGACATCGCTTGATTACCAACCAATGATGTGAGTTGTTAACAAGCGCGAGAGAGCCACCATTGAGGTTAATGGCTCTAAAGGTACTGAAGTACAGTTTGTAAGGAGTGAATAGATGATTTGACGTCGAATGCTAAAAAAAATCTTTCGGTCAAAGGTCTAGAAGAGAGAGGCTTTTCGATGATGTAAAAAGCCTCAGGGTACTAGAAGATGTTTCTAAGTAAACATCCTGGATGATGAGATGATGTCAACAGGAAGTGACTTTATCGCGAAACGGGAGTTACTAGTTTTAGAGACAAAATGTGACTTGATATAGCAATGTTCAAGGATGACTGTCATGAAAATGAAGGTTTATGATTAGTGCAGAAGGATGAGGATTCACTAGATGACTTCTCTTGAACATATCAATGACATTGAGATGAGTTCGTAGCATTGACCCAAAACCGATGTGAAGGTATGATGAACCGTAGGTATGAATGAATTGTCAAGAAGATTATCCAACCCAAAAAGTCACAATATGGAGTGAAAGTGTCATGTTCAAGAGCGACTTGCTACCATAAAGTGTTATGTTCTCTTTCCCAAATTTTCCCTAGTCATTTGTCGACCAGTACCTCTTTATTTTTTAACAATCTTGAGGAGGATAACATATGCTTGATATATAATTCAATCCTTCGGGTGAATGCATTACTATTTAATAATTTAACGAATATAGTGATAATGAAACTCGATTCCTTCCATGATCAACAAGCCCATCTCTATTTTATTTTTTAATGAGCCTAACGACAGTGAAATCCTGGTCCTTTTTCATATTTAAAGAGTTTGAAAAAGAGGAAAAAATAAAACTCCATGAGTCCTTTTTCGTAAATTTGTCACTTAGGTTTGAAAAAGTGTAAAATGATACCTGAGAGAACCTCCTATCCATGTTCGGCGAAGGTTTTCCTTTTTAAAAAATAATACATCTCAATCCTGAAAAGGGTTAAACATATACTGAGTAGATCTCATTTCATTTAATTTTACTAGCTCAGAAAGACAAGTGCTCTTCAATATTCAGAAACAGAAAAAAGTGTGCTTCAAGTTGTTTTTCATTTTTATCAAAGCTTGAAAAATAAGGATAAAAGTATTCTTTGTGGTCAAATCATTCTTAAATAAGTGTGCATGACTAATCTGATGTATGAGCTGTAAAACATATTCAGAACACCATCAAACGTATTAAAAATACCTATTTCATAGAAAAAAATGAATGAAAACCATAGGCACAACATTAAATATGATTTGGAATAATAAAAATTTGAAAGAGTTTTTACTATTCATTTTTACCATTTGAAAGTACCATTTGAGAAATAGGAGTTCTAAACCGGTTTTGGCCCCCGAACTTCAGCAGTTGATTGCGACAAATTATGTGGATGATTTTCCTCACCATTCGATCTAGGTTGGAGCTATGAACCTTCTCTTTCCTTCAGTAGCATTTATGTTTCATTTCATTGCAATTTTTTAGGGTTTTGAGTCCCTTAGGGAAAATATACTATGATCAGAGGGCAACGCACCCTTCAATTTCAAAAGGTGCATTGAAGTGCATTGAAATTGAAGTCCAAGTGCATATGCAAGACACTGTCCCTTGACCTCGGGTGCGTTGGGTGCAATTTCCATTCTTGTTTTTTATTGTGTGCCCAAAATTTTCCAAGTTTTATGCATGAAAAGGATCCTAATGAGTCTTATGATTATGTTTCAGGTATTCATTAGACCAAAATTATGATTACATGGAGGGAAGAGAACATGAGGAATAGAACATGATTTCCCAAAATTATTCGGGTACAGTGAGAGCCCTCATAGACTGCGGGTTGTCAAATTACTTCAGATTATCGAGTATGAGGAAACAAAGGGAAATATTGAAGTTTCTTGTTTGTTCATGGGATCCAGTAATACATGATTTTTACATTGGATAAAAATTGGTCCCAATATTAGCGGAGGATATTTATTTTCTCACAGGATTATCGAGGCGAGGTCCGCCCATTTCTCTTTTAGGGTCTGCTCTTGGAGGAGAGTTAGTGAGAGATTACATATTGCATTATTGTAATCCAGGGACTGAACCTAGTAAGGATGTGAAAATGAAAATCTGTGATGTATGTGATTCGCCTTTGAGGACCATCCTATTCATTATCGTAAAGATTTTCGGTTCTGTTACACTACATGTGGCAAATAGATCATACATGTAGTATGTACTAGAGTGCTTGGAACCAATAGTATTTAACTGGGCTAAATCTATCCTCTTTCATATGAAAGAATAGTTGACCAAGGAAAAGGGAGGAAGGAAGAATAATTTCAACTATGGCTTGATCCTAATCTCCTTTGCCTTAGATCAAATTCCATTGCTGCAACCTCAACATGTCACACTAGGTATATCTAGCCCTAGAGATCCACAGATGCAGAGATGGGTAGAGTTGATGGCTAGAAATGCTGGCCAATTGACCATCATATTCTTGACTGCATTCTTTTCCTAGTTTAGATGACAGATGATCACCTTCGATGACTATGCATATGCAGGAGTAGACTTCCGAAGATATCCAGACTTGATTCTACCAGATGACGCTCAATAGGGTGCAATTGGTAAGAATTTTTTGACCATGTTTATTTTATTTTATTAAGGTTTATACATTTTTTTGTATTTTATGTTTCCCAAGACTAAACTAAAGTTTTGATGTATGAAAATTTAGTTTGAGTTCGACCAGTGGGTTAGCCAGAGTAGAGAGCATATGAGCCAGCAGAGAGGGTTGTCAAGAGGGAAGTTCTTTGGGATCTAGATATGACCGAGACCCTTGCTAAGCTACAACAACACATAGAGGGATTGACTCTTGGGATTCCAGATTTTCGGCTCGAAGAGTTACCCATGAGGTTGCAATGCCACACTATTGGCATTCCTAACCATTGGATGTGGTTATTGCGTAGGATTGTTAGATCAATAGCTTGTTATCATGAGCATCACTAATTTACTTTGAAATTTTGCATACATTTTGAGGTTAGATGACCAATGTGTCATGGGCACAAATTTTTTAAAACCCTATAACTATATCTCTATTTTTTTCAGTGCTTTCCTATGTTTATTGTGCAATCCTATTCAATTATGTGATGTGAATTGAAAATATGTCTTTACATGTGTTGCAAATGTCTGTTTATAACATAATTCTCCAAGGAATTAGTTAATGTGTTCAAGTTTCTAGAAATGTGTTGATATTGAATGAAATCAAAATTTCTTTCCAAAGGTCGAACTCTTAGGAACATATGATGCAGTGTTGGATTTCTGACAGTATAAACACTAGTAAGTTGCAGTACCACAAATTGTGAGTATAACCTAATGATGATGCAGTTAATATCAAATGAAATGGAATAGAGAGATGTTTGATCAACGCAGTATACTCAACGATATTTGATATTTATTGTATATCGACTGATAAAAATCCCTTGAAAACTCACTAACTCGCCGTTCAGAGCGAAAATGGCTCACGTTGCAGAGGATATATTTTGCGTACTATGACTAGCACCATCAGCATACCCAATGATTGTTTCCAATTATTCAGACATTTGCGATGAAATGTAAAGAGGATTATCAACTTCAAGAAAACTTTACAGAAACAACCTAAGATGGTAAATGAAAATGAAAATCATATATACAATATAATACAAAAGTTTACTACACTCATGTTTAAGCATAGTAACGTTTGAGATACAACCCATTCTGGGGTTATGCCAATGGAATTCCATCATAATCTACCAACTCATAGGTGTCCTTAGCAAGAAATATTTAGAAAATATAGGGTCCATGCCATAATGGCTCAAATTTTCATGTACCAATTACATCAGCTTCCTGATCATAATGTAAGACTAGGTTACCCTCGGAGAAGATGCGAGGTTGGACAAGTTTCTTGTATTGTGCCTTTATATGTCTCTTATGCGCTTCTTCAGAAGAGGTGTTAGTAACAAGTCAACGACGAGTTTTAATGATGGTATTTCACGTTGGATCGGCAATATAGCTTCCATACCATACACCAATTGAAAGGGGGTAAATCCGGTTGTGTTTCTCACCGAGTTTTGGTATTCCCACAAAGCCAAATATAGCATCAAATGTCTTTATGAACTCCTATCATTTGCTGAAGAATTTGTTTAAGAATCTTCGTTACCAGAATTTTGAGGTCTAAAATGGGCCTCCTAAGAAAAATGTACAACCAAAATAAACTTTATAAGAACCAATAGGATTCAAGATGATGATGTCAACCATGGGGGATGATTCACCATTTTTTAAGTAAAAGGGTAAAAAATTAAAAAATAATAAAATAATAAAACTACTTTTTCAACTCGTATTTTCAACTTATCTCCCAAATGTTTTACTCAAATTTTGAGTAGAAGTACTTGTTGGATGCAAAATTTAATTCCTCATCCAAGGAGAACCCATGTTTCATACTTTTGATGGATTATGCTACACAAAAAAATGGGAAATACATGAAAAACATGATTGCAATCACATTTTTCATGTATTTCTCATTTTTTGTGTAGCTGAATCCATCGAAAGTATGCAACATGGGTAATCCTTGGATGAGGAATTAAATTTTTCATTCAAAGAGTACTCATGCTCAAAATGTGAGTAAAAAAATTGGGAGATAAGTTGAAAATACAAGTTGAAAAAGTAGTGCTTTATTTTTTCCCTCTAAAATTTGACGATGTAATCAAATCTTATTTTATTTTTTCCACTATTATTTTATAATTTCCTTAGGGGACCCATTTTAGACCTGAAAATTCCCCTAATGCCTAATAGCTTCAACTTTTCCATTGGGTTGTGGATAATAAGGAGTAGAACCATCATGTGACAGTCCTAATTTGGTAGTCAACTCATTCATCATGTGATTGCAAAAATTCTTACCTTGATCTGTGACTATAGCCTGTGGAACACCAAACCGTGAGATGACATGATTGAAAAAGAATAATGCAGTTGTTTTTCCTATGTTATTGAATGTAGACATCACTTCATACCAGTTGGTAAAGTATTCTACTGTGACAATAATATAACCATGACCCTCAAACAACAAGGATTGCAGGTCATGAAGTCAATGCCCCATTTTGCAAATGGTCCCACAGCGATAACAAGATGCATTGACGCTGGAGGTTTGTGGATTTTACGATCAAATATCTGGCACGCATGAAAACTTCTAACCGTGAGGATGCAGTCATAAAATATGGTAGGACAAAAGTAACTGGTGCAGAGTATCTTCTGCGCATTAGATTATCCAGACAAGTGTCCACCACAAGCCCCAACATGACTATCATTTAGAACCTTTTTGGCCTCCTCATGAGTGAGGCATCTCCTTCAAATCATATTGATACCACGATGATAAAGTGTATTGCCAATGATCAAATAATCTTTGGCTTTGTATCGAATACGTCTTTGTTGAGAGCGAGAGGTATCAGGACAAAAAGTTTGGGTTTGGAGATAAATGATAAAATCCCCATACCAAGGATCAGATGATCCAATTAGAAAAAAATACTCATCAGGAATTGATGGTTCCGATGTAGTAGTAGTACTATCAGAGGGAAGGTCTCATAGAATCTCAGCCAAAACTAAAGACTTCTTTGACTTTTGATGAATTCCAAATCAAATTCCTATAAAATGAGGATCCATTTTGATTATTCCCCCCCCAAAAATTGACGTAACAGAATGTATGTCATGGGGTTGCAATCCGAAATGACAACGGTCTTCTGGAACAGGATATATTGCGAAATATTTGGACAGCTTGAACGGTTTCCAAGGTGACCTTTTCGACGTATGAACACTTCACTTCTGTATCATTGAGATTATGAATCACGTAATATATTGGATGTTCTATCCCATATTTTAGATGGACCAATACCATGGAAATGGTCGTATCAGCCGTGCTGATATATAGGAAATAATCACTCTGATAATTGGGCGGATACATTAATGATGCCCAGACAAGTGTATCCTTGACACCATCAAAAGAAACTTGTGCAACCTTATCCTCATCCCAATGGAAGGGAATTCCATTTTTCAAGAGTCGAGTAAATACCTTAGCCATTTCGGCATAGTTGGGTATGAACCTCCTTAGGAAGTTAGCCTTTCCTTGAAGCTTTTGTAACTGAAGAAAATTTGATGGCGCAGGAAAATCAAGAATGGCCTGGACCTTCAGTGGGTCGATTCAAAATCCTTCTTTTGAGATGACAAATCCTAGAAAATGACCATAACCAACACAAAACACACATTTATGTGGATTGCGGTGTATTTTGTAGTGTTGTCGGTGTAGAAATATATCTCTCAAATGCATCGCGTGATCAGTCTCGTTTCGTGAATGCGTGGGTAGATAATCTAGATAAGGTTGAACAATGTGCTTGATGTCATTGAAAGAAAAATCCATTGCTCTTTAAAATGGGAGTTTCTGATAAGCGAATGTGCCCCAAATGGGAGTTTCTGATAAGCGAATGGGAGTTTCTGATAAGCGAATGTGCCCCAGGGACAGATGAATGTTGTATTTTATTGGTCTTCGAGGTGGATATTGATTTGATTGTAGCTATAAAATCCATCCATTAATGAAAATATTTCACATCCAGCACAATCGTCAATAATTTGGTCGATAAATGGAGTAGTATAGTTGTCTTTTGGAAAAGAAAGACTGACATCCTACTAATCAATGCACACTCTAATTGTCCCTTGTTTATTTATGACAAGAACAATGTTGCAAACCTAATTAGTTAGCGGAACGGGGTAAATGAAACCAGCACGCAAAATTTTTTCAACTTCTTCTTTAATGCATTAGCCTTCTTTAGATGAACAGGATGAAGGCATTGACGTACCAGTTTGACATCAGGGTACATTTTAATGGTGTGTTCAATGATACTAGTATCTATGCCTAGAATTTCCTCATAAGACCAAGAAAATATATCACATAATTCATGAAAGAGAGAGCGATAAGTTTTGAGTTCTGATGGAGAACAAGACACACTGACATGAATGTTTTCTACAAGGCAAGTTTTGGTCGAAATTTCGATAGAAATGGTTCCTTAAATATTTGATAAGTTTTTCTCAAATTCGATTTCATAATGGAAAATAATTCGAAAATAATGTTTTGATGGATGCATGATATATTTCAATAAGATTATCTTCTTTGTAATCTTGAAGATGAGAATGATGATGATGATGTTCCCATGGTTCTCCTTTTGGCATCATGGATTCCACAATGCTCTCATCAGTCAAGAAAGTGGATGAAAAAGGATTATATGGACTACCAAAACCTAATGAACGATCGACCCAAACGATCGGTGATGATGATTTCAGATTCGTCGCCCAAGCCATGTAGATTTATTTCTATGACAACTTAATTGGGTTGGGCAGTAGGAATTCATCCAAGATAACAACTTCAGAATCACCCGTAATCTTCCTTAAGCCAGATGGAGTGGAATATATCATGTAGCAGGTCTCTATACTTGCAATTTATGTCGACGTCGCAGGTGGTGGTAATGCAAAGGTTCCCATTAGGGAAGAATCATTTAAGAGTCCTACACCAATGTTTTAAAGTGCTAGTTGGGGTGTGTGAACTAAAAAAATGATTCCAGTTACTTGGGAACTAGAGGTAAAGAAGGAGAGTTGATTTATGACTGTAACAACACCTTTATGAGGAAAGAAAATCATTCTAAAATATGTTGACATGATCACAGTCATAGCATATACCCATGGCCTTCCGAGTAAAATGTTGTAATCAAGGAGTCGGTCAACGACCTCAACTTCAACATTTATTGTTTTTCCCCTTAGTTCAACATGCATGTTATTGATGATATTGCAAGGCTTATATGTATGACCATCAAAACATTTCAACGTGGTAGGCGATTGAGATAGGCACGGTGAGCCAAGTTTCTTCCAGAAGTTTAGAGACATAATGCAGGTAGATTCTCCCTCATCAATAATAGTACGATGGATGAGGTGATTAAGAAAATTTACTTTCATGGAGAATGCCAATTCTGCTGGTAATTGTGGCACATAGCCCATATGATTAAAGACTGCAAGATTGGAATCTGTCAGATCTATTCCACCAATTATCAACAACAAAGCTTGCTTCAGGGAGGGACAATTTTGAAGTACCACAAGTGTCAACATAGCTGAAGGGGATTGAGCCAAATCTTCAACTATATTATAATTTTCAGCAGCTTGAGCTCGAGGATTGAATGTTGATTTATGAACGACTCCCTTTGGTGGCTTTATTTTTAACTCAAGAATAACAATTGGCAGAATAAATTCTGTAGACAGATTCATGGTCGAGGTAGAAGGTTGATCAGTAGCCTGACTAGCATAATATTTATTTCTCATTGACACCAAAACGTCATTTTTTGGCTTCATGACAGATAGCATAAGTACTTGGAAACTAGAAGTTGGATCCATAACAATCAGATTTGTATCTAGATTCAGAAATGGATATCTCAACACAGCAGATGCATGTGAGGTCTTAGTCAATTTTGAGACTTCGGCGCAGTGAGGATAGTCTCAAACAAAGTGCTCCTCATTACATATTATGCAAGGGCAATGAGGTTTTTGATTTCCAGTTTGTTGATCAGATGATCGTTTCTATGAGGTTGAATTTTTCTTTTTCTTTGATTCCCCCTTTTTCTTACTACTGAGTTTATTTTCACTTTTGCCTTTGTCAAATGGCACGGCATGAATTTCGAAAGAAGGTGTAGGATCAAATGTAGTAGAGTGATGTGTTCTTGCAGTACCAATCATACTATCAATGGCATGAGTCTGTCCTTAGATGGAGGAGGAACAGTAAAATTATATCACGGTGCATTGGGAGTTTTCTCATAGAGCATGCCAGACTGAGTATAAATTAAATCTAAGTATTGGGCACGAACAATGACCTAGTCTTCAGTGATGACGCCACCCTTAGCCACACCCTCGGTGATAGATGGTGGCAAGGACTTAATGAACCACTCAACAAGGAGCTGATCAAGAACAAATGTCTTGACCATTCTACGACGATGACGCAACTCATGAATATGATCATAAATGTGGGTAGCGTTAGTGTGTTTAAAATTGGTCAAGATTTCCATTCTAGTTTCATATCGTATGGGTAACTGGAAGTGGGTCAGAATGGTAGTAGCTAAGGCAGTGAAATTATCAAATGAAGCTCATACTAACTCAATGTACCACTTCACAGCCGGACCAGTCAACGTACACTGGAAAATATGTAGTTGAATGAAGTCATCATTTAAGGAGTTAGATGAACACAACAAGTGATAAGTCATAACATGTGTTGACAGGTCTTCCCCAAGGTTTCCATTGAACTTAGGAATATCCGAGGGTAATTTATGTGGTATCACTGGCCACCAAGGAGCATAGTTGATTGGATCATTTGTAAGCTAGTTATAATCAGGTAATTATAAAGTTTCAAAAAAGGGAAACTATCGATTTAAGCCAGGTTGAGCATAGACAAAGTATGATGGAATTGCTTGGTAAATAGGCCTTTGAGCACCAAAATAAGGAATTTGTTGCTGGTAACCCAGATAGGGGTTGTTTTTATAAGAAAACGCTTGAGGATTCTGTTGAAAAAAAACCTGGGTAAGCTACTTGTTGATAGAATGAGGGTTGTGGAATTTGCACTTGTGGTTTTCAAGGTGTCTGTCCACTACGATTATAGCCCAAAATAGAATAGCTTGGATTTTTTTGTGAATAGGTAAAACCTGTTTTTTCCTGTGACATCCCATAATATGGTAATCCAGCTTGTGAATAAATAATTCCGGATACAGGTGGTTGTTGTAAACCAGTCAAAGGATTTGGAGTATGAGGGCCCAATACTGTAGGGTATTGGGTTGAAGGAATCACTTGACACGGTTGAGGTACAACACTCTAAGCCTGTAACATGGGTAAGGATGTATTAAAAATTGGAGTAGATATGGGTGCAACAGGTTGAACCAGTTGATATGAATGCACAATCGATTGTGGTTGAACAGGTAGAATAGGTTGCCACTGACAAATAATCATTCTGACATTAGTATGACCATATAACGATGGAGTGTTGTCAAAATTGGTGACCATAGGTTGCCCCCTAGCATGAGGAGTGTAATAAGATGGAATATATTTTTCTGAAAATGATGGGAGTCCAATTGAGATTGTACTCGATGGAATATATCCACATGGACCAGCTTGATATTGAAATGAAGATGTATATAAAGGATCAATCCATTTAGTACTCACTAGAGATGTACCAGATATAATATTAAATGATGACATTGGAGAATTCCATGGGTTTGAGGATGCACCAGAGAGGTTCCAGATAAATATTGGTAACCAGGTGGGATGGAAAGGCCACCATATAAATGTGACTCTGGTGATGTGGTGAAAATCGATGGGGTAGAAAGAGCAGGTGTTGTTGCAATTTTAATAGAAGGTACAACCGGAGATGTTGACTTAGCCATCGTCATATGACCCAATGTATACCCTACAGGATCTATGGGAACTCGAATTGACACAGGATTAGAGAAAGCGGTGTGAGGTGATTGAGAAAAATTCTCGTAAAGATAAATCTCTAATCCAAAATGAGATGAAGTCAAAGGTGTTTCGTCTTGTGGTATTTCTTCAATCAAAATCAAACTAGGTGGAAGGATTTCACCATCAGGCCCAAAGTATATCTCAGGTGGTTGATTGCACGATATGGGAGACTCAATGGCTACAATCGATTGTGGAGCGACTGATACAGGAACAAATTCCAATTGTTCAACTTCAGGATCTAGATGTTCTGGTAAAATAACGATGGGATCTGAAACAACTTCTAGTTAAACAACGCCGATTTCGAGAGGTATGGTCTCACTGATTGGATGGACCGTGACCATAGGTAGCTGTGAGGACTCCGTCTCGACAAAAGTGGATGAAATAGGATTTGTAGAAACAAATTGAGATGACTCTGGTATATGTGAGGATGATGTCGCACCAGAGGTACTAATAGTACTGGTTTCAGTAGAACGGTGTCACCTTCACTGACCAGAAATGGCTTCTGGTGGTAAAGGTGGTTTAAGTGCTATTCTACGTGAACGATGGGGAAAGGGATGTTATTCTTCCATGATGACTGATTGATTTTATGAGAAAAAAAATAAACAAAATAAAAGGGTAATTCTAGGAAAATGTTTTACCAAGTAATTGTGAGTTGTAGAATACCTTCTGGCAAACCAAGAAGTACAAGTAGGCAATATCCCTAAATGTTTTGTTCATTGTACCAAAAATTACAAGGCAGCCGACTTGGTTACCTATGGATGGATAACAACCTAAAGTTTTCCTCCCAAATATACCCAAAGGTACGTGGAGGCCCAAGTCTGTATTAACGCTGTCTAATGCAAAACCGCACAGTGAGAGAACCTTCTTATAATTTTCATACTACAACACCACCCGATATACCCGAAGGTACATGGACGAGCTCCGATATACTTATGTATGTGGAATGAGGTATCACACTTGGAATGTATCACAGAAAAGTTAGCAACAACTACTATGTTTAACGACGCCCAAACACGTCTATAGCCTAGACCTTCTAAATGTTATCATTAATGTTCTAATGCTTTCTTAGGTAAATTGATGTAAATTTTATGTTGATATTGTTTAAAATTTTTTCTTTGAGGTTCACCACGTGATGTAATGGAATTTCCTAAAAATTCAAACTAAATGATAAGTAAACTTTTCAATTTAGCTTTTTCAATGAAAATCCTATCTATAAGGGAAAGAGCAATCAGTTTTTTGAGCAAACAACAAAGAGCACAAAATAAATGCAACTTTCCTAACTTATTCCTATGCAATACACACAATTCACTATATCCAGATGCATGTTTTTCTTTTCAGGTCCCTTAATGTGAATGAAATAAAGGAAACTATATGCATCAACCAATAAAACAAGTGTTTTCTTATGAGAAATCAGGAATGAAACAATGATTTCTCCTAGGAAAATGAAGAATGGAACTACAATATTCCTATAGGAAACGAGGAATGAAACAATAATTTCCTTTTTGAAAATAGGATTGATCTAATGAGAAATAAAATACTTTGAATTTGATTTTCCAATTATAAATAAAAACACTAAAGAGACATTAAAAAAATTTACTTTTCAAAGGAGGAAGAACAATAAAGTTTACTGGTCTTTAAGAGGTATCAGACATTTGAGAATACAACAAACAAGTGGTTGAGAATGATAGAAATGAAAAATTTAGATGGAATTTGGTTGGTTGAGGGGGAAAAAAAATATATAAGGGGGGATAGTGCATTGTAAAGCACCCCTGATTGGGAGACAGTGCACTGTGTCTTGACCAACAATGTGTTTGACGTAGCTAGGATTGGAAAATCAAGCAGCAGAACACACTTCTATTGCAATTTGTTCATTCAAATGACTGATAATATAAATTAGATGCTACTGATGAGGATAAACAAAGCCAAAAACACCATGAATGATAGGATACTCCCCAGTGGAGTCACCAATTTGTTATGAGGAATTTTTATGTACGGATAAACCAAATTCCCGAAGTGTGGTGTTTTTCACTTAGAAAAACAGAGGAAAGAATAACTATCAATTTCTCTAAAACAAGCAGATATACAGAATGGGAAAGGAGCCTAGTTTTGATTCTTTTGCTTCTACTTCTCCTTCTGTCATTTTTTTCGTCACTCTCAATCCAACCCTAGTCACTAAATCAATTCCTGTAAACACAAATAGAGAACATCAAGCAACATCCAATATACAGATATCTACTTATCTTACTTAAATAAAATCGATTATATATGAAATGCATACATCATTGAAGAATACATTGCACAAGAAACAAAGACATATGTATGGGAAAATGAACAACAATATTTATTAAAGAGTAGAAGGGGGAGATTACAACGAATGGACTGATTCGTTGTCAACCTGCTCTAGCTATTCCAGCCTCATCACATCCAACATCATACCAACAACATATCAGTACTTTCACTCTCTTATCTAATGAAAATCCAACAACATAACTTTACCAAATTTCTTCGTTCCATAGCACTAATATGAGTGCTCAATTTATAGGGAAACTGATGGTAGTTTCTCAATGAATGACTTTCTAATAATAAGCAAGACATGTTTCCAAGTTCATAGGTGTTAGATGGACACTTGGATTTGAAGTTTGACACATATGGACACTTATAGAAGCCACTGTTCATGTGGAGATTCCCGGAACAATGAGAATTCCACTCACAGGTGACCAACACAACCTTGAGTGTTGGGAAGTGAACTGCAGTGCACCCATGAATGGAGGATTTTGCACTGCAATGAAGTTAGTCCCTTGCAGGTGAGCATTGGTGAGTTAGTAAGTGATATAGCATATACTTCAAACCTTGGAAATCTCACAATAGAAGCCATGAATGAAATTTCTTCACTTAGGGCATGTAGAAACTTAAATATAAGGGGATGATAGACCCTATTTCATTAGTCCTGTGGATGATGTTCAGTTTGACTAGGTCATGGGGATGATGCCCAAATTGACCTATAACAGTAATGTCTTCAAATTAACAACTTTGAAATTAAAATACTTAATTAAAATAAAGTAAATAAATAAAGATATTATGAGTTCCTTTGTGCTTTAATGGTCAATTTATATGCCTTCATATTCTTTAACGTAACAACTAGTGATGAACTTTGAGATCCCTAAATTTTAGCCTTACGCATTTGAGGAGTTTTAAGTGCCACTTTGGCCCAATATTCTAGTTGGCTAGTAACCAAATACATAGGTTGGACTAGTTGAACTGTCTATGTGTTAGAAGCGGTTTGTTCTAAAATTGTATTTAAGCTTAAATTCCTCTTGAACTTCACAATTTTATCCCAGTCGGCTTGCGACAACCAAGGTACATTCTGGTACTTGGTTACTATCATTGTTAAATGCAATTTGAGCTAGTAACAAGTTGTAGGGATGCTTTGTATCAATTTATCTATTCTAACCAATATATTAAAATCCCTACATAAGGAGTTGATAACTAAATGTGGAAAAATAAATTCTCCATTGTTGATAGACAGGAAACTAATATCATTTTTAGTGGTCTTTATCTTATTGTGGAACTCCACTTTTGATATCGACCAATTATCATTGCCCCAAAATAAGGGAACTCTGAACCTACCCAGATAGTTCCATTCGCTTCGGAAATTTTTAATTTCTTTGTTATCCTTTTCAAAATCCTCTTTCATAATCAACATAAAATTGTGCTTTTCTTTTTCCATGCATAAGGTTAAAATACATTCATCCCTTTTAGAGGGACTCAAGTGAGCCAGGGTCTCATCCTCGAAAGTGTTGACGAGATCAATAAATTGGTCTACATATTTTAACCTCTCCTCAAGTATAGGAGAAATATTTATGACTTCCAAATTGGTATTATTCATTATCCCCTTTTCACACTCTGTTAGAATCTATACATACCAATGAATTGTTGAAATCCTCTGGTTTATTTCCCTATGCATTTTTTTCTTTTATTTGATAATAATTTTCCTCCCATTAGAAGTTACTTTGATTACGATTTGTAGGGACTTGAATTAATTTAGTTTCTCCTTAAGGGTATTATTTACTTGTTCAATCATCTTGTTTATTCATTTCACCTATATTGTTTCCCTTTTCTAAATTTTCTCCTTTTCTAGTTTCGCCTCTTGTATTTCCTATTATAACTATGAAACCTTCAGTTGTAGGAGGCTCGAGTTTTCAATATTTGATGTTTGGGGAGCAGCTATAAATTTATCAATAATCACTTTGTAGTCGATAATCATTTTAAGATGTTGCTTTTATTTTGTTGTGAATTCTTCTCGTAGGTTTTCTATCTGGGTTCACCTTTCGTTAAGTTATTTATTCTTGGCCTAAAAGGAAATCTTCATCATCTTTAGTTGGTTTTCAATGTCTTCTCATCTCTCAAAATGTTGTATCAAGATGTTGGCATCATAATCCAAAGTCTTTGCAATATATTTTAAACTGATTATTTATTTCTCCTTCTCCTCCAATAACTTTTGGAAGGAGCCTACCTCTTTGGGTTGTCTAAACTGTGCCACTATCCTATCTTCGATCTATATTTTGAGATTCAATGTGTTGGTTTCAATTTCTACTGATGAAATGAATCTTTATCCAACAATGGGGGTCATCTCATTTAATATTTCCTTCTCCGTGACCTAGGCTTGTTGAAGCAATATCATTAATTATGTGCCTAGAGTATGGAATGTTTTTTCCTTGACAAAAGTGTGTCTCGCATCCACACTTGTGCTATGGAATATTTAGGATGGGTTTCGTGGATGACCTTCTACATTTATTTCCTCAATTGTTCCACTTCTTGCTAAAAAAGAATGGTTTCCATGTATTATCTCTCTTTACCATTTACACTTTGTTGGGCCTCTTCTAACTCTATGGATTCTGAATTTATTTTCACAATAAGAGGCAATGTAGTTTTCAAGGGTTAGGTACTTTTTTCACTGGAATCATGAGCTGTCACCGATATCGGATCTTGATCGTCTCCCTCTCTATTGATTGTTTGTTCTTGGTTTTGTTCTATAAACACCTGGATCACTACAAGAATGTGGTCTCTTGTTGGGGAAAGCCTATTAGCCAATTTTTCATCTTTGTCTCACTCTGATGAGCATATCATAAAAGTATTTCCTGGTTTATTGAACTATAAATTATCCCTAGAGGGTCATAGTGCCAACAATCGTCATGAATTAAACCAAATAAAATCATTTATTTTTCAATCACAACTACAACAATTTTTTTTTAGCAATAAGAGGATGAATTGAATAAGGATAGCTAAAAAGTGCTTCATTTTGTTTTGAAGTAAAAATTAACTGTTTAACAATAGTTCTTTGTCTTAACTCTTCACAAGAAAAAATCAAGGGTGTGATAAATTTTGATAGTCAGAAAGGCTCTTTTTTGAATCCATACATTCTAATTGTGGAATAGTAAGGGTATAGGAACCAACTTCCTATACAATCTTCCTCAGTTAGTTGTAATACTATTTTCTGCTCATCAGATATTTTTTCCAGGGCTTCCCTAAGTAATTTATCTCTTAGAGAAAGAAAGAAGAAGTCAATATATTGGGTATAGGAATATGGGGCACATCCCAGATATATTAATTTTGTCCACTAGTAAATCTTCACTTATTTTTCATTTTGACCTTTAATAATTTGAAGGAGATTAGTGGATAGGAAATAGGTGGGATAATTGCACAAAATTATATGCACTAGATAGGATCAATGACAAAAATATTTAAAGGGGATAAAAATAGTAAGGTCAACCATGATAGCCCTAGCCAGATATCCCATAAAATTAATAACCATTTTATCAAGGTTCGTGGTTATGATCCCAATGACCAGTAAAATAGCTTCATCTACTTTTGAATCATCTGCTAAGAAAAATATAATGGAAATTAAGGAAGTCAAAGTCTCAAAGAAAGGCTTAAGTGAACTAGTGAGCAGAGGGAACTCCAACTTCTGATTGGGGTTAGGGATTTTACATTAGGGAAATTTTGAGGTCTAAAATGGGCCTCCTAAGAAAATTATAAAATAATAGTGGAAATAATAAAATAATATTTGATTACATCATCAATTTTTAGAGGGAGAAAAGAAAAAACTACTTTTTCAACTCATATTTTCAACTTATCTCCCAAAGTTCTTACTCAAATTTCGAGCAGGAGTACTCGTTGGATGCAAAATTTAATTCCTCATCCAAGTAGCACCCATCTTGCAACTTTTTATGGACTCTTCTACACGAAAATTGAGAAATACATGAAAAATGTGATTGCAATCACATTTTTTAATGTATTTTTCATTTTTCATGTAGCAGGGTCCATCGAAAGTGTGCAACATGGGTACTCCTTGGATGAGGAATTAAATTTTGCATCCAACGAGTACTCCTGCTCAAAATTTGAGTAAAAACTTTGGGAGATAAGTTGAAAATGGTTGACAAAGTATTTTTATTCTTTAATATTTTTACATTTTTACTTTAAAAATGGTGAATCATCCCCCATGGTTGAGACCATCATGTTGAATCCTATTGGATCTTATAAATTTTAATTTGGTTGTAAATTTTTCTTAGGAGGCCAATTTTAGACCTCAAAATTCCCCTAAGGATTAGGATTTTAAAGAACTCGGCTTTATCCTTTTCTTCCCACATAATGAATTCTTAGTCAATACCCTTATCAATAATATCAATTCTAGAAGTTGTTATACAATCCATTTTGGAAATGATTTCCATATTAATTTCAAAGAATACATAGTTGTCTATGCGAGAAAAAATTGTTTGGGACTCACTATTGAAATATTTTGTTAAAATGAGGATGAAGTTGGGGTCAAAATGTACAGGAGGAATAGTGAACTAAAATCCAAGATTTCTTGAGACAGTCATCATCTTAGGAACTACAAGAAGGGAAATTTAAGGTTTGTTTCAAGGTTAATGCATTTGTGAGGTGAATTTAGGTGTATAAGACATCAACTAACTTGTTAATAAGTGGTTCCCTTGACAATTATTATATCATTTCAGTTTTATAGAAATTAGGCCGACAAAAAGATATAAAACAAGGTAATGGCAGACAAAAAATTAATTACTTGGTACAAATGGAAATGGGTCGACCTCGGCTTCTTGGTTTTAACAAAGATGATGCCCTCTACAACTCTTGGGATATACAATGGAATTCAGAAACAATGAATGCAAAAGGAAAATGGAGTGAAAAGTTGGTGAAGGGCGAGGATGAACTAAGGAATAGTTGCATTTAATGACAATCAAACACCCGTCAAATTTTCATTTACTCTCTCTAAAACTGAGGTTGGGTCCCATCGATTAGGAACAGGGGAGAGGTTAATCCCCTTGGAAATATGGTCCCAATGACTATGTGAACAATTGATCACGTAGGTAGTGGATGGCTTGTATCTTGTTGGGAAAAAAGGAGCATGTTAATATGTTCGGAACTTCCTGTTTGACGCAAAGGATGATTTTTAGATGTATGTAAGATGGTTGACCGAGATCCATCAGAGAAAGGTGAAATTCTTATCACATGAGCATGTTGGCATCTGATTACACATCTGGTCCATCAATTTAAAAATGAGTTGTTGAAATATTGCACATAGGATGGAAGGTTAATTTCATCAGATAAATAGGCTCAACTAAACTATACGCAATTTATGACTCGATAGATTAGTGTATACCATCAATCATTATAACGAAGTGTAATTAAACTTGAACTTGCTCATGTGATAATCGAACTAGAGTATTATATCCACTAGCATTACTAGAAAAATTAAAAACATAAAATATTTATTTTAATAACATGTTGGAGTACTACAACTTAAGAGTAGGGGAATTTTAGGCTATAACAACATCAATCTAAATTAACATAAAATTTGAAAGTGGAAATTTTGTATTTGTCGAAAGGAAATACAATAAAAATAGAAGTTCTTCATTTCATTTAAATATCAAACAAAATTTCTCCTTACCATAGATAGAACTTCATTGAAGTAAAAGATTTATTTTTTCATATTTTCTACATTTGAATTGGAGCCTAAAACCGATATCATTTACACCACATTTATTAAATCAAATTTAATGAAAAGAGAAACTATAAAATAAATAAAGCATTAAATCAACCAAATATTATATGGTTCTAGTTTAGAATACATGTTCCAACATCTATAAACATAGGAGATATCGCTAATTATATGTGTTACATTCTGCAGGTAGTCAGTATTCCACGTACGTAAGTATATCAGACCATTATCCACTTACCTTCGGGTATATCAGATGACGCTCTGGGTATGAAAATTATATCATAATGCTTCCTATCCTATAATACACATTAAACAACACTAACATGAACTGAGCTTCCAAATACCTCGAGTATATCAGAATGCCGCCTCCAGGTTGCATACCATCCATAAGTAACTGAGTCAACCACTTTATCAATTTTAGTACACCGAACACATAATTCGGGAGATTATATGCATGTACTGGAAACAGTATTTCACAATTCATAGTGGCTTCGTAATAATTTTCTACCTAGTTACCCTTTTACTTTGATTTTGGTTATTAATTTGATTTACTAAAATTGAAATAAACCTTTAATAAAATTCAATGTGGTAGATTTACCAATACATTCATGTCAAATTCAGGGTTTACCCTATGAGTACACATTTGGTCAAATGCATGGTTTCCCCTCTGAGTACACACCCAGTCAATAGGAAAAAATCAAAGAAGAGAGATCAAAATCAGTAGAATATGGAACCTTGGATCAACCTAAAACATATGGAATTTCATATATCGATACAATAGAATCTGAAGTAACTCAAATGCAAAAAATATATATACACATAGCTCAATTTGAACTAGAAGTTAATGAAATTTTAGAACCTGAGATTATTTAGGGTGAATTTGAGATCAGTAGAACTTTAGAAACAAAATTTACTAAACCGAATTTTGAAGAAACTGAATCAAACATGTTTGATCCTGAATCACCTTCAAATGATATATCTCCTACTCCTCTATCGACTTCATCTCAAAGAAATATATTTACAACTGGTCAACCTCTTGGTCTTCTAAGCATTGAAGATATTACTAAAGAAGAAGAGGAAGAATCTGAATATTCTCCTCTTACTACTAGTGATCCGTTAATTGTTCAAAGACTTCATTTTGAACCTTTTGAACTAGATCCTTGATATTTTAAAGAATTCATCTTTTTAGGTAAAGGTATTGCTTATTTATGTATTCCTTTTTATTTTACACCTAGGAAAATCATGTCAGAAACTCCTCTGATAAATTTAACCTCGTCTTTTCAGATGAGTACACCACTTAAATAGCCTGATGTAGTTTCTATGTTTATAGGATCTCTAGAGTCATTCTTATATGGTGGACATGAAACATCTCATTTATTTTTATCCTTTTTGGTTGTCGATTCCTACTAAATTACCAAGTTACCCACCAAAATTTGATGGTAAGTCTAGAGAGGATTCATCAAATCGTGTAATGACCTATCACCTATTGTTTTCTTAAAATTAATTAAATTATGATTCCATTGGGTTATGAATTTTTCAACGAACTCTTACATGTTAAAAAAAAATGGTACATTGAGGTACCAGGTGCCTCTTTCCACACTTTCAATTCGTTGGAAAAAAAAAAATTAACGCATTTTCAGTTACCCATTCTATATGATACTAGTACTAAATTTTTGACATCATTAAAACAATATAATTCTACTCATATTTTATATCATATACATGAGTGGAGATTTTGACATTGTTTGGTCAAATTTTGTATTCTAGACTAAATATTTGTTGAATGGTTTACTAAATATTTACTTCCCGATATAATGGAAGATGTTGTTAAAGGATGAGTTGTAATGAAAGAGCGGGTTATTGCTCGTGCCCAATACTTAGACCTTGTCTATTCATAATCTGATACTATGTACAAAAATATTCCAAATTTTCCTCACCCATCCAACACAACTCAAAAAGTGTCAGATCCAATAGAATCTCACACCACGGACGGTGTAACTGGTTCTATTAGCCAATTGTCAAAGCTTAAATAATATGAGTAATTATAAAAGTACTCCTATTGTGGCCACAAAGAATTCAACCAATGAAAACACTTCTCCTGAAATTACTTCTAAAATTAACGCAATAGAATCATCTATTGGTAAGGCTCAACAACCTGGAAGTAATTAAAATGGAAAAGGAAAAGGAAAACAAAATGCCCCTCAAATGTAAAAACAAATGAAAATTGAACCTTCAGAAGAGAAAAGTAAACCTCGGTATCCTTGTTTGATCTATAGCAAGGACCATTATACAAAGGAATGTGTGCATGAGGGAGAGGCTAATAAATTCTTGAAAGGTTTTGTTAGCCTCTTTCTAATAAAAAATTATAAATCGAAAATAAATAAAATTAATTAAATATTGAAAATTGTGATTTTATGCCTAATTTTCTACATTATGTTAGTTCCTCTTGATTAGGAGTTAGTTTAGGCCTAGCTCCTAGATTAGTGTGTGTGGTTGAGATATTTTCTCAACCAAGTTGTCCAAGATAGACACACTATCTTGAGACAACCACCTCATCTATTTATTTGTAGTATTACATTATTTTAATAATGAAGAATATGTGAGGAATCTCGTAAGGCTCTCAAGCCTTTTCTGCTAATGTTTTTTCTCAGGTATTTTTATGTGTGTTTCATGAGTGATTTAATTTCTTTCATGTGGTATCAGAGCATATAGTTTGTTCTTTGGGATTGAGAAAATAAGTAATTTCATATTAGTGTGTTGAGAAGGAGGTGCGAGTTATTTTTTTCTAATGATTATTGTAAATTATTCTTGTGGAGAGTGGCCATACGCCTTGATTGTAATGAATATAGTCGTCGAGGAACTTTAATCCGTGGCTTTCCTAGATATGTCACCAGGAGAACCATGAGCCCTCCTTTATCACCCAAAAAATAGGGTGCATTTCCTCATTAACTCTAAGCATAACTGAGTTCTTTAGGTTGAAGTTCTATGCTCGAAAAGCTGTGACTCTTAACTGGTCGGACGAGGTAGCTACCATTATCATTCTTGTGCATGTAGAGCCCAAAGACACAAGTTTCAGCAAAATAAGTGAGTGATGCATTGTGAAAACATACTGGGTCAAGCTCCTGGTATTTTATTGATGAAGGGAGGAATTGATACGCAAAGAGATAAAATTAGCCAATGCAAAACTTGTTATGAAAAGCCGATTTCCACTAGCATTGCATTGCCGAATTTTAGAATAAAAAGAAAGTCGGGATTACTTGAGGGTAAAGGGAATCGTATCACCTTGTTTTGTTGTTGAAGGAGCCATTTTTTTATGAACGTGTCTCTGTTTTAGAGGAATATTTCATAACTGGATTCCTTGAGGATATCCCTTTATCTGGAATAAGAAAGAATCGAATTGTTTCCTTTCTTTGAGAGACTGAGTATCCATCCATTTACTTGAAATTTTCATTACTTCTTCAAGAGAACAAGGGATTTAAAGTATCATTTTCTACAAAATTCTTGAGAATTATTTGTGTGATTAATAATATGCTTTAGGTTTTCTTTGTTGCAGTGATTATCATTTCAATTTGCACCAATGTTATCTAAAAAATTATAAATGGCCTTTCTAATTGAATGTCACTCTGTACGCATTTAAATTTAGTTTTATTGATATTTTGAATGAATTCCACTAGTGGCTCGAACACATCATCTATGTAATCTTTATAAACAGAAACAGTGGCTCTAGAATGGGATTTAGAAACTATGTAATAACATACTTGGTGAAACTTTTTTTGTAGCAATTCAGTCATTTTCAGGAATTTTGGCATTGATTGGAACAGAGTGGAAGACAATGTGGATCACGAAAAAACCTAAAGGAATCGAGGCAGAGCTGTGACTATGTCGAGACCATGGGTGCCTTCTTCAGACAGTCGGGTCTGTGCATTGACCGACCTTCCCCCCTACATCAAATATTGCAAGCGTGGCTCCAAAGTATTCAAGTTCATGTGTTCTTCCTGAAAAGTGGCTTCGATGAATAGACCTTCCTCAAGGTGCCTCACAAAATCAGGTGGTTTTTGTTGCCATTCTTCCAAAACTAGGTGCCAATAAAATAATTGCAAGATTCTCTCTATGGTATATGGTTGCACTGCATATAAATCAATCTTTGCATGCCATAATCTTGAGGGGATTATATAATGCCTCCACCAACACTGGATTCGCACGTAGACGATTTTTTTACACAAACCCATCGTATCTTGGAGGGATTGGAATCTGTGCCATCATCCTCTCTGTTGTAAACACCACCATTAACGGTGCGAATAGTGTTCCCTTTGAAGCCATCATGTCTACCATTTTCTCTCGCTTTAATATGCTAGTGAATCAAACACCGTTATGTGCGCCACTCGGTGTTATCCTTTGAAATTTATCAGTTGTGAATATGTTTCAACCAAATGAAAATGTGCATAGGTCGAGGTTATTTTCAGAGTGTCAGAATTGATAACTTGATTATTTTTAGCTGGTCAGAGGAATACTTATCCATTGCATGCAAATTGAAAGTTACTCAACGATCTGGTGTTCGAGCTTCAATATTTCAGTGTTGTGATTACAAAATGTTACTATATATTGAGGACAAATATTATATCATATATCTTCACTTCAAATCCATCAAGTCTGTGAAAGACAAGTGTTTAAGAGAGGGAATTAGTATAATCAATTTTTATTTGTAAGGATAGATAAGTGACTTGATTTTCTAGCATTTGGAAGGTTGGTAAAATGGCTTTAGAGGTTTAAGCTATTTATTGTAAATAAAATAAAGTGAGTGAAGGGACGAGATATAGTGAGTGGAGTAAGTGCTCATATCATATGTTTTGTCTATAGTGCATGTTTTTCATGACATTATTTTTTGTAATTTGGAGTGATAAGTTGAAATTTAAGTGTATTGAAGTGATTTTTTTTGGAGTGATAAGGATTGATTTTGTTTGTAAATTTCGAGTGATAAGCACAAGCTGATTGTTGAAGTAATTTTTTTACTTCTAGGTGGTCCAATAAGTTTTGAAGACAAATTGCCCCTATATATTTCCCAAACTTTATGCTTGAGAAGTTTCCACGAAGCTGTTGTAAAGAAGAAAGGATATTGTACCTTGAAACTTAATAAAAACATATTTTTTCGTGGTGATCGTGTCCTAGATCCACCCGAAATTGAATAAGGGGATATTAGGTATAACATGTGTAGTGAATGCGTGTACATGACTTGTGTCTAGTTTTTTGACACTCTCTATGTAATATGGTACACAACAAGTTAAAAAAATTTACATGCACATAAGCAACCTTAAGTATACACACTTAAGTAATCTAGCTCCTGTAATCAAGCTTAAGTACACAAGCACAAACAATCACATGCATTTGCGCAACACATCATCAAGTTGATAAATAGGTATTCTACAACCACAATCCAAATCAAGCATTCCAAGACAAGATGACATCAAAAACACATTTTGTATCACTTGCGGATAAACATTTTTGTAACTAAGTTGAATTATTAGGGTGCATTCTCTGTTGAAACTGACAGCCCAATTTGAATGGATAAGGTGATCAAACTAAGACAATTAATTCAAGTAAGTCTTCAACTAAGTCATATTATTTGGAATTGTAATTTTCCTTCTGGGTGCATTTTAGATAGTGTTCGACACCATTAGTTTTCAAATAAGCACAATCTAATGAGTACATTCAAGTCAGTAAACATTTCACAACATCAAGAGAGTCGGCGTGAAGTTCATTGAAGAAAAAATCAAAGCAAGTGAGTGAGTTAAACTCTAACGCGAGTAAATTTAATATTCAAACAACACTCAAGCAAGTTGAAGTCTAAAACAGGTGAGCATGAGTTCTAGTGAGCATGTAACAAGAAAACCAAGTTTCACCATGCAAGAGATCAAGAAATTCCAAAGAAAGAGAGTGTGTCATTCAAATCAAGCAAGCAAATCCAACAAGTTCAAATCAAGTGAGAAAGTTCAAGACAAGAGAGCCTGAATTCAAGCGAGCCAGTTCACATGGTGCAATACATCCATCTATTACAAGTTCTTCACAATTTGATCCTATCAGGTGTTGAAGACATGGTGCAAATAAGCAAAGTAACTCTTGTTGATATTTCAATGCATCTACAACAGAAAAATGAAACGATTGAGTACCTTCAACTGGAGTCACAACTACAAAAAAATGAGTTTCAAGAAAAGAGTGATGCTTCCAAATCTTTGAACCATACAAATAAATATGACACCATTCATCTAAACTGCTTCAAGTGTCGAAGTTGTTCAAGTACAACTTTCTTCCAAACCAGTCATCAAGCTATGGGAATAAATTCAAAGTAAAAGAAATCGAAGAGGATTGGATATGTCAAAGATGAAGACAACTTACATATTCCAGATTATTCAATGGCCACCAAGTCCATCAATGTAGGCTTTCTTGAGCAAATCACATCGACAACTTCTGCGACAGTTGCAGAAAAACTGACATGCATGCAAACTAAAGTTGAAATCAAACCAAAATGCTCACATTTTCAAAGAAAAGGTCATATAGAAGATCATTGTTTTGATCTCCATCCTTATCACCATTATGGCAAGACGAATCATTCATCAGAGAAATGTTGCAACCACAACCAACCGGCCAGATTGAAGACCATTTATGAATGGATTAATCCTTGGGAATGGTCGTCAATAGTCAAAACATTGTATAAGTTTTGCAACCGAATTAAATCATGCATGTTGCAATGGACAGTCAAATTATGATGGTACTATTGTGTAGTTGAACGAAGGAGTACATCAGTGCAGCACTCCTACACCCAAAAGCGGGGGGAGTTCAAAATTAATTTCCAGATGATTGTCTCTCCTTTTAGCTGAGAAAGGGGAAAAAATGTTAATGAAATTGGCGGCGATTGTCAGACTGAAAGTCTCGACAACATGAGAAAACTAGCCGGTTGGCATCTTCAGTAGCCAATGGGAATCCTTATCAGTCAGTGGGCATCAACAAATTCTCTAGTGGGCAGTCGACAGCAAAAGCAACAGTGATCAGTTTTCGACAACTGCAGTGAGCAGTTTTTGACAGCATCAGCAAAAGAAATAATGACTTGTTTTTTGAAACCATCAGCTAGTGGGTGATCATCATTAGCCAGTGGGCGATCATCAAGTATCCATTGGGTAGTTTCGACATCAACCCAATTCACTAGTGGGCATATTCAACATTTTTTCATTGGACAAGCAAATTTTCCAGTGGGTGTCATCAATTTTTTTGTCAGTGGACAAAGGATGTTGATTGCAAAAAAAGTATAGATGGATCCTTTTGCAGCTTGGCACATGATGAAGTTGTCAAGAAAAATTCAGAGATGAATCAAACATTCCACTGACTCATGGTCTCTTCAAATTGCAGTTTTTTCAGCATCTAGCTTTAGCGATTTTTTCAGGCAGTATTTCGTGAGGAGCAACAATTTTAGCATGAGAACTTGGAAGATGGTTCCTCATTATTATTTTTGATTTATCATTGAGGGGGGGGGATGTTAGCCTCATTCTCATAAACAATTATAAATCCAAAATCAATTAAATTAATTAAATATTGAATTAGGATTTTATGCCTAATTTTATAGATTATGTTAGTTCCTCTTGATTAAGAGTTATTTTAGGCCTAGCTCCTAGATTAGTGTGTGTGGTTGAGATATTTTCTCAACCAATTTTTCCAAGATAGACACATTATCTTGAGACAAAATCCTCGTCTATTTTTTTTTTTATTACATTCTTTTAATAATGAAGAATATGCGAGGAATGTTGTAAGGCTATGAGGCCTTTTCCGCCAATGTTTTGTCTCGGGTATTTTTATGTGTGTTTTATGAGAGATTTAATTTCTTACAAGTTCCACTACACTTGTTGTCTTGAAAGATCATTTTCCTTCTCATGACAATAAAAATAGTTTCTCACAATCCATATTATTCATCCACATTGACATATATCATGATGATGTATTCTCAAGTTTTGGTAGCAACTAGGTGTAAATATTATGGATCTAAAGCTCTTCTAAATGGAAATGATACTAGTCAATCTAGTAGAACTTATGCATTAGTTCCACCTCCTTCTAAACCATTATATATTAAGAAACAAAATTATGAGATATTAATCCATCTGCCTCCTAAGGTTGTTTTCTGAAAGTCGTGTTTTAATCCACATGTGAGAGCAGCTCAAAATTATCACATTGTTGAAGATTTGGTTCATGTCTCCTTTAAAAATGTTGGCTCTTGAAGTGCTACAAACAAGTCCAACACAAAGGAAATTAATATTGTCATCTATTGGGGAAATTTTTCTACATGATTCTAATCTCATAGCATTTGATCTTAAAAGTCATATACCTAGAGTCCCACATCAAATGGAATTTCAAATATGATTTTTTGTCAAACCAAAAGTGCTTTTCCTACAGTAATTGATGAGGGAGCCTCTACTTGTATTATTTCTATTTATTTTTGGAAATATTTAGGATATTTGATAATCAATCAATCACCTACCCCTCTCAAAGCCTTTAATGGATTAGGTTTTCAACATTACAGTATTTTAAATGACCTGCCAGTATAATTTGAAGGTAAAACATTTGTTATTGAAGTAGAAGTTGTTAATTCTCAAATTGATTGAAATTTTTTATTGGGTCAAAGTTGGCCTTATGCGATGTCTGTAGTGGTATTTTCACTTTTTTGAATAATATTATTTCCTCATCAAATAAGGATAGTGAACGTAGAACATTTGTCTTTTTACAGTTCTGATCCAAATTCCACTGGTAGTGTACCCTTTGTGCAAAGAATGACTACTTATGAATATGTTGGTGTTCGTTTTCTTAAATATCCATCATTGATGAGAAATTTTCCATTCCCTCCACCCAACACTCCTTTTAATGTTTCCCAAGTCAAGATGATATCATCAAACACTCCAGAATCATACGATCCTTGGATCGTGCCTTCAAAATCCAATTTACATTGCATTAATTTTTTTTCGATATTTTAATTCATATGGGTAGGGTAGGTAAATAAAATTAATAAAATATTTCACCAATTCCAAAATTAATAATAAAATATTTCACCAATACTCAAATTGATAATAGAACATTTCATAGATACCAAAATTAAACATTTTAAAATTATTTAAAACATGTACCTCTTTTTAAATTTAAAGGATTTTGATGGTTTACATATTATGACATGGAAATTATGTGAAAGTTTAATGGGAAATTTTAAGTTGAAATTTCCTCGAATTTGCAGATAACACATGTATGGTAAATTTACATCCATTCAAGTTCAATTTTTTTCCAAAGATGCCAAGATCGAGGACACTAGATGATTGTACCTTTTTGGGAAAGTGTTTTATTGTAAAGGTGATTGAATCTTTAGATAAGGGATTCACATATTTACATATATTTAATGCTGATAATCTTTTCAGTCCCCAAAATTACTATTAATATGTGAATGATAGAGGATCTCAAACGAAAATATGGTTGAAAATTTTATGTGAAAAATTTAGTGATGTGGAATCATCTATTGTGGATATTTCTAGACATTTGGGTGAACTGGATGAATTTATTTGCATTATTTATAAATGATAGCCCAAAAAGCATATGTCTGTAGCAAGGGATATATGTGGAGATGAACCTAGATGGTTTGAATTCTTTCCATATTTGATGCAACTATGAAAGTCTATTCTCGTTATCCCAGAAAGCACAAGAGAGTGTGAAAGAGATTTCTCAAAATTAAACAAGATAAAAAATGATAATAGATTAAGAATTTCATTGGAGACACTAGATATGTTAGTTTTTCTCCCTTAGTGCACCTCATGCTCTAAATGAGGTAAATTGGAATGTTATTTATGATGTATAGAAACAAATGAAAAATATAAATATTTTTCCATTGATCAAATAGATTAATATTTTAAATTTGAACAACCCTTCAAATTTGAACATTGCTTCCAGGGAACCTTTTCTTGTCAAGAACCATTCTCGGAAAAAATTCAATGGAGCATCCTATATTATTTCCAAAAATATTTTTTTTGAGAGTGTGTCCATTTGGTACCACACCGCTGAACCATATACCAATTACATAACCATCAGGGTGAGATTTCTCCTTGAGTTGTCTGTGCATGCCAATCCCATCCTGTCAGTTGTGCGCCCATGTGTCCATCCTAGCTAACTATGCTAAGGGGCCTTGAGCTTTGACTTCTTCCTTCATAACTTTGATTTTCAATAAATTTCAATACAGGAGATTTTTTTCAGACCCCATTATACCATTGGAAAGATATTTTGAAGCTATATCCATCTAATTGGGTCCTAGGTACACTTGAGCTAATCTACTAAAATTAAATGGCTTCAAAGTATCTATAACTTTAGCATTCTTCTCACAACCACCTACGGCTTTGAAATCATCTTCTTCACCTTTTCCATCAATGAAAACATATTTATAGCACTTCCTCCTTTATGTTGGCATGATTTTCTTTAGTGTAGTCAATTCACTCAGATTTGACTATGGCATCTCATGAATCAAAGACCCACCCATCACTCATCCTGACTTACTAAAAGTTGATGATGATTATCATAGTTACTATATTTATTTACTAAGGAAATAATCATACTTGTCTCTCATGATTTTACAAATTTACTCTTAAAACTTCTATCAATTTTTTTGCATCTACTCCCATTTGGTATTTGAAACTTGAGGATTCAATGGTGCTTAGTATTCAGCTTTTTGGTTGAATGATTTATCTAGCAAGAATTTATGTAGAAGAGAAGCAATGGTACATAATAAACCATCACGGAAATTGCTATGGAACCTTCTTTGAATTTTATCAACCAATTTTTCTTATTCAAGTGCTTTCTCTTCACAATAATTGTTGCAAATTTTCTTAACCCACTAAAAATTTTCTTACCCTATGTTAGTGGTTCTTAACATTAACCTTCGGTCATATGTAATTTTATTCATGAGAAAAATGGTTAATGTGTTTAAGAATTTCTTCAAGGATGGCATCTAAGAATATTGTGTGGGTCTCTGTGAAGAAATGGTTTCTTTCTTTTGCTAACTTTAGTCTACTCTTAGTACATAATTCTTGAGATAATTTTCACTTTGTGCTCTTGTCACTAGAAAATATCCTTTAGTCTCAAAATTGTGTATGCATGTTTCTTCAAACATAGGTTTAGGAAATACTATTAATGGAATCAATGTTGTAGTATAGGGATTCAAATTAGTTACTAGTAGTGTACCAATGGAGCAATATACATTATTATACACATTGACATATAGATTCACATATAGAAAAGAGAAGCTAGAAGGTAACACATGTAATGGGGGACTAGAAATAAGATTCTTTATTAACTCCTTACTTATACCTATATGTTGCATCAATGGCCTATTTATATGTATCAATTGGTTACATGGTAGTTGTGTCTATCCAACTACCTTGATTGGTCAACCCAACTACATGATCAACTAACTTAAACATAAAATTGAGTTCGGATGTCGGATCACTTACATCTACATCTAAAACTCATACTTGTGAACCATCAAAGTATCTACGAATAGAATCATTAGTACACATGCCAAAATGAGTCTTACAAACATATGCACATTTACATGTCATGAAATTCAACTCCATAAAAAATAATCACAATTGTATGCCCATACATTTCATGTTATAAAATATCAACCTGTTTCATTTTCTAGCATCCTTTTTTCTTGAGTTACAATGACATTGACCAATTACTTATCTTATATTTGTATTATTATATCCTACCTTTTTTTTCCACATAGTAAATTTAAATGCTAATAATCTCTACTAGTGGATCAATCAATCTCTTAAATATTTTAGAAAACATTTATTGCATATAATTTTTAGCATGAAAACATATGGGTCAACCATGAAAACCCATATTCTACATTGTGCCCATATTGTTTTTATATTGAAACATCAACCATACTATTATCCTAACTATAAAATTAACCAATAATTTGTAAATGACATAGTTCACATGTGTTATGATCACATACTAGCAATGCCAAACCAATTCAATGACCATCATATTTTTAGATTTCTTTTTATTTTATTTCATGGATGATTTTATAGATAGTTATCCATATAAAATTATGGAGTGATATATCCGATAATCTATCTTATCAAATCGTTTATATGATCATTACAGAAACAACACCATGACCAACAAATTTTTTAATATGGTCTATTCCAGTATACTTATTTCAATTTGATGGAGGCTCAAAGTACAACAACTCCACAAAGGAAAATTATTGTGTACGATCTTATTGTCTAAGTGAACTCCACTACAATAAGACTTTTTTCCAAATTAGTAGTTACCTACAAAAACCAACAACAAAAAATCCATTCATGCCTCCTTATACTTGTTTTTTCTCAAAACATGTCACATAGGTCAACAACATCAACCATGAATTCAACAAACCTTTAGAATTATCCTCCATTGAGCTCAATTCTACAACATATATATGTTTATATTTAATGTCACTTCTACAAAAGTGAATATAATTTTCCATACTTTTCATGCCTCATGCTTTGACCTAGTACTCATTGACTATCATGTCTCATTAATCAACATTCTAACATATCTGTGTATTTTAAATGCTACACAAAGTCCCAAAGTTTTTCCTTGATCCCTTGAACTTAACTATGTTTTTCCTTTATCCCCTAAACTTAACTCTAGATAAGGATTCATGCATACATATGTTCTTCCTAATCGATGTTAACTTGAACATTAGCATATGAATATGAGTGAATCTATCCTTAATTTATTTCATTTTATAGTAGCTTCAATTGATATTGAGTTGTGCTCAAGTCAGCCTACGAAAGGGAGTAAAATTGAATTTCAATCTAATTTCTAGAGTTGGATCCAAAAAACGGCGTGTCTCTTCAAAATGTCATGTTGGCTCCAATATAGGCCTTTGTAAGTCAACATAAATACACCTCGACTTCCCTTAATTTGCACAATAATTTGGACCACATATGTGCCTCAATTACAATCACTTCTACTAACATGTGGGAAGAAAATCAAGGATGAAATATGAGGAAAAAAAAGGATTTTTTTATGAGGTAGATCGAACTCTCTGAGGTAAGTGAAAAAGGTTGAGATTTCAGGAGGTTGCGAATTCAGGAGGCCAAAATTTTAGGAGGTGGAATTTATCATAGCTTGATTAGGTTTAACCTAGATATGGTTCCTAGCCTATTTTGTCTTTGTTATATGTGGAATTCATATTTTATCTCTTATTGAATTGGAAAATTTTCTATAAGAAAACATTATTGGGGTTTTCCTAAAGTGATTTTTTGTGTCTCTTATGTTTGGTTGTCTCTTCATGATTCTATTGGATTTATTGTTTATATTGTTGAGATTTTCCATGTGTATTTACTTAATGATGAATGTGAAATAAGATATATTAATAAATAACTCGTTGGAAGTAACAATGAGTTAATAAAATACCTAAAAATAAACATGGTATTAGAGATATGGCCAAGTGAAGGATGGGAAAATTAAGAGAGGTCAAGTCAAGGAAGGTGAACCTAATATGAATAATTTTATGAAGCATGCACATTATTTGAAAATATCATCTGTGATTTCCAAGGCCTTGTTTTTTCATGCCAATCTAGAGTTTAAGGGTGGGTTTTTCTAAGGTTATCTTAGCTAGATTTGGGATCTTTTTTTATGAATAAAAGGTCATATTATGAGTTTAAATGGCCCCTAGTGGGAGGGAATCTATGGGATTATATATTAAATTAGTTTGTGGTGATTGTGGAAAAAATCCAAGACCATTCTTGAGGGTTATTGCCATTTGTTTTTGGTCTCTTCCATGTCTTGTTGTAGATTGATTTAAGGGTTATGCAATAACATAACAGACTTTGTTATGATACCGATTTTTGGAGAATTGTGGGATCTTTTGAGGTACAGGACTTTGGCTCTCTTGAGGCCACATCTAGAGGTCATCTCTCTTAATTTTTTGAGACAAATGGTATCGGAGCGGGTCCTTCTGCAGAAGCTTGATCGCTTGAAGGAGATCCGTCGCAATGGGAAGTCATGAAGGAGTAATGTCTATAAAGCCACCTCTATTCAATGGAAGAAATCTGATATTCTGGAAGGTATGAACAAAAGCATATCTGCAAAGTCTTGGTGCAAATGTATGGGCAATCATGGAAGAAGGCTATCAATATCCGGAAAGTATTCCTACTAATGCGGCTGAAAGAAAGAAGTATGAAATCAATGCCAAAGCAGTGAATGTCTTATTAGGAAGCATGTCTGAATCAGAATTTGCTAAAGTGATGCAGCTACATTCAACAAAATAAATATGGGACAAAATCATTCTAAGCTATGAAGGAGACACAAAGGTAAAAAGTGGAAAACTCCAAACTCTATGAATTGAATATGAAAATTTAAGGATGCATAGTGATGAAAGTATTTCCAGCTTCTTTCTTCGTCTAGATGATATTGTGAATCGAATGAGAAATTTGGGTGAAACCATAACCAATACTACTTTGGTGGAAAAAGTCTTAAGATCCTTGACTTCAACATTTGACTCTAAAGTTTCAGCTATTGAAGAAAGGAAAGATCTGCAAACTCTCACTATTGTTCAAATACATGGTATTCTGACTGCTTTTGAAATGAGACAAGGAGGTCCTTCCCAAATCAGAGAAGCTTCTTTTAAGGTATCTGCAAAAGGAAAAGAAAAGGAAGTAGTCAAAGAACCCAGCTATATATCCGAAGAAGAAGAAGAGAATTTCATGAGAAAACTCCAACTAGGTACTAGAAGATTCAAAGGTAAGCTTCCCTTCAAATGTTTTGAGTGTGGAAAAGTTGGTCACTATGCTGCTAAATGTCCTTATAGAGAAAAACATGGTAAAGGGAAACAATTTGAAAAAAGGAAGAGTTATTATGCAAATGAAGATGATGATGAAGTGTCCAGTGAAGATGAAGAAGATTCTGACCATGATCTGAAAGTACTCATGGCAAAGAAGCAAAAGAAGAAGGCTACTCGAAACAAGAAGATATCTCAGAAAACTTGTATAGAATAAATTGAAGAAGATGGATCAGATAGTGATTGGGGTCCTTGTAATACTCTTCTTTGTGCAAACAATAGTGAAGATAGTGAAAGTAAAGTTGTGGATCTAGAAGAAGCTATCAAGATCAAAGTTGAAGAACAACAAAAGAAAATTGATAAGAAAGATTCTATCTACAAAGAGATGATCTCTCAAATGAAAGAACAAATAGAAATGCTGAATGGACAGGTGGAAAAGTATCAAAGGTTTCATACTTATGCATCCAATCGAATTAAAGGACTAGAAGCAGAAATCAACGATCTAAATGCAGATCTTGAAAAATCAAGCAAGAAGAATGAAGGACTTGAAGCTGCAATCATCTCTCTACAAGCAGATCTTGAAGCATCAAGTAAGAAGAATGAGGAACCTCTACAACCATTTGAAAAGGAAGGCCTTGAAGCAGAAATCATCTCTCTCAAAGAAGATCTGGAAAAATCAAATAAGAATAATGAAGAGCTGCAACAAACATCTGAAGAAAACGAAAATCGGTTGAAAGAAGAGATTCTAAATCTGAAGGATCAAGTAGAAGATGGAAGAAGGAAAGAAGAAAGCATGACAAAGCAATTTCAAGCCTTGGAGGTTGAGGTAAACATTCTCAAAGGTAAATTAGAAGAAAAGGTTAAACTTTTGAGGTTTCAAGATAGTACTAATATTTTGGACAATATTCTGAGTAATCAAAGGTCTCCTGCTATCAAACTTGGTCTTGGTTTCCATGAAACTGTCAAAGGAGAATCTAGCTCACAAGGAAGTGATAAAAATTTAGAGGATGTCAATGCAAAACCTGAAGTGTTGAAAGAGACAAAAGATCAACCAACAATCATGAATTCTCAAAGGAATTCATTCAAGAACGTTGAATGTTTTAAATGTCATAATTATGGGCATGTTGCAGCAAATTGCAGAAGCAAAACAATTCAGCCACAAACAAACAGATTCTACTCAGAAAGGTACTCTGGTAGCTTCAAGGGATATTGTTTTTCATGTAACAAGTATGGACATAAAGCAGCTAATTGTAAAAGGAGGAAGATTAGAAATACTCATTATGATTCTTATGCTTATTTTTTTGGACATATGAGATGTTATTCTTGTAACAAGTATGGACATGTAGAAAAGGAATGCAGGTTGAACAGATATGAGAAATTGGATAACTTCCAGCACACAAATAGAAAGATCAAACAAATATGGAAAAAGATGGAGGACCGATCAGAAACGTAGGGAATTTTGACCCTACTACAGTCATCCGCTTCTGAAGCTTACTTTTCTTATTGACTGCAGAAATGATGTGGGATACATTATGAGATTTAGTAATGTATCGTCACAGGGGGAGCAATGTATGATGACTCTCATGGTTGATTTGATTCTTCTGGTTATATGTATTTCTGACAGAGCATCTGATATGAAGAAGACAGGTACAAGAAGTACAAGTTTAGGGGGAGATGAAGGAATGTGAAAATTTCTATGCTTCACTTTCCATACGCGGGTTATATGAACAAAAGTCGCGTATACACATGATTTTCAGCAGACACAGTCGCGTATGATTTGATGATAAGAGAATTTTTATGATAGCTGAAGATCTGGAGCAGAGGTTCAGGGGGGAGCATCAGTCTGACTGTTATTAACTGTATTATTGACTCAGTATCAGCTTAGTTTCTCAGTTCTAAATTATGATGATATGATAATTAGTTTGTTATGTTGAAGATTATGGATGAGTCCTGTTTGCTTTTGATGAAGAGTATTTGTTACTGAGATGAATGTCTTATAATTCGGAGATAAGGACATTTCATGCAGAGATTGTTGCTGATGACTTGCTGATGAACGTATTCAGTTTGTACAAGTTAAGGAGGAGTACTGGTTCAGGGGGAGCAGCAGGTTGAATACTAATGATTGCATTGTTGGCACTATGACTGCTTATTCCTTGATTATTGTGATACTCATGCTCAAATGATGATAACTTGGTACATGGTTTATTATGATGAGTTTTTGAACCTTGTTTGCTGAAAAGTATATTTTGTGCTCACACATGGATGAATTGGAAGTCTTATGATAAGAATAGATCATGCAAAGTTTGTTACTATGGTTGAGATCTTTTGCCTACATATGTTACTTCATGATTAAAGATCATGGTGATATTGGACCATGTGAATGATTGGCACATATTTGAAGATGTTGTTCTGGTATGATAATTTCTCTTGGAAAGAATGTATTGATGCTGCAAAGAATCTGAAGGCTTGGTTACTAATGTACGCTTGAAGACACAACTACTCTGTTCTATCTATCTGTAGTCTAGGGAAGCATTCAAATATCTCAGAAAAAAGCTGAACACTGTCTTTTTCTCACAGAGGATCAGATGTGCTTAAAATATAGAAGATGGTATTGGATACGCGGGTTTCCTGAAACACAGTCGCGTATATACGCGAGTTAATGCACAGAAAACCGCGTATGTCTGATTGCTGACAAATTTCTGTTTGGGGTCAGCTCTCTTCAGCACAGCTGCAGTGTTGTTTGATATCTCTGATACTGTTTGGTATCTCTGGTGGTGTTCCATTTCTCATAATTCTATTTCTAATGTTTTGATAAATATGCCTTGATGATTTGTTGGTGAAAGTGTTCAGGATGCACAAACTAAGGGGGGGCCTTAGTCATATGAAAAGGATGCTTGGATGCACAGATTCAGGGGGAGCATTAGCATTGCTGAGTATAATGCATTGTTGGCATTATGTTGATTCTGAAAAATGTTCTTTTTCTTGAGGACTTTCTAGGTGTTGGTCTTAAATGGTCATTTTTGTAATTTGGTGAAAAGGTCTTGTTGAGACCCATGATGTAAAATTGTAATATTCAGTCATGTAAGGACTTATCAAATTTGTAAATCCACTTGGTTGGGTAGTTGAGTCAAATATTTAAACCCACTTGGTTGGGTAGCTGAGTTGAAATGTGTAAACCCACTTGGTTGGGTACTTGAGTCTTATATGTAAATCCACTTGGTTGGATATTTGATGTAAGTATGAGTCTTTCGTGATAGGAAGTTCATAGAGTCTTGTACTTCATTGAAAAATATGTTTGAAGATTCAGCATGAACTCAGGGGGAGCTTGGTCACGTCAGTATATATATCAGATCTGCAGAACGCTTCTTCCACATGAGGAGAACAGGGGGAGAGTGTGTTGGTTTTGATCCGCCCTTTGCCCTTGATGTCAAAGGGGGAGAGTGACATGGTGTTTGAATTAAGAGAAAGAATGGTGTTTGAATGAAGAGAAAGAAAGGTGTCAAAAATGGAGAGAATGACATGGTGCCATTGTATTCTTAATGTACCTATCTGTTGTAGTAACCAAACACCATCGTGGTTGCCATCAAGTCCAAAGGGGGAGATTGTTGGCAATATGATGCAGAGTGTTGTCCTTGATGGCAACCCACTGAATGAAGATGAAGACATCAGATTTTTGACATGTGTTGTCCTTGATGGAAAACCACCTGATGAAGTTATTCTTGACTTGATGGACTTGGTAAATGATGCAAATCTAATGTGATATGATGTTTGTTGGCAATATGATGCTGGGTGTTGTCCTTGATGACAACCCACTTGACAGAGTGTTGTTCTTGAATGGCAACCCACCTGATGAAGTTATGCTTGATAGAATATGTCTTGATGAACTTGTTAAATGATGTAAATCTGATGTATCTACAGTGAGTACAAAAGGTAATGAAGAAAGGAATTCAGTATGTGCTAGATCTATGATGAAAAGAGTATGTTTCAAGGCATATGCAGATTTGTCTATGAGAAGTCGTGTATGCACGCGGTAAAGTACGTGCCAAGTCGCGTATGGGAAAAAAGCGCTCAAAAAGTGCAAAACCAGGGGTAACCACCATGGTATTGACCCATTGTATTGGGTAATGATTTGTCTAAATGACCCTGTCCATGAATACCATCGGAAGTAATGTGGTTTTGGCTCATGGTATTGAAAAAGGGTAAACCTATATAAGGAGAAGAATTTAATTATGCAAAGGATGAGTGTGGGTGCAAGATGTCTGAGCTTGAATGAATACTTCTCTCTGAAGTATATCTTAATGGAAAGGGTTACAGTTGAATGATAGATCTGATTGCATGATGCACCAATGATGAAGAAGGGTATCTAGATCTGAAATGTACTTGTATTTGCTAGATCTGTTTAGGGGATGATTAGATCTGAGAAGAGGCGAACATCTATCTGAAGTAAAGGGTAAAATCTGAGTAATGTATCTATTCTAAAGAATTGCAATGACCTAAATGTCTGAAGAACCATACGCTAGTTTTCCACAGAAGAAGCGCGTATATACGTGGCTTTGCTGAAGAGAAAGCACGTATGCGTAGTGAAATCAGCTCTGTGATTTGTACAAAAGTATACGCGGGTTTATGTGATTGGAAGCGCGTATATACGTGGTATTAGTGAAAGGAAAGCGCGTATGCAAACTAGGGTTTGCTGAAGCAAGGGATATGAAATGCCTGATCTGTTCTGCTGTGTTACTCCTATCTGTGAATGATGTATTCTACAGTTCTGGGTTGTCTGAATTGATAAGTTTCAGTTTGATGTATGATTGAGCTTAAATGTATGGAGTGGGTCTAGTCTGAAAATATGATGAAACGTGGTCTGCAAGTGGTGTCCCAAAGGAAGATTTGGATCTAGTGTGAAAATTGATGAAACGTGGTCCATAGAGGTGTTGAGGGTTGTAGCTCCCTTCCAGGAGAGGCTGGTAAACGAGATCAGGGGGTTGTAGCTCCCTTCCAGGAGAGGCTGGTAAACGAGTCAGGGGGTTGGAGCTCCCTTCCAGGAGAGGCTGGTAAACGAGCACAGGTGGGTGCCTGCGTGCTGGTAGGAGTTTGCACAAGCACATATGTTGTAAGATGTTTTCTCTATAATAAAATATTGAAGGCTGAGCAACGGCAGAGGTGGTTTTCTCCCGACTTGGGTTTCCACCTAAAAAATCCTGGTGTTCATGTGTGATTCTTTGTCTGATGGTTTATTCTGTTCTTACTGCACATGTTTACTGTTTATTAAACATCTGATGAATGAATGATGGAATGACATAAGTGAAGAATTAATGACATAATTAGATCTCTGTGTATACGCGAGTTTCATAAAGGGTATCCGCGTATATACGCGAGTCTGTATCAGGAAAGTAGCGTATGGGTTTTAGAAGCAAGAAAAATTAAAAGTTTTGAATATGCATTAAATACTGATTCACCCCCCCTCTCAGTATTTTTCCCAACAATTGGTGTCAGATAGGTACATTAAGAATACAATGGCACCATGTCATTCTCTCCATTTTTGACACCATTCTTTCTCTTCATTCAAACACCATGTCACTCTCCCCCTTTGACATCAAGGGCAAAGGGCGGATCAAAACCAACACACTCTCCCCCTGTTCTCCTCATGTGGAAGAAGCGTTCTGCAGATCTGATATATACAATGACGTGACCAAGCTCCCCTTGAGTTCATGCTGAATCTTCAAACATATTTTTCAATGAAGTACAAGACTCTATGAACTTCCTATCACCAAATACTCATGTAGTATACCTAGGGGGGATAATATAGGGTACAAAGGGAGGTATCCAAGGGAATAATATGATGTAATAATATAAGAATGATAAATAATTGGGCCATAGTTAATAAATAAAGTGGTTAACACACATCATGTAAGGGACCACATGTAGTTAGGGAATAAAGTGATAAGCCCATTGTATTGGATGTATGGTATTGAGATACCCATTGTAACTACCCATGGTATTGCATGTATGAAACCTATATATAGGCTAGAGTCTCTCCATTGAAAGATGTGAAGGATTATTTTATGGGCAAGCATATGGCTTGTGGAGTGATCTCCTTCCTTAAGGAGTGAATGTATGGTGTTGCCCTACCTTAAGGGTTTTGATATTAATAAAGATCTAAAGTTTGTCTTCAATGGTGTTATTTCTTGCGCATATTTTCTATTTCTATAAATTTTCTTATCAGATCTACAACATTTGGTATCAGAGCTTTGGATTCTAGGGTTTCGCTGCTCCAAACAGGTCATCGTGGAATTTTTTCTATAACTTTTTTTCTGCGAAGTTTCAGAAGCTGAAAACTTTAGGGTGTGAAGCCGAAATCTTGAGGAAGCTTGTATAAAAATTTCAGAGTTTTTTTCGCAATATTTGCGGAGATATGATCTGTGGAAGTCAGGTATTTTTTCAGGCTCCTAAATAGGTCATCGTGGCATTTTCGCTATACATTTTTTTCTACGAAGGTTCAGAATCTGAAATTCATATGGTACGAAGCTGAAATCCTGAGGAAATTCTTCAAAAACATTCAGATCTTGGTTCGCAATATTTGTGGAGATATGATCTGTGGAAGGTAGTCCTTTTTCAGGCTCCTGAATTTCATCTCAAAGAGGTGATCGTGGGAAAATTTCAATAACTCTCTCTCTGGGCATCGGATTGGAGTGCCGTAAAAATTGGTCGCAAGTACACGGACTGTAGTTTATTGGCTATCAATTTTAGAGACAAAATACGAAACAGTGACACGTGGAAAGTCCTACAAGTTTTCTCTACTGAACCAGTCCAGAATTAGGTCATTGTGGGAGATTGGACACAACTTTACCTTGGGTAATCCAAATTAGATCAGACCTGTGGCATTTGAAAGAAGCTTCAGAGGGATACTATAGGGCTGAATTTCAGATATTTAAGATTTTCAATTACAGAGATAATCTAATTCCAATATCGAGCTCCTCAAAAGCAAGTAAAAGGTGTGTATTGTTTTTCCCGAATTGCATAAATCTTGTTTGAAAAATCAGTTTGAAGTTATTCCAAGGGCCTATTGAGCATATATTGTAGTAGATCTGACAAGAAAATATATATAAATAGAAAATATGCCCAAGAAATAACACCATAGAATATAAAACTTCAGATCTTCATTAATATCAAAACCCTTAAGGTAGGGCAACACCATACATTCACTCCTTAAGGAAGGAGATCACTCCACAAGCCATATGCTTGTCCATACAATAATCCCTGACATCTTTCAATGGAGAGACTCTAGCCTCTATATAGGTTTCATACATGCAATACCATGGGTATCTCAATACCACACATCCAATACAATGGGCTTATCACTTTATTCCCTAACTACATGTGGTCCCTTACATAATGTGGGTTAACCACTTTATTTATTAACTATGGCCCAATTATTTATCATTCTTATATTATTACATCATATTATTCCCTTGGATACCTCCCTTTGTACCCTATATTATCCCCCCTAGGTATACTACATTACACCCCCCTTAAACATGTTTCGTCCCTGAAACATAAGAAGAACACAAATAATAAGATCTACTCAAAAGATTAGTCCACTGGTACCATTCGCGTGCATCCAACCATCCCAGAGAAAGGTGAACACTCGATCTAGTTGATGTCTTGCTCGCTTGAGATTGAAGCGGGTTCTGGTGGTTCTTTTGTGTTGATGTGTTGTGGGTGGATCGTCGCACCTCTCTATGTGTCATCCAGGGGTTGTTGTCCTTGTTGCTAATTCGTTGCCACCGTGCTGGTTGTTGTCTTGCTGGGTGATGTGGGTGGTGATATGTTGAAGCTTTAACTGATGGAACATCTTTCATTAATTCGTCCATTATTGGTGATGGAGTGGTGTCAGGTTCTTTTGTTGGTACTTGCTTTGATGTCTGTGTTTGGCTGTCTAACATCAAAGGCTCATCATCTGATGTGTCTGTCTCATTAGATATTTGTGCTTCTACCTCCCCGGTCTCTGCATGGTTCTTAATGCAAATATTGTGCAATGTAATTGTCTTCTTTTTATACCAGAGTTTCATGAATTTCTTTTGCACATTAAAATTGACAGTACCAACGGATTCCATCCAAGGGTGTCCCAAAACAACGTCCACAACATCCATATCTGAAGCATAAAAATCAGAATGCAACACATACTTATCCATAGAAATCTTCAAATCTTTATAAATTTGAACATCTTCATTATCAACCTGTGTGTTTTCAATATGCTTTGCTGGAACTTGCAATTTGTTTGCCAAATTCACATTGATACAATTATGCTTGCAACTAGGAATGATAGACACAATGATGTTCTCTTTCTGAATACTTCCATGAACCTGTAATATGGAAATATTAGTATAAAATAAGCCTTTATGGCTCTTACTATCCTTCTTTCCGACTTGAGACCACTTGTCCAAAAGGACTTTTTCAAGTTGTTTCTCAAGAAGTTTCCTCACTGAGCTGTCAAGTGAGGTCCACCATTTATTTGCCTCATCTTTCATATCAATCCCTATGGTGCCTATCCAAAATTGTCAGTAGTGATCCTTGTGATATTGTAAAAAATCTTCAATAGTAGGACCATCATCTTTTCCTGTAAACTTCATCTTGCGAGAATCCATAAAATAAAGTAAGGGTTTTGAAGAAAATCACTTACTTTGGAAAAAATTTAAAATGGACATTACTCGGTCATTATAACTCAGAATCCTTAATATAACCTATTTTGAAAATGGAATAGCAATTCTGCATCTAACCATGTTTCTGAAATCCCGATCTAGGCACTCTGGAAACACAGATTTGCGCTGCAACTGCCCCGGCGTCACAAAATTTCTGAAAAAATGACTGATTTTAAATCAGTGATAACTCCCTCATCCAGACACCGATTCGACTGATTTTTTTTTTTGAAATTGGGTATTTTTCCATAAGGAATCCAGATCTGATATTTATTTGTGAAAACTTTTCACCAAATTTTCCAGATCTGCTTTAAAACTCGCCGCCCAAAAATTTCTTCGGCAAGAATTTAAAATGGACATTACTCGGTCAATATAACTCAGAATCCTTAATATAACATGTTTTTGAAAATTTAATAGCCATTCTGCATCTAACCGTATGGCTGAAATCCCGATCTAGGCACTTTGGAAACACAGATTTGCGCTGCAACTGCCCCTACGTCACAAAATTTCTGAAAAAATGGCTGATTTTAAATCAGTGATAACTCCCTCATCCGGACTCCAATTCGACTGATTTTTTTTTTAAATTGGGTATTTTTCCAGAAGGAATCCAGATCTGATATTTATTTCTGAAATTTTTTTGCCAAATTTTCCAGATCTTCTCTACAAACTCGCTGCCCAAAAATTTCCTACAAAAAAATGAAAAAAAAACAAATCTCCAAACTCTGCCCAAGAAAGTGCTCTGATACCAATTGTAGTAGATCTGACAAGAAAATATATAGAAATAGAAAATATGCCCAAGAAATAACACCATAGAAGATAAAACTTTAGATCTTCATTAATATCAAAACCCTTAAGGTAGGGAAACACCATACATTCACTCCTTAAGGAAGGAGATCACTCCACAAGCCATATTCTTGTCCATACAATAATCCCTGACATCTTTCAATGGAGAAACTCTAGCCTCTATATAGGTTTCATACATGCAATACCATGGGTAGTTACCATGGGTATCTCAATACCATACATCCAATACAATGGGCTTATCACTTTATTCCCTAACTACATGTGGTCCCTTACATAATGTGGGTTAACCACTTTATTTATTAACTATGGCCCAATTATTTATCATTCTTATATTATTACATCATATTATTCCCTTGGATACCTCCCTTTGTACCCTATATTATCCCCCCTAGGTATACTACATTCTTTCATTCTTGAATTAAGGATCAATCTTGAGTCTCTATGGTGACGGTAGATCGAGGTTTTCTAGTATTTTTTTTAAAAGGTTTCTTTTTTTATTCTTTATATTTTTAGGTTTTATTTAGGTTTTAATAAGGTTAGGTATATGCACTCTTTTTTTCACACTATTTTGGATGCTAATTGGTATTAAGGTTGAGGCTCATCTCATCCTCTCTTCTATGGAAATTCAAGGACTATACTCAGTCATTCTAAAGACAACATTAGAGGAAGATTCAAGGCTTGTTTCATGACTATTATTAAACTTAAATTTATTCCCCACTATGGGTAAGGTGGAACAAAAAGCAAAGTGATTTCTAGGAAAAAAAAAATGTATTTTTGTTGTCTCCAATTAGGGTTGATTTATCTACAAAATTAAGGTTTTTTATCTTGGTTCATTTCTATCTGTGTTGAGCTAACTGTTGAAAGATAAATTACATACTAGAGACCTATTTTGTGACATATTTTTATTTATCAAGGTCTAATTCAAACCTTAGTTAAATATTTTTAGGGATCAAGGTTTTGAGCTTGTTTTCAAATTTGCTTTGGATAACTATTTTAGTTAAACCAAAAAGGAGTGGTATGATGAAGCATGTTTGAATGATATCAAAGTATAACCATAACTAGAGGTTTGTTAAAATACTATAGTTAAGGTTTAAATTTGACAAGTGAACAAGAGCTAAGTTATTTGTTTAAAATATTTGAAAATTAGTGGCAAACAAGACATCTTCAGGGCATCAATGGCACACTTCTCTTTAACAATATTAACTAAGCATATTCATACACTTGTGATGGGATAATTTGGAATCATAAAGTGTGATATGGTTTTGTATGGATGTAATATATTGTATGATTGAATAAATGATCTTATATAGAAGATGATTTGTATTATATTTTTATGATTATATCTAGAACTAATACTTCTATCACTAAGATTTTTGGAAGTATGCTAATTTTGATCAAAGGATACATATCTAATTGATCCAAGATATTTTTCTTATAGATGCATTAAAGAATTACATGTGAAAGAGCACGTTAATTCACACCGATCCTGGAAACGTAGTCCAAATTGGACAAACTTCGTTGTCAATTCCTTGTGTCATATGGGGTAGGTCGCTTCATATAGTGTTGGAAATGGTGATGATGTACATGGACTATGTTTTTTTTCATACAAGGACATATTCCCTCAACATGAGTGGCTTGACTCTCCACGAGACATTCCACTATAGGAAATCTCACTTACAATAGGCCTCCTATTGGCATGACATACTCACACAAGGTGACAATGAGGACCCCTTCATCAAGGTTGCATAGGGATCTCAATCAAACATAAAAATCCACGGTGAATACATCTCACATGAAGTAGAGACATAGATCCCACAACATACATCAAGCAGGGATCTAAACAACATATTACATCTCACAACAAATGATAAAATAAGAACATGATGTCAATACTGCATATACCTCAACCCTTGAAGTTAGCTGAAGAATTGGATGCTCAGCTACTAAATATGGTTGCACCATCGAATTTGTGGCATTGAGAGGCACAAAATTGATTTTCCACACTTGGGAATATGACACTGTCACTCCATTATGGAAAATGGCCGAAAAATGGAGAGCCCAACTACAAAAATGAATATCACCATCGAATTTCTGTCACTGGGAGGTGTAACATCGACATAAAATTTGTCCAAAAATGACTCCAAAAAATTATGCACCTTGGAGAATCTTTCTGATGCCCCTCATGATTCCCTGGGGCATGGTTCCACCTGGTCCTTGGCTCGTGGTTTTTCCCTACTGCACAAACCCACTTCGCTGCTTTCTCCCCTGGTGCTCTGCGAGAATGTGTTTTTATTCAATTCATGCAGCAAACTTTGTCACCTTACACCATTTGGCATAGTTGTAAATAGGGCATGCAGTTGAGGAGGGGTCGTTGGATCAAATCCCACCCCCTTCTATTTGGTATGGAGTTATTTTAAATCTGTGGCAGTTATCATATGGTTTAAGTTGGTTGGTATATTTTTGGCACATGTTCATGATTTGTTGGAGCCACTATATTTTTTGTGGAGTTATTTTAAATCTGCGGTGGTTATCATATGGTTTAAGTTGGTTGTTATATTTTTGGCACATGGTAACGATTTGTTGGAGCTGCTATGTTGAACCATCAAAATTTTAAATTTAAATGTTAGTTGGTATGTATGTATGGTATTCTATTATATTTTAATGTGACTTTAATATAATCCAACCACCATACATCAATCCCAAACCAACTTTGACTTTTGCATTTTTACCATACACATTTTAATACATTCGTTGGTATGGCCTGTTAATAACCCCATTTGTTATATGGTTTATTTTAACCAGAGTTTACTTTGTTTTATATACAACCATACAACTCGTTTCAACTTTTCATTTAATTTATTGTTTTGATTTTTTGAATAATATAAATTTTGTTATATGGTTATTAAAATAACCATTCTTAACATTTAAAATTGATTTTGTTTGTTTAATAACTATTTTTAATTCATAGTTATTTTTTTATTGATTTATTTTTTTATGTTATCTTAATAATATGTTTCTTGTATTTTTACAGGGATATGAGGCTAATGGATGAGCACAAGTGTCAATGGAATAGGCCATTAGTTGACTGCCATGTAATCTGTGGGTCACACCTGCTGACTAGGATTCCATGTGGCACCCCGTGGACCCCACCTTTTCCCTATTGTGTCAAACTTTAACGAGCTCTATCTCCCTCATACGAAATCGGATTTGAGTGGCATTCATGTCATTGTAATCAGGGCGGTGAGCACTAAGATCTAATCATCGTTCGATATCAATATAACCACTTTGAATTTTGACCATTTCTGAGCCCTCTTGGACTCCTAAGGATGTCCGCAGCCACCTAGCTCAATCCTCCCCACTGAGGAGCTTTTGGTCCACCAAAAGCATGAACAAACTGTTGTGTACATTTTTTGCAGCATAAGTGTCCTGACAGGTCACCCTTCCTTCTCCTTCACTTGTGTTCTTCAGAGCTATAAGCAATGAACTCACACATCCATCCTCTGTAAACCTATAGTACAATATTTTGAAAATTACATGCTCTATTACATGACCAACTATGACCCAAGAATCCCATACTTTTCACGAGTTTATAACACATACTCGGTGGTCAATTTTACATTAAAATGGAAACAATACCCCAACTACCAATAGAAGGCCAAAACAAAATTGTTTCCTCGCAAGTGATGGAAAACACATCATCACTTTTACATTTTAAATTGTAACACATGATTTAAAAAGTAAGTCCATGACATACTACCACACCTATAAAAACCATCTCTCACTTATCAAAGTGAATGGGTCATCTCTCTGTGGCGTATTTTCTTGTTGGACTAATGTTTCTATTGGTTTCTGCACTGACGTTTTTTCCTTAAGGCACTGCTATGGATGGAGCCTCCAGCACGTGGCTCTTTGATGGTCACTTCTGTCGTAATGACTGCAATGAGTCTTCTTCCTCCAGACCTGATTTACCTTATTATTTTCCTACGGTGGATAAGGCCTTTCACACCTCATCCTCTTTCGTGTTCTCATTCTTTTCCAACACTCAGCAAGCACATGGTTATGTAATCCACAAAACTACATGTTTTTTGATGCCATGACTTATGTTCATTATTAGCAACATGCTTGTAATCAAAATTAACACTAGAATACCAAGACTTGTTATACCTTTCTTGGTTGTCTCTGGGACGATAATGGAGACGACAGCTTGCCTCAACTCTTTCTCTACACTGTGCACTATCATGGGCTGACAGTGAAGTGTTCCCATCATACTCTTTCCACAATGGTTTCAACCATGTCTTGGAAGCTTCTGACACCTTTGATCATTGTACCTCAATTTATCCCAAACCTATGAATCGAGGTCTTTTCATGACCTCCAATGGTTGAATCATGCCTTGGCCATTAACACCAACTCCTCCTCCTTTGTACCCCATCTCGGTGAGGAGTTTCATGCCAGATTATATAATGGGTATATCCATATTTCCAACAAAAATTATAGCATGTGAAGATGAAATTGAAGAGAAATCAACATTTTTTACCTGAATTGTCGATTTTGAAAGATATGATGAGGGCTTCTTCGAGCCCTTGTTGTGCTTCAATTCCTCCAAGGCCTCTCTTGTGGCTCGCAACTGAACTTGCAATATCTGATTTTCCTCTTTCTCTTCATGTATTAACCTCCTTAATTCAACATTCTCTTCTTGAAGACTTTGGTTCATCTCCTCATTTGAATGATGAGAAGACGATGAAGGCAATGATGAAGATGCATAAGCACTAGAAGATGTGGATGAAGCATCTTTCTCTAATCTTTCTTCCCCCTCTTCCTCTATTCTCTTATAATAAGCATCATACATTATTTCCACCATTTTGGACATCCTCAAGAGGGCCTTATACATTTCTTTGTCATCCTCCAATTCTCCTCTTTGTGGCACACATCCTTTGAAGCTTGTTTCTAGTTAGCATGTACTCATGCAATTTTCATCAGCAAATACCTGCTCTGATACCACTTGATCCAAGATATTTTGCTTATATGTGCATTAAATAATTACATGTGAAAGAGCACGTTAACCAAGAAACTTAATGCGCACATAAAATAAGACTAAAATAATATGAAAACAATAAAATATGACACAAGGAATTGATAACAGAGTTCATCCAATTTAGACTATATCTCTAGGCTCGGTGTCAAGATGGGGTGGGTCGCTTCGTATAGTGCTGGAAATGGTGACGATGTACATAGAATATTTTTTTTTTCATACAAGCACATATGCCCTCAACATGAGTAGCTTGTCTCTCCATGAGATGTTTCACGACAAGAACTCTCACTCACAATAGACCTCCTATCAACATGACATAATCTCACACAAGGTGACGATGAGGACCCCTTCATCAAGGTTGCATAGGGACCTCAATCTAACATAACAATCCATGGGGAATACATCTCACATGAAGTAGATACATAGATATTGTAACATACATCAAGCATGGATCTAAACAAGATATTACATCTCACAACAAATGATAAAATAAAACATGGCGTCAATACTGCATATACCTCAACCCCTGAAGTTGGCTGAAGAAGTGGATGCTCAGCTACTGAATCTGAATCCACCATCAAATTCATGACGTCGAGAGGCATAAAATTGACTTTCCACACTTGGGAATATGACATTGTCACTCCAATCTAGAAAATGGCCAAAAAATGAGAGCTCGGCTACAAAAACAGACATCACCATCGAATTCATGTCGCCAGGAGCTGTAAAATCAACATAAAATTTGACCAAAACTAACTCCAAAAAGTTTTGCACCTCTCAGAAATATTTCTAGTGCCCTTCAAGATTCCCTGGGGCATGGTTCCACCTTCTCCTTGTCTTGTGGTTCCGCCATGTTGCACAAACCTGCTTCACTGCTTTCTCCCCCCAGCGCTCAGTGAGAATGGGTTTTTATACAATTCATGTGGCAGACTTTACCACATGACACCATTTGGTGCAATGGTAAATAAGGCATGTGGTTGAGGAGGGCTTGGGGGATCAAATCCTGCCCCTCTGATTTGGTATGGAGTTATTTTAACTATACGGAAGTTATCATATGGTTTAAGTTGGTTGTTATATTTTTGGCACATGGTCATAGTTTTTGGGAGCCATTATGTTGAGCCGTCAACATTTTAAATTGAAATGTTAGTTGGTATGTACGTATGGTATTTTATTATATTTTAATGTGACTTTAATATAAGCCAACCACCATACATCAATCCCAAACTAACTTTAACATTTGTCTTTTTACCATACACATTTTAATACATTCGTTGGTATGGTCTATTAATAACCCCATTTATTATATGGTTTGTTTTAACCATAGTTTAATTTGTTTTATATATAACCATATAACACCTTTCAAATTTTGGTTGAATGTGTTGTTTTGACTTTTGAATTATATAAATTTTGTTATATGGTTATTAAAATAACCATTCTTAATATTTAATTTTTTTTTTTTTTTTTTTTACTATTTTTAATATATAGTTATTTTTTTATGATTTTTTTGTTTTTATGTTAATTTAATAATATATTTATTTTCTTTTTACAGGGATATGAGGAAAATGGATGAACAGGTTAATAGGATATTAGTCAACTGCCATGTAATATGTGGGTCCCACCTACTAACTGGGATGCCATGTGGCACCCTGTGGGCTCCAATTTTTCCCTCATATGAACTCGGATTTGAGTGACATTCACGTCGTTGGAATTAGGGCGACAAGCACTACGATCTCATCCTAGTTCAAGAGAAACCTAACCACTTTGAATTTTGACCATTTCTGATCCCTCTTGGACTCCTAAGGTTGTCTGGAGCCACTTGGATCACTAATTGATCCACCAAGAAAGGTCTTATCTAACAAAGAGGAAATTAAGAAGAACATTAAAATGAACATGTGCAAATAATATTCTGATAGGGTTTCTTGAGCTAAGAGGAAAAATTGTCGTTGTGATAATTATTTGAAGGAGATATTTAACCTTTCAATAAGGAGAAGCTTGGCTATAAACACTGCTAAAATTGAAGCAGACCTTTTGAGATCTCTTGCTAAGGTAGAATACACTTCGGATACACTTGTTTAAAATATCATGCACTGTTTCACCTTTTGATGATTTGAATCTAAATGAAATGATGTTTTGATGTACCATGATGATGGCATACATAGGCATTGAGCTCAATTTGACGACATGATAAAATTATTTTTGAAAGGAGTTTGAGCTACTTGTTTTGGAAGGACGAAGGATAGTCATCTAGTTTGTATTACTTAGAGAATAGAATTTGTTGATTCCTTTTCCATGAAGGAATTTTGGAACATTTTAATATTGTTAACTTATTTATGTTATGAAGGAAAATTGAATTCCATACCCTCATTTGATAATTAGAAATGAATATTCTATGGTTTTTAAATGTTGGATATGGAAAGAAAATTTTTATATGACTTGAAGTTTTGGATGTGAAAACTCTAGATAAAACCCTAGTGTTGCACAATAGGCCAATGTTTATGCTGAAAGAAGATATCCTAAATCATGCAAGGAAGGAAGGAAATAAATTGATGATAAAGACAAGGATAAATATTTTTTGTAGATGGATGATTTATGCATGATGAAAAGGATTAAGAGAGAGCTAAAAAATTCCCCTCAATCCTCAATAGATAAGTATCTTATATCTCTCTTCATTGATTTTTTTTTTTTGTTTTACTATTACTTAGCCTCTTGTATTTGTCTCTTTTTCTAGGTTATAATAATTATTCCATGGGCCTCTTAGTGAGGATTGTAGGTATATCGTGAATATTTCCATGGCTTTGGCAATAGTTGGAATTATTGGAATAATGAATAAAAGTGTGTGCCAAGAGGTCTCCTTGAAATTATTCATGTTCGAGAGGTACAAATTGTACTAACCATAAGGGCTCCCAAAGAAAGCAGGGCAACAAGTTTGAAGGATGTGATTATACCTAGATATGTGGAAAATTAGTGAGGACTTCAAGGTGTATTTACAGGATGAAGAATTTGGGTGATGGGCAACAAATACATATCTATTCCCATGGTATCTAATTTCATGAAGTTGAGTGGCAGAGGGAGTAGCATGGATTGTATTGGTAGGATGTTTATTAGCATTATAATGGTTGGAAATCAGCTACGATGACATATTTGAGTTGGTTACTTTATGGTGGAGCCAAGGAATGTGGGACAACATGTGGTGAGATACCAATAGGGTACTAGTGAATGATATATGTTTCATATGATAAAGTACAATTACTTGATATAAAATATTCATATTGAATGTATATATGAATGTTTCTACTGAAGGAAGAAACCCTAGATCATGCAAGGAAGAAAGGAAATAAATTGATGATAAAGACAAGGAAAAATAATTTTTGTAGATGGATGATTTATGCTTGATGACAAGGAATAAGAGGGAGCTAAAAAATCCTCACAATCCTCAATAGATAATTATGTTTTATGTCTCTTCATTGATTATTATTGTTTTTTTTTTACTATTACTTAGCCTTTTCTCTTTGTCTCTTTTTTTAGGTTTTAAACATTCTTCTATGGGCCTCTTAGTGAGGATTTTAGGTACATCATGAGTATTTCCATGGATTTGGAAACAATTGGAAGTATTGGAAGAATGAAGAAAAGTGTGTGAAAAGAGGATTCTCCTTGAAGTGATTCATGTTCAAGAGGAAGAAATTTTACTAACCAGAAGGGATCCAGAAGCAAGCAGGCCAACAAGTTTGAAGGATGTGATTATACCTAAATATGTGGAAAATTAGTGATGGCTTCAAGGTGGAATTACAAGATTAATCATTTGGGTGATGGAAAATAATTCCATGACGATTCCCATGGTATCTAATATGATGAATTTGAATGGGAGAGGGAGTAGCCTGGATTTCTTGGCATATTTGTTTTAGCATTAGAAGGGTTGGAAAGAAGCTATGGTGACGAATTCCAATTGGTCAGTTTATGGTGGAACCAAGGAATGTGTCACAACATGTGTCAAGGTACCAATATGGTACTGTTGAATGATAAATGTTTCATATGATAAAGTACAACTACTGGATATAAAATATTCATATTGAATATATATCTATATATATATATATATATATAGATATAGATATATATATATTGAAATTTTTTTGGCAAGTTATGAAGGAGGGTAGCTTCAGGATTGTTTGATGGAGTGTAGGAAAAAACTGAATGACAAGTCATAGCACATGGTATAAAAGGAGTAGCGAGGATCAAGCTAATTGTTGACATTCTCACAAAGCATTTTTCCTTGGATGAAGTTGGTGTACGTATGGGACAAGCTTGGAGTAATTGAGAATGTTTCCCTTGGTTAAAGGGAGTGTTTATGTTGTAGCAAATGTGAGCTTTAATTTCTCCCTTGGTCATGGGGTTTGACCTAGAATCCATGGAATTTGGCTCAATAATAATTAAAACCTATATTTATCCCTTTTTCATGGGGTTTGATGTGGAAGCCATGGAGTTTGGCTAGGGATATTGGATCAATAAGTATCAAATCCTGGATTTCTCCCTTGGTCATGGGATTTGACTTGGAAGCCCTGTAGTTTGGATGGTTAGATTGGGTCAATAGTCATTAAGGCATGGATTCCTCCAACGGTCATGTATTTTTTATCATATTTCCATAGGTTTTGGTTAGTGGGTTGAGATTTTTCCTCATATCATAAGGAAACTATTTATTATTCATGACATGTGGCGACATGTGGGAATGGTAAATGGGCTCTAATTTTCACCATGAGTCAAGTGGGGTTCCTCACAATTCTCCAAGTGATGAATTGTTGAGTTGGTGACTCTAGGACTAGTGAGTGACTATTTCCTTCTTTTATGTTGATGTGGGGATGTTTTCCTCATGGTCCTAGTGTTGAACATGAGGTGGATGGATTCATCAACACAATTGAGCTCATTTAATCTTTTCATGGGATAGAGAATTTTTTATTCACTAAGAGAACATATGGGAAATTCATTATGAATACTTCCCTAGGTAAGATGGAGTGTTAATTTTATTGTAGCTTTAGTCTTTATTCAATTTTACTTAAGTTGGCCTATAAAAGGGAGCTATAAAATTAGGCTTGATTATAATTTATGAAGTTGGGTCCAACTAAGGATGTATCTCTTTAAAAGTTCATGTCGACTCTATTATAGGCCTCCCTAAGTAAATTATAAATGCACCTAGACTTCCCTTCATTTTCACATTAAATCAGAACACATCTTAGGCTCAGTTTGGATTATTTATTTTCACATGTGAGTGGAAAATATAGGACAAAATATGAGGACAATCAAGTAAAAATTTTGAGGAAAATAAAGCATGAAATATCAAGTAGAACAAGGACATTTTACTAAGGAATATCGAAATCTTTGGGAAAAGTGCTTGAGGCTAAGATTTCAGGAGGCTGAGAATTCAGGAGGCTGAAATTTCAGGAAGCCAAAATTTTAGGAGGTGGAATCTATCATAGTTTGACTAGGTTTAACCTAGTTTTATTGAGTGGTCAACTTCTCTTTTATTTATATGGAAATTTCAAATTGTATCTTTTTTTCAATTGGACAAATTTCACTAAGAAAATTTTATTGGGTTTTTCCCCTAGTTTTGGGTTTTCTCTGGGTATTTTTTTGTGTCTCTTGTGTTTGATTGTCTCTTCATGGTTCTACTAGACTTATTTTTTGTATTGTTGATATTTTCTATGTGTAATTACTTAATTATGAATTTGATACAAGACATATTAATAAAGAATTAATTGGAAGTAATTAACAGTTAAGAAAATCCCTAAAAATGATCAACTTTGAGAATGAAAAATTACCATTAACCCTTTTATTTATGTTTTATGCTACCAACCATGTCAAGATAAAAAAATGATTCAATTCTATCCCACTCAATCTATCACTTTCTAGTGCATTGATCAATATATTACATATTTAGAGTAGATAATCAATCTTCGTCAATCTCTTAGGCTCAATTGTACACTCTGTTGATCTCTTCAAAACACTTATTCTAAATCAAGCAATTGACACCAAATATAGGCTCCAATTCTTCTACCACTCTCCTAAGAGATTTTAGGTCAAACTAGCTCCAATACCACCTTTTGAAAATAAATGTGAGAAATATAACTAGGAAAAATACACACAGACACGCACATATATTATTTAGCTAAGCTAGAAAAACATAATAAACTATTCCAATTCATTAAATAGGATTAATCATATTTAATACCATGGGTTTATAACCCACCTATGGTAAACCCGTTAACGACTAATTCAAGGTTTATCTTAAATGCTCTATCAACTAGTTAATATTAACACAACAATATTCTCTATTAAAATTAGAGAAAATTTTTGAAATATATAAAGTGGAAATTTATTGTTTTTCTAGGTGCATTATATAATGTGTAATGTAGTATTTGTGTCATGGGGTAATGAATTTTACATTAATTAAAGTCATAATAAAGGAAACTTAAAATTTTAAGTCTAAGTAGGTTGAGCCTTAGAATGGGGCTAGCCCCAATATTTGATGGACGAGCAATATTCCCACCTATGGAATGTTGTAGCTAGAATTGTAGTCTAGCCTTGCCACCTAGATACAAATGGGACACTTTATCTACTAGATGTGGTTCTCATCCACAACCCCACCCCATGAGATTTGAATCACTTACCATTTATGCTTGAAGCACTTACCAATTATGTGTACACCAAGATTACATTTAATATAATATCTCAAGGTTCCCCTATGACTTCGAGCTAGGTCTTCATGGGAATTGAACCTTTCCCAAGGGTGAAATACTCATATATTTTCACCATTGGATCCAACCCCATAGGGAAATGTAAAAAATTAATTATATAAAATAAACACATGTGTGTGTGTGTGTGTATATATAAAAACTAACTAATGTAGCATTATTGCATAAAATTTTATGATTTATTGTGCTTGTGTGAGAATATAAGTATTTAATCATTATTAATAACCCTAATATCATAAGTCTATACTAACTCCATTTAATTGGCTATTATAATTAATAAGACAATGTATATTAACTTTCACTAGCCTAGAACTTCTAAATTAGTGTGGGATAACTGTTACACAGTAATTTTTCACCCTGTTCACTTCCTTTCGCTAATCCTAAAGTGCCCTAAGATGACAATTGTGCAGTATATCCATCATTAGGTATAATTGAAGGGGTTAATTTTCACCTTTTTAGCCTTATTAGTCACTCTTTCTCACATTTAATTACATTATGGTCATATGTTGCTTAGTGTAGATGGTGATTAAAGCTTGTCATACGTCGAGTACCTGATATGGGTTAAATGCAGGATAATCACAAAGATATTCCACTTTTTTTGAAGATTGTGCAATCAAATCTCGAATAAGACAAAAAGGATAGATTATAGGAGATTTTTCCACCTCCTTAACTCCTAAAGGAAGACAAGGGATCCTCGAGATTCCCTCCAACAACTCGAAATCAATGGAAAACAAGAAAGTAGAAGATCAAGTGCACCAAATCTCCACTTATCTTGCAGTCAAAGGGGACCTATCACCTAATTTTTAGGGAGTTGTTGGTAGCTACCCTTTAGGTTAAATAGGGTAGAGTAAGAGCACATTAGGATTCAAATTTTGTAGGAAGATAGTAGACTCTTAGCTCTTATGATATAATTTTGAGACTTTCATTGTTATGTAATGAGTCTATTTCTACAATAAAATGAGTATTTTACTTCACTTATTTAGATTCAGAGAGTCGAGCTTGTGGGTTAGTGCCGAATCCATTGGCCTCGGTCTCTCTCTCTTGTGTATTTATGTTTATTTTTGTGCCATTGTAGCTAGTTATTTTATGAGTTTTAGCAATCTTGCTTACATTTCCTTTTATTGTTTTTAGTTTGCTTCCATTTCACATTTTCTATAGTTAGAATATTGTAGATCATGGTACAGTAGCATATAAACTCCAAAATCTGTGTCAAAGCCTCCCTCTCTCATCTCTTTCATTGGAGCTTGAGGAGGGCTAATCGTCACTACATACCCAAAATTTCTCTTCAGTTTATGATTTCTTGGAAATAATAGATATATTTGTTGTAGTTATCATGAACATGTTGAGAATATTGAGTTAAATATTTGGTTGAATGCAAAAGTAGGTTTGCTTATCAAATTCAACTCATATTTTCCATCTTGTTCATCATAGATTTGTCAATGTTTATTACATGAATAGGTAGTGTGATTGTAGGTTTGAGTAAAACAGTAGAGGAGGACTCCACTAGTATCCCTAGCTCCATTTCTCACCTTTCACCAATCTCCTTTCAACAAAATCGCCCCCAACCCTGTTTTTGAGATTTTCACCACCACATCGAGAGCAACCCTAGAAGTGCAAGACAAGTTCTGAGAGAATTTATGAGCTTGGCCAAGGAGTTGGCCACCTTCCATCCACCTAAAAACACCTTAATTTCACCTTCCCTACACCTTTTCACATCAATTTTGGCCTCAAAACACCCTTGAATTGTTTCCTGTAGCATTTACAAGACATCCTGTAGCACTACAGGAAACATGTAGCAGATCCTCTAGCAACACCATTTAGCCTCTCTATCAGCCCAAAAACCATCTTCCACCTCTCCTAACCCTGAAAAAACCTCCAATACACCTTCAACTCTAAATCTATTAGTCCAGGACCTTCTTAAGTCACCTTATTTCCTCCTTTTGCTGCAAAATAGAGTATTTACGAGCATAGTTAGGCCATGAATAAATGTATTATTAAAGAATAATAGTTAAGCATAAAATAGTTAGAGTTTAATTAGACATTTGGCCCAAAAATGAGTGATTATATTAGTCTTCCTTTCTGCAATTTCAATTCAGTAATTTGCTTCATGAATGTTTCCTAATTTACTTCTATTTATTGCAATAGCGTAAATTGTATATTTCCTTCCTTGCTGAAAAACTAGATGTATCTTATTGCTTCAGAATAGTCCTTTGATTTTTTATATAATAATGGTTTTGAGTCATCTGTAGTTCTAGGTATAATTTAGAAGTGTGACAGACTTCACTCAGAAACCCTAGCAATAACACCCTTTCATAGGACTTAGAAGAGGACGACATGAGTAGAATAAATTTGTTGTGTATATAACGTTGTCACCTCCAAGTTTGTGCAAACCCTAGGTTGATAAATGAAATTACAGTATCATCTAGGAGTTGCAGCACTCTTGGTGCAATACCAGGGCTCACAATTTTTTGGCATCATTGTCGGGTAGGTGTCTAAGTAGATGCTTCTATTCTGTTATAGCATTATTTTCTGATTTTCTTTTACATGGAGTTCCAAAAATATTGAAAAATACAAAAACAGTTTGACTTTCATGTGTTGTAGGAGTAGGGATAACCAAGGAAAGTTTTTACAAAAACTCGCACATCCCCACATAGTCACCCTTCATTCTTCTTCAGTGACTGTGAGGCTAAAAACACAATAGGTGAGTCTCTTGAACACTATGAAGGACCTATTGGAGAAGAAGAAGAACTTGCTTCACTTTAGGAACTTGCTTCACCAATCCAAGCCATGGTTGGGACTAGGACCCAAGAAGTCTTTCCCATTAGAGAGAAAGATGGGGAAACTAGGATGAGGAACATCAATCCCTCAGCCCTTTTACATTTCCATGGACTTACCTCTGAAGATCCTGACACCTTCATGCTTTAATTTCTTGTTTTCTGCTGAACATATGACTATGCCTCAGATGATCAAAAGTTGAAGCTATTCATATCCACCCTCAAGGATGCAGCCTTGCTTTAATTCATGGGTCTACCTAGGAATAACATCACTACCTAGGCAAAAATGCAAGAGGCATTTAAAAACAAGTACAGAGACTATTGTAGGTCCAAGGAGACTAAAGAGGAATTATTTAGGATGATTCTAGGGCCTGATGAATCCCTATAAGATTACGAAGAAAGATTTCAGTTAAATTATAAAAGAGTCAACTGCACCCTTGATCCCAGATCGCTTAAACTGGTACTTCTTTGAGGGATCAAGGAGGAGGTTATAGAAACCCTTAATATGCTATTAGGAGGAGATATCTACCAGTTTCCTTATGAGGACATCAAATTTGTCCCAACGAACAATTCTAGGGAACCTAGGAAGAAAGGTAGAGCTAGCCAAAGTATGACCAACAAGCCTTCCTCTTCCACCTCCATCAAGCATGAGATTGGAAATATGTTGGAGGAATTCAAGAGTGAGATGTTGAACACCTTTTCTTTACATATGGACACAATGTAGATTAAGAGAAAGTAAGATGAAACGGAAGGAGCCTTGGCTATCTTCTACCCTATATGTAATAGAAAACACCCTCAGAATGAATTTCAATTGAATGTTATAGAGGTTTTCTTAGCCTTTGAAGAGAATCATGCCACAGAAAAGTGTTCCTCCTTACCTGGGCTCAAAGTTGTAAATCAAGCTGGGAAGTAGGACTGGAGCAACTGTGTTTCATAAATAATAGAAGGCCTCAAGGGCCTAGGTCATATCAACATGGTATGAAAGATGCACCTTAATCCTATTACCATAATAATCATAATTCATCAATGAAGTCCTGGTACACCTCCACTCCTCCATCATGTCTTACACCTCCTACTTGGACCTACAACCCTCCATATCATCCTCAGCCTGTGAACCAACCATTTCAGCAGTATGTTCCTCAAACTCAATGGAGAAAACCATCACAAGGGTGGATGCCTTAACATAATAAACCACTTACTCTACTGCCTCCACCCCAAACTCATCCTCATCTCAATCATTCTGCTCCACCCAAGTTGCTTCAGATTCCTGTATAACCCAATCTGAACCCAAAAAAAAACAGGCACAACAAGTTTATAGTGGAGAGACATCCTATCTAGCTTATGTTGTGGAGATACATGAGATCAATATCAGGTCGGGAATAGCAATCCCAGAAAATCATCCTCCATCTCCACCTGTAGAGGTTATGGATGAAAAGGAAGAAAGTAACACTCAGATCCAACAACCTCCTTTTCTATAGTTCTTGATCCACTCTAGTCAGCACACCCCAAAGGAGACTGAACTACTGGGAGAACTAAAAAAAATTGTGAAAAAATACCCCTTCTCCAGGGCATTAACGATGTCCCTATTTACAATAGGCTCATCAAGGAAAAGTTCTTTAAGAAACCTAGGAGAAATAATAAAGATACCCGCACCATCAATGTAGTAGGATAGTCATCTGACTTAATTTTGGGAAGGGTGATCTTCCAAAAGTACCTGGACCCTGGTAGTCTAGTTGCAAATGTACACATAAATGGTGTCATAGTTCCCAATACTCTAATTGATCTTGGGGATTCCATTAATGTAATGACCAAGGAAATTATGCTTAAACTCAACCTCCAAGGGAATTTGAGGAAAACCACAATGGTTTTGAAACTTGTAGATCGGTCCACAGTAACTCTAGAAGGAATTGTTGAGGATTTTATGGTTTCAATCGACTCTTGGGAGTACCCTACAAATTTATTGGTTCTCCATCCAAAAACCAATTTTAATTTATATCCTCTCATTTTAGGGAGACCTTGGTTAGCCACTTCCAATGCTTATATCATTTTTTTGGCTGGAGAAATGACTATACAGAATGGGTTCTTCTCTAAACAACTGGTATTATATCCTCCTACCCAACCTTCCATTGACCATGACCTACATTTATGGTTGGTGGATGAAGAAGAAGAATATGAAGTATAAAACACTACACCCTACCCCATTTTTACCATATATATTGTTCTTAAAGTGGGGAAACCTGATGAGGATGACCTCATCGATCAAATCATTCAGAACCAACCCCCTGCTGACAATCCACTTGATGACCTAGTTAAAGAGTGTGAGAGCCACCCATAGATGGAACTGCACTCAGTAGATTCAACTTATTAAAACACCAAGGCTATGGAATTTGGCCCATAAAAATCTCTGAAAAATAATTCATCCCTATCTGCTAAAGAAGAAGAGCAGCTATGCCAACTCTTAAAAGAAAACATTGATTCATTTTCTTGGGACTACAAAGACATGAAATGGGAAAATCCCTCGATGTGCAAGCTTGTGCAGGATGAACCCAGCTATAAAGGAAATAGTAAAGGAAGAACTACATAAATTATTGGATGTGGGTTTCATCTATCCTATATCAGATAATGAGTGGTTATATCCTCTTGTCCTATTCCCAAATAAGAATGGAAAATGGTGAATCTTGTGTTGATTACAGGGAAGTCAACAAGGCCACCAAGTAGGACCGTTTCCGCTTTCCCTTTATAGAAAAAGTTTTGGATGGTCTTGCAGGAAAGGAATTATTTTCTTTCCTAGATGGGTTCAGTGGGTATAACCAGATCAAAATTAGCCCTGAAGACTAGGACAAGACTACTTTTACATGTCCCTGGGGCACTTTCTCTTACCAAGTCCTTCCCTTTGGGTTGCACAATGCCCTAGCTACTTTCCAAATATATTTCTTGAGCATTTTCTCAGAGCTATTCCATGACTCAGTAGAAATCTACATGGTTGATTTCAAACCTTATGGGGATGACTTATAAGAAACTCTCTCCAATTTGGGAAAGGTGTTGAGAAGGTGCATTGAGACACATCCCTCCCTGATTCTGGAAAAGTGTGAATTCTTAAAAATAGAAAAATAGTATTGGGCCACTCAATATCACAATCAGGAATACAGGTGGACCTCAACAAAATCACCATCATAAAATGGGTTCCTTCTCCTCAAAAGCAGAGAGATGTCAGAAGTTTCCTAGGTCTAGTTGGCTACTATAGAAGGTTCATCAAAGACTTCAACAAATTGGCTTCTCCATTATTTGGTTTGTTGGCCAAATATTCTGAATTTATCTGGTTCATTATTTGTCAAGAATCTTTTGAGTTCATTAAGGAAAAGTTAACTACTGCCCCCATTATGTGAGGTCCAAACGGGCTCTGCCTTTCCACATCCACATAGATGCATCAGACAAAGATGTGGAGGCAGCTTTCAGGTAGTTGGAAGACAAATTACCCTATGAAATCTATTTCATTAGAAATAATTTTCCCAAGTCTAAAATAAACTATACGGTCACAGGAAAGGATTTATTCGTCATTTTCCATGCTTTAAACAAATTTAGAAATTATATCACTGGTTATCAGACCTTTTTACACACTGACCATGAAGCCATAAAATACTTAATGAATAAATCTGATGTTAATGCTATAATAATTATATGTTTGTTGTTATTACAACAGTTTGACCTAACAATTTTTGATAACCCAGGGAGATAATGTTGTTGTTGATTTTTTATCTAGACTAACTCTACCTGTATATGAGGAAGGAAGAGTGGATTACCAACTTCCAGATGAGCACCTAGTTTCCATCTCAACACTCTCTCTATGGTTTTCTGACATAGCTAACTACTTTGTTTCCGAAAAATTCACTCTAAACCTCTCATCGAAGGAAAAGATAAATATCATCAGAAAATGCGCCCCTTTCACCTGGATCAGTGGAAATATCTTCAAGTTGGGCCCTGGCCAAATTCTCAGAAGATGTGTGAGGGAGGAAGAAGTTTTTGGCATCCTCTTAGAATGTCATGATAGTCCTTGTGGAGGCCAATTTGTTGGAAAAATAAAAACCTTCAAACATTTTCAGGTAGGTTACTATTGGCCTACCCTCCAGCAAGATGCGAGGAGATACACTAGTAGGTGTGACTAGTGCCAAAGCATGGGGAAACCTACAGAGAGGGATGAAATTCCTCTGCACCCTCAGGTGGCTCTAGAGAAATTTGACAAATGGGGCATGGCCTTCACTATACCCATTGATCTACCATCGGGGAAGAAGAGGTATATCATAGTTTTCACTGACTACTTGACCAAGTGGGATGAAACAAGGGTTGTAAATGTGAAAACAAAAGAGAAATTAGTAGATTTTCTAAGACATAATGTGTTATACAAGTTTGGATACCCTAGAGAGGTATTCATTGATCAAGGGGCTCAATTTACATCTCATCTCATTGAAAATATTCTGAGGTAGCATAATATCAAGCGTAACACTTCCACTGCCTACCATTCACAAGAAAATAGCTAGGTGGAAGTGACAAACAAAACCTTGGAGAATATCCTCACCAAGGTTGTGAGCAGCAGCAGGAAATATTTGGCAGATAGATTTTTGGAATCCACTTGGGCCTACAATACCACTTGGAAGACAACCAGAGGGTTCACCCCTTATGATGTAGTCTACGGGAAGAAAACTCTACTTTCCATTGAGTTTGAATACAACACGTTGAGGATGGTATATGGGTTATACCTAGATATCACAAAGGTCCAACAAGAAATGTTGTTGCAGTTAAATGGTTTGGATGAGTTGATGCAGGCACTCCGTCACACAAAATAAATTCAGCAGCAAAGAAAGGTTTGGCATGATAATCACATTAAGGAAAATACCTTTCAAGAAGGAGTTTGGGTGCTAATTTATGACTCAAGGTTAAAGGAATTTGAAGGAAAATTAATGACAATATGGCTGGGACATTACAAAGTCAAAAAATTATATGATAGCAGCGCAGTTCATATCAGAACCATAGATGAGGAGGGGATCCCCCTACTTGCCAATGGTTACAATATCAAAGTATACAAGAATCCCCTATCTAGGGTTGGGTTTATAAATTCCCTAAACAGGGAAGTGTATGTCATTCAAAAATCCATAGTTTACGATTCCTTCCCCTCCTAGAAAAAATAAAAGAAAAAGAAACAATAAAAAGGCATGGGTGAAAACCTCTTTGAGGCGCCCAAGGCTAACTGCAGGGTTGAAAACCTCCATGAGGCAGTCTTGGAGCAGAAAAAGAAAAAACAAAGAGATAAAATATCCTTGGGTGAAAACTTCCTTGAGGCACCCAAGGTAGGCTTGTAGGTTTAAATCCTCTGTGGAGGCATCCAACCTGTCCTCAAGAAAAAAAGGGAAAAAATACAAAAATAAAAAATAAAAGGATCACACCTATGTACTCACTTATTTCTATTTTTTAGGTTGCTGATCAAAGGCACTTTTAGACATAGAGGATCATTTTTCTTCCTATCTTCTCTCTCTCCTTTGCCTACCCACTCCATAAGCAACTCCAACATGCATCCATCCACACTTTCTCCCTTCAAGTAAGAAGGAAACCCATTTCATGTAGTGCTATAGGAAACCATCTAACTGCTATAGGAAACTCATTTATGATAAAGGAAGCTCTCTCAAGGGCATCTAAGTTTGCGAAAAAAACATGAAAATTAATTTTTTTCCTATACCTACCACTCCTAACTGTCACTCCACTCGATGCATAAGTACTCACTCTCCAAAGCCTATTTTTTTCCACTAATAGCTAGGTTACCTATATCTAGACATGGGACCTTTACCCTCACCTCTCCATCACTCCACTCACTCCATAGCTCCATCCCTAACCTCCATACACAATTTCCCTTCATTTCTTAGCAATATTGAGCTCCAAAGAAGCAAAGAAGGGTCTGCTACGGGAAGTTGATTACTTCCTGTAGCAATCCTTTACATGTCACACCAGGGTCAAAAAGTGAGAATAAATCGATGGAAATGGATTGAAAGGACTGCCAGCAGACTCCAGGAGGATTATCACACCAGTAATATTACCTGAGGACCTCCATGGATAACCTACAAAAAGAACAAACCAATAAAAAGGTTAAGAAAATCACTTAGAAATAAGCTCCTCACTCGGAAAATGTATAAAAAAAAACACAACAAAAGGAAAAAATAGTCATGGCTATCACCAAACTCCAACTATTGACATCAAATTATGTCTGCAACTCCTCAAAAATTAGTAACCTCAGGTATGGCCCTTCGCCCTCTCGCTATGCACTGATGTTGGCCAAAATGAATTAATTTTGAGAATTAGAGACTAAAAAGGTGAAAAAGTGGCCAATTAACTTGGCCACTCTCATGAAGTGAAAGTGAATGAGAATTTGAGTGTGCATGCCACTTTGGAAAGTCAAATCAGTTAAGGGGGAGTTCACAATAAAATTTATACAGAGTCAACAATAATATGGAAATTAAGAAGTTGAATCAAGGTAGCTTGAGTTTATTTAAAAGCGATAATCTCTAAGGCCACACTTTACCAATATCACTCAGAAAACATCATTCAACCACCTTCCTAACACAACCATAAAATGGGAGGAGGATTTAACATAAGGGAGCCCATAGATATCAAAAGGATAATATTGAACCCTCAAGTGGTGTATATTTTCAGGAACCACTAGTGGTTAGGCTTCTTCTAATTCCTCAAAGGATTTGATGAGGAGATAGCTCGAGAATTTGCAGTGGACCTTCAATCACAAACAAATGATAGGGCCACCAGTGTGGTTAGAGGCCTAACTATCAAAATTACACCTGTTTTAATTAGAAAAATCATCACTTTTACCCTTGGAGCCAAGTGGAATAGGGAAGATAGGGTTTCCAACACTTCAGCTAAAAAGAGCTTCTTTCTGCCAAGTGAAGAATTCGTTGAAGACAAAAATGGAGTGAGGAGAGAAATCCTTCCATACCCTTGGTATGATGTAGCATTCCAAATTATGAAATTAATTTCTTGTGAGGGAAGACTTAGTGTGGTTTATGGATACCAATTTAGGTTGTTTAATGAACTTATATTTCAATGAGAACTCCCTCTAGAAAAAATACTAAGCATTCCCTATTTCATCTTGCATTCAATTAGGGACATGAGCCAAAAGGTGAGGGAAAGGAAGTATCGGCACTTATCTCACCATGGCCTCATCGAGATGATAGTAAATGATGCTCTAAATAGATTGAACCTCCATGTGCATTGGTATTCATTCATATATATGGATAGGGAAGCCTTCATAGCCACCCAAACTAGAAAAACCTATGCCTCTAGTCTTGGAGAGAGGGGAATGGAAGAAGAAGAAGAAGAAGGGGAGGTTGAAGAGATAGAAGGATAAGATGAGGAAGAATAAGATATGGAGGTTGAAACATAAAACGCATAAACCCTAGAAACAAAAGAAGAAAACGAGGGAGATTAAACAGAGGAGGAAGAAATAGAGGATAATAGGGAAGAGAAGGCAGGTGAAGAGGAAATATTAGACCCTGTTCTAGGCATTGATCCCTATCATAAGCAGACCAGCATATCACCTAAGATAATAGATAAGGAAGTGGTTGATACCTTAGCCACTTTGAGCACACCAGTGAAGGCCAAGGGAAAAATAAAAACACACATGTACTTTAGGACTAGAAATAGTTCTAGGGTTAGCTAGGGGAAGCGACAACCTCCAACCAAAATCCCTATAACAATTGAGGAGTCACCCAAAAAGGATTTTGAGATAAGGTTGGAAGAAGGGAAAGTTCAAGAGGTCACCTCACTTGAGAGGACACATGTGACCTATAGGAGGATACATTCATGTAGGTTGGAATCCCCTAGACATCTACCAACACCCACAGACCCTCAAAAGATAGAAAATAAGGAAAATCAAGTAGGGGAGGGCTTGCTACAAGAAAAATAAAGTTTCCTACATGAAACTCTTTTCGTGTTACAAAAAACTCCACATATAACAGAAATAGAGCAGGAAGCCTTGGGGGAGGGAGATAAGGCACCCATGGGTGGGAAAGAGGCACAAGAAGTTGAGAAATAAGCACAAGTTGAAGGGAAAGATGAAAAATGGGAGGAAGAGAAGAAGAAAAAGTAGGAGCCTACCTTGCCAAAATATATCCCTATAGATATATTAGCAGTTTCACACCCTAGCCCTCACCCAAATCTCAGTTCTTACTATAAATTTATTGAAGGGGGCAGAATGATTCCTCAGAAGCTTGCAGTCCCCTTATTTTATCAATTGGAACAAGAAATATCACGCACTCATCAATGGATGAAAATTGCTATAATAAGAGTTGTGCATGACATAGGGATCATGGAGGAGAAGGTCACTGAGTTGGGAAGGAATTTTTCTGATGTTAGACACAGATAATCCATGTTGAAAGAGGATATTTAAGAAACACAAGTAGAGAATGCAAGAATGTAGAGTCAAATTTAGCAAAAATACAAACAAATTTCCACCATGGAAGATTTGTGCATGGAGGCCATCCAACACAGATATCCATCCAAATCTTATGCCATCTACCTTAAATAACAGTGGCTCCAATTTTAAATTAATACATTAGCCTCTCATGGGTTCTTACCTTTTCATAATTGCAAGAAATTCATTGACTTTTTCAATCAATCCAACATGGGAGACAAGGCCAACATGGCACAATTCTACATGCACAATCTTATTTTGACAGACTTAAACATTTGGGACCCTAACCCTAGGTTGGGATATATGCAGTTAATCAAATTAGCCTCTTGGATGTTGAATGAGGAAGCAAGATCATATGAAGTAAGAAAGGTGATGAGAAGAGAAAATAGAGATCCTATATATATAAGGGCAGAAATATTTAGCCCTAGGGCAATAATCAACAATCACCTCATGATAGAGAATGATGCCAACCTTGTAGACAAGTACCTCAGTACAAAAGAACAAGAAATTGCAGATTGTGATGATATTTCTAGGTTGTTGGGAGATGAATGTGTACTAGAAAGTAAAAGAAGGTCGAATGGCCTGCCTCTTAGTCTCTAAAACATAGAATGCCATACCCTAGAGGGATTGAGGAGTGCCTTAGAAAGGGCCCCATTATACAAGAGGTTTATGCAGGAAATGAAAATATAATTTCTTGGATTGAAACTCAGTCCACCTTTGTTGTTTGTACTGGATGAAGGGAAAGACCGATATGATGAAAAAAGAGAATGGGAGGAGGCAGAAAATAATGTTGGATTCTACCCTCATGAAGGAACTCCTTCACTTCATCCTTGGGAGGTTAGAGGGGCCACTAAAGCACTATAAGAAATGAAGAAATAGGGCTAAGTTTCTTAGAGGATGAGGAACCATTTGGTAGGGGGCTGATGGAGAGACCCATCATTAGGTATAATTGGAGGGGTTAATTTTTCACCTTTTTAGCCTTATTAGTCTCTCTTTCTCACATTCAATTACATTATGGTCATATGTTTCTTATTGTAGGTGGTGATTAAATCTTGTCATACTTTGAATGCCTAATATGGGTTAAATGCAGGATAATCATGAAGATATTCCATTTTTTTTTAATATTGTGAAATCAAGGCTCGGAGAAGATAGAAAGGAGATATTATAGGAGGGTTTTCCACCTCCTTAACTCCTACAGGTAGCCAAGGGATCCTCAATATTCCATACAACAACTCAAAATCAAAGATAACCAAGAAAGTGGAATATCAAGTGCACCAAAGCTCCACTTCTCTTACAGTCAAAGGGGACACATCACCTACTTTTTAGGGAGTTGTTGGTAGCTACCCTTTAGGTTAAATAGGTTAGAGAAAGAGCTCATTATGATTCAAATTTTGGAGGAAACTAGTAGACTCTTAGCTCTTGTGATAGACTTTTGAGACTTTCATTGTTATGTAATAAGACTATTTCTGCAACAAAATGAGTATTCAATTTTTCCTTCACTGATTTAATTTCAGAGATTTGAGCTTGTGGGTTAGGGCCCAATCCATTGGCTCTGTCTATCTCTCTTGTGTATTTATGTTTATTTTTGTAGCTAGTTTACTTTATGAGTTTTAGCCATCTTTCTTACATTTCATTTTTGTTTTTGGTTTGCTTCCATTTCACATTTTTTGTATTTAGACACTTGTAGATCATGGTACATTAGCATATAAACTCCAAAAGCTACGTTTCAAATCCTCCCTCTCACACCTCTTTCATTGGAGCTTCACGAGGGCATATTTTCACAATGGGCCAAAAATTTCTCTTTATTTTATGATTTCTTAGAAAAAATAGATAGTTTATTGTAGTTATCATGAACATGTTGGGAAAACTGAGTTAGATTTATCTTTTAATGCATAGGTATGTTTTCATATCAAATTCGACTCATCTTTTCCATCGTCTTCATCATAGATTTTTCAAATTGAATGAACAGATAGTGTGCTTGTAGGTTTGAGTAGAGAAGCAAAGGAAGACTCCACCAACATCCCTAGCTCCATTTCTGACCTTTCACCATTCTTCTTTCAACAATATCACCCTCAACCCTATTTTTGATATTTTCACCACCACATCGAGAGCAACCCTAGAAGTGCAAGACGAGCTTTGAGAGAAGTTATGAGCTTGGCCAAGGGGTTTTCCACCTTCCATCAACATAAATACACCTTAATTTCACCTTCCCTACCCATTTTCTCATCAATTTTGGACTCAAAACAACCTCCAAGACACCTTCAACTCTATATCCATGAGTCCAGGACATTCTTAAGCAACCTTAGCGCCTCCTTTTATGCAAAACAGAGTATTTACAAGAATAGTTAGCTCCTAACTAGATACATTATTAAATCATATCAATTAAGCATAAAATAGTTATAGTTTACTTATCCATTTGGCCCAACAATGAGTGATTATATGAATATTCCTTTCTGCAATTTAAATTCATCAATTTGCTTCATGAATGTTTCCTAGTTTACTACTATTTCTTGCAATAGCCTAAATTGTAGATTTCCTTCCTTGAAAAATAGCTTGATGTATCTTCTTGCTTCAGAATAGTCATTTTATTTTTGATAGAGTAATGGTTTTGAGTCATCTACAGTTCTATGTCTAATTCAGAAGTGTGACGGACTTCACTTAGAAACCCTAGCAATAACACCTTCATAGGACTCAAAAGAGGATGGCATAAGTAGAATGAATCTGTCATGTATATAACACTGGCACCTCCAAGTTTGTACAAATATTGGGTTGATAAAGTAAATTACAATATCCTCTGGGAGTTGCAACACTATTGGTGGAATACTAGGGCTCACAACTATCAGGATATCCCTTGAAGACCAACAAAAATTTTCCTTGAATATTTTCTGAAGAAGCTCAGCTTAAAACCTAAATTTCTAGGTCAACGCTCTTTTCTAGTTGCATGCCCGTGCTAATTTTGTGCTGGACCACTTTGACCTAGCATTTCTAGTGCGCTTTTTTATAGGAAAAATCATGCTAAACCTCTTATGCAAGTGTTTCCTCAAATGGAGGAGAACCTTCGTGCACTAGAATCTTCTGGAATGGCGAGTTGGATATGGTTTGATGTAGATATGCTCGAGCTCTCTCATTTGGAGCTCTTGATATTATCATGAGGGAATTTTTCCTTGAGAAGTGGGCCTTCTTCCTTTTATGGATCCTAACTCCCTCTCCCTACCAATAAATTGAATCCCATCCTTGAACTATTGGTTGTAATTTCTTGATAATTGATCCTTTGCATCCCTATAGTCTGATTATGCCTGAATTTCCACATGGGAGAAGGATTGCTTGAGAAGCCTCGGTTTGGACTTGGACATCACCAAAGGAAAGTATCCAACATCAAGGGCACGGTTGTATGCTTTCTTTTTTATATAATTAATAATACATATAGTGTTTCACTCTCCATATTTTTCTAGATATCTATGCAAGTAGCCTAATACTCCTTGTAGTTTGTATTTGATTTATGCTATCTATATTGTCATTTTTCTTGTCATTGTATCTTGACTTCTTATAGGTATTCAAATGCCACAATTAGCGAGGAGTGAGGCCGAAGGATCATGGAATCAAGGTCTTCACGAAAGGACTAGACGATATCATTACGAAGAGGTAGGTTCTTCTTTTTCTTCTTCTTCCATTTTGAATACAAACTAGGAAAGGGTTCATTAGTTGGTCTCATGCATTTCTAGAACCACTCTAGGGCTAGAGAGATCACATTTTTCCATAGAGGGGATTATGTTCATAGAAAAATTTGGAAAATGTCATGATTTCAAAATTTATTCTCAAAAATAGTGTGCCCCACCCGCTCCCTTGCACCCAGTTGTGACCGCCGAGCCATTTGCAAAATGGGGCATTGATTTCATGACCTATAACCCTCACTAGGCTGGGGAGCATGGTTATATTATTGTCTCCATCGATTTTTTTACAAAATGGGCCGAGGCGATGCCTACATATGATAATTAAGGTCAAACTGCAGCACAATTTATTTTCAATCATGTCATAGCTCAGTTCAGTGTCCTGAAAGCCATTTTCACTGAACATGGCTCTTAATTTCGTAATGATATGATGACAGAGATTACTACTGAGTTGGGGCTGCTCCATGATATCTCCACTCCATTTTACCCATAGGTAAATGGAAAATTCGAAGTTGTCAAAAACGTATTGGTAACGATGCTTCAACGAACCATTGGGAGACATAAAATACATTGTCACCTCATGCTATTCTCGGCTTTGTTGGCTTACCAAACATCAGCTAAGACTGCTACCAGATTCACATCATTTCAGCTAGTGTATGGTCTAGAAGCTACACTCCCAATCAAGTGTGAAATTCGTTCTTTAAAGCTATATATCGAACTGCTTCTTATTACTCTGGTAGAAGAGGAATTCCTACTTTATCTCGAGCATCTCGATGAGACTTGATGAATCGTTGCTTTAGTCATTGAAGCTAAAAGGAAACAGGTTAAATCTTAGTACAATAAGTCTTTCAATCCTTGTGTTTTCTCTGAATGTGACTTGGTCTTGCTTTATGATCAAACCCATGACAAATTAGGGGTTGGAAAGCTCAAGCCAATGTGGCATGGGCCTTACATTGTTCAACCTATATTAGGGAAAGGCTCCTATGACTCATCTAGTCGATTATGATGGTAACCAGTTGGTTGAGCCCCGAAACAAGTTCTCTCTCAAGATGTATTATGCTTGATCAAAATTATAGTACTTTGTACATTAGTGTGTGATTCATTACAGTGATTTTAGATTTTTTGGTGTGATTGTTTTCTTTGGAGACATGTTTCCTCTACTTACCTTGTGTTCCATTTGGTTTGCAGATGTCATTGAACCATTATGTCAGTTTTGTTGATGGTGCTTGCCGTAGCACATGGAACTTATCTTCAACAGCATGGCCACTTTTTTCCCCTGATGGAGATTAGGTTAATATATAAGGTATTTTTCTAGGTCAAATAACTAATATTATTTCCAAATATAATGCATTCATCAGACTATTATTAGATCTAATTGCTCTCGGTATCAGAGACTTGGTTGTCAAGCTAGACTCACAACTCATTGTGTTGTAGTTAAATGGTCATTACTCAATGATAAACCCTCATATTTTGCACATGTATTTACGTGTTTGATTACTAGAAAGAAATCTTGATTATATTACATATCAACACATTTCATGAAATTTGAATACATTAACAGATACATTGGAAAATTATGTATTAGATCGACATTTGGATCATATGTAAAAAACCAAACACATCATTATGATTAAATTATAAATCTTCTGGGAAATCACATGAGAATTTTAGGAATGACGTGTTTCGAACTACCAACTATAGTTCATCATCAGGATAATGAAGATTGGCTGATCTGACAAACACATTTATACCAGGAGGAGAGAAGCAACAGTCAAAAGCCAAGAAAAGTTAAAGAACGGTTAAAATTAAAAAATATAAACCAAAAATATATTTAGCCCAACCTTAAAATTACAAAAGTTAAAAACGATCAACAATAAAAATAAAAATAGAAATAAAAACAAAAAACATAACTAACGCAACCCTAAAACTGCTAGTCAAAACTAAAAATAATATAAAATCAAAGCTAAAAAGTAAAATGACACAAAAATAAATAAATAAATAAATAAAATAAAAAGTAAAATAATAATCGAAGTCCAGGATTTAATCCATAAATAAATACAATAAAAAATAAAATTTTTAATTAGGATTAAAATACAAAAAAATAAAATAAAACTAAAAATCAAGGATTTAATCAATAAATAAATTAATAAATTAATAAATAAATACATTAATAAAATTTAAAAAACTAGAATTAAAATACAAATAAAATTAAAATTAAAAATAAAGAAATATTATTTTTATTTTATCTATATAACTAAACTAATAAATAAATAAAATAATAAAGTAAAATAAAAATAAAGGATTTAATCAATAAATAAATAAGTAAATTAATAAATAAAAACATTAATAAATACATAAAATTAGAAATAAAATTCAAATTCAAATAATAAAATTAAATTAAAAATAAAGGATATAATCAATAAATAAATTAATAAAGTAATAAGTAAAACATTAATAAATAAATAAAATTAAAACTAGAATAAAAATAAAAATAAAAATAAATTATTTTTATAAAACTCAATAAATAAAATACTAAAATAAAATAAAATAAGTAAAATCATAGAATAATAATAATATCATCAAAACATAAAAATAAAAATACCATAGAAAAAGAAAGGAAGGACCCTTACAAATAAAAATAAAAATTATAGTTTTTAAAATTTTATTAATGTATTTATTTATTAATTTATTTATTGATTAAATCCTTTATTTTTAGTTTTATTTTATTTTTTTGTATTTTAATCCTAATTAAAAATTTTATTTATTATTGTATTTATTTATGGATTAAATCCTTTATTTTTATTTGGACTTTGATTATTATTTTACTTTTTATTTTATTTTATTCTGTTTATTTATTTATTTATTTATTTGTGTCATTTTAGTTTTTAGTTTTGATTTTATATTATTTTTAGTTTTGACTAGCGTTTTTAGGGTTGGGTTAGTTATGTTTTTTGTTTTTATTTTCATTGTTGACCGTTTTTAACTTTTGTAATTTTAAGGTTGGGCTAAATTTATTTTTGGTTTATATTTTTTAATTTTAACTGTTCTTTAACTTTTCTTGGGTTTTGACCGTTGCTTCTCTCCTCCTGGTATAAATGTGTTTGTCAGATCAGCCAATCTTCATTATCCTGATGATAAACTACAATTGGTAGTTCGAAACGTGTCGTTCTGAAAATTCTCATGTGATTTCCCGGAAGATTTATAATTTAATATGTTATGGATCACGAAGCTTGCACTCTCAAACATCATTATGATATAAGAACACTTAGTGACATTAGAAACACACACACACACACACACACATATATATATATCTGGTCTATAAAATTTTGTTACCTCAAAATATCAAAACATACGTGTTCTGTGACACAATGGCTCCACACCCTACATCAGTGTAGGAAAATTAAAACTAAATACAACTATCCACCCACATGGTGCTAATGATAGCAAGTGATAGCCTGGGTGACTCGAGATAGTAACTAGAAAATTCTGCCTCGGAATCCTACATTATTCCTCTAATAATGCAACGATATGTCATCAAATGTCACATACTCTGGAATGCCTCTGGTTAGGTCCTCCAGGTTGTGTTAAACCTCCATGATTGGGTATGATACCTCTTCGTAAGGAGCATCCTCAATCTATTATGATACCCTCGTCGTAATCAGAGACATCCCAGATGGCCTCTCTGGTCCAACCTCTATAAAATAATCATAATTTTAAATTTCAAAACATATAACTAAAAAAAACCATCAAAAAATAAAAAAAATCCAAGAATTTTTTTTTTACTTGTATCGGTCCACTGTGCACCAAGTGGAAGGGGAAGATTTGGATCTCCTCAGAAATATGTACCAGCATATGCATAGTCATCCACTACAATCAAATAATGAAGTAACCAACTGAAAAATGTTGAAGGGAAATGCATCTATTGGCCACCTATGTGACAAGGCATGATCTCACACTATGTGAGCAGCCTCGAGTCTCTCGGGGCCTGTTACATGTTATTTTTTCACCATGACATTTGAATGTCCACATAGGTTCATCACTATCTATATTATTCTCCCTTAGAAGTCAAAAACCCTAATGTTCCTAAACCAAGTCTTGGAATTGCAGAAAATCTCATTAAAAACCTTAAAAGTATAACTTTGCACTTTTCCTAGCTCTTTCTTGTGGATCCGCAAATATTTGTTCTATAGCCTGTGACAGATCCTACATGTTCTACTTAAAAAACCTGCGGACCCCCGTAAACAGTCAAATAAAAGAAAAATTAAGTTCTAGAAGCTTAGCTGGATGAATATTCTCTCAACTAGAAGCTTCTAGACGTGCGATCAGTTTGAGCTTTATCCCTCCACTCATGGAGCTCTATCCCTCCACTCATGGAGCTTATCCCTTGGTCTATGGAGCTCAAATCCCTTCATGAGAGGAATCCATCCCCCTCTTCATGGAACTAAAACTACGCCCATTTCCCTATAAATTGAGCTCATGGTTTAGTCTCAAGGGTAGATTGTAGACATACATGTTAGTTGCTAAAGAGATTCTCTAGAGAGCATACTCTCTACATTATTTTTTGTTGGCATGAGACTTATCACACACTTATGTCCATATCTTCATGATGGTTCAAAGAGAGGAAGGCTTGTCAAACTGAAGGAGGAACGATTGTTCAAGACCCCGTGAGAAACTTGTATGACATCAAGGCATCAGGTTGTAAAGTTACTCTTTTCATTCAAGATAATACATATGGATCTCCTTTTCTCATTGAGTTGTTCTTGTTATTATTTGAATAATTCAATTCTTATATTCCTTGATCACTAAGTTAGATTATCTTTTTTTAATTATTATATGTTGTAGGTGATTTCAATTATTTTGTTTGCCTTTGATTGCAGGTTCTACTTACTGAAGAAGCCTCTTTGGAGCGACTCGATAAACTATTGCACCGAACGTCGAATTTCAAGGTAGGGCATGTCCTCTTTCTTTTTTTTATAATAATTCTAAATTTCAAATAATTTAGAGAAAATGATTTACAAATGGATGTTTGTTTCTAGCTATTCGTAGAATACTAGGGAGATCTCTCTTGTCCGCAAGAGGGATTAATCTGCATAACATGCCATATCATCCATCTCAATCTGTTGGTATCAAAATAATGGCACAAACTCCAAGAAGAGTGACCAATATGGATCCATATCCAAACTGCTTCAACCGTCTAGTTTTTCATTTTGTGAGTTGGATTTTCGTATTAACCAACATTCCTTTGCACCAGTTGAGCATGGTGGGAGAAAGGCAGTTAATGGGGTACTGAAAATGAGACTTCATTGCCTCAGGGAACTCTTGAGCCCTAGCTACATGGGCCATAGTGTTTAAGATAGTCCTAAGAGGCATATTGGTGACAGTTTTAATGTATACCATTCCACTCGTGGTCTTCTCAGCACTGGGACAATGTCTCCTAATGAGTATACTCTTGCTCTCACCCCCAGTACGAGCTATAGAGAGTTGGATTCTCTCTCCTCTCCTAGAAAATCTAGTAATGAAATATATGTCTAATATGTCTATCTCAAGCTCTTGGTCCCCGATGGTAAAAATCTGAAGAACTACATCCCATAGTCCAATGAGATATTCCAATACCTAAAGTTGAGCTCTGAGTCCAAAAGTTTGAAAGAAATTAAGTAATCTATAATTTCTCAAAGCAATGATACATTTTGGATCTTGTACAACTTGATGATATTCTACTTCATGGCCTCTTTCTTTCCATTTTATGGTCATCTTCGTCGAAATCACCTACAAAACATCCATAAACAACATTTTAGGATTTTTTAACGGAACAAATTTTAAAATAAATCATTAAGAATGGATATTTTTTGTTTTTAATTTTTTCTCTATGCCCAACGTGATTTTTTTTGTATTTTATGTATGCTATGTATCTTGTCATATTTCTTGTTGTTATCTCTTTATTTCCTACAGGTATTCAAATTCTACAAGCATCGAGGAGTGAGCCTAAAGGATCATGGAATCAAGGTCTTCACCAAAGGAGTGGATGATAGCATCAGGAAGAGGTAGGTTCTTCTTTTTCTTCTTCCATTTTGAATACAAACTAGGAAGGGGTTCATTAGTTGTTCTCCTGCATTGCTAGACCCATGCTAAGGCTAGAGATATCACCTCTGTCCGTAGAGGATATTGTCTTCACAACAATAACATATGTTTTCACTATTTTAATATTTTTCTTATAAGGACATTTTAGACCCCAGATTTACTCTAATATTTTGTTTTTTATTTTAATTTAATCAGTGAATCAAATTAGATATTAATGAATATTATAAAAACATTAATTTCTCTCAAATAATAATAAGAGTCTAAGGATGTTGGTTTTCACAAGGGAGCTTTTCTAAGGTTTCAACCTATAATTATTTCACAGGAAGTACCAACTCAGGAAGAGGTACTTATGTTGGAGTTATCAAGGAAAAATGCAAAGGAGGATAAAAAGGTCTTGAACATATATGAGATAATATTACTAAATATGATTGAAAAATAAAAATAAAAAAATATAGAGTTATGATCCCAAAGAATCATAAAATACAATACCACTATATCTACTTCAAAGTGAAGGACTACCAGTAGGCATCCACCCAAGAGCTAGGATCATCCAAAATGGATCTGGGGATACATACAAAAAGTGGAAAGGGGAAATATCCTTCTCAAAAGGAATTCAAAAAAAGGGGTAGAAATATGAACAAGGATATAATCAGGACATTTTTAGAACACTTGGTTAATACTAGACTAGTAAAATTGTTGTTAGAGGTGTTTGCCCCACCTAATCATTCCACACAATGAAAATCATCACTTGAAACATTTGTGGCCTCAACAATAGAGGTAAGAAGATATATCTTAATGGACATATTAAAAAGGAAAACCTAACAATTTCTATCATATAAGAAACAAAATTATCAAGTTAAAGAGTTATGGAGATCAGCTCTCAATGTTGGATGGGTTGTGAATTTTTATCATTAGACACTAAAGGAAGCATAGGGGGTTTGGCTATTGCCTGGAACCCTTAGGAATTGTATTTTCATGATTAGATAAAAAAACCATGAATCCTTTTGAGCCAATTTCAATATATAGGAGCCAAGGAATCAAGGTGCATAATAGTAGTATATGATCCACATATACTTATAGAAAAGAAAATTTTTCCGAAAAACACTAGGACAATAAGGTTTCTCCATAATGAAGATATCTATATATTAGGTAGAGACTTAAATATTATTAAATCCATCAAATAGAAGACAAGGGTGATCAAAATATTATAAATAGAGGCACAATAATTTAATGGCCTCTTGTATCAATTTCATGTGTCCAACCCTACCACAATAAATGGGATATATACATGGAATAATTACAGAGGAAGGGGACATGAAGTGGATAGTAGATTGGACTGATTAATAGTGTGAGAAGTCCTATTATAAATGTACATATTCGTTGAAGCCTCTGTAGGTTTTAACCCTGAACAGAAATTATCTGCAAACGAATCTTAAAAACAGAAAATAAATAATAGCGAGAGCATAAAACATAAAACAGATATACACAGAGATTTTCCCCTGGATCGACCCAAATCGGGACGACCAGCTTGATTTTTCATTATATTCCTTTTAGTGTTACAACACATATATATACATGTCGAAGCATACATAAACCCCAATCCATTAACCCTGGATTAGAACATAACTTTAGTTCCCTTGATCGGATCTACAAAATACCAGGGGCCGAAAACCATCATGCCCCAAAACCATGTGCAAACCCATGCACAAAGCCATGGGTGGGTCTGCCCACCAAAAAATAAGGACCAAATTTTTTTTCCCTGGGCGCTGCCCAAGACCTCGAATAGTGGGGGCTGCTATGCTTAGCGCAACATACAGGGAGGGCTATCACCCTTGTTGTGACCCCCCCACGTGTGACTAGTCGTGGAAATAATATAACACATACCCAACAACCTCCATCCTTTGAAGTATTAGCTTAGATCACTAGCCCATTAATCAATAATAATACCTTAAAACAAATCCTCATAATCTCCCTTTTATATTTGAAATATTTTGGATCTATGACCTAAATTTTCTTTCAAAATCCAAAAATTGGTTCAAGGAAATACAATTTCAAGGTAGAAATTACTTGCATACATTCCAACTAAAGCTCAAAATATTTAAATACATATTTAAAGATTGGAGCATGAATGAATTTGGCCACACACTCAAAGAGACACAAATATTGGAATCCCATAAACAACAATTGCAACAAAATATTATCCTAGGAGGCCACGCTGATTCCATGGTGATGGAAGAGGGATAGTTAATCAATCAAATAGAATAATGGAGAAAGTAGGAGGATATCCTCTAGAAACAAAAATTCATAGTGTGATGGCTAAAATAAGGAGAACACAATTTTAAATTATTTCATAGGGTGATGATGAAGCATAGGCATAAAAACTGAAAATTTTCTCTCTCCTATTAGAATGGGAAATTCATGTTGCAACATGCAAAACTGGAACAAGAAATAGTCTCCTATTATCACTCCTTATTGATGGAATATACACCAAATAGAGATGAGTCCATTGGTATGGCTAGGATTTGATTCCACTCTTATCACATTCATCCCTAAACATGATAGATTTGAATATGACAATGGTTTTAGGCCGATAACCCTCTGTAATGTCATCTATAGGATTATTTTGACTATCATTGTTAATTAACTTTAACCTCTTCTTAGTTTTATCTTATCACCAAAATAGACATGATTTGTAGAAGGAAATCAAATATTGTATGGGATTTTGGTAGCTCACAAGTTCATCCACTCCCTAAGAAAATTCAAATGAGTAGGAATGTTGATAAAACTTGACCTTTCAAAACCCTATGATTGGTTAAACTGAGAATATCTTTTTCAAACCCTCTAGGCCTTTGGGTTTTCAGAATAATCGATTTCGTGTATTAAATCCTTAATCTCTACCATGTTTTTCTCCATTATTCAAAATGGCTCCCCAACATTGAAATTTAATCCATTAAGAGGGCTACAGCAAGGGGATCCAATCTCCCCCTTCCTATTCATAATAACAATGGAGGGCTTGGGTAAATACATTAAACCCATGTGAATTTGAAATAAAATCAATGGGATTCATTTGTATGGTGTTGATATACCCATCACCCATCAATATTTCATTCATGTCATTATGCTCTTTGGATTTCCAATGATGGGTGAGATTACTTCTTTGAGAAAAATTCTCAATGAATTGATGCAGGCTTCAAGTATCGTGATCAATTATGATTAGAAAAATGTATATTTTTTCAATAACAATGTTTTTGTACAAATATATCTGGCCCATATATTGGATTTACAAATAGGTAAACTCCTTGCTAAGTATATGGGAGAACCTCTAATTAAGAAATCCTTACGAGTTTCTTATTGGCGGGACATGTTAGCAACCTATAATATAGGGGTCATAATTTTGACTTGACTATTGATAATTTTGTAAATTTGTACATACTTTGCCTTCTGCAAGTTGTATTCACATATTTTTGTTAAAAAAAAAAAAAAAAATCAAAAAATTGAAAAATCAAAAAGAGGGTAAAAAGTCCTAAAAGAATAATCGAAGGACTTAGAAAAAAAAGACCCCAAAAGAAAAATGAATAAAACATGAAAGTGAGCAAGCATAAATGCCACTACTTTTTACCTTTTGACTATGGCAGAGTGTCAATAAATGTCATTATTCCATGATGAGTTAAACAGTTCAATCTTAACTTATCATTATTTCAATTTCCTTTGCTGTAGATAGAGAATAATGACTTGTTAGACAGTTTAATCCTAACAATTCAGTAGTTAGGTAGAGAAATAAAGTGAATCCAACAGTTTAATCTGGATTCATGTATGAAATAAGTGTAGAGTTAGATGGTTTACTTGCTTTCAGAAAGAATAAATGCTGTGAAGGTTTCTAGCTTAAATGCACCTTATTGCAAAAGAAGAAAAATGTTAGCATGGTAAGATGGGTAGGTAGAAGAAGGTGAAAAATCTCATTGCGATGTAAATATCATTTATCATGGGCTTCAAAATAACTAATTTCCCCTTCCCATAGTCATGAAACATTCTAAACTATCAGTTAGAAAGGCTCAAGGAATTTCCTTGACTTTTGTTGGGACCGGACCCAAGGCTCTATGACTGATCATTTAAAAAATGTGAAATGTCTATATTAATCCCTTAATTATATCATTTACCATTCATGAACTCATCCCCTCGAAAAATTCTGAGTAAAATCTCATTTTTACTTAAAGGCACTTTTAATTCCTATTTAGCTAACTTCCTACATCATTTAAACACAATAAACCCTCAAAATAACATTATATCATGAACTAAGTGATAATATCAATGAAAATTATCTTGTATTTCACTTTACTTGTTATGAATATGTGTTTTGAGTGTTCCATGTCCTATTTTCATACTAACTTTAACTTATATATTAACTCCCTATACAACTAACCTTTTCCTATTATATAATTCCTTTTTTATAGATAAATCCCGAAAACCCACTTATTATAACTTAAGCCAAAGTTATTTATTCCCACATGTTTAAATAAAACCCCCCTTTATAACCCCTTTGGCTAAGTTTATCCTTATATGTAATCCCGACCCTATGATAATTAAGTCTTATCGATTTAATTAACCATATAAATAAAATATATGAAAAATATTTAAACATATGTTATATATGTTTTAAGTCAAAAAATCCCCAAAGTTTCGTCTAAACCAAACTTCAACAAAAATAAACTCATTTCATGTATATTTCCCTTCCCCGATTCCTTAACCTAAGATTAAATCTCTAACCTTACCATTTCCCCGCAATATATTTTCATTACCACAGTCCCTAACATTGGTAAAAAGCCTTGAAAAAATCTCCCGATTACTTACTTTCATTAAAAAGAGTCATTTCTGTATATATGACTAAACAAAAAAATTTCCCAATGGATTCACTTTCGACCATCCGATCCCCAGAATCCATTTAATCCAACGGTGAGAAATCTATGTGATAAATCAATATATTTATCCCTCCCCATCGTGATTGATAAACAACCGTCTGATCTCCTCTTTATTCCCAAGATCTACGGCCCATGTTGAACCCGATAAGTGATCATTCCCCGCACCTTCCCTTTGATTGTGACCGTTCGCTCCCTAAAGCCAGATCCGACGTTGATAATCCATTTTCGCGTTCAAAAACTAATCGATGAATGTTTTGGAAAAGTCGCGTGAAATGGGTGGTTTTTCCAAACCACCCTACGTTGACGTGTCGCGATCTCATTGCGTCGCGTTCGAAAATCTTATTACCGCTTACCACTATTGACCCACGCGAATACCACTGGCGGTATTCCAAAAACCATACCCGCTTAACCATAATTTAATGTGATTTAACTGTGGTTTCCACCATAGGTTTAATACATTAAAATTATAGTCTTCGTTCAAGCTTTCACTTTTTGCGCTTTAAACCTGTGAAAAGCTTTGCAGAACCTTTTTTCCTCGAAATTTCACCATTAAACCTCTGAGAGCCCGCGCAGAGCTTTTGTCCCTCGTTTTTAACCATCCAACACCATTTTCGAAGCCAAATTGCCCTGGAATTCGACTACAAAATACTGCATTACATTCCAAGAGACTATTTCAGTAGAAATTGAAGATCAAGCGCAACTTCTTAAACATCTTCAAACCCCAATTATATTGGTTTCAGGTACTTTTCATCAAAACTTACCCACCTGACTTCAAAATTCCTGCTATTACTTGTAAATGCTTGAATTGAACATATAAAAATTGCAGAAAAACATCCATTTTACAGGGGAAACTCTGTCAAAATTTTCCCTGAATCCCTAATTGCCATTTCTTGTAGTTTTTTTCCAAACCCTGGTCTTTTTCACTACTGAAATTGATCGTAACACTGTTTCGGGGAAAAACACCCTAGAGGTTTGTTGGGTTAAAACCTCCACAGATCAGGGCATGCTATTCAGAAGGACTCACACACAACCACACTTGAATGCTAAAAACTAGATAACAACGATAGTAGAACTCACCCGTAGTCCTACGTTCGATGTACATCGCGCCGGGTCCAAACCCCCAGCAACCCTTCTTCCTCTTCAATCTGGAAAACAAGAAAGAACGTGCACGGAAAACTAGTTGTACAGCATATATTTTTCCTAAACGTTAGTGTAATCCATGTGAAACATTATATAAACCATAATAAATTCCTAATAGTCAATATTTTCACATATGAAAATAGATATTAACACATAAGTTCAGGAACAAGATGGTTCTTCATTATTGCGAACAGCATGTATAGAAATACAAAGTGGAGAGATCACCCGAATCCTTCCAAGATCTTCGAACAGACCGTCGTCCAGATCCATCCCGCCCTTGCCTTGCTAAGATACTTTCAAGACTTGTGCACTCGAGATGGCATATAAATGGATGAACATCTCCAGGAAACAAGGGTTTCCTGTAAAAATCTGGGAAAGTGCAGGAGGCAGGGAATCTCGTACTTAGAATTGGGATTCCAACAGCATAATATCTACAAAATTTCTCTCCCCCCCTAGGCCATGAAGCATGATGGCTTACCCCTCAAAGTAGTATCAACGCGGGGAGAACAATGGCCACGCATCGGGGTGGTTGAACTACCGGAGTGTAACCATCAATCCAAATTCTCAAAATAGGGAATTTTTTATATATTTTTTAATGATTTTAATGGCATACGCGAAAGTACATGTGGACCCGCACATACACGCGGAAAGTTCCGGCATACCCGCGTATGGGAATTTTAACAGATCGTTTATGAATTTTGTTCAATTCTGTGGGAATGGGTGCCCAAGGCCATAGAGACAATCATGAATCACATGAGGGTGAAAAATGATGCTATAACAGATGCCCCCTAATATATGAGGTCAGAAGGGGTACATGATGGCTGAAATGTATTATGCACATAGAAAGAAATTCACAAGGACAAGAGAGGACTTCACCAGATTTCAGCCTGCCAAAAAACCAATGAAAAAAAATAGAGAGTCAACTCATGCTGAGGCGGGCATACCCATGCTTAGTCAAAAATACATCATATTGAAAGTATCAAATAGATCCAACATGTATACAAGTATAGCTGAACTGAAAGTACACAATGAATCATCTGAGCATGCCCCGGAAGTACAAGTGAGAATCAATGCCTAAGTATCACATATAGAAAGCTAATCAATGATGATGAAACTGGATGTCTGATCATATAAGTAACTGAATCTCCAAGTACCAGATCATAAGAGGTGGAATAAATGGTACAATCACGCAACTCGGGAGCCAACATATAGGATTCTACTGTACTGACATTGCAACATATAAGGGTGAACGGCATCACTGGCAAAAACTGAATGGACTGTCAAAAGTGAACCGAGAAATGTTGATGCAACCCGAAGTCTTCACCGATCACTATGGCACAATTCTACACAATGGGAATAAATGAGTTGAAGTCGACCATGTGAGAAATCGTTGGATTACCGGTCAATAATGTATACCGTTAACCAATGCGAGACAACCCACCAATAATGAAAATGAGTGTCAAGGTGCCCCAATACAATCTAACAAGTGTGAATGAATGAGTTGAAGTTGAACACTTGAAAGAATATATCGATCAGGAGGCAATGATCAGTCCCCACTCTCAATAGCGAAGAGTCTGCCACTGATGACTACAAACCCTAAGGTACTGACAAAAATACTCTAGACCTTATTCCCAGAGCAATGAGTCAGAATCGATGGGAAAAGATCTTATGGAAGGAAGGCATTAAGGCATCCCACATCAGTCCAGCGCGAGTGTAACCCACATGCCAATATTTGGAAGGAATCGGATGAAGTAGAGTGACGGAACCAAACCGAAGTACGTTTCCGACATGCACAAGATGAAGCTAGCACACGGAAGAAACCCTCTGAACCAACCAATAATGAAAGTTGACACAGAGGCGAGAAATCCACCAATAGGGTCAAATGGAAATCAAGGTACTGCACGAATCCAAAGTGTGATAATGTATGATGACATGGAACACAGGGGAAACCACTCAGTCAAAGACCCATAATGATGATCAAATGCTGAGCACAAGGTCACCTATCAATGATGGAAATAGGGCCAGGGTGCGGCTCTAGGTTTGCTCTCAGAGCAATGTGTCATAGTCGATAAGAGACAAACCCGCCAGCAAGAAGTCAATGGAGACCTTCTCAAACCAGCACGAGCAGAGGACCAAAACATCTGATGTGATAGAACAAGATACTGACAAGACCGGGAAGGCCGACTGAATAATGAGTCAAGAGACACCGCAGAATGGCCGACTCTGGTTAGACTTCCCTTGAACAAAAGCACGACTTGTGATGACCATGGCAGTAAAAAGTGACACTGTATAAGTCTGTTATGCAAGAGGCAAAACAAACTCTCCATATGATTGGAAGAGATAACCAACCGGGGGAGAACTGACCAGTGAAACAAGGCAAAGGCTGAACCTAGGTCAAAAACTAAAACCATCCCAAATGGAGGAAATATATAAGTGTATGTGCTTTGTTCAAGGGCGACAAACTGACACTGTACTGCCATCAAATTACAAAGTTATATCCCGTTCCCGCTCTTTTTGTTATATTTGATTTTTTTTGTCTTTTTCATATAATAAGCTTGAAAAAGAATAAAAGAATGCTATGGTACAATGGATAGAACGAGTATCAAAATATCAGACGCACTAGTTCTTGGGATTGGAACAATCCTATGCTCAATGCAAGGTGGCGGAAACTGGTAAGCGATACTCAAAGGAATGTTCCATCCATGGGTAAAAGGGTGTCAAGTCGCGATAGCTAAGTGCATGCAATGGTTAACTTGTACAGAGAGTCAAGGTCAAAAGTTGGCTTAAACATCGAGTCCAAATGAAGCCGGCTAAAGGCCAGGATAAACAAGTAGCCAATATGCAATGTAGTAATACAACTCAACAACACCAGGGAGCCTCTAGGGTAATAGCCAGAAAAATGATAGTGAGGAAGAAGAAGAATGAAGCTTCAACACATAAATCATGGCGGGACTAAAGAGGACTCCCGAGCCTACATAAAACGCAGCATGGGCAACAAGTGATAGCAAGGAACTAACTAGGAAGCCCATGTAAAGGAAGGCTCTACGACCAAGTCATGGTTAAATAATCGGCGAGTGAAATGGGTGTAATACTCATGACCTGATGGGATCGACCCTATGGCAAGTGGTTAGAATGGAGGCTAGTATGCAAAATGCAATGAAAAGTGGATTCCCTAACCTATATGCCAGTGAAGATCATATACCTGCCATGACGGGTCAGCAGTCATGGATCAAAACCGGAAAAAATCTCGAGTTCGTCAAAATGTACCTGAAAATATACCAATCTGGGCACTTCCAAGCATCTGGGTTATGCAGCTTAAGATAGATTGAAAAAATAAGCATAACAAATTTTGCAAAAATTTTCAACTTTTTGGGCATAAATAGACAAGTTACCTCATATTTGGTTCATTGTTACATTGCTGATTTGGGGAAAAGTGCTCTGGAGAAAAAGCCTCTTTCGTCAAAACAGGAGCAACCGACCGTCAAACTTCACCGAACTTGTCAGGTGAGCTCATAAACCATCCTTGTTATTCATTTTGTCCATTTATAAGTTAAAAATTAGGAATTTTTACCACAGAATCATTTGCTAAAAATCACGGGTTTGCGCATACGCGGGTTTATAATGACCAAGTCGCGTATATACGTGACTGTGCACAAAGAAAGTCGCGTATGCGCAACCCAAAATGAAAAAATGCGTAGCTAATGAATGAATTATTGAAATTTTGCAGGATGACTATATCTTGGAGAGAGCGTGAACACAGTGCCATTGATCATGAAGTCATGCAGGACCGAGTATCACTCAATATTCTTTGAAATTGCGGATTGCTCAAGTTTTTCAAAATGCCAAATATGAAGAGTAATGTCCGGTTGCTCGAAATGCTTGTGAATTATTGGGAACCGGAAGAAGACTGCTTCATCATAGATCAGATGCCCATACGCATCGAGGTGGAAGATATATATTTTATTACTAGACTCTCCCGAAGGGGGGAGCTAGTAGACTTGCATGGTAAGCCTTTGGGAGGGCTAACCGTGGAAGATTACGTCCACATCTACTGCGTAGAGGGTTCCAAGAAATTTGGAACTCAAATTGCGATCAAAGATTTAAGAGACTTGCACATGAAAATCCTCCTTTTTACCATTGGCAGGGTAGCGGGGTCTGCTTCCCTACACCAGGCATCCAGGACTCAAATGAGTATAGCAGGGGAATGCTTAACTCATTTATATGATTGGTGCACAGCTCTACTAATGTACATGAAGCAATAATTGACTTCTATCCGAAAAGTAAAGACAAAACATTTTGGATACGATACAATCTTGATGACATTCTTCTTCGAGAAGATTCCTGGGCTGAGACCCAAAGTGATCTCTTCTATCAGCAGCCCGAGAGACCCAAGAATTGCCCGATGGGATGACTTGATGAAGAGATTGGGGGGAAGTGAAGTTCCCCGAACCACTTGGGATGATGAGTTCTTCCTTTGGTGGGGAGAACAAATCATCGTTGTGGAAGACTATCCCTATGCCGAGATGGATTTCTGAGGCGATCCAGACCTTGTCCTTCCACCAGGTGCGGCATGGGGCACAGTCAGTAAGTTTGCAATTTTTTGACTTATATAATTTTTTGGATTTTTTCAATATATATGAAAAAATGTAGAAAAAAAACATGTTTTTGATTGGATTCAAAGTGACTTACAATTTAAATGATCACGATACAGATATTGGACCAGTCCGACCTGAGGGGTACCCATGTCATAAGCGTCGCAGAGGCGAAGCGGATACAATAGATCTAGACAGGACCCTCTAGGCTGTACAAAGGAACTTGGAGGGGTTAACCCGCCAGATACCTATGGATGAAGTGGAAGATCTGCCTGAAGCCATCCAGAGACGGGTGGTAGGAGTACCCCGTGACTGGGTACGGTTATTCCGCTGAGTTTCCACCGCGATCGTGTTCTATAGGAACACAACTTCTGGGCAGGGATCACAGGAGTAGATAGATATGATTTACCAGATTACTGTATATTTTTTGAGATTTGAACATGATTGGGGGCATAAGCCCAATTTTTTTGTATGACTTATGGATCCAAATTTTTTATAGTTTTTTGAACATTCTGATGATATATATACATCGATGCTTGATGTGATGTGACAGATGTAAAAAATGTATGATGTTTTTGATGATTAAATTTTATTGTACGGAATGATTAATATGCCAATCAATTGCTTGATTAGCTAATGAGTCTGCCATCCAATTGTCAGCTCGAGGAATATGAATGAAAGTTAAAAATTGAAATGATCTTTGTAACAAACGTACCCTCAAGAACAACCGGAGTAAAAAAGGATCTCGAACCCGATAAGTATTGTTCAACTGTGACACCACTAGCTAAGAGTCCAAGAAAACTACCAACGAATCAACACCCAAAGATATTGCCTCTGAGAGTAGATAAACAACTGTAGTGTATTCTGCTATATTATTGGAAGTAGGACCAATGCAGACCCCTCTTGATACTAACAGCTAACCGGATGGATAATGCAGCACCTAAGCCACGGAAGCTAAGTTCCGGGTGTGTCTACTAGCACCATTGGTGAAACCAAAATGACTCATGACATTCGACACAACCTGCCAAAGCAGATCAAAAACATCACCATCCCATAAAAGATCGAAAAACCAGATATATACAAAGTAAAACTACTATATACAAAAGCAACATGCCAGGCCGAAGCCTAGGCATAATACTTTTTCAAATAGAGCCCATTTCTGGGCTCCGGCAACTTGTTTCCTTCAAAATCAACCAAGGTATATGCTCCTTTTTTAAGGACTTTTTTAATGATAAAGGGGCCATACCACATAGACTTAAAATTTCCTGCCCCCAGGGCATATTTTTCTTGGGCATAGACCAAAACAATGTCACCTTCCGAAAAAACCCTAGGCTTGACCGCCTTGTCGTACTGAACTTTAACTCGGTTTTTATGCGCTTCATTCATCGTGGCGACATCCCGACGCTGCTCATCGAGATGTTCCAGATGAAGGAGATGTTCTTCAATACTAGAAGTGTCAGGAAGAAGTTCAACAACTAACTTAAGGGAAGGAATCTCACATTCAATGGGAAATACGGATTCCAACCTGTAAACTAGCTGAAACGGAGTAAAGCCAGTGGAAGTTTTCACTGACGTCCTGTATGCCCAAAGTGTAGGATATAGCATGATATGCCAGTTGGATCTAGCTTTATTAATTGTCCTTTGAAGAATTGTCTTCAATTATTTATTCATGGCTTCCAAGTGCCCATTGGCTTGAGGATAATACGGAGATGAATGCTCCTACCAGAAACCTAATTTTAGAGCCAACTCAGCCATCATGCTATTTTGAAAATGACTGCCATGATCAATGAAAATATCTCTAGGAATACCAAAACGAGCAATAACCTGGTTGAAAATAAAAAGAGCTGCAATCTCACCATCATTCCCAAAAGTAGGCATAGCCTCGACCCACTTTGTAAAGTAGTCTACTGCTACAATAATGTACTTGTGACCTTTAGCCGAAGGCGGGTTACAAGTAGTATAATCAATACCCCACTTTGTAAAGGGACCAACAGTAATGACTGGAAAAAGCGGAGCTGGATGAGCGCACATTTTTCGAGTATAAACTTGACACAGATGACACTTTTTGACCGACTCCACACAATCTTTGAAAATCGAAGGCCAAAAGTACCCAGCACGCAAGATCTTTTGGGCTGTAGCAAGCCCAGATAAATGACCACCACAAGCTCCACTGTGGCAATCATTCAGCACAGCCTCAGCTTCTTCGAGAGTTAAGCAACGTCTCAGGATTGAATCAACCCCTCGATGGTATAAAGCATCACCAATAATCAAGTAATTCTTAGCCAAGTGACGCAACTTACGATGCTCATCTTTCGAAAAAGTAGAGGGAAACTTCGCAGTCTGAAGATACACAATTATATCTCCATACCAAGGATCCTGTGAAGAGATAAGAAACAAATGTTCATCCGGAAAGGATTCATCATAGATCATCTCTTCCCCACAGGGCAACTCGGAGATCAATTCTGCGAAAACTAATGATTTCTTGGACTTGGCAGACATAAACTCAAGATCAAATTCCTGCAAAATCACAATCCATCTATTGTATTTTCCCCCAATCACTCGCCTACTGAGAACAAACTGAAATGGATTGGCTGCTGCCAAAACATAAGTTTTTCGTAGAAGAATGTAATGTCTAAGTCGCTGCACAGCATGAACAGCTTCTAAATCTAGCTTCTCTATCGCAGTATACCGGATTTCAGGTCCTACCAAGCCTCGACTAAGATAGTATATAACATGCTCTGTCAGAGCATCATCCTCCTGAACTAGAACCATACCAATGGTAGACTCTGCTGCTGCAAGATACAAAAGGAAATCCCTGCTATAATTAGGTGGACTCAATAAAGGAGCAGAGGTCAATGCTTTTTTCAAAGCATCGAATGAGCGTTGAGCAAAGCCATCCCAAAAAAATGGAACTCCCTTCTTCAACAATCTCATAAATCCCTTGGTAACTTCAGCATAATTTATGATAAATCTCCGAAGAAAATTATCCTTTCCTTGTAGACTTTGAACTTGACGAATAGAGGATGGGGGAGGCAACAGAAGTATTGCCTCAACCTTGAAGGGATCTAACCTAATCCCTTCCCTAGACACAATAAATCCCAATAACTGACTGGATGTAACCGCGAAAACGCACTTGTTCGGATTCAACCTAATATTATAGAAACGACATCATTCAAATATTTGACGGAGGTGAGCAGGATGATCCATCCTCTTTCAAGAATGAGCAGCTAAATCATCCAAATATGCCTCGATAATATTTTTTATGTCGTGGAAGGCATATGACATGGCCCGCTGAAATGTAGCCCCATCATTTTTAAGACCAAAAGGCATCTTCTTGTATGAAAACGTACCCCAGGGACAAATAAAGGCAGTCCTATGCTGATCTTCAGGACGAATAGAAATCTAATTATATCCAGAGAAACCGTCCATGAAGGAAAAAATTTCGTTACCGGCACACTCATCGATGATCTGATCTATAAATGGTGTGGGGTAATTATCTTTCGGACATGCTTTATTAAGGTCTCTGAAATCGATGAAAACTCGAATTGTTCCTTTCTTTTTATCTACGGGAATAGGATTTGAAACCCATTCAGTCAAAGGAATCGGATAAATAAATCCTGCCTTAAGCAGCTTCTCCACCTCAGCTTTGATAGCTGCAGCCTTCCTTGGATTAACCGGATGAAATTTTTGCCTTACCGGCTTAGCGTTTTCGTAAGTCTTGATCTCATGCTGGACAATAGATGGATATATACCAGGCATTTCCTCATAAGACCAAGTGAATACATCCCTATACTCCTTAAAGAGATCGGTATAAATCTGAATCTCTTCAGGGGAACATTCGGCTCTGATGAAGACATTCTCAATAACATTGTGATCCCTGGAGATGTTCACCGGGATAGTTAGAGAGATCACAGCCATGTTCCCTTTAGCATATACATGTGCTGGTGCTAAAGGTTTTAGGACTGGGCGAACAGGACCAGGAGACGGAGGACTTGGAAAACTTGTTTCAACTTCGCTCAAATCAGGTAAAAAGTAGGACCGATGATGCAAATCATCCCACAGCCTATCTATACCAGTCATATCTTCCAAGATGGCCTCCTCAGATGGAAGAGTGGTATCAAGGCAATCCTGGGCAAAAGAAGAACTAAGTGTCCAAGCCGGGGCCACATCTCCATCCAACTCTTCTGGTGAAAGAGGAGCTGGGATGGATTCTGTAGATTCAACAATAGACTGATAAGAAATCTTAGCTGCAGACATTGGAAATTCCATTCCACCTACTTGACCTTCCACTAATGTGGCAGTAGGGGAAGGTAAGGTCCAAGGGTCCAAAAAATAATGAGTCCTGAAGAACTCTCTTCGAAGAGGGGCCTTGGAGGATGAAATTGCATTTATATGAACCTTAGGAGGAGGAATATCGAAAGTACCCATCAAGGCAGAATACATTCCAACCCCTAAATTCTCAGTAGGCGACTTGGTATTATCCAAATTTGGAATAGTTGAGTCAGTAGATGCATTCAGGTCTATAGGAGGACAGTCTAGTTGGTCCACTGTAACAATCCTCCCTTCTTGAGGGAAACAAATAAGCCAAAACAATGAATATGCAATGGCATCCATCTCATAAATCCAGTTTCTCCCCAAAAGAAGGTTGTAGTCCAAGCTTGCATCCACTATCTCAACTTCTATATTTACAGTTTTGCCCCCAACACAGATAAGAAAAACTGGGACAATACCATGCAGTCCGTGAGAATGACCGTCAAACGCAGTCAGAAGAGTAGCAAATGGAGCAGCTGCAGGAGATCCAATCCCCTTCCAGCATGCGAGAGACATCACACATGTGGAAGCACCCTCATCAATGACCGTCCGAAAAATATTGCATTTCTGGTACGATGATTTAATATGAAAAGCCATATGATGGGGGAGTCTCTTCTTAAAATTAGTCATATCGAAAGTAATCATAACAGAGTTCTTTGGATCTACAACCCCAAGAGCAGTGAGCAAAGCACTGTGCTGAGCCGGACAAGACTGGAGCACCTCTAAAGCCGACATAGCACAAGGACTCTGCGCCAGATCTTTCACAATAGAGTAGTTCTGGGTAGCCCTAGCATTCGGATTAATCGTCATACGCTTGGTATATGCTTTGGGCATCCGAGGTATAGGCTCAACAATAGGCCTCGTAATATGAAGCGGCTCAGTAGCCTCCGGAGCACCCTTAGCTTTCGAAGACTCTTCTTCGCCATAATCACGGGATCTCGTAGCGACATCCACGTGAACACTCATCATGTATATGTTTGAAGAAATTTCCCCTTCCTGGGTGCCCCCAGAGGAAGCCCCAGTATTTTGATTCACGCCAACAACTAACTGTTGCCCTTGGGGAAAAGGGTTTGTCAACACAGCCTGGGAACTGGAAGAACCCTGCTGAGCTAACAAGCGCTGCGCATCCTGAATTTTAGGGCAAAGGTGAGTAAGATGGTCTCCAGCAAACAACTTGCATGGAAACTTCACTTTCTTTTTATCCTTTGGACCCTCACCAACATGCTCATTGGTTTTATTCGCATTACCCTTCCCATTCTTGCCCTTTTTCTTATTATTCCATCCCTTCTTCTTCCCTTCGGATTGTTGATTTCCTTTGGGGTTGGAATTTTGGACGACATTTACCGACAAAGATTGGGAAGGCGATGACTCAGCAGGCACAACCTGACCAGAAGGAGCAGATTGCAAAGACAACTGCTGCAATTGAGTAAGCAAGCTAGCTGCACCACTATTGATCGACCCAATAAGCCCATCACCATGAGGACCATCCTTAGTTTTCGATAACTCTAATTTGGAGCGAGGAGCGTTGGGAAAATATTTATGGAGGACCCCAGACTGAGAATATATCAATTCAATCTGTTGGGCCCTAAAAATGGCCTGCTCCTCGGAAAATACCCCGGAGAGGGATACATCCTTCGAAATATCTGACTGCAGATATTTCATAAACCATTCGAAAAGGAATTCTCCTGGAATATGAGCTTTAATAAGCCTCTTCCTTCTCCGCCATTCCTAAATATGGTCAGAAATGTGAGTTGCGTCGTCCTGCTTAAAATTAGCTAGGAGTTCAGTCCCGGCGTCATAACGGACGACCAACTGGAAATGATTTAGAAATGTAATAGCCAGGTCTCCAAATGTATCAAAATTGCCCCCAGTTAGCTCAATATACCATTTGGCAGCGTTTCCAATTAGGGTGCGTTGAAATAATCTCAACCTAATCGAATCGTCGATCAGGGAGTTAGACGAACACCATAAATGGAAGGTGGTGATGTGGTCAGCCGGGTCCTCTCCATTCTTGCCTTCAAACTTTGTAATGTCTGAAGGTAGTTTGGTGGGAACCGGAGGCCACCCCGAACTGTACCGGATCGGATCATTCGTCAATTTCGACAAATCTGGCAAGTTTAACGTTGCCAGAAAAGGTAAATGAGGTGGAGCCTAAGGATTATTTCCTTGATGGGATGGATTCCCAACATTCTGAAAAGAATACCCTAGATTTGATGAGGCACCAGGTTGCCAAAAATAACTCATAGAAAAAGGAGAATAACCTCCTCCCAATGCAGAGTTACCAAAGACCGGACCAGTCCCCCTCCGAAAGTATGGAATGAAGAGGAAAGCCCCTGATAGGGGTTCCAGGCATTAGAAAGAGGGGAGAATTTCTGATAAGCACTCGACAAAGGGAAAGAAGCATTCCCTTGGTGACCAGCGTAAAACTGATTCCCTGCCCCCACTGTAGTGAATACAGGGTTCCAACCCATAAAAGTAGTTGAATTCTAACCTCCAGACCAAGGGTTAAAACTATGAGTCTGAGAAATAAACGAAAAAAGACCCTAAAGAATGATTTGAACTAGGAATATGCCCAGTTCCAAAGGGGAACCCTTGAAAAGAAGCTGATCCACTAGCCATGGAAGACATGGGTGTAGATGCAGCTGCAGCAGCGGAAAAGGAAAAAGGAGGAATCCCACTTGTGGGCATTCCGAAACAGAAGGGACCAGATTGAGAAGCATGTGCTTGGGTGAAACCAGAGCCAAACACAGCAGTATTAGAAGAAATCGAAGATATAGCAATAGTGCCTCCTCCTTCAATTGAAGCAGGAGTCTGAATGGCTGCAGCACTCACAGCAGAAGCCGCGTTCCTAGTCGTGGCCATCGAAAGGTATGAATAATACGGAGGATCTTCTGGTCTTGCAGACTCAGGTCCGATGTACTCCATAACGAATGGATAATCAGGAGGAAGAGGAGATGGAAGTGACTCAGAGGGTTGAGATACTTCCTCTACCTGTACTTCTTCTTCCTGCGGAAATAAGACTCTCGAGGTGAGCGGAGCGCTCCTCTCGGAACCAGAACCGGAACCAACTACAAAACCTTCAGACCCTTGTGGAGGATCTCTCTCCACTGCGTCAGACTCCACAGGGTGATATACACCTGCTATGTTACTCCTACGCCTTCTTGAAGAAGGCTCTGCACTCTCGGGAGATAACCCCTGGATTCTCCTCGATTGATGAGGCGCTTGATCAACCACTTTAACAAATTTTAATTAGACTCAAAAAATTATAAAGCTAGGCAAGCTAGTAACAAAGAGCACTCACTGCAAAAAATCCCTGAGATACAATCAAGCAAATAGCCCTCAGGTATTTCCGCTCTGGGTGATTAGGAACGGACACCAAAATACAAGAAAGCGAAGAATAGGACCTCCCGAAAGTAGTCTGTGATAATTATGGCCCAAGCCTACTAGTGAAGGTAACAGAAACAGTTACGCCGACCTCCTAACAATAGCCTCTGCCGGCACAAGTACCCAAGCTTCGCAAGGGCACCCCCAAAAAGTACTGCTGGAAGTGATACAACGTCTGCCTCAGGTACCACGGGTATTCCCCCCCGCAGTCACCTATGTGGAACCTAGGAGTGGCAACTATGGGCACCAATCCATGTCAGAAGTCGGGCAGAACGGTCTTGAGGTCAGATTCAGAAAATCAGAGAGGGGGTATCTCTCTTCTCGGTCTTCACTTCCCCTCGCGCTTGACTCCTTGGAGGAGAGCTTTCCCGGTCCACCTAATGGAGTTGGATTTCACTCAATTAATCAACTTCTATGTTTTTGTTTGAGCAGCCTTGGAGATTTAACTCTCCACTCACCTAATCCAAGGCCCTACAACCTAGCTAGTTGGTGTATGACACTTAATAAAAAAACTTTCTAGTTGTTTTTAAATTATAGCGCTTATTTTGATCGGCTATTGTATTAAGTCAAAGGGATACGGAAATGAAACTCATGGTGTTTTGACGCAGAAAAGAAATTAATAAAAACCAAACTACATGCAAATGCAGTAATTACTTTTCGATGAAAATAAATTTCTACAAAGGTTCTACGAGACTAAAAAAAAAATTCCTTTTCAGATAACAAACTTCACACTCACAAAAACTATGAAAAATACTAAATGCTTAACTGCATCTGATGCAAATAAATAAGAGCATGCAAATTCTAAGATGCATAATCTACTAAAGCAGAGAGAAATTTCCCAAAGATCCTTCAGTTTTATCTCTTTTTGGTGGTCGACAAAGCTATTTCCCAAAATAAAAAACTCTCAGTATAAAGACACCAAAATATGCTTGAAAACAAGAGGACGAAGCCAATGACAATTCCTTCCCAAAATCAAGTCAGAAACCAAAGGCAAGAAATCTCAACAAAGCTTCAAAAGATGTAAAAAAACGAAAAAAAATGCAAAACAAAAGAAAATGACAAAACAAAGTGTTTTTTGAGCTTTTGAATTTTATAAAAAAGAAGAGCTCGAAGAGACCAAGAAAACTATCAAATCCCAAGACAAACAACTCTGAATTTCAAGAAAAACTTCAAAAACGCTTCAAATCTTATAGTGCCACTTAGTAGCAAGATTTATATGAGCAAAAGAAGACAAGAAACTCAGTAACTCAGCCTAGAAGAATAGTACAACCTTGCAGCAAACAAAACTTCAAAGAACCAAGAAAGACTCTTCAAAAGTTGCAACAAGACCTAGTCAACTGAACTCAAGAAAACCAACCACAAAATGGGCAAAAATCGAAGTGCAAAGCAAGACACAAGGCTAGGAAAGAGTATATGAGCAAAAGCTCTATGTCCAGATGAAGCAGAACAACCAAGAATCCCCAGGAAGAGATCTTGGTACTTGAACCAGAAATGAAAGCACAAGAAACAAGATTTGCCAGATAAGCTAGTTTTAAACCAAACCAGAGAGAGAAAAGAGAAATGACCACTTTCAACACAATCTAGAGACTCTAAAGACACTGCAGGAATAGGTCTCCATAGGAAGACAAGACTAAAAAGTCAAGAAATCAAAATTTTCAAAATTCACCCAGGCATACGCTACTTGAAAGTTTTGAAACAAGCGTGCATATGCAACTGTGTCAAAGGAAACCCGCGTATACACGACTCCCTTTAACAAAAACTGCATGTATACGCGTCTGTGTATAGACAAACTCGCGTATGAAAAGGTAAATAATAAAAAATAAAAAGATCAAGCCTGGATAAGGAACCAGGTCTTCAGTCTGACTGAGAAAAATTTAACTGGACTGGAAATAAAAGTTAAAACTGTTGGAAACCTTTCAAACAGCTGAAACCACCCAACAGGAGAATCACAAGAATGCGGTCCCCAGTGGAGTCGCCAGTTCTGTTCTGGGGAAAAACATCCTAGAGGTTTGTTGGGTCAAAACCTCCACAAATCAGTGCATGCTTTTCAGAAGGACTCACACACAACCACACTTGAATGCTAAAAACTAGATAACAACGATAGTAGAACTCACCCGTAGTCCTACGTTCTATGTAGATCCCGCGGGGTCCAAACCCCCAGCAACCCTTCTTCCTCTTCAACCTGGAAAACAAGAAAGAACGTGCACGGAAAACTAGTTGTACAACATATATTTCTCCTAAACGTTACTGTAATCCATGTGAAACATTATATAAACCATAATAAATGCCTAATAGTCAATATTTTCACATATGCAAATAGATATTAACACATAAGTTCAGGAACAAGATGGTTCTTCATTATTGCGAACAACATGTACATAAATACAAATTGGAGAGATCACCTGAATCCTTCCACGATCTTCGAACAAACCGTCGTCTGGATCCGTCCCGCCCTTGCCTCGCTAAGATACTTTCAAGACTTGTGCACTCGAGATGGCATATAAATGGATGAACATCTCCAGGAAACAAGGGTTTCCTGTATAAATCTGGGAAAGTGCAGGAGGCACAGGAATTCAGACTTGAATTGGGATTCCAATAGAGTATAATGTCTATAAAATTTCTCTCTCCCTTAGGCCATGCACATGAGGGGCTTTTATACTCCCTCAAAGTAGTTTCAATCAGTTGGAAACAGTTGGCCACGTACTGGGGTGGTTGAACTACTGGAGTAACCATCAACCCAGCCCAAAAATAGGGAATTTTTATATATATTTTTAATGATTTTAATGGCATACGCGAAAAAGTACATGTGGACTCGCGTATACACGCGGAAAAGTCTGGGCATACCCGCGTATGGGAATTTTAACACTGTTTTTTAAGAATTTTGTTCAAGTCTGTGGGAATGGGTGCCCAAGGCCTTAGAGACAATCATGAATCACATGAGGGTGAAAAATGATGCTATAACAAACACACATTCTGAGCATTAAAACCCTGCTCAGAAACCCTTTTTTACCAGTAAAATTCACCAAGAAGCCCTTGTTTCTAATAAAAGAACTTAACAACCTCTCTAAGCTTGCTTTGTTCAATTCAAAAATGATAAAGAAACAAGTGACCCCTAAAAATGGAGGCCCTAAGCCTCAAAAGAAATCCTCTGCAAAATTCCCTCAGCCTGAATCTTCCAAAATTGACAAACCAACCCCTACACTCACTGCTGATTCTATAGAGGTGGTCAGGCTAGTCCAGCCTACAGTCACTTCTCCAGAGAATAATCCCTTAGTTTACCTTGATTATAGAATCCTGGACCCTTCTGTAGAATTTAACTTACTTGATGTTTACAATTGGTGCTTTGCCAAGTCTATAGAAAAAGGTGACAAAGATATTCTAGTCTGGGAATCCAATTTGCCAAAATACATTGTTCCTCAAACTCATCCATCCCCTGATTTTGTCAGAGTATGTCAATCCTTTCATCTCCTAGATCAAATTTGTATTGTAAACAAAGAGAAATAGGTCCTGTTTTACATCAATGAAGAGTCAATAAATTCCATGTTGCAACTGAATCTTGACCCAAATGCTGCTTCATTGTCCATAGAAGAGTTGACTCAAAATTACCTAGAACTTGAATTTGCTTGTAAATTCAAAATATTCCAGACTTTTTGTCCTAAACAAGTTGATATTCCCAAGCTTAATCCTCCATTTGATACCTTTTACTTCCCAGATGAAACCAGGCAAATAGTCTCAAAGCTATCATTCATACTAGGATACACCAGTGATGAATTCACTGATGTAGCTATCTTAGGTTTTTTGTCAACTCTTAGTCCTGGTCAATCTCCTTCCATAGTGTACAATTTTGCTAAATTCATTGCAAAAAAAATGCATTATCAGTTGTCAAGATTGTCAGAAGAAGGAGTCTTCAGATACACATCATATCTACTTCACCTCTTTTGTATTATCAAGCAGATAAGTTCCCCATTGAATTTCAGAAAGTGGATCCACAAGGAAATGTTCTTTCAATTGTTTTATGGTCATCAATTTTAAGAAAATGGAATAGAGAATATAGCTTTGCAGATTTCAATGACCCGTTTTTAGTGCCTGCTATGAATCTGTTGAACAAAGAGCAGACCCCTAGGATCAATGAAGAGACAAAGAGAATTTTACAACTGTCTGAGAGTTGTAAAACATGGGACTGGTATTTATATAAAAGTTACACATAAATCAGAGTATATGGTGCACTCCTGGCCCCATATAAACTATCAAGATTTGTTACAACAAGGATATTTGCATTGGAATATTTGAGGCAACTATTGAATGCAGATGAAATTAATTTCATAGCTTCCAGGAAAAAGTCTCAGTTTAAACTGAAGAATCAAATTGGGCCATTTATTGTAAATAATAGAGAAGTAGCCAATGAAATCAATGTGAAGTTGAAAGAGTACAAATTTCCATATAGTTTCATGTGGGATTATGATCCACAAGGGATTTTAAGCACACTAAGAGTGAAATGTAAGTTGTATGTCTTCTTGCATGATTCTAAGCCCCATATTGAAAAGTATGCTAACAAACTTGAATGGGAGCCCAACACTCTAGTTGATGATGATTCACTGGAGATGCAGAGAAAAAATGGAAAGGGTAAACAGGTTGAACAAACACAGGCGACTACAGTGAGCAAAGAAACTGAAATTGTACATAAAAGGAGCAGAGAAGGAGATAGTTTGATAGCTGAAACTATTCAGGACAAAAGATTTAGGATCCCTTACAGCAAGAAAAGTAAATTGACAGATGAAGAAAGGAATAAAGATGTTAATATTGAAGATAATGAAACTGATGATGAAGCTACAAGAATAGTGACTGAAACACTTAAAGAGCTTCAAAATGTCAAAATTGGTACACAAAAAAGGATACGGTCATGGTAGATAACCAAAAAAAAGTTGATATTCCTTCTTCTTCTAAGGAAACTGACAACACAGAGTCAGAAATTAAAATCAAGTTCAGACAGATCAAAGAAAAGAATGAAGAAATCAAGAATCAAGCATATTCTAGATTCCTTAAGGAAAATCCTGGAAACAAGGACAGAATTCTTTCAACCTTTGTTATTCTTCTAATAAATTAGTAATGTCATTCTTGAAGCCTATAGTGAATGATCCAAAATTAGTAGCAGATTACTCCAAAACAGATTTTGAAGTTGATGCAGATGCTATTCATGAATTGGATCAAATAGAATTTCATAGGAGCAATACTGAAATGCTATATTCTAAAATTGTCAGTAAGACTATGAAATCTATTAGGCTTGAGAAAACAGTGCTCAACCTTCAGAATCAAATGAAATTGGACAAGGCCTCACTATATTCCAACAATTTGAGGATCAAAGACTAGAAGATTTGGTGATTGAAGCAGGAGCTGATCTTGCTAACATGGAGATTGCAAAGACTTTGATTAAACAGAAAAATGAGGATATAGATGCCCTCAGAAAGCAGCTAAAGTTGCCCCAAAATGAAAATCCTCAAGCAAAGGAAATTCTTCAGCAGAAAACTGAAAATGATGAACTCAAAAAACTTGTTCATGAAATGACTGCTCAAATAAAAGAAATATAAATTCAATTGGAAGCTTCCATAAGAGAAAATGAAAACCTAAAGAAAACTCAACAGGTTCACATTCCTACAGTAATCCCTACTGTAAGTACATTCCATCCACATTAGCAGAACACTTGGCACCACATGGAGTAATGGCCACTGCAGTGCCAATAACTTCTCATGAAATATCTGCTTCTTCTTCCACAACTTCACAGATCAATACAATACAGGACAAAGCTACTGTAATTAGAGCCATGGAAGACATGTCAATTAAAGAGAAAGAAATACTTAATTTGAAAGAAAATATTAAAAATATAGAATCTTCCAAAATAGATGCCTTGATTACATCTAAAGGGCATGAACAGAGGGCAGATAGACTACAAGAACAGGTTAGAATTCTTCAAGCACAGGTGAATCTTATTGATCAGGTAACATATATTAAAAATCATTTATGGACAAATATCATTGAAGGCATTCACTCCCAATGGACTTCAATTCAAATAATTTATGAGAAAAAAGAGTTACTACAGGCTGCTAATGCAGAAATTGACAAAAATAAAAGAGAGATTGAAAATAAACCAGCTCAAGCAATTCAACTCATAGCCTTTTTGAACAGCAAAAATAGAGAAGAGTTGAAAGAGTTAAAAATTACTAATAGGACAGAGACCATCCTACAAATCAAGAAATTCCTAAATAAAAGGAACATGATGAATAACTTGGAAGATAGGTGTAAAGACATGAATTTGGCTATCTCAAAATTTTGGGCCAAATACAAAATATTATCAGAAGCAGGTTTTCCAGACATTCATGCATTGAATGACAAGTTAATGCCTCAGAAATATTATGATCTAAAAATCAGAACTCATGCAAAAGAGCAAGCCAAACAACCTCTGCCACAAGGATCACCAAGTGGCAAAGTACTTCTTCAGTATTTTGAAAATCTATTCTTTTTGGAAAACGAAATTAAGCATATGTTCATTGTAAAGCCTAACTTTGCCAAATATACTGAAGCTGATGAAATTTATAGGAAGCTGAAGAATATGAAGATTCCCACTACAGAACAGTGGCAAGAATTCAGAGATCTGCTGTGAATTTGATAGAAAAATTACTTTGAAGTTCACATTTTACTTTTACCTTGTGGTGAAAAAATCAGTGTCAAAGTGTATCAAGGTTAAAGTGTATCAGTTAAATCAAATTTTACTGCTGATCATTTTTTATTACAGCAGTAAAACAATCAAAAGCAGAGATAAAGAGTATCATATCAGAAGATGAAAAAGAAAGAGTACTCCACAAGCTATCATCCACGAGAAAATGTATCTATTGCCAGCAAAGCTCACATCACATCAACAATCAGTTTAAATTAGAATAATTAGTTCTATTTTTTCTTTTGAAAGGGAATAGCTTGCAAACTGTTTTGCAGTTGTCCCTCTTATTATGTTCTCTTTCTTATTTTTTATTAAAACATTATCTCAATTTATGAGATATTTTGTAAACAATTTTATGTATAAATACTTCATGATTCGAAGTATTCAGGGTGGAATAAAATTTCTGAAGACTATTATAGTCATTTTTCTGTATATATTGAGGTTGGTGTGAGTCAATTAGCAAAGCAGCAGACTGGAAACAAGATTGGAGACATCATAACTAAGGATTCTCGTGGTAACAAGATAAGTCTCGTAATTTTTTCCTGTTTTCAGTGTTATTCTTTAAAAGTTTACATAAATTCATCTTATGTGTTTCTATTCTATAATGATCAACTAAGGATAAATTAAGCAGGATTAGTGATAATAAGCTCCCTGTTTTAAACTAGTTGGAATTTTTATGTTTTCTACTTGATGACCGGACCATAGAATTCTTAATTGCTCTAGGTCCCAGTTTGATCCCCTCCTTCAATCCTCTTTTCTGTAACTTAAGGATTCTTAAGTGCCCTTTTGTTCAGATTTCACCCATTCCATCAACAAAGCCTATTCAAAGCCTTAGAAGGTCATCTATCCTACCCTTAGTACATTTTCATCTTTAAGTCTTATTTCCTAGCTCTTCTTTCCTAGAGAGTTGACTCCATTTCCCAATGTTCTAGTAGATCACTTTGGTTTACCTTGAAATACTTTTTATTCCTACCACACTTATAAAATCAGTCCTATTGCTCACTCATAGCTAGTCTAAAACCCTTTACCAAAACAAAGCTAAATCTTTAGGAGAGATCCCTCTCCGGAACTCAGGAAGGCTAGATCCTGAATTCCCAAAGCGGTTCTTGGTTACCCTTGGTTTTCTTAACTGCAAAAATCCTCATCCCACAACTTGAGAATTACTAGGGTGATAACAGGACATACTACAAAATTTATCCCATAAGTTAGATAGTTGGAAATTTCGTACACTTAACTTGGAAGGGTGACTGATCCATCTCAGATATTTCCTACAAACACTCCCAACATATCAACTATCTATACTAGCAACACCTAAATCAATTTTTAAGGACATTACCACTATGTATAGAAAATTCCTTTAGATAGGAGAAAATAAATAAATATTATAGTATTTGGTTTCCTAGGAGAAATTTTATATCCCCAAGCTGGCTAGGGTTTTGAGGATACAAGATCCAAATATGCTTAAAAAATCCATGGGAGAAAAAATCTAGTGGAGGTGGCTCTAGGGAGGTAATGAATTATGGAAAAAAAAAATTGGAATAAGAAGTACTTCTAACCCTCTTCCCAATGGACTAAACTAAGAAAAACAAAATACCATCTAGGTTGATTGATATGGAATATAGCAGAATAAAATAAGAGCCTTGCTCAAAATCATAACTTTTGGGAAATCGGTAATGGTCTCACAACACTATTTTGGAAAGATGCATGGCAAAATTTGCCTTGCCTCGGTGATCGAGAGGAGCTATGGGAATTGGAGGCTTTTATATGTCAACATTGTAATATAATAGAGGACTTTTGGAGACCATCTCCTTGATCTAATTCATGGAGAATGTGGAAGACGATGGAATATTGACTGAATACATTATTACCACAGCTTGGACCATACTAACTCGATAGCTATAAAATCTCAATTCATCAAGGTCGTGATAAAATTCAATAGGGGTACCAAACCAAAGGGATGTTTACCCTAAAATAATTGTATACATTATTGGTTGGTTATAAAAAACTACCAAGAGAAACACTTCAGTGCAAATTTCGATGCAAGGTCACTGGGCCAAAATCACCCTATTCTTGTGGTTGGTTGGATGAAGAAATATGCTTTCATGGGATTAAATTTAGAAAAGGAGGTTATAGATTCCTAAAATATTTCCTTTATATAGAACTTAGGAAGAAAATATGGAAAACCTATGTATTTTATGTCCTTTTCCTAAACATCTATGGACTCAGATCCTACTTCTATTTGGGAACCTATACAGGAATGTCAAAAAAATTCTAGAGATAATGTGAAAGTGGCGACCAGGTATTTTCAATAATATTGTCATTAAATGCACATGGATCTTGGTTTCAAGATTCATAATGTGTCTGAGCTGGAAAGAAACAAACAAGAGAATATTCAAATAGATAGAAACTTAAAAAGGAAATGTATGGAAAATCATTAAGAAAAAAGTAAAGGAGACCATATTATCATAGGATTGGACTTAGAAGTATTCGAGAGTCAATCTGCATGAGACAAGGATTCTAAAAAAACTAGAAATTTCACCATCTATGATTTCTCAGATCAAAAATAAGTCCCTAAACAAATGAAATTAGTCTTCCTCAACCTTTACCACTCCTCTAATAGGACTTGTAAAGTTGGAATTTGATGGCGTTTCTAAAGGGAAAACAAGCCAATTAGGTTATGGTATGATATTATATGATTGCGAAGTATTTGCACTACTTCTTTATAATATAATTTTTGGGATAAACGACAATAATGTGGATGAATTCATTACTCTGGAGACTAGTTTGTACCTTGAAAATAAATGATACTCAAAATTGTAGGTGGATGGTGATTCTCAATTGGTTATCACAACAATTAGGAGAATTTTAAATGAGACCCTATTGGAAAATTTGTGTAAAATTTGGTGACTATAGGTCCTCATTTCTTGCATTCAAATCTTAATCGATTCCATTCCTTCAATCATTACCTCCCAGTATCGACATTATAGCAACAAGGTAGAATATTCCCTAGCTAATGTGGGTTTCAAAGAATAAAACATCCACCTAGAATATGCATGGTATGATGAGGCATAGTCTAAGTGAAGGGTGTAGCTACATAATATCCTAGCTCATGACAAAAAATACTCGATCAAATGATGGATTTCGCATCAATGATGGAAGGGGGGAGCCTTCCACCCAACTACCTCCATTTTCATTTAAGAGGGGGGATGGTGTGGGTATATGACACCATGAAATTATACATGTTAACTGGTGTTCATTCCCTCCACCATCATATGGTATCCTATTATTTTTCTGGACATTATTGGCTGGGTCACTTTGGCTCCATGGTTTTAAGTTGAGCCCGCAATAATCCCCTACTGCAGGTGGGATATTTCCCCTACAATGCATGATTTTTGGAGTTACACCCCATATTTCATGGTCTCGTGTATAGTGGTGACTCTTATGATTTGTATTTGGTTTAGGGGAAATCTCTATCCTACAATGATGGGTCTATGACACGTACATTATAGGGAAGTAATAAATTTGAGGACATTGGCCTTAAGTGTTTGAACTTCATGCTAAATATTTGTGAGAGGAGAAAATGTTAGCTTTTACTGGGGCATCCCTTTTACTTTTTATTTTCATTTGCAGTATTATTAGTTTCATTTTCCTTTGGGGTTCATCCTCACTTTGGCCTATTATGCTATGGAAATCCATGCCTTTCCAGAGGATGTGTTGTTGTTGGGTGTTGATCAAGTGCTAAAAAATTTGCTAAAAAATAATGGAACAAAACCTCTACATTTGTGTATATCTCGTCGTTCTTAGTTCCATGCAATTTGTTTCCCGTAAAACCAACATCGTATGCTCCTATAATCATGATCTAAATATTTGTTCAAACACGGAAAATTTTTGCAAACATTTCGACTCGGTAGCTGACTGTGCAATCCATACATGTCACATCATGTTGATGTCAAAATGATGACTGTACCTTTTTTGGCTAATCATGGTGCACCATTTTTCACTTGCGGATTGGTTGAAATTTGGGCAATTTTACTGGTTGGTAGATAAGCCAATGAGGTGTTACCATGTGGCACCTCCCAGTTGGCTAAAATTGTGTTAAGGTTCAAGTGAGGTCAGCAAGGGTCAAGCCCATGACCTCCCTCCAACTAACATCCACTCATACCAACACACCACTATATTATTTCTTAATATGTATTTTTCAAACTTTATATTTAAGTTTGAAATGACGATGTTTGGGAAATGTTAATTAATTAATGTGGGAAATGTTAATTAATTAATGCGGCCAATGAATTATAATATAAAATTAGGTTTTTAGGCCACATTGGGAAATTGAGCCCACAAATTGCATCGAAAGTTCTCCAAATTGTTGCCCCGTTAGCGAAAAATGGGGCAAAATTGTAGGGTTGTTAGCTGGATTTGGCGAATTTGTGGGTCAACTAGCAGCAAAACTTGGGAAGCACATAACTTTCTTAGTTTTTATATTTTTTGGGAGAAGAAGGAGGCTAGAAAGGAATTTTTGATAGTTGTGAAGCTAATGGAACATGTTTTGAAGCCATTTGAGCTATAAATGTATGTAATCGCCATTTTTTGAGCATAATGATATAGGTCCAAGCCATTGGAAGCTGGACCAAGGAGATGTAGCCTAGGAGGGGTGAACTCCTTCATCACTTGTTGTGTTGTCATTATTTTTATGGTGTATTTTTCTATGCTTTATACTATTTCATAGTTTAAATTCATGCTTTATATGTATCATAAACTAATATAAAGGCTCATAAAACTCAATTTTTAACTTGCAATTTACACAACCTTGAGCACATTTACAATAAGATCTCATACAGATTAGGTTTGGTATCAGAGAATAGGTTTTCTTTGTTGATGCAAGGATTCAATTTTTTTGCAAGTGTATGTGATTCTTACAAGGTTGAATCTCAAGAGAGGAGAAGTAAAGCTTGTGGTTTCAAGTCCTCAAGTTAGGTCAAGGACAAGGAGACAAAGTTTTCCACAATCTCCACCACAAATTTTTTCTCAAATTGTAGTTTAAGCTTCAACAAGTATGCCACATGAAGGGAATCCTGGAAATATGTCAAAGGATGAAAATTCCTTCAAGAAAGCATTATTTGATATGACAAGAATTGTGAAATTTTTCTATGAGAGAAGAACAAGGATGTAAGGTGAGAGCTCCAATTTTCCAAAGGAAGATAAGTCTTCAAAAGGAGAATAAAGAGATGGAGGAAAGACTCCAAAATGTAATGGGAATGGTGACAAACCACCTTTGACACCACCATCTTCATCATCATCTTCTTCCACAACAAGCCCTTCAAAAAAACCTCCACATTCTCCAAAAGGTCATGGTAGAACTCCATTTTTAAAGCTTGACATTAAGTTTGATTTTCCTATGTATGATGGAGAGTTTGACGATGAAATATTAGAAAATTAGGTACGTTAGCTTGAAGTGTATTGAATAATACAAAGAATCAAGGATGATGACACAAATATTTAGCTTTCTTCACTAAGATTGGAAAGTGCAACTATCATTTCATGGGAAGCGAAAACTTAAGAGGACATGAAGAAACATGGTAAGGTATTAGCCTCTTGGAATTATTTTTTTGATGCCTTGAGAAGAAAATTTTATCCATTAGCATACATGAAAAAGGCTATACTATACTAGCAAAAATTTAGGCAAGGTAAAGGGAACAGTGTGCAAAGCTATACTCAAGAGTTTAGGAGAAGAGCACTAATTTTGGGTGTATATTTGACATCTCAAGACACTTTGTTAAATTACATTGGAGGTCTACATATTTACCTAAGACATCCTATTATCATGTTTAATCATTCAAATTTAGATGAAGTATGTGTATGGGCCACACATCTAGATGCAAGAGGGAAACATGTTTCAAAGGAGACAAGTGAGGATACCTTTGAGTATGAAGAGAAAGGAAAGGGTAAGTTGAAGGGTAAATGTAAGAATAATGCTTCCATCAAGATGGAGAAAGAAAAACTGACATGCAAACATTGTTCCAAATATGTGCATGATGAAGATCCTTGATGGAAATTTCATCAGAAGATGGGACCCAAAAATCTTAAAAACAAGGAGAAGGAAATTATAGTTGCAACAATAACACATGATTTAGGTTTTGATTCCGGAGATGAAACAAAGATCACTGTAATGGGTTTGAAAGGTAAGGACAGTGTAAGTACTAGTTCTTCAAGTTGTCTCGATAGTACTCAAGATGATGAAACAAGAATTGAACTTCTCCATGTTATAGTTATTTCAAAGCATACCAATATTGACACCCTATCTGATAGTGGTTCACAAGAAAACCTTATTTCTGAAGACTTTGTCAAGAATTTGAATTTAGAGACCATTCCTCATCCAATACCTTATCCTTTAGGTTGGATATGTAAGAATAAAAACTTGCAGGTGACGAGGAAGTGCATACTTAGATTTTCAATCACTACAAACTTTATTGATGAAGTTAAACTTGATGTTGTTCCGGTTGATATTTCTGTTATTGTTTAGGGTAGCGCATATATTTATGATAGGAGAGAAATATTTCATTGCCATGAGAATAAGTATCACTTCTTCAATAATGGGATTGAATATATTGTTAGAGCGCATAGTAAGAAGATGAATTCATCTCTTATGCATGCTAGAGAAATGAAGAGAATTGTGAATGCTAGTCAAAATTTTGCTTTGTTAATGTTCAAGCATCAAGATGTTGTGAATGAGGCCTTTCAAGGTGGTGCATCAAATGAAAATTCTGATTTCACTGAGGTTGCTAGTGGTTGTGATAAAATGTTTTGGTATTCTAACACATTGCCTCTAAAAATAGGTCAACAAGATGAGAAACAATTACAGCAACATGCATCATTGTTGAGCAGTGATGTGAACAAGATGTGAGTGCAAGAGAATGCAAATGTCAAAGAGCAAGTGTCAAAACAATTTTAAAAAGAGGGCATGAGGTTCAAAAGTTCTTATTGTGGGTTTCACAAAGTATTCTCTTTGAAATGGGATGCTGCATGGAAGTGGAAATCACATTTGGTCAAGATTCAAGCCAAGCACAAGGAAAGACAAGCTAAACATCGTCATGTCGACAATGTTCGACGTGAGAAGAATTTTAAGTTGTTTAAGTTTCCTTTGGTTGACGATCGAGGAGGGAACATGTTTTTTTCTTCAAGGATAGTTTGATGTTATGCAAATTCTGGGAAATTGCAGCAAGATGGTATCTACAACAACAAGGCAATATCTCGAGAATCAAGGGAAAATATTAATTTTCATGAAAATCTCAAATTGTTGAATTCAGGAAAATTCCATTGGATTGAGACTAGAAGGGTGAGGGGTTTGTACCCTTATCCAAATGTTCAGTAATAAAAGATATTTTGGGGTCCAAAAGCTTCCAGTGGGGAGGAGTGATCAGGTGCTAAGAAATATGCTAAAAAATTAAAGTTCTTAGAATGGAACTAAATATATGTGCTTTTGTATATCTCATTGTTGTGAATCTCGCTCCATTCGTTTCGCACAAAACTGACACTGTATGCTCCTGTAATCATGATATGAAGTTTTTGTCAAATATTTAAATTTTTTGCAGACATGCTGATTGTGTAATCCGTACAGGTGACATCATGATGATTGTACCTTTTTGGCTAATCATGGTGCTTCATTTGTCACTTGAAGATTGGTTGAAATTTAGGCAATTTTATTGGTTGGTTGATAGGCCAATGAGAGGTCGCCACATGGCACAACCAAAGATTGCCACATGGTGCCTCCCAGTTGCCTAAAATTTTTTTAAGGTTCAAGTCAGGTCTGCAAGGGTCAAACCCACGACCTCCCTTCAACTAAAATCTAATCATACCAACACACCACTATATTATTTCATAATATGTATTGTTCAAACTTTATATTTAAATTTTAAATGGCGTTGTTTAGGAAATATTAATTAATTAATTCAACCAACGAATTATAATATAAAATATGGTTTTTAGGCCGCATTGGGAAATTTAATGAGCCCACAAATTGCATTGGAATTTCGCCAATTTGTTGCTCTGTTAACGGAAAATGGGGCTAAATTGTAGGGCGGTTAGCTAGACTTGGAAAATTTGTGAGTCAACTAGCAACAAAAATTGGGAAGCTCATAACTTTCTTAGTTTATATCCTTTTTGGGAGCAGAAAGAGACTAGAAATGCATTTTTGATATCTCTGAATCTAATGGAATAAGTTTTGAAGCCATTTGAGCACTGTAAATGTATGTAATCACGATGTTTTGAGCATAATGATATAGGGCCAAGCCATTGGAAGCTGGACCAAGGAGACGTAGCCCAGGAGGGGTGAAGTACTTCATCACTTGTTTTGTTGTGGTTATTTTTATTGTGTATTTGTGTATTATTTCTGCTATTTAATAGCTTAAATTCATGCTTTGTATGTATAATAAATTAACATAAAGGCTCATAAAACTCAATTTTTACACTTGCAATTTACACAACCTCAAGCACATTTACATTAAGATCTTATACAGATCATATTTTTGGTGGAAGAGTCCATAAAGGCATGCCATCAGATTAATCTCAAGCCAAAAATGATGTTCTTATTTTTTATTCCTCCACTCCTCTATAAATCCAAGAGGAAATCCTATAAATTGAAGCCTTGACCACGAATGACCAAACCAAGCCAAGGTAACCAATTGGATTCCTAACTCTAGGAATACTAGGGGATGATAGATCCAATATCTTAACTCCATTACCCTCAACTAAAAAATGAGGATACTCCTAGGTAAGGTCTTGAAGGGAAAACATGGGGACTGCAATTGCATCATTTCCTTTCTGAATGAAATTAAATGGGTTTAATGCCACAAACATCCTTTTATCTTCAATATGGGTGTGTAATTAGAACACATTGAAGGGCATGTCCAATTTGGCTTAAATCATCCAACCCTGGTAAACACTAGTTCCTAGGATAGAACCCTAGTCACTTCATCAGAATATCTTTTAGCCTCTTGGAATTTGTCATTAAATTTCAGTAGTCATGTATTTAGTAGTACCAATTGTTTACATTTTAATAGAACTAGATTGTTGCCCTTTGTTAGTAGTATTGGTTTCTCTTATGGCATACTGCAAGAAGTCTTAGCTTAAACAATGATATCTGGTATTGTATGAAGTCATTTTGAGTCAATATAATTTTAAATAAACAAAAAAAACAATAATTGTTTTACATACTGAAGTCAAAATAGATATTCAAATCACACGTATTCTTCTCTTTTCCAAAATAACAACCAGCCAAAGAGACTGGTAATAGAGAGGTTAATATTTTAGTAATTAATGTATACATTACACTCTTTAGAGTGCATCACACAATCTCTATAAGTTTCATGCACACTATCTTATCATCCTTAATCTATTTTTTCCCATGGAGATTCATTAAAAATCACTTACACATGAGAGCTTTTTCATGTCCTAGTTAAATCCTCTACTTTTACTAAAATATTTGGTCAAATCCTTGATTTTGGATGGGCCTATGTTGGTGGGAAAATATTTTGATATGGGAGAGCTATGATATATGAAAAACTATGTAATACCCATGAAACTATATAAAGTAATGTATACGTAAGAAATTCTTGATGCACTAAAGAAATTTCTAAACATTAAAAAATGAAGAGGAAGAATAACATTCGAGGAGAATAGATATGTTACTATGGATATTGAAAGGCATAAAGTAGTATAATTTGAATCCATATATTTAACACCTTACCCTCCACCTACATATAAATCACCCACCATCCATACCTAATCTAAATGGTCAAAACACCTAATCTAACCCTCCCCGTGCTTGTTTCTAATCACTCTCACCATATCTAATGATTTTAGTATAGTAAAAATAACCTCAATTTTTTTAGTGGAGTAAGTCTATTTTTTACCCCTTAATTTCTTGTTTCTAATCAATGTCACCATCTAATGATTTTAGTATAGTAAAAATATCCTGAATTTTTTTAGTGGAGTGAGTCTCTTTTTTACCCCTTAATTTCTAAAATTTAACCTTCAAATATGTTGAAAAAAAATATAAGTTTGGGTTCAAATCCTAAATCTGCCACTTCATAAAATATAGATGTATTCATTAAGTTTTGGACTATGAGAATGTTGTTTTTAGCCTTACATATTTTCTAATAACTAGATCATATCAAGGATTCCTCATGCACATGCCTACTCAAAAAGTAAGAAAGACGTCAATCTAAATTAATAAAAAATAGGAAATCGTGTAAATAACAATACTTGGAGGTTGGAGTATCTAATTATAATATTATCTAATTAGGAGTATGTTACTCTATATAAGGATCGTATTAGTAGTATGTTACTCTATATAAGGATCGTATTGTTTATCTAAAAGTGTCAAATGAGGATATAGAATCAGTGTAGATCTATCTTATGTACAAATTTAATATGAATCGAGGGATCAAATTTCTTCACTTGCAAATTTCTTTTGAGTGTAAAACACAATGTGTTATTTTTTATTGTTTAAATTGTATTTTTGAATGCTAAATAAAGTATATATAGGACCAAATGAACATTTTAACCATAAACGTTTTAACTTTTATTTTTATTTTAAATGAGAACGGATGGATGGACAAACTTAGATATCCCATCATACTAGGCTGTAGAATGAGCTTCTTGGCTCAATAAAACATGAATATGAAACTTTCTCAATCGAGAGTTGTCATTATTATAATTAAAGCTCTTTTATAGAAATGAAGAGATTGATGAATGCCACACCTTTAATTTTAACAATTTGTTCCTCTCCAAATGTTAATTTTCCAATTTATATATTATCATTAATCATTCTTTTTGTAAAGATGAAATAAGGTTAAAAAATATACAAACTTATAAAGAAATAAAAGGATAAAAAAAGATAAAATTAATATATATGTTTAAGTATGAAGGGTTTTTGTAGCATTATATTATATATCATTTTTGTGATTCAACTGAGTTAAGTAAGTCATTCATCTATGACCATTTCCATGAGAGGTAGTAGTAATTGACTAATTTATCATGATTTTTGAATAGTCTAGTTAGCACTCATTGCATCTGGGGTGATGCTCACAGAGGTGGAGAAGTGGGATTGAAACTAGTGAAATGAATCACATAGCGTCAATTATCACTTCCGCGGCTTTCCCATGACTTCTCGGGCCCATCCCAGAATGCCTTTGGCTCAAGTGTGCTTAACTGTGGAGTTTTCCTCACAATCAAGCCCACTTAGCTTGCGATTCATTTCACTAGTTTCAATCCCACTTCTTCACCCATGTGAGCATATACAATGAGTGCTAAATGGAATATTCAAAAATCATGAGAAATTAGTTAGTTACGACTATCTTTCATGAAAATGGTCATAGATAAATGACAAACTTAATACAGTTGAATCCCAAAAATAATATCTAATAAAATTATATCTTTATCTTGCATAAATTTTTCAAAAATATTCCAAAATAATATATCAATGTTAAAGTTCACTGAGAAAAATAAATTGTATTTTAAACAAATGTGACGGCCACAACCTAAGGTTGATAGATATGATTTAAAATTGTGTGTAGGTTCAACTTTTAACGAACCATCAACGTTATCCAGAAATTGATAATTAAATTGACAATTTTAAAAGAACATTTACTCTGCAGTTTTTACATTTTAATATAGATGCAACTAATATGTTCATACACCAGCGTAAACCCTCTTGCAGTTACTCCAAAATTCTGAGAGATTTCGTGCAAAATATGATCAAATTTGCCAAAATGGGCCAGCCAAAAAAATCCGCAATATATATAAGATTTTCAGGAAACCAATGTCCGGATGGTAACAGTGATGATTATCATCTAAGTACAATTATATTTAATGTTGAAGCCACAGAACTTTTGAATACTCTACTGATTAACATTTTAGTGTTGATGCTACAGAACGAGCCCAGAGTTTGAGGTATTCTTTCATATCCCCTCCTTCTGGCGCATTTGGGTTTGGCAGTTGCGAGTTTTGCAAGCGCGATTCTTGAAGCGCCAAAATCTTGCTGCTATTTTCATGATCGATCAATCGGTTCAAGCCAGGAAGAAGAATCAGCATTCGCGGGGTCAACTGGTCCTTCCCGAACTCAAAACCAAGATCCCTAAAACCTTTTAACTCTTCCAATTCTGGATCCATTCTACTCTTAAAACCTCTCTTGTCCTCCTTCTGTGTCAATTCCTTCCCACCTGAAATGGTCTCCAACTTTGGCAGCACGTTTGAAACGGTCTCCAACTTTGGCTGAGGCACGTCCACGCACATGTGATGAGCTGAGAATTTGCGTTGCCTTCTCTCAATAAGCGGAGCATGCCCGGACTGCCCTCCTTTCATTGGAGCTGCTGAAAAATCGGTAGTATTGGGATATTGAAACTCGACGAGCCTGAGATACGTGATTCTGCTCACACTGAACTTAGCGGGAGTCTTTGTACTATTTATAGATGAGTTTTGTGTCACTGTGCCGTTAAAATTGTAAAAAGATGATATTAAAACGTGTCAGTTTTTAATTAAGTCAATGAATCAAGTCAATAAAAGTCAATGAAACACCATTCAAAAGTTTTACTTAATAAAGTCGACTTTTATTTAGTACACACCTTCTACTGATAACCGATGAAAACCAGAGAAAAAATTATTGATATTTTAAAGTCGATGGTAATATTAAGTGACAGGTGGACTTAAATATACAACCATTTTTATATGTATGTCCGAAATTAAAGCCTCAAGCTCCACGTATGCTCTAGTATTTGGATATCGATGGGGACGACCGAGGTTATATAACTTCCGCGATATTTTAACGTTGATGGTAACCTTAAGTGAAATCCCTTGACGGATGGACTTAAATATACAATCATGGTAATATTTCGTGATATTTTATAGTTGATGGTAGCATTAGTGAAACCCCTTGACGGGTGGACTTAAATATACAATCATGTTACTCTTCAATCCAAACACAAGAAACGGGTGAAAACCAGAGAGAATTTCGTGATATTTTAAAGTTGATGGTAAACCCTTCACAGATTTATACAATCATGATTTATGTGTGTGCAAAATTAAGGTCAAAAGCTCCACGAATGTTGTATTTGACAACATGTTTGGATACGGATGGAGACGGCCTAGGTTAGGTCTTGTCCTGTGTGGGTCAATCGAACGAGAAGCCAGACGAAGGTCTTACTGAAATTTGGTAAAGTCAACCTGAGGAACTTCCCTTGTATGCATGATCCCAAACCAGCTCATAATCCCACAATGACAAGGTAAACCTAGAAGCTAATTGAGGAAGACCTTACCTAAATTGGTAGAGCCAACCTACTTACCTTGTATGCATGTTCCCACAACAAGAAGTTAAACCTTCCTTCAACGGTCCAAAACAAATCACAGAGGCGAGTTTTATTTCCCAGTCCATAAATGCGTTGAGGTAGGAAATGCTCACCATCAGATTAAAACAGTGTATCATCATAAGGTGACCATTTCCTGCTTCGACGCATTTATGGGCTAATGGACTGGGAAATAACGGCAATCACAGACATTACTTCCGGCCTGCGTGAGTGTAGTTTCATATTCAATCACGCTGAATATAATTTTCATATCCAATCACACTGAACATGGCAAATTGTGACAAGTGGCTATCAACGACAAAGTTGACCTCCTTCCGAACTCAAATTTTCCATATATATCTATACTCTTAATTTTATCCTTTATATATTAAATTTTCTCTACATACTAGTTTCGGGTACTTGAAGGGTAACTTGATAGCTAGTTGTGTCTTGAAAACACATTTGAATTTTCTAATCTAGTAAAGCAAAAATATGTTTATATATATATTTTTTCAAAGAGAATGCTAATTTTTCTAATTTTTTTTAATGAGGAGAATGCTAAATCTTTTATATATTGGTTTTTCTTACGAGAAAAATGCTTTAATAAATGGCTAGTTTTCTCTTGCAAATTATTTATACATATTGTTTTTTAGGAGGAGAATGCCTTAATAAATAGCATACGTCTCTAAGTTTCTAGTTGTCCAGATGTATACGTTATAGTTTTAAATTGGAAATCAAGATTAAAATTGTGCATATTTTTTTTATTGGTTATATATGAGTTTATGGTACTTAAAGCGTAACTTTACAGGGTTACTTGATAGCTAAATAGTATAGTGATTAGTTGTGTTTTTCATTATTTTTGAAAGCTAAAAACATTTGAGTTTTCTAATTTAGTAAAAGAAAAAATATGTTTTTTTCTTAAAAAAAATATATTAATTCTATTTTGTCACGAGAATGCTAATTTTTCTATTTCTAATTTTTTCTTACTAGGAGAATGCCAATTTTTATATATATATTGGTTTTCTCTTGCAAGAAAAATGTCTTAATAAACAACTAGTTTTCCATTTTTCATGCAAGGAGAATGCCTCAATAAATAGGATAAGCTTGTAAGCTTTATTGAGATATATACAATGTAGCTTTAAATTGGAAATCAAGATTAAAATTGTGGGTATTTCATTTTAAAAAGATAATGTATTGATAACAAGCATAGGATTATTGGATTATTTTAAAACCTAATTTTTTTATTTTATTAAAAGTGAATATATATATATATATATATATATATATATATATATATATATATATATATATATATGAATATTTTGAAACCTTAAAAAATAAAAAATATATATTTTTATAATTATGAGATTAATTTTAGTGTTGTGGATTGTGTGATATTTTATATCCTTATTTCCAACCAAATTTTAAATATTGACCCTTTCAATGACCATGAAACTAACTCTGATCATAAACATTTAACTTTAACTCTGAAATTTTCCATGCACAAAAGCCACCTATGGGTGCTCCCAAAAAGATGATGGCCCTAAAAGAGACATTGGGGCCATAAGGAATGTGCACCCATAGGAACACGAGTGTGTTTCGAGAAATGCATACGCATTTTTGGGCATCTAAGCTTGGTAAGGCTTGAGCTTCAAACAAAGATGCCAACAAAGTTTCCAAGTTAGCATGGGTTAGGAATGCACACACATTCTAGGAACATGCATGCGCTACTAGTGCGACTTCTATTTTATGCGCTTATGGCCCTATTTTTTACTATATTTGAAATGTGTGATGCATTTTTTGAGAATTAAAGCAAATTTATTGATTCCTAAACAATATTTAATGTCAAATAAACACCATACCTCGTATTTTAAGTCCAGGCAAGCATTCTAATGGTTTTTTTTTCTTTAAATGTGATTCCAAATTTTAAAATTTACACAAAATAATACTATAAACACAATCACTATATCGAATTACAAGGAAATTAATTAATATGGAACCTAATTAGAACCAAACCCCACCATTACCAAACAAAAATTTAGAACAACTGAACCCGAACCAAGTACGAAATCAAAATGATGAAATTGATGCATCCTTGGCTACATTGAGGTCACTAATACAAGATCTCCAAAACAATAGAGAGTCATCATGATTGTCTCTTATGCATTCATTAAACTCAATTGTATCATCCTTCTCCAATGCCCAAATCTAGTTATCCAATATTTCTAATTACAAGGTTATAAAGTATGAACACTATATAACTAGTCTAAATAAAGAACAAATCTGAGATATCAACATTACCAAAGAAGATTTGTTGTCTTTTTTTGTTGACCTAGGAGGCAACCAAGCTTTACGAATTTAAAAAAAGATATGTATTGATTGATGAACATACCAACACTTTCAACAAAATTGGATGCATATATATTTTATGGTATTTCATAAGGTCCTCATAATAATAGAGAAGTACCTCTATATTTATTGAGTAAGTTGTGGGTGGAGTTTTAGCTAGGAATCCATTTTAAATACCTTTAAATGGGAGATTTCTAATGGGTAGGTTGTGGGTTTGCACAAGATAGACAAAGTGTTAGGCACAACAAAACACTAGGTCCTTGTCTGCCTAGATGAATTCCTAAATACCATGTACAACATCCTCCAATAATGGATAGCATCATGAAAACCTATATGACTATAACCACATTAAATCATACCTAGGTACAACATGGCATTTTGGTAGCATCGTCGTGCAAGGAGGCACCAACAACAAATGTTGCAGGAGCAGTTGGACCATCCAAAACTATAGAACAATTTGACTACTAAAGGCCACATATATATTGACTTGAGCCTCATAGATGTGCCAATTGTGGAGAGACTTGTTATGTGAAAATGAAGGGAAATAGGCAATAGAGGTTTATGAAGGAGGATATATATATATATATATGTCTCATATGCCAAAATATGTGTCTACACGAATATCTCCTAGTTGCTTCTAGAGTCAATTGAAATTCATGCGAAGATGAAATCTAAAATCACCCTACAGATTTTGAACATGTTCCTTTTCATTATTTATGATGCCACAAATATGGACATTTATAGAAGGATTGATTGATATGTTTGGAGCAAGCTCATAAGGAACCCCAAACGACATATCTAAAGGATTTTCAAAGAGGAAAACCAAAGAAGAAACTCTAGGAACTAATCTTCTCAACTAGAGGAAACGTCAATACCTAGTGGTAATAAATACTCAACGCTAAAAAATATGGATGTAGAAATAGATCTATTAGAGGATCTCATGAATCTTAACTCAATAATAGAGGAAACCTAGCTAAAATCCTCACCTAAAAGGAAGAATATAGAAACCCCATAGGAAATCCCATCTTAGGAAGAGGTTCTTATGCTAGACATGGTAAGAATAGATGCAAAAGAGGATACAAAAATATTGAACATAGATGAGAAAAACTTGTTAGATCTAAGTATGATTCTATAGCACCTGAAAATCAAATACCACCAGATATACTTAAGAGCGAAGGAATAATTTTTGGAATCCACTAAGGTGTTAGGATCGTTCGGTAAGGATTTGGGGATACATGAAAAGTATGGAAAGTGGAAAGCTCCTACTCAAAAGGAATTCATAAAAAAGGGAAGAAAGGAAAACATGTATTTGATCAAGATAGTTTGAAAAATATTGGTTAACATTGGATAAATGGCATTGTTGCCAAAGGTGTTTACCCCACCCAAGCATTCCACTCAATGAAAATCATCTCTTGGAACATCTGTCACCTTAAGTATGGTAAGAAAAGATATATTAAAGACTAGCTTAAATATGAAAACCCAACAATTTTATGATACAAGAAACAAAATTATCAAGAGAAAGAGTTAGGTAAATTGCCTCTCAATCTTGGAGGGGTTGTGAATTTTTAGTTTTGGATGCTAGAGGAAGCATTGAGAATTTGAGTTTTCTCTTGAACCCTTAGGAAGTGTATTTTATGATTGGGTAACACTCTCTCAAATCCTTTTGGGTTGATTTCAATATGTAGGAGCCAAGGAATAAAGGTGCATAATAGAAGTATATGATCCACATATACCTGTAGGAAAGATTAATTTCGTAGAAAACATCAAGACAATAAGGCCACTCCACAACAAGGAGATCTAGATAGTAGGTAGAGACTTCGATGTTATTAAACCCCTCAAAGAGAGTAAAGGGAGATCAAAAGATTAGAAACAAAGGAATAAAAACTCAATGAACTCTTATAACAACTTGATGTGGTTGACATAACTAGCATAAATGGGATGTATATTTGAAATAATCGCATAGGCAAGAACCATCAAGTGGCTAGAAGATTGGACTGATTTATAGTTTCGAAAGCCCTCTTATAAAGGGACATATTTTTCGAAGCCTCCATCATCAATCCATCCTTCGAAGTATTGGCTCAGATCACTAGCCCATTACTCTAGAACTAAACCTTAAAGTAACTCCTCATAATCATCCTTTCATATTTGAAACCTTTTAGCTCCAGGGTCTAGATTTTCTTTCAAAAGCCAAAATTTGGTGGAAGGAAATACATTTTCAAGGTATAAATAACATGCATAAATTCCAAATAAAGCTCAAAGAATATAAATCCAAACTTAAATATTGGAAAAATAATGAATTTGGCCAAATACTCAAAGAGAAATAAGCCTTGGAATATTCAAAAGACGCTACAAAAAATTATATTATGAGGCCACATCGATGTCGTAGTGATGGAAGGGATAGTTAATAAATCAAATTTAACAATAAAAAAAGGAGGATATCCTTGTAACAACCCTAGTGAAAATTCCATGTAATAAAAGTTAATAAAGGAAAAATAATAACCAAGATCATGGGAAATGTATTCCAAGCTGAATGTGAGGCGAAATATGCTAGTGCAGGTGTTCATATGGTTTATTATGGCTATGGAAAATGGAAAAGGAAATGGCTAAAGCTTTGGAAAGACAAAGTGACTTTTATTGGTATTCATTTATGAAAATAATGGAAAATAGGAGAAAAGGGAGGTGAAATTTCACATGTTGCATGTGAGGAGGAAAATGAAGGTAAATAATGCTAAATTGAAGAAATTAGAGACCTCATTAATAAAAATTCTTTTGAGAATCAATTGAGAGACTTTTGTTAGTTCAGTTTTGGAGATATCATTCTATTCTCTCTCTCACATACTCTTGGACACTTAGAATTTTCTTGGAGCACTCTTGGATAGTGTGGCATACTTGGGATTTTGGAGCAAACATTAAAAGGAAGAGCAGGAAAGTGACAGAGAACATCAGGATCAACAACTAAAACAAGTTTTTCTTGCAGGTACAGAGTTGCATGTATGTTTTTCTCACTAGTTTGGCATGCATGGAATATGCATGTGTTTTTTTTGGTCATGATCTGTCATTGGCATGGACGATTTCCCGGATTGGTAGTGGGTTTTCCTAGCCTTGACATTTCTTGGATTGCCATGGTGTTGTGGGTTCATTTCATTTTTTTTCTGGTTGGTTATCATGTGCCTTTGGATATGGGTTGAGTTATTAGTTCCTAGAAGCCTTGGTTGGAAAAACGCTCTATAAGCCCTGTAACAACTTGGGTTGAGTTACTAGTCCTAGAAACCTTGGTTGAAAAAATGCTATGGAAGCCCTTGTTGGGTTGAGTTACTAGTCTTGGAACCCCTGGCTGGACAAATGCTCTGGAAGCCTAAAAATAATTGTGGGTTGAGTTACTAGTCATGGAATCCTTGGTTGGAACAAACTCTCTGGAGCCTTGACAGCTTGGGTAGAGACCAATATGGTGATTTTTATGATGTTCTATCATGAGGTGGAATCATTAGTTGAGGTTTGTGGTAGTTTGGCCTCTAAAAGCCCTAGTTTGGTTTTGATTGATGAGTTTTATGAGATCCCACATTAATGCTTGGAATATGACATGGGGTTGACTGGCTGAAGATATTTTTGGCTTAGCCATGTCTATGGTTGGGTGGAATGTGGATATCCCAAACTTGGTTACATTTTGCTTATGGAAATAAGAGATATTTCCTCTTTTATTGATAAGTAAATATGCTTCTTATTATGTGGCTTATATGGTAGTAATGTGACTATCATTTTAGTTGTTTACATGCTGGTTATGAATGTGTTTCATGATAGTGATGATGTATGGCTCTAATCATCATTTTAGTTGTAAATGGATGAAAAATGTATCTATTAATAAATAGATGATCATGCAGTTAATATAATGAGGCAACAATGTTTCTTAGCAATTCTCAGATAAGTATGAGATCCCTATGCTCAGATATGTTGTTTAAACATGTAGATTACATATTGGTGACTTGTTTGACGAAACACCTGTCATGGCTAGTAGGGATCCAATCAAACCCTTGTTCAAGTGTTTGATTTTACATTTTTATTCCACTATTATATTTTAGTTCTAAAAGTGTCATGAAGTTATTGGAAGTCACCTAGGCTCTCGGCCTAAAAAATCCACTAGTCACATGCATACAGATGTTATGCGTGCAACTCAAGGTTTTTAGTCACACTCTTTCCCATGTCAAGGGAGCGACTGGGGGATTGAAGCATGAAAAGGTTAGGTTGGATGAGGGGCTATCCTCCTAGAAGGTTGGGATGGCTCATAGATGTCCTATAGCATGTGAATAAGGTTTTGGTTTTTGTGGTTTCAGTTCCACTTCCTTAAGGTGACGTATGAGATTGAATTAGATCATAGTAAATCTTAATCACAGGTTTACCTTGGTTGGCTAGTTACTTGGATAGATGTGGGAGGAGGGTGTTACAGAGTGGTATCAGAGCATGGTTCACTCCTCGGGTTGGATGGGCGATGTGTTGGTCATGAATTCATGTTAGTTTCATATGTGTAATAAACCCAATAATATACAAATTATAGGGCACAACACAAACAGACTATATATGACACAACATATACCCAAATCATGGTTTATCATAGAAATTCATAAATGTACATAAAAAAAATAATACAAAAAAGACATCAGCGAACATGGTACTTATTTGTAAATTAACAAGCTGACTATTTGTAGACTCTCCACGTTCCTCCCAGCCATAGACCTGATGGTTCATAAGCTCAACCACTAGGTCACCCCTAAGTTGGGACGAAAAATCCAAAGATGATGGTAACCTCCATGACCGAGGGGTAACCCAACACTCACAATGATCCATAGTTCCAATCACCCTCTAGGATAATTTCCAAGGTGCCAACCCAATAACCATGCTACTCTAGGGATCTAGGCAATCTCCAAACCTTAAAATGACACCGAGCTGCCCCCAAAACTCCATGGTTGTCAAGCGATAAAAATGGAAGAAAAACCCTCAAAGAACCAAGCTCCCAAAGCCATCATTAGGGCTCACATCGTAAATAAAAATTGATCTATTTGACACAGTTAACTCAATAACCGCACCTCGACTAGTCCACAGTCCAACTATAGGACTCACTAGTGCTTTGTCTGTTCCAGAGTCCACCCCAGGACTCACTAACCAATCCCCTTACCTACTGCAGGATTAACTTCCAATAATCCCAAACTACAGTTCCTTATATATGCATGGCACTAACTTTCCATGTGGTACCCTACATAACCCTCATGTGTCCCAGGTGCACTTTTCACCAAAATATCCAATCGTTGCCTTTTTTTCCCTGAGTTGTGTCCCACATACTCTTTTCATGGATTGGGCTCCACAACTAGCTTTATTTTATTAATATTTAAGGATATGTACATTTACATTATTTATAATATTTACATCGTGGCTCCGTGGTCACTTAGCCAAAAAGCATCATATCAATATCTTTTGCAGCCACGTGGGCACACAAACCAATAAAGTGCTTCTGTCTCACTAGCCTAATATAAAAGGTACGTGCATTTATATCGTCAAAACCAGTGGGGGCATTACACAAATCCTCCACTTTAACTAAAATCTTTGGTAAAATCCTTGATTTTGGATGGTCCTATGATGATGGGAAAATATGCATTGTGAGTTGATATGCAAGATCTAGGAGATATGAAAAACTATGTAATACCCATAAAACTATATAAATGATTTTATATATGAGAGCTTCTTAGTGTGCTAAAAAGGGTTCTAGACATTAAAAATGAAGAGGAAGAAGAACATTGAGGAAACTAGGTACATTAATATGGATATTAAAAGGTGTAAATTAGTATAATTTAAGATCAAAACACCTAATCTAACTTTCATGTAAAAAAAACATCACTATATATATATATATATATATATTGAAAAAATGTGACAAGTTATGAACTTTAATTTCCTCACATAGAGATTTTTGTAAGAGTGTATATATTACAATTAAATAGTTGCAATAACAAAGTATATATATATATATATATATATATATATATTTATTATTATTTTAGTTTGTTAAAATTATATATTTATTTTATATAAATTTTTCCAAATACTATATTAGTGTTCAGTGACATAATTTTTATATTAAAAAGATATAACTATGTTAATAGATATGATATTGTTAGATCTAAGATTTTTGTGATTTATAATTTAAATAAATGAATGAATATAATGATGTGATTAATCCAAAAATTAATGTTGTATGTAAGCTCATCTTTTTAACTAAAGATCAAAATTATGCAGAAATTAATACTTTTATAAAAACATTTAAGCTGAAGTTCTTACATGCAACTAATCTGTTGATACACCACCATAAACACTAATCTGTTCTTACACCACCATAAACCCTCAACTAATATTTTCATACACCACCATACACAACCATAAACCTTCTGGCAGTTACCCCAAAATTCTGAGAGATTTCGTGCAAAATACGATCCAGATTTGCTAAAATGCGCTAGCCAAAAAGAACCTCAAAATACGTAAGATTTCCAGGAATCGGGAGGTGGTTTCATACAGACATAATTTATAGGCTCAATAGCTTTTTATTTCAGTGGAGATGAAAGGCGGGTCTGGTGCATGTCATATCTGCTTGGCTTATATCAAGCTGTATCTCCCATACGGATTTGCCGTGCCGGATATCCGTGGGCCTGTTTTCGATCTGCTTGATGGACTCTGGCATTCTGGTTAACATGGTAATCTTCTCTCTGATTTACTATTTATGTATGGTCTAATCGTTTTCCTGTTGATCAGTTACTAGCTGCAGTGTGCCTGTTCACACTTCACAATCTGTCTGGATTGTAATCACATTGGACCTGGCGGTTCCCTCATTGGATGACATTCCAATTGTCATGTTTCTGGAGTGGGTGATGGGTTTTTGGTATCATGCGAGCCTGGTTGGATCTTTTTTGGTTTTCTCCGTCATATACTATGGGCTCCTCTCAAAGGGGGCTGGTCTTTGAAATTTATTTGTGCCTTTTGGGTGGAATTGATCATCAGGGTGTTTGATGTCATTTTCTGTATCATCCTACCCTCGAGTTATATGTATCTTTCCTGTATTCTGCTTTTGTCTTTACAGATTTCCTCATATCCCATATGAGGGTCATACTGTTTATTTCTGCTGAATCTGTATCTTTTTTATATGGGGTATTTTACTACAATTGGCCAGGGCTGAGTCTTCCTTTTATTCTATTTGGATAAACATAGGCTCTCCCTCTGTTGGCGGACATGTGTAATCGGTATATAGACTGTTTTCCCCTATTAATATAGGGAAAACAGTGTTTTTTTTTCTCTTGAAAAAAAGAAGAAGAGATTTCCAGGAAACCAATGTCCGAATGGTAAGAGTGATGATTATCAACAAATACAATTATATAAGTGTTGAAGCTACAGAACGACCACAGAGTTTGAGATATTCTTTCATATCCACTCCTCCTTCATTTGGGTTTGGCACTAGCAAGTTTTGCGAGGACGACCCTTGAAACCCCACAATCCTGGTGCTATATTCATGATCGATTGATCGCTTCAACCCCAAAATCACTTAGTAAAATCAAACTTCTATTTAGTACACACCTTCTATTTAGCAAATTTCGTGATATTTTAAAGTTGATGGTAATATTAAGTGATAGGAGCACTTAAATATACAACCATGAAAAATTAAAGCCAAAAGCTCCACGTATGCTCTAGTATTTGACAACATGTTTGGATATCGATGGAGACGACCGAAGTTATATAACTTCCATGATATTTTAATGTTGATGGTAACATTAAGTGAAAACCCTTAAGTGAAACCCCTTGACGGGTGGACTTAAATATACAATCATTTTACTCTTCAATTCAAACACAAGAAACATATGAAAACCAGAGAAGAATTTCGTGATATTTTAAAGTTGATGGTAACATCAAGTGAAAACCCTTACAGATGGACTTAAATAAAGATCATGTTTTATGTGCGCGCAAAATTAAGGTCAAAAGCTCCACGAATGCTGTATTTGACAACATGTTTGGATATGGATGGAGACGACCAAGGTTATATAACTTCCACCCGATGGTGCAACGTCCCCACTGTCACGCGTTGTCCTGCGAATCTGTGTGGGTCAATCGAACGAGAAGCCTGAGAAAGGTCTTGTCGAAATTTGGAAAAGTCAACCTAACTTCCCACAGTGACAAGGGAAACCTAGAAGCTTGGGGAATGCCTGCCTTAAATTGGTAGAGCCAACCTACTTACCTTGTAAGCATGTTCCCACAATGACAAGTTAAACTTTCCTTCCCAGGTTCAAAACAAATCGACATTACTTTCAGCTATATATATACTAGTTTCGGCTACTTAAAAGGGTCACGTATAGCTAGTTGCCGCTTGAAAAGTGCACATGAATTATTTTCTAAGATTAAAATTATTTGAATTTTTTAATTTAGTAAAAGCAAAAGGATGTTTTTTTTGGGTTAAAAAAATATATTAATTTTATGTTGCAAGAAGAATGCTAATCATAAATGTAAATATAAACATAAATGTAATGTTTAACATTTAATATTCAATCTAGTCTCAAGTAGACCTCACATAAAAACTTAAACATCTAAACATAAACATGTAAACACATATAAACATGTAAATGTAAATGTTTAACATTTAACATTTTTAATTTAATGTAGGCACTAGTTAAAAATAAATCTAATTATTATTAAGTATATGGAACCCATAGGAAATGTATTTTCATGATTGGATAACACTCTCTCAAATCCTTTAGGGTCAATTTCAATATGTAGGATCCAAGGAATCAAGGTGCATAATAGCTATATACGATCCACATATACCTGTAGGAAAGATGAATTTCCTAGAAAACATCAAGACAATAAAGCACTCCACAATCACGAGATATAGATAGTAGGCAAAGTGTTCGATCTTATTAAACCCCTCAAAGAGAAGAATGAGAGATCAAAAGATTAGAAACATGGGCACAACAACTCTATGAACTCTTATATCAACTTCATGTGGGTAACCTAACTAGCATAAAGGGGATGTATAGTTGGAATAATCGCAAAGGCAAGAACCATCAAGTGGCTAACAGTTTGGACTGATTTATAGTGTCATAAGCCCTATTAGAAAGGGGCGTATTTTTCGAGGCCTCCATCATGACTCCATCCTTCCAAGTATTGGTTTGGATCACTAGCCCATCACTCTAGAATTAAACCTTAAAGTAACTCCTCATAATCATCCTTTCATATTTGAAACCTTTTAGCTCCAAGGTGTAGATTTTCTTTCAAAAGCCAGAAATTGGTGAGAGGAAATAAAAGTTCAAGGTAGAAATAACATGCATAAATTCCAACTAAAGTTCAAAGAATTTAAATCCTAATATAAATATTGGAAAAAGAATGAATTTGGAAAAATACTCAAAGAGAAACAAGTCTTGGAATCTTGTATGTGCAACAACAAATTATCTTATGAGCCCACACTGATGCCCTAGTGATGGAAGATGGATAGTTAATCAATCAAATAGAACAACAAAAAAAGGAGGAGGATATTCTCTAGAAATAAAAATCCAAATTGTGGTGGCTAAAAGAAGGAGAAAACAATTTGAAATGTTTTCATAAGGAGATGGTAAAGCATTGGAATAGAAATAGAATATTTTTTCTCTCCTCTCAGGATGGGAAAAAGCTGGTATTGCAATACATAGAACTGGAACAAGAACTAGTCATCCAATATCACTCTTTATTAATAGAATACATACGAAATATAGTGGAAGCTATCGAAAGAATCACATCTCACATCCCAACCTTAATCCATTTGATCGAGAATGAAGCTTGAATGTGTATATTTTATTTTGCATATGTGGTAGAGGTGATGATGGAGATGTCAAAGAATAAAGCTCGACAACTAAATGGTTTCACAATGGACCTTTTCCAAGATAATTGGTCTTTTTTGGGCCCTAAGGTGCATGCATTGGTAGGATAATATTGTCTCTCACAATTGGTATGGCTATGAATTAATGCCAATCTTATTACATTAATTCCAAAATCTAATAAAGTTGACTGTGCTAGTGGTTTTAGTTTGAAAATCGTCTGTAATTTCATATATAAGGTTATTTGACTACCATTAATAATTAACTTAAACCTATGCTCAGTGGTATATTATCACCATAATAGACCGACTTTATATAAGGACGTTAAATGTTGGATGGGATTATGGTACCTCATGAGGGAATCCACTCCCTAAGAAAATACAAACAAGTAGGGATGTTGATAAAATTTACCTCTCAAAACCCTATGATATATTAAACTAGGGATATCTTCTCTAAACCCTTAAGACCTTTGGGTTTTCAAACCAATGGATTTCCTGGATTAAATCCTTAACCTTTGCTCCATTTTTCTCCATTATTTTGAATGGATCCCAAACATCAAAATTTAACCCATCAGGAGGACTAAAAAAGGGGCATCTAATCTTCTCCTTCCTATTCATAATAGTAGGGGAGGGATTGGGTAGATAATTTAAAGTTGTAGGAATTCAAAATAAAATCATAGGACTACTTTGTATGGTATCGATCTCCCCATCATCCATCAATACTTTTTTGATGACTAATCGAGGTGGATATTGGTGACCAGACGCCTATTCCACTTTGACCCCCACCATTTTTCCTTTCATTTTTTTAGTTTCCTTAATTGTAGCACAATTTACTATTTTTGGCAGTTTTTTGGGTCCTGAACTTTCGCAGCCATTTTGATTCGCTAAACAACATTTGTTTTGTGAAAACTAGGACCAACAAGGGTTTTTTATTGATGTTGGTCACTTGAAATTTGTATTCCTCGAATATATATTTCTAACAAGATATTTTACGCATCAAATAGAAGTCATATGCCAAAGTCACGTCCCTAGGAAGTTGATGTACCAATTTCTCCAAATGAGGCCCATAATTTTGGCGCTTCATCTTCCAGGGTTAGGTTTTTGGATTTTTAGGGTTTTCCATTATTTCTGAATAATAAATAGGCCTTCGTGGCTCATTGTAACTTAGTTCAAAGACATGTAGCTGCCACATCTCTTATCATAGGAAAGCTACCATCGCCTAAGCTAGTTTATTTTCCAGTCAACCTCTAAGCATTTTTTAGTATTTTATACTAACTAAATGAAGTGTTATTCCTAATGCATATATAATTTTATGTTTATATATGTATTTTATTCCATTCCTGCAATTTTGGATTAGTGGCATCAGAGTGTGTTTTCTCTTTCTCGATCTTTCTTTGCATGTCCCCAATGAGGTCAAGGTATAAGGAGTTGGGGCTCGATCTAGTTGAACCTTTGCAAGATCAACCTTACAAACGTCGGTAGTCTCCCATGGGGGAAGAAAAGAAAGTTGAGGGAGTAGGATATCCTATAAAAATATTTCTTGAGGATGCCCTCGACACTACAAGGAAAATACCCTCCAGTGGATGCTTTTGAGGAACCCCTTATAGAAATACCCCAGACATCCATTTCTAGCAGAGGTTACTAGAGGAGGTTGGAGGGCGGAGGTTTTGCAGATGTTTTTATTCTAGTGTGCTTATCAACCTAAACCACACTAGCGTGTTCAACAAGAGAAGGCGCCAGTGCGCACAAAAATTTGGCACACCAGACACCATGTGCTCCATACAAACCCGCACGGTGCATCTTATTATTGTAGCGTACCGGTGCTTTACAAATATTCTGCACCGGTGCACCAATAAAACCTCGCGCACTGGAACAAGGTTAAATAAAATAAAAAATTATGGCAAAAAAACCGCATTTTTCACTTTTCTTAGTGCTCTAGAGGTCTCAATCACTAATGAAATTTATCCTTGTCTGATCCACCTTGAAATCGGTGCTCCCATTGCACCCATTGCATGCACTGCTACTATGAATTTCCCACCAATCTCTAGCTTTAATTTTGTAAAACGGTGGGAAATTTTTCTTTTGTAAATTATACAACCAATATGCCTCCTTGACGACCAAATGTACATGTATTTTTCTTGTTTTACCATAATTAAGCCTTTTAGTGGATTATAATTTCAAATTTCCTTAAAATTAACAATTTCAAAGGAAAAAAAAAATTATTTGTTGCATGGTGCACTCAATTCGTTCAACTCGCACCGGTTTGCGGTGTTGTTTGTAAATTTACAGGATGCACCGCAACTGGTGCTAACAGTATCCACACCAGTTCTAAGGTGGCACCAAAAGGCGCACCGTGTTATTTTAAAATTTTAAAAAAAGTGCGGTGCGGTCGGTTACCAAGTCGCACCGTTGACTATGTGGAATAGCAGAAATGTGGTGTGTTGACTTAAATATCTGCCCCGGGGTGAGTATTTTTTTTAGTGCACCGCATAATGCATTTCAATGGAGTCAATGGTACGGCCCAGTAAAAGACTACACCGTTGACTATGTAATGATGTGAGGAGGTCGGTGCACTAACCGAACTATACGCCCTAGGGCATAGAGTTTAGTGAGCGCAACGCACTCCCAACACCATCCATAGTCAATGGTGCACTGAAAATTTTTAGGTGCACTGCTGCCGGTGCACTGAATATTTTTTGGTGCACTGTCGTCGGTGCAGAATGAAAAATAGACGCATCGGTACTGGTGCATGCCTGTCTTTTGTGGCGCATCGACTGTTTTTTTTTTAATTTTTAAAAACTATATATTTATATTTCTAAATATATGTCTCATTTAATAAAAAAAATTTATTTAATATTTCAATCATTCAAAGACATGAAAGGAGAGAAGAGGGGGAAAAACAACAACAAGAGGCAGACCAGTATAACATGGTTCACATGTGGGAGGCATGAGAGAGGGAGAGAGATGTGTACCCTCACCCTATTACAACAGCTACCCAAGGGATGCAAAGGAAGGTATGCCTCCTCAAGTTCTATGAGGAGGCTACTTCCCTAAAGGGCCATGGTGTGTTTTTGAGACATCTTATCCGTAGGTGGAATGCCCACCGACAGGTTTTCTGGGTTAGTCCTAACCAATGGTACACACCCACTGAGGAGCACATATATTTCATTACAGGGCTATAAAGGAGAGGGCTATATATTCCCTCATTCCCAGAGGTTCCAGTTGGCTATGCAGTAGGGATTCAGTTGGTGTACTCCTAGAGATAAATTAGTGTAGATATACTGTCTCCTCCATATTTTTAGGTCTCCGGAGGTCAGTTACGTATTGTTGCATTTGGTAGTGGGGAGGTGAGGTGCCTCTCACTTCTGATTTCGACCATTTCACACAACACCAGTGGCGAGCAATGCATTAGTTTCTTGTTTCGATATTATGTTGATTCTTTAGTACAGGAGCCACAACTTGTCAGCATTTTTTTGTGGTAGTTCTGTATAGCCTTAGACAGATTTCATGTTCATGCACAAGGGAGGGTCAACTTCCCTTTTGCTTGAGAGCATTTTTGTTTATTTTTTGAGAGGTTTCCAGAGACTAGGCCTACCTTTTTTCGACAGCCTCGTAGGTCGATGTTCGAGGCACAGATACACATGTGGTGACAGATGATGCCTAAGAGGGTCGAGACTGTGTTTCCAATGAGGATATCGCATGATGCACTGGAGTTGCTAGCGAATGTAGGCGAGCATCCCTTCATTATGGTCCCCTGTCCTTATGTTGGTTTGGATTGGCATGTGTGTGCCAATATCCTCTTCACAAATGATGATTCACTGGATGATAGAGATAATATTATTGTTTTGTTTAAATTTATTCTAACCTGTTCTTTAACTTGTTTTTATTAAATTATGTAATGAAATTGTCTAATTATTGTTGTGTACTTGTATATATTTTGCAGAAATTGGGTCTTTTAATGGCAAGGACATGCCAGCACCACAACATGATCCAGGTGTGGATCTTGATGATGATTAGGATATGCCATATGCCGAGGATCATCAGGACGCTAGTGCAAAGAGACCTCCTTTTGCTGGTGCACTGGTACCGCCTTTTGCTAGGCGCAGTAGGATTTATAGCAGATACAGGATCGAGTTGGGTGACTAACTCACTGCATTGATTACTGAGACAGGAGTCAGGCCAACTACTATGAGAGACATACAGGCCGATGGTAGGCTATTACATATGTGGAGAGACATTCCGAGTGACATGTATAGCCTGATGCAGCATGTCATAGGAGCTACGACCTTAGTTACGCGGCTGAGGAGGACCGTTGCACATTATAGGTGTGGTCGAGACGTAACACGTGATTGACAGTCCGTGAGCAGTGGCACATCATCTGATGATCGTTCACCTCGCACTGTGCCAGATGAGCAGCCTCCACTAGCATCAAGCAACAATCATCATGGAGAACAGGCTGGACCATCAGTCACGTCCAGTCAGCAGCATGCAACATCCAAAAGTACTCATGATCATGAGCAGGCTGGACCATTGACCATGTCGAGTTATCACGATGAGCAGTCGACAGTTAATCCTAATCAACATGAGGCACCAGTACCAGATCAACAGGTACGTGATGATCATCATGTATCTGAGCTTGTTGAGGTTGCACCATTGACTGAGCAGGCCTCAACTAGTACTACTATTGACAATGTACCACCAGCTGATACATGACATTTCAATTACATTTGTATATTTTTGACATTATATATATATATATAGTCCATGTATTTTATGTTCATGTTGCATTTGTACTTAATTTACATTTTGGTGATCATCATGATGTGTATATTGTTAGGTCATGTTAGATATGTTCATTTAATGTGCATCTTGCAAATAGATGTGTATGATATAGCAGTTATTTGAAATGAGATGTATATTTGATGTTTGTGTTGTGATGATGTTATAAAATGCTAATTGTGTTTTGTTAGATGATCATGATGACGATGATGTTAGCAAATTTGAATGTGTTTTTTATTCGAATATGATGTTTGTATGATGGTTATCATGATTGTGATGTTTATTAATTAATTTAATATTAAATGACCATCATATGTATTAAATATTATGTGTGATTGTAATTGAAATTTTAATTTTAATTCTATGTAAAATTGTATTTGTATTTGTAATTGTAATTTTAACTGTAATTCTATGTAAAATATTTGTAAAATTTTAGTTGTAATTGTATATATGACAAATTGTAAAATTGTAATTGTAATTCTAGATCTATGTAAAATTCTAAAATTTTAATTGTATTTGTAATTGTAATTTTAATTGTTATTGTATGTAAAATATTTGTAAAATTTTATTTGTAATTGTAATATTTAATTTATTGTGAAATGATTGTAATTGTAATTGTATATATGTAAAATTGTAATTCTAATTCTAATTGTATGTAAAATTCTAAAATTTTAATTGTATGTAAAATTTTAAAATTGAAATTGTAATGATATATATGTAAAATTGTAATTGTAATTGTCTGTAAAATTCTAAAATTGTAATTGTAACATGCAACTTGTAATTGTAAATTTTTTGTAAAATTTTAATTGTATTAATGTGAAATGATTGTAATTGTAATTGTAATTATATGTAAAATTCTAAAATTGTAATTGTATGTGAAATTGTAAAATTGTAATTGTAATTGTATGTAAAATATTTGTAAAATTTTAATTGTATTAATGTGAAATGATTTTATTAAAATTTTTAAATTTGTAAATTTGTAAAATTGTAAATATTCTTAAAATAATAAATCTAGAATAATATGAATTTTGTAACATAATGAAGTTTAGAAAATAATTTAAATAAATTTATGTACTTTAGAGTTATCATTATTTTATTATGATCTTACATATAAAAAAAAAGTACTTTATACAGCACACATCATTTTTATTGAGATCAACATAATTGCAAACTATCAACTGAAATATTGATTTTAACATTAATTCAAAATACATATTATAATGTTTCGAAAAGAAGAGTCTTATAAGGTATAAGGTAATTAAGTCCTCTCCTTTATAAAAACTCATCTTAAAAAGTATAAATATTGATGAAATAACACATCTACCATTTCACATGCACTAATTCTATTGAATATATTTTCGAAGAATTCGAGTATATTACCATTGCGTTGCCTCTTATGGATGCTAATTCCGTGAAAAGATTTTAGAAGAATTCGAGTGTCAAGAATGTAATAGACAAAAAAAAAAAAAAAACATTTTTGTACTATTTTGCATTTTATTAAAAGGTTTTTGAAATTTTTTGTGGGGTTTATGGGTTCATGGGACAGTAGACAGTACCAACTTTTTCGTATTGTTATTTTAGTTGAATTATTCCTAGCAGCGATATGACCGAATCTTGTAGCTATGCATTTAACAAAGAACCCATATATTTTGAGAATATGATTGAAGACTGTTGTCATATACTTGAGCACTATTCCATTTCTTCACCATATTAGTACAAAATAGAAAGAATAATTTCTTTCACCATAAAAACACACAACTTTCAAAAAATAAAATACTCCATTCTATGTTTTGAGGCATTTTACGCAGATTATAGGCATTTCTATTGATTTTTATCCATGTTCTGAAATTTAATGAGGGTTGGAGGGAGCTTACAATCCTGTATCTATTAGTAATTGCACCCTTTGGTAGAACCAAAGAAAATTCAAGCAGATTCCTTGGCGAAGTAGACTGGTCATAATCAATTCCTTGGAGACCTCAACAGAGAAATAGATATACATGTCAGAAATAGATATGCATGTCAAAGGCTCCTGTTGGAACCTTTTGTTGTTGCAGGTTGTGGAAAGGTTCACGTTTATTTTTCTGAAAGAAGAAGAGGTGTAGTTTTGAAAAGAAATGGCCTAAATATTTTCACACCAAAATGTACATTTCCAACATTTCTAAAAAACTAAAATATCTCCTACTTCAATAAATTGCTCAAAAACAAAACTTTCCCAGCCATTTGTGAAAAATGCTGACCTCTTAGCATAGCTCAGATTCACATGCCACAATTTCCCACTTGGGCCTTGTAGTATTGCATCTTCACATGCTTCACATTTCATTTTCTCCACATAATCAGTGGGGACCTCCTGTAATAAACAAAATGCATTGGAAGAATAGTTATTTCCATCAGGAATTTATCCAATTCTAATTATAATTCTAATTCTCAAGAATAAACAAAATTCTAATTCTAATTGCATATTTCCATCAAGAATAAAGAAAAATTATAATTCTCAATTTCTATGGTTGGAGTTCACTAAATTTTGGTGTACACAACTAAAATTAATTTCGGTGCCTTAACCACAAATCGGTGCTAATGTACATATAACTGCACCGGTGCATTTTAGTTACTGCGCACTGGTGTCGTGTTACCAATGGACGCACCAGTGCAGTGCTATTAAGTGATGCACCGGTGACGAATAACCATAAATAAGAAAAAACACAACTCTATTTTCTTTAAGTAAAAAAAAGGGTAAATTGAAAAATGGGCAGCAAAATATTTTCGAAAATCTAATTTCCTAAAACAATTCTTAAATACTAAACACTTTCCATTATTTCACTATTTTTGCAAAAAAATTTAGCCAGAGATTTGCAGGAGACATACTTGGAGCAAGAGAGCACGAGAGCACTGTGGAGCAGGGAAATACGCTCGAACAAAAGTATTTAGACAATTAGAATTCCAAACCTCTAGTGATTCAAACCCTATAGCATAGAATTTCAAATGATCTTGTGATTAAATTTGATTATTTTTTTTACTTTTTCTACAGTTTTTTTACAAAGTAAGAAAAAATATCAATTTGTTCAAAAAAAAATTCCATTTTTATCATAAACTCTTCATTCATTTTGTTTCTTCCCTTTCTTCTCCCTATTTTCGTGATTTCACAATTAAGGCTTTTCATTTTAGATTGGCATCCAACCCATGGGATGAATTGCATAGTCAAATCCCAATCCATGTTGGCCATTACGTGAATTTTTGAAAAAAAAAATAAAAAATTTAATCAGTGCACCCTGCGTAACCTAGCGTACTGGTGCGCTGTATTATCTAATCGCATCATGAAAGTATTGTGTAATAAAAAATTTAAAAACATTTTTTTTTTAATCAGTGTGCCATATGTAAAATAGGGCACTGATAAACTATTTCATTATGGCACACCGCGAACGTGTTGTTTCACAAAAAAAAAAATTTATTGTGTTAATTGGTCCACCATGTAACATATAACGCACTGCACCAGGTCTCCTAGTTGACAGAGAGCACCATATGTTGGTCCCTTGTTTGTGCAGGGCATTTATGCTAGAAAAACTAACACTGGACGATTTTTATTATTTTCTCTATGTTAATCGGTGCAATGGTTAACATGTAACGCATCGGTGCTCCTTGTTGACATATAACACCATACGGTCTATTATACTGTTTGTGTGGTGCGTTTATAAGATCCCTGCACACCGACATCGGTGCGTAGACCATGAATGACGCACCAGTTTCTTAATTTATTTATTTTTACCTGAAAAGTTAACAATTTATTTATAAATATATTAATGAATGATATGGTACAGGTTTTAGATTGATAAAGAAATGAATGACAAGAGATCAAGTAACAAAAAGACTGATAACACATCAAAAAAAACAAAAAAGGAAAGTTTATAAATTATTTACAAAAAATATTATTTTGAACTATATGTATGTTTAACTAATATGTATTTTTTAATGTGTATCATGCAGAGCCACAAAATGATGAAGCTAGGTAAGATTATTTATGATGTAGGACCATAAGAAAGTAAAAGCTTGATGGAAAAATTACAAAAGGATGAATCAGGTGAATGCAAAAATACTATCGATCCAATATGAGTTTCTTTTTTTAATTTTCATTAGTAATATACTTAAAATTATTAGATAACATGTGCTAAACAATCTATTAATTCACATTTGTTTAATTTTCTACAGGAACCAACAACTCAGAAAATAATTTTTTTTTCTAAGAAAAGAAAAAAAAATAGAACATGCAAATGAAAATGAATTGCTCCTTAGCTCATCTGGAGTGGTGTTGGAGGTTAACGAAAGGGGGAAATTTTTTTACAAAAGTTTGAGGGATCTATTGGAACGAATGTATAGAATTTCACTAGTAGAAAATGATGAAATTAGTGACTAGGTGACTAAAAATTTTAGTCACCACAACTATTTCTAGTGAATTACTACTAAATTTGAGCAATTTCAAGTGACCCAACTAAAAATGACTAACTTAAATGACTAATTTAGTCCATGAATATATAATAAGTGAAAAAATTAAAAATGATTAATGTAAATGAACACTATAGTATAAGAATAAAAATAATGCCAACTAGCAAGTAAAAGAAGTATATGATTTAGTCATTCATGCTAGTCATTTTTAATTGTGTCACTCCAGAAATGGAACATTGCAATTTTGATATTAAACTGTTACATTTCACTAAAATTTGACACTGCAGATGGATTCAGAGATAAAGGGAGTCTATGAATCCACCTCCAGTGTTAAAATTTAGAGAAAAAGGGGTTGCTTCCCCACATTCATGGATGCATCCACAATAAAATTGTCAGTGTGGACTGATGCACTTTACTCAAGAGATTTGATCTAGGCATTTGATAGTGTAAAACTAGCCAAATGCCCATCAACACTAATAAAAAATTGTTTAGCTCACCCTTATTTTCCATGTGAAAATACTCAAGAGATACTTTTTCACATTTGTGAATAGATGTTAAAAAGAATTATACCCCATGTAATCACAAATTAATTATAAATATATTGCTATATGTTCTTATGTTTTGATATAAAAGTGAATGTATAAAAATCTCTTCAATAAAATGAATGTTTAAAAATGTAATCATAATATTATTCATTTAAAAGAAAGGTGAAAAAATTCTACAAAACCTATACAAACAATATAAATATTAAAATTAGTTTAAAATATGAATTAATCTATTTTTCCATTTTCTTATTTTACAAAAAAAAAAAAAAATTATTTTTATTTTTTATTTTTTCAAAAAAATAAAAAAATCTTTTCAAATTGACAACTTTGTAAATATTTAAAAAATGAAAAACTATTCAATAACTAAACTTAAATCAAAACAAAAATCAAAATGGTGGAGGGAAAAATAAAAATGATGGAGGAAAACAGAAATCAAAGTGGTGGAGGGAAAAATCAAAATGATGGAGGGAAAATAAAAGAAAATCTTAAAAAAATGAAAGATGAACGGTATATTGCGATACAAAATTTCCAAATTCCTTTTCGCTGTCACCGCAGGTGGGGAAAAACATAACCATAAACATTGTTTCGTAATGCCGCTTAATTATCCTCTGCTCGCGATAGCTGGAAATCTCTATCAGATGAGGAACACAGGGCACTCTCCTTAGCAGGTGGAGAGTGTACTCTACAATGATCCTGTGTTGGAGAGGAGGTATGCTTTACTCATACAATTTGATTATTGTAAAACAACACCAAGACATAAAGGAACCAAACAGAGAGAGAGGGGCACATTTTACATGTCAATGTAAATTTATGGCATAAAAATTCCATGTGTTCTGTGGGCTTTGGAGCCATTTTCTCTCTGTCTTTGGTTTTTAAACTAAAACAAGATTGAATTTTCTAATTTTTGGGTTTTTTTTTGTCCATTGAGTAATGAGATTGAATTTTTTGATGGTTTGGAGGTTTTGTCTAGTTAGTTATGCAGCAGAACGATGAATTGGCGGATCTATCCCTACGGCTTCATGAAGCTCCAGTGCAGGATGGTTTGAAGGGTTTGGCTGGCTTATGGCAAAGGGCGTCAAAAAATATTGTTTAATGAACTGCGAAAAGAAGATGTTGTGCCCGATTGGTTTATGACGGTGAGTGTCATCCATGCTTGCGCCCATTTAAGAGCTCTGCAAAAGGGCATGTGGATCAATGATTACATAGCTAGAAGTGGGTTTGAATTATACTTTTTTGTTGGAACTTCACTCATCAATATGTATGCAAAGAGTAGGAGTATAGATATTGTGTGTGTTGTGTTTGATAAAATGCATGAAAGTGATGTGGTGTCCTGGAATACCAGGATTTGATTATTGGAAATGTGGCCACTGAGAATACAAATGAAGCTTTGATGTTGCTTAGAATAATGCAACTAGCATGCATTAAACCTCACTCTGTCACCATGGTGAACGTCCTCCCAGCTTGTGCCCAGTTAGCAACTGTGCAATGGGGTAAGTGGATTCATTCTTATAATATTAGAATAGGATTTGTGTCTGATATTTTAGTGGTGATATTTCTCAAAGATATGTATGAAAAATGAGGAAAAATTGAACTGGCATGCCAATTTTTTGATGAGATATCTAAATGAGGGAGTACTAAGTGCATGTGACTGTGAAATTCATCTTTGCTAGCTTCCACTAAAAATTGTGTGCGACAAATCAGAAGCCATATTTGGTCAGATCACATAGAGAAGAAATATGAATTGAAAGAGAGCCTTGAATCTCTAAAAGGATGTTAACCAATCCATTCAAAAGCATCCTACTCTATGTTGTAGACAAACCAACAAAAAATTCCAAGAGGCATAGGATTCTAACAGATGATTGTTTGTCAATATTCTGACCATATTTCAATGCCGCTATACAAGATCTAAATGGCTCCATCCCGCATTCTAAGCTACAATATTTTCTTTAAATTCTGGAGCATAGAAGTGTGTCTTACTCACTGCAATTCATCATTACAATTTCAACAACATCCTCATTTTGGAAGTTAGGGTATTGAGTTATTAGTTAAACAGGGTACATGCTCCAAATTCTACATGTAGTTAATGTCAAAATCAGAAATTCCTTCAAAATTCAACCAAGAATGTGCAAAAGGCAGTATAAAATGATCCTCGCACACTTTAGAGACTATAAGCAGAACTGACATTCTACATGTTACTAATGTCAAAATCCAAATTCCTTCAAAATTCAACCAAGAATGTGCAAAAGGTAGTATAAAATGATCCTTACACCCTTTAGAGATTGTAAGTAGAACTGTTCTTTGCAAGTATCTCACAATAGATAAAAGGACCTGCATGTTGCCTACAAACGCTTGCAAGGAAGCTTGTTACCATTGCTTCATAATAGGAGATAAACCAATAAGAATACAAAACCAATACACATTAGAATGAGAAAGAGTGGATTCATTAATTCATTATATGGCCTCTTTCTCATCGACTGTAAATTCTTGGCATAACACCCAAAATATGCAACAAGAGAGCTGATGAATACAAGTGGGCATCCTTGTGATTTCATCCTCTACGAATACTGTTGGGAAATTCTTCAAGGAAATAGTCACTTCCTGGCTGTAGATCCTTCGACAAGCTAAAAGTTAGAAGGGTTTGAGGGCATGGTGGGAATATCTGAAATGATTCCCTTGTTGCATGGAGCCAAACTACTCTAGTGACTGATCTAGCTATTGCTTCCTTTTATTCTCTACCTTTGAGACCAAACCTACTGATAAATTTATGCACAGTTACCACCTCCTTAATCAATTCTAGCTAGTAATCACGATGGGCTGAGGCAGTCAATTCAGGGAACTCCGGTATTATAGGATCTTCCCTGCAAATGCATAGCCAATTCCCAACTCTTCAATTCTTTTTTAATCAAGAAACACAACTTAGATTATAATAGATAAATTATAGCAGATCTCTTAAACCATGGGTTAATAAGGGAAAAAAAATTGAGAAAAAAATAATGAGAAAAAGGAATTCTACAATTTAATATAGATGAGATGTATCAGAAAAATATATTTTAGTCATAAGTAAAAAGGAGAAGTAAAATAGAGAATGTAAAAAACAAATAAAAAATCACAAATATGTTGAATTAATATAAAACTGAACGGTGCACCTATCTTCTTTTTTCATAATAATTTTCAATGTGGAATACCATAGCCCTTGTTCATATTGTTTGAGATCCTTTAAAAAACTCTTCACTTCACATTGCTAAAGCCAAAAAAGAAATAAGAGGTCATGTTTAAGCTTTTCAGCATGAAATCTCCTATGACTAGGAGAGCTCATAATTTACATGTCACTGGATTCATAAATGATGGTCATCTCAAAGAGAAGGGCGTCCCATGGACCTGTTGAACCAGCTTTCACTTGCTGCTTTGAATCTACTGAAAGATCAAAATTTATAGGCTTGTCATACATAATGGATCTGGAGGTTTCGAAATACAGTGCATAGTTAGTCAATGGCAACCGCCCTGATCATGCAACCATTAAATCAAAAAATTCCTCAGGTCTATATATTCTTTATTTGATAAATATATATGGATACCAAAAATAATATACATATGTATATACCTAAAAGGGTTGTTGTTGTTTAAAATAAATATGTGTTTAGGTGATGAGAATAAATATTGTAAGGGTGACTACCAGCATGGAAATAAGTATCTCTTAGATAAAATACATGTGAACTGTAGAAATTTACAATTTAAGGGCCACATCACCATACTGCATTAGAGTAAATCTTGATTGGTAGCACTTTTAAGCATTATTTGAATTATTATGGTGACATTTCCCATTCTCCTTGACTGAGATGGCCATTAAATAGCCAAACAATATTGTCACTCTCCACAATCCTCATCAATATACATAAACTAATTAGACATATATAAATACATACCCAGCCAGTTTGTACTATCAATGTGACACACTACTCTTTGTGTCACTCCACTGCCATCAACGTGCAATACTATCTCCCCCTTTGCAAGATTTAAGATGGGCATCTTCTGTTTCTTCAAATCATTTTCAGATCTGGTCGATACACATAATAACACGCTAAAGCACCAAATTTTACATTAAAGTTTCTTTTATATTGTCTCAGTCATAACAAGGGTTCTAACTACCTGAACTTAGTACAGTGGAGGGTTTCACAACTCGTCAGGTTGTCATAGAATTTTGGTTTAAACTGCATAGAATATTTAGTACAACAACATTTGGATTGAACTGGGGAGTTTTCCTATTGAAAAGAAAAATGAAGTTTTAACACACTGAAATGCTGAAGAAAAAGGCTAAATCCATGTCAAAGCCAAGCCCAATTATTTGAGAACTTATATTTGCAAAAATATTTTAGTATTATAGCTTTTCAATGACTTAACAAGTGCAATTGGTATAAATTTCATCTTCTAATGTTATCTGATATTTTTCTTTTAGTAAATTTTAGTGCCATATTTTTATTAAATAGGGTTCAAAACACAGGTCTGACAAGTCCAAATTTTAGTGCAAAGTGTTTCAATTGAAAAAGAGCTCAAAACACCATGAGGGCAGATATTTTTTGGAAGTTCCAATTTTTAGGTTCATTTTTTCTAAAATTTCATAACCATTCAACAATATGTGTCATCCTTTTAACGATGGATGTCGTCTTTTTAAAACAGACCAAAATCTATGGTACAAAAGTGGACATGAATAAACAGTAGAATGAGAAAGAGTGGATTCATGAATTCGTTAGATGATGCAATGTATCATTAAGTCATTACATACTAGGAGAAGAGGAGTAAATTTCATATATACAAAATACCTAACTAACAACAACCAGATTTAATACTATATTAAATGCCTCATAAGTACATCTTCTATTTGGCAGCTCTGGCAACTCAATTTCACAAATTTTCTAGGTGGTGACTAGTTATAATTTGTATGACAGCTATAAATGTTCTTCATTATCCTCTGCTACATGTTGGCTTCTCTTTTGGTGGCTCACCTTAAGGTGATTCAGTGGCTCTACCATTAACAAAAGCTATACATTTTGACATCTCCCTTGGCAGCTACCCACTCACTCACGACATCTCTAGCTTGATTCTTTGGTTATTCAACTGATAATATCTACCCATTTGATGATAGGATTCACAAAAGGAAAACATATAAAGTTCCTATGCTTAGTGTAACTCCATGAGTCGAGAAATTTATTTGATATCATCAATTCTATGATTCTTTAGCCTGCTTTCTGCAATATTTTTGTGGGTTTTTCGTTGTGCTATGAATTCCCACGGTTCTTACAGTTTGATTAGATACATATACCATGTTGAATTTCCACGACCTTAGGTCTAGGATAGAGTATTAAAATCTTTGACGCTCCAAACCAAGAATCTCAACAAAACTACTTTTCAAAACAGAATATAAACAACAGTGAATCATATATGCATAGAATATAGACAAATTTTCAATTTTTCAACCCAAATTCGTTATATTAACAACATATAATAAAATAGTCAAAGGCTCCCATATCAAGGATAATGGCCCTCATACATCCACTAGTACAAGATACAAACGAGATACTTTGACCATCTGGCTATAGTGCAATCTCTCAGCCTTCTCGGTCATACCTTGTACTTGCCCAGTCCTTCAGCTTCTGAGTTGCAGCTCCTACCTCTATCAATGCTCCAAGTCCATCTGGCCACTAAATCTCGGCTATCCAATATTCTCTCTAGTTGTGCCTCAATCCATCAAGGTGAAAACACATCGAGACTCTTGTCGAGTTTTTCACAACTCCACTTGTGAACAACTCACAATCTGCCCACTCCTCCTCAACTACTCAGGGACTTCAACTTACTATGGTCTTCATTTGCTGCAATGATGAATACCAACATAGGGCACCAAGGGCTGCCACCTATCACTCCAAGATGTCCATATCCCACAATGAACACAGGTTGGGTCATCTGTTGTAGAAGTCCTTCTCCACAGACACGTCTCAGGGTCCATGATCCTGCTCCTGGTTGGCCAAACTCTTGAGCTCCACAACTGTCAAGCTTGTAGTCACCTGTTTCCATCAAGGTGTTGCACTTCGGCTCCAAAATGGACACTATCATGTTGTCCTCCACCAAACCATAAGTGTCGAATCTCGTTCACACTTGGTCCTCTATCACGTTGTCCTCCAACAATCCACGAGAGACCAATTCCACTCTGTAGCATTTGCAACTAGATAGGGAATCCCCACACCTGGGAGACCCTTACACATGGTTGCCCACAAACTTTATCAAATCATTGTTTTCCCTGTAAAAATGGAGTTGTTGCGTAAATCTAGGCACCTCAATGTGTCCTCACCTAGGACACCATCGAACCATCATACAAGGGTGCATATGCAACATACCTTGCTATTTTCCTCTTGCCTTCTGATCTAATGTGCTTGTTTTCACTTGGGTTGCTTGATAGGCATCCCAAAAATCCATGTGGGATCCTCCACACAACACCTAAGGCCTCCTCAAGCTGCCCATCAAACCGATACACACAATATTCATCACTTTGACCCAATACTTGATAAATTATTGCTCCAATTTTGTTGCCCAATCACTATGGCAACTATCAATGGTTTAGGGCATATAACCATGAGATCTACCCCCTCCTCATTGACTTCCACATACTTACCTATCACGATTTAAAGCTGATCCACAAGTTAGGATCCAACATCTACAAGAATGCACTGAAATTCATACCTTAAGCTCACCTTTTTGATGTCTCCTTCATTGTTGCAATCTAGGCCTGGTTAGGGCATTACACAGTCCCTTCTTGTAGCCTTTAATTCTGCCCAAAATTTCTCTAGATGAAATTGGCTACCCTTTGGAAGTACTCTCCTCCTCAACGTTGTTGTCCTAGGCATGAACCAACCCTAACACTACCCTACATAGCTCTGTTTAGGTTGGTTTAGCCCTGCGCCCTTCCCACAACAGTCATATAGGTATGCGACTATCTCTTTCAAGGTTCTAAACACCCTAACATACCCCCAAAACATACAAAAATTATCTCCTCTACCTCGGCCCTCTAGCACAACAAATCGGCCTTCATAACAGTCACCAAGAGTGCCCTGAACTGCCCTTTTCTCCACACTCTCAGCCCTCCTATGCCTTTGGCCCAAAACATAAGTTTGCTTCTCCTTCATAAGCTATATTCTTGTGATGTGTTGCACACAATGGATGCCTAAAACACAAGTTCTCACTCTCCTTTTATAGACATAATGAGGGGCTTCAACGAATTATGAAGAGACACACCTATTGGAGTTATTTACATCAAGCCAACATGACTTGAACCAATAATTAACTTATCAACTTCAAAAATTAATTTCTCTCTAACAACAACTCAGAATTGGATAATTCTCATTGCGTTGGAATCATTTCACCAAGCACTATCATCCTCATCCATCCCATGTCGAAAATCCATAATGGTTTTGGCCCAAATCATGATGGATGCAAAACCCCCAAGCTTTGATCTCAAGCCCACAAGCCCATTTTTGGCGCTTTGACCTCCACCCCTTGAACACTATGGCTTGGAGTACCTCCCAAGCTACACAAAAATCAACACTCATAACACATAAATTTGTTCCCCATTTTTAATTTGTTCTCATTCTGCAATCACAATCTTCCCAAATAACCAAAGTGATCAAGCAACAAAGGTTGGGCATTTCTCAAAAAGTTTATCAAAATGTGGTGAGGGTTTTAAGGTGATGGATTTATAGCCACCATAGCTCCTAGCAATATTTGTCCAAATTTCTATTATGACCCTAATTTTAAAATTCTGCTACAATTTTGCATTTATTTTCTTTGGAAACAATTTGGTTACTTGTCAAAAGGTATATGCTCAAGAGCTAGGATTCCCCTCCAATAAATATATCACACTCCTCCATAAGTGGGTCTCATAGATAAGTGGGAAAGAAATGGTCAAATAGTCGTTATGACAACTCCTCAAAGGGCGACCTAAACATGTGTGCCAATAAGATGTGGGGCATTCCTCAAATCATGCCAACCAATCCCATATGTAGTGGATCTACGTAGATTGAACTGTAAAGTAGGCAATGATTGTAGTCTATATCATAGCATACCATAATATGCTTACAACTATTCAATATGAAAAAGGGTGTTTACCTCATGAATATAAAACCATGCTAGAGCATATTCAATCACCCCAAGAACAATTTCAATTCAAGTAATAGCAGGGGGATAATGCTAGAGTGTTGTACACCATCATGAATATATTGAAATGATTATGTGAAAATGATGTTGGCATATGCCAAAAATGCTAGGGGATTTCATCAAGTGAGTCATACAATAACGTGTATCATTAACAATCTAATGATCACAGGGGATTGACAACTAATTCCGCTAGTATGAAAGGAAAACAATCATCATCAAGGCAACCCAAACATCAACATCATCAAGCCATGTATGATTACTTCATCAATAACCTCATCAAATGCAATCATGACTCTAGAGACATCTAAAGGTCAACCTATAAACCTCCCTTTGTGATGGAAATGACAAGAGTATTGAAAATATTCACAAGTGTAGGCCTCCTATAGCATGAGAGGTAACAAGCCGCCTATAACATGATAGGTAACAAGCCATAGGGCCAAAATTCTCCAAGTGCAACTTGCTTGGGTGCGGTCTTCTACTTGATTAATTCTCATGTCATATGATGGGTAACATGGTCCACAAATCATGCATTTATTTATTGGTTGGGGATGCCCACCAGCCTGGGAGGATATGTTATCATTTCCCTACCAAATATGTTATGTGGACCCACACATGGGGACACCTACCCTGAAAATTACCCATACATACATCAGAAATGACATGTGATATTTTTTGTAAGAGTATAAGAATCATGTATTCATACGTAACTGGGTTAGATGAAATTCTTTTATGATTTTATGCATTCTATTGTCGTCACTGATAAATGATATAGTCCATTCTCATGAATTCATGCGATATTTTTTTATCCTTTTCTCTTTTATCTTAGATGGGACCTAGTTGCATTAAGTATGTGTCCCACCCCTAAGGGATGCATCCACTGATGGATTAATCAGTGGATATATGATCACTCTCAGTCCACCCTTAATGGATCCTACCACCATCATATGCAAAATGAAAGTGGGTTGGCTTAGACTTTAGTGTTTCCCTGTCCATGAGGTACAAGGAAACTATTGGGGACATCTCTTTTTCTTTTGGGATGTTACCCACACCCAGAAAATTGGTGATGTAAATGCTCTTGAAGATGGGTAGATTTCCCTCAAATGTCTTAGGAATATCTAGTTGCCACCTGTCGAAACTAGTTCCTCTTAAGTGCACTTCATGAAAAGTGCAAACAAATCTAGCATTCCCTTGGGTGCATTAGCATGGGATACAGAGGAAGGAAAGCAAGCTGTGGTGTTACTATAAGAGCTATCAGTAAATAAAAAATATTGGCAACAAAATATAGAGTTCAAGACTGTATTCTTCTACTAGTCACCATGCTTGATAATGAAGACTCGTTATCTAGATTCACCTTGCTTAATAGTAAAGACCCTATGACATGGAGGATTGTTGGGAATCTCACAATACTTTTTTAGGTGACAATAAAAATATTGTCCAAATCGCAGAAGCTAATCATTTCAAGTCACTTCCGTAATATTGGTTTTAAGGCAATATATGTTCTTTATGAAGAAATTCTTAAGAACCTTCAACAAAGTCTCAGGTTATTGCAGCATTTTATTATCTCCTAGGTATATAGGAGTTGTTACTTAAGCACCCTTACTACTTTGGTGAGAGATTTTTTAAGAAAGTTTTCTTGCCACATTACAAGTTACATTGAAATGTTGGAAGTTGTTGTATTTTAGTTTATCCCAATGGAGTTGCCTAAATTCCTTAAGCTTATTCAACAAGTATTTTAGCACTTTACATGCTATTGGAAAATGAAGCCATTTTCTTAGCATTTGGTTCCTTTTTCCTTCTCATTTGTGTGAATACATTTTTTTTTGGTTTCTTATGATTAATCATTAACCTATAAATCTATCAAATCTATATATGCGCATTACTTCCATAGTTTTGACATTAGTATATGGTATTGGTTGCATGTTTTTTAGTTGTCATTTATCATTCGTCTCATTTGATTATACGTATTTTGTAGGTTTTTGGCCATGTTTTTCTTGTAATAATGTTTTTGGACATTTTTTCTAGTTGGTGCACTTTCTGGAGGTTTCTCTGACACAGGAACCAGCTTAGAGGCACCAAAAGTTTCAGTATTTTCGATAGCAGTTCTAGTATATTTTGAGGGAATTGAACCAGACAAAGATGCTTTTTGGCTATTAGGATGATGCCATCACCGAAACCTCATCAAATGCAATCACGACTCTAGGGCCATCTAAAGGTCAACCTGTAAACCTCCCTTTTTGATGGAAATGACAATATTAGTGAAAACATTCACAAGTGTAGGCCTCATATAACATGCACTAGTACATTTGGGGGAAATTCTGACACTTGGTTCTAACGCTTTTGACCAAATGTCGGAAATTTCCCAAAAAAATTTCAATCCCGCCCGAAACCATCGCTATACCGATGTTTAGAGAAAAGTGTCACAATACCGACACTTAGACAAAGTGTCGGAATTGTGACGTTTGGAGGAAGACGTCGCAATTGCGACACTATGCCCAAAAGCATCTCTATTGCGACAGCTGCCTCCAAACGTCGCAAGTGCGACACAATGTCTAAGTGTCGCAATTGCGACGTTTGGAGGCATCTGCCGCAATAGCGATGCTTTGGCCACCGTCAGTATAATGACACTTATATGCGCGCTACATAAAAATGATTTTATTAAAAACTACATTAATGTATCCGTTGCAACAACGACGCTTTGGCCGCCGTCGGTATAAGGACACTTATATGCTACATAAAAATGATTTTATTAAAAAATACATTAACGTCTGATATCACGTGCGCATTCGCCCTCAGCTCTTGCGGAACATAATTCGCCCTTAGCATTCACCCTCAGATCTTACATCATTCGCCCTTAGCATTCGCCCTTAGCTCTTGCAGAATAGCATTCGCCCTCAGCTCTTGCAGAACAACATTCACCATCAGCATTCACCCTCAGCTCTTGCAGGATAACATTTTCCCTCAGCATTCACCCTCAGCTCTTGCAGAACAACATTCACCCTCATCATTCGCCCTCAGCTCTTGCAGAACAACATTCGCCCTTAGCATTCGCCCTCATCTCTTGCAGAACAAAATTCGCCCTCAGCGTTCGCCCTCATCATTCACCCTCAACTCTTGCAGAACATCATTTGCCCTCAGCTCTTGCAGAACAACATTCGCCCTCAGCTCTTGCAAAACAACATTCGCCCTCAACATTCACCCTCAGCTCTTGTAGAACAGCATTTTCCCTCAGCTCTTGCAGAACATCATTCGCGCTAAACATTCGCCCTCAGCTCTTGCAGAACAGCATTCACCCTCAGATCTTGCAGAACAACATTCTCCCGCAGAATTCACCCTCAGCTCTTGTAGAACAACATTCGCCCTTAGCGCTTGCAAAATGGTAAGTTCTTACTGGAAGCCCTTCCTCCTATAGTAGGGTTGACTCTATTTGGGTTTTTTTGGTCAATTCCATTGGATTGTGTTAGGCTATAGGGTTCTCTCTAGATGTCTTCCAATTTTCTTTCGGATGAGTTTCAAAGAGGATGTGTAAGATGTGTTTGTGCTTGCATGAATTTGACTCCACCAGTTTCATGAAGTTTAAGCTATGGATTTTAGTTCAACAAACTCATCCATCTCAACACCCAGTAACGAATTGCCCTTGGTCTGATCTATATTGAAGGTGAAGTGCAAAGTGGTAGAGAATGGGAGATCGAAAGTCATCAACTTTATCACAAGGGTAGTACTCCAGATCGAAAGTGATGAGCTTTAGTTCTCCATATTTGGGAATTTTCTGATGACATACCAAAGGTCACATCCATACAACCATATCAAGGTCAATGTTGAGGTCATTCTCATATAGATATAGGTCACTGATATATAGGGTTAATATCATCATCACTATCCATGGAAACTGAATGGTTACAAAATCTGTGATTGTGGTTGGCTCATTTATAATTATTACCCATTTACAGTAGAGCACATAAACACTAAATATGGCCCGAGCAGAACCTTTACAACAGGCAATGGAATTGTAGCTGCTTCATCAATAACCAATAGCTCCACTTGAGAAAAAATTTCATAATCTTGGGGTTGGATATACTGCAGAGCAAACAATTGTAGTTATCATTCGTGCTCCAATATATTAATATACTTTTTACATTGAACTGAAGAAAGGGAAACAAGAAAATGCTAGCCATCATACAATTCTTTGACATAAGAGTTTTGAGTGACATACTTGAAAAAAAGAACTCATCCACTGATATTTATAATCATTTGAGTTATTCAAGTTAAACACAATGTCAAGAATCAAGATTCAATACCCTCTATTATCTTCATCACTCAATACAAGATTTAAATTTTTCCCAAAGAAACGCTTATTAATTTGGCAGCCATTATTTCTCCCTGCTTTAAAAACCCTACATTTAAATGAAAAAAGCATTGCATTTCAACTACAAAAATCTATTAGTGTTCAAATGTACATGTGTGCATCACTTGTGTAGGGTATTCCTTTTCCACTTTCACATTATCCAGGAATGTGTGCAATATAGTTCATATTTTTTGTGATTTAGATTATCTTGAAAAAGGAAAGGTAAATTATTTCCCATGGAAAAAGAAGGTTTTCCCTTTTTACTACTGGAAATGGTACAACAAAGTTCCATTTCTACCCGAAACTCCTATGAAACAAGAACCAAATAAAGGCCATGTACTCAATGGACATCATTTAGCTTTGAAAATGGCCATTGCACCGTGTTGTTTCTTATATTACATCACGATAGTTTCTTAGGTCATTTCTTGTTTCTTGAGATGAAAAACAACCAAAGAAATTGTGAAGATCCTTTCAAGAAATAAATGACCATTTCTCAATCATATCTCAACTATTTTTTTATTTTATTCAGTGGTTTCTTACTTTGAGAGAAATTTGACACTTTTATAAGGAATATAACATAAAAACACAAAATGGGAAGGAATTGATGAGGTAGATGACCTTTAGTTGTTGTAAATTAAGAATTGATAATACACGATGCATGTTTTGTACTACAAACTAGATTCCTTCCTGGAGTTAGGACACAGAGTATTGAATCAAAGTTGTAGTTTATAACTTCTTATATTGGTTCATCAATCTTGAAATTCAGACATTGCATGTCTTCATTGCTTCATGTTTGAATAATTTGCATCATATCGTACAATAGGAAATTAGGAATTATGATTATTATTACTTTATGGATCTATTAAGTTACTTTTAAGTTTTCATGGTTTAGTGTAAAATTATTCTAGTGTGCCCCTAGGCCCAGGTGAAGGAATGCCAAAGACTGAGAACCCTAGTTTTAAAATGGTATTGTTTCTTATACCCAAAAACCCCTCAACATCACTTCTTATTAGTTCTTAACAATAGTGTTGTAAACAATTTGAGAATTGATATAGCAAAATCTCGCACTTCTCAAGATAAAGTCCTAAAGCTAAAGTGTGATACCATGCCATTGTCACCCCACCAACCTCTTTTCACTTCGGGCTAGCTCTCCTCCAACTCAAGGGGGGTTCTCCCTAGTAGATGTTAGGGATCTAATGGCCCAACCAAACCAAGTCAAGAGCCCCCTAACTCTCTATTTTTACTACTATCAATCAAAATATTGAACAACAGGGTCAGACATGCATCCTGAAGATAAAATTGCCAAGGTATTTTTGGGTAATTTCAAAGGGAAAGTCCCCAAACACATATAATCAAGGAATTATAACGTGATTTCAAACATTAAATATCAACAAAATCGTTTAAAGGATATTGAAAGGAAAAAGGTGATGGAAGATAGAAAGTACCTTACTTAAATGCTCTAAGTATTTTTCAATAGTTGCTCCAAAAGCTTCACTTCAAGGCCCTTCAAGATTGTCTCCAACAATGCTATACCATCAGCTTCAACAATGTTGCTCCAAAAATTTCCTCAAGGTCTTCACAACAAGTTTAGTAGAAGTTGCTCCAACAATATATTCAATAAGGTCTTCATTGTCAACTAGTCTCTTGTTTCGGTGCCTTAATGTGCAATGACATGTTTCCAGGACTAAATTCAATGCAAGGCATATTTGAAACTCTAACTCTATCTTCCGGTGTCTTATTAGAAATTATTTCAGTTTTCATTTTGTGTTTTCAAGTTAGATATTATTTTCAAGTTTTTTACATTTATAATTTTATTGCAATGTGGCAGACTGATCAGGGTAGTACAGGAACAACCCCAAGACGGGATGATCGCGGAAAGAGGCCAGCGAAAGAACATGTAAAGTGCCAGCATTGCTCTATCTTCAGGTATTTTAGTTATTTACATAATTGAAATAATATTAATTTTTTTCAAATATTTAGACACCTAGCCATGGTACGCTTGATGATTCCCTCTATGAGGAAGAGCTTTCTTCATCCCTATCTCCAGTTCTCTTGTTGCGAAAAAAGGCACAAGATGCAAGGTCAGAATTTAATACTTTGATAGATGTGCCTCAAACACCTAAAATATAAGAGAGGATAAAACAACTTATGACCCAGCTAGAAACATATCAGGTAATAATAAAAATTCAAAAGGATATTTTTTTTGTTCTGCATGAGATGAATTGTGATAGTTTGATTTTTAAATTTTTTACATTGACTAAACTAACAAAAAGTTCTTTTGTATGTAGCATTTTCTGGCACTTGCTGAACTCGGTGTTGGTGGTAGTGGGACACAAGGGCAAGAGATTGCCCAAAAACCCTCTCGTACACCTTGTACTCCTTTAGGTGCTAGCCAAGAAACACACCCTGCCCAAGAAGACACCCAGCCAACCGCTGAAGGTGTTGGCAGTGATGAGGCTGATATGGCCAACTACATTATTGCGTTTCCTGGAGCTACACGTGTCAGCTCCATAGGGACCATTAATGGCACATTTTTGGTGAATGATGAAGGTTTTCCTATAAATCACGTACAACTCCCAGGTAAATTTTCATATTTTAACTATTTCATGTACTCTATGTAAAACATATTTATCATGATTTTTATTTTTAAATTAATGATAATATCTTTTTTTTCTGTGTAGGAAACAATGAGTTCTACAGGATTTTGTAGAGCCATGCATTGGTAATTTTTGGACCAACCATATGCACAAGGTGGAATTCCTAGAATTCCAACCTGAAAAAAGAACTTCTAGATTATCTAGAAGCCCTTTTTGGGGTCGACACATTTGACAAAACAGTGATGGCTCGGGTAGCCAGAAAATATTTGAAATATACCAGGGACACCTATAGGAAGCAATTTCAATTTAACCCTTGATACGAGCATCCTCTCATAGTTACAGATAGTGAGTGGAGAGCACTCATCCAGGACGGAAAAGAGAAAAGGGCAAAGAAAGAAGGAAAAATGCCAACTGGACCCGCAAGGTAAATTACAACTTTAATTCAATAGCTTTAATTTTCTCTATGTCTAAAATAAAAATATGCTACGTCATATCTGACTTCAATATTTTGATGCTAGGTTGCCTGACACCTTGAAGGAAACCAAAGATAGGATTGAAAAAAAGGGCCATCACAAGCTACGCTAGGGCGGCTACTTGAAATTAGCCGCAAGAGTTGTAATTAAGTAGCTAAACATCTTATAATTAATTGTATTTCCTTCCAACGTTTTTTTAATCCTATCAAATATGATTAAAAATACACAATCATATGTAATGTAGGGTGACGACTTCGGAACAGAAACTACAGAGGAAGATAAAAATATCGCTTTCCATTTCGACTATCAAGTCGTAGTTGAATGTCGCAGAAGCTTGGGGCAGGTCCCAAGATCCAGAATGCCTGATAAGGTAAAACATTAACCTTTCAATATGTTTGTTTTCGTCCATAAATTTAATGTCTAACAACTTTGTTTAAATCAAGGGAGCAGCACTACCGACGAGGAAAATAACCCAGTTTTAGAGCCAGATGTAGATGATCCTCATGTGCAACCTGATCATTGTAGTGGGGACCAGGCCGACAATGCTACTATCAGTGAGGGTCGTGACGGTAATTAATTTCCACTTATAATTTTTTCTAATTATACCTTGATGGTTGTCCTTATAACATTTTTTTTTTAAATGACAGAGAATGTTTCCCTTGAGGATATTACCACCAGAGAGGAAGACAGGGAAACAGTCCCAACGGTGACAATTGGTGCACTAGGTAAATAATCTCATTGCAATTTTTTTTATTAGTATTACCGAACTAGTTCAAGGATATTTAAAAACTGACAATTAAAATTTAATATTATCTGCTTTTGTAGGCGATGCCCCGTCACTGGATGAGACCAGACATCGTGACTATGCAACTAGGTCCGCAGTGCAGGTCGAAAGGCACGAAACAGGAGCAGAGCACGATGATATTGATGATGTAATTAGGAGCTTTAGAAATAGGAAGAAGAAAAAGAAAATTTGATAATGTAAAATATTGTATTATTATAAGACAAATGTTACCATACTTGGAACTTTTTTTGCGTTATATAAAAAACTCATTTATCATACTATTTTTATGTCAAGCATTAATTGCAATGTTTCCTTGCGTACTTTTTGTTGAATTGTTTTTTTATTGGTTATTGAATATTTTTTTTTATGCTCATGAAAGTAAAAAATGAAATATAGATTGGGTATTGGGGAATTGAGAGTGATGTGAGGGGGGGGAGAGGGGCCATAAGAGCTTCCACCTTCACGTGGTTGGCCCTGTTTAGTAGAGAATAATTTATTGGAGTGATTTAATCTTGGAGAAAACCTCCCTCGATCCAACGTAGCAACAAAAAAGTCATTGTTGACTTAGTTGCTACTCTTTCAGATCATGGGAGGCTTGTTCCAAGTTCATGCGACTCCAATAAATTGTTCTTGAAATGAAGAGGAGCTTATTCAGGTATGTTTTGACATTTTCAACATATGTTGTAACATTATCATAAGAATGCATCTTAGAGTAAAAAATACTACATCAGTTACTTGTATTTATTGTATAGATAATGATGGATTTTGATTGACTTGGCAGTGCAGGTACAAATCCTCTTGCTTCATGAGCAATACAACTTATCAACCAGGATCATGTCCAGGATATTTTTGCTTGTGCACTTCATCAAGTTCGTAATGTCACATTTTGTAAGTTCCTTTACAGTTCATAATTCAATATTAAGCTCGTTCATGATTATTATCTAGGTTTTTTGTATGTGTTTTTTCTTCTATTTGATTGTAAGCAACTCTGCATGTTTCCTGTTGTTCACTATGATTTCTCCCATTACCACTCCCAGGATGAATCCAACTTTATTGTTACATAGGTTAATTTATTGTTACTATCATTTCTCCATTTATGATTTCATAGGTTACATCATGTAAATTTGTCAATCTCAGGTTGGTGATGAGCTTTAGTTCTCTAGATTTGGGGCTTTTCTGATATTTTCTCCCTCATGTCATTCCTGCATCACCTTGTTGTTTGAGCCTGCCAATTGTCTACCACTTGTACCAATTGGCACATGTCAATCTCTAAGTGATGCTAGATTTCACCTATTTTCAACCCACTTGACCACCTGAAAAACTCAAATCCACACACCATGTGTCTTTATCATGGAGTGCCACATGTCCTAGATATTTACGCTGATAGGCCTTCTGTTATGAAAGAGATCAATTTTTTTTCGTCAACACTTCTTATCTAGGCACGACACTTGTTACTTGTTTAATCTAACGGTCACAGTCTCTAGGGTTACCTTCTAGGTTTGACATACCACTAGTTTCTGGTATATTTCCATGAATCGGTCTGAAAATACCAGCAACAATCCACACACCTGCAACCATCGACAAACCTGTCGCTTTAGTAGCTGCATTTCCACAACTGCCAATACACCTGCCATTTTAGTTGCTGCATTTCGGCAGCTGCCAATACACCTACCGTTTCATTCTCCTAGACTTTGTGTATGCATATTTTTCATATAATTTTATCACGAAGTCGGCTGCAGTGCTTTGACATGCCTTTGAATATTTTTGTAGGTTAGAAGACATTTCAAGCCAGAGCTATTGAATAGACTTGATGAGATAGTTATATTTGATCCTATTTCTCGTGATGAGCTCAGAAAATTTGCTAGACTACATATGAAAGATGTAGTGATTCATCTTGCAGAGAGAGGTGTTTCTTTAGGGGTTACAGATGATGCTCTGGATCTTGTTCTTCAGGAAGCCTATGATCCTGTAAGTAATCACTTTGTTTTTATTTTTTTCTTATTCAGAGTCTATCTTGCCAGGGAATGTGCCCGTTATGGTTTGTTATGAGACCGTTGTCAATTTCATCACCGTCCCTCATAATATGTTTGATTGTGTTTATAAATAATAAATAATTATTACACCAAACAATAAACAATTAACTGTACTATGAGTAATATGATATCTTGAAATAATTCTCATTATAATTTCATAACCTTTGCTCTCACTTGGTGGTGTCTATATCACTAAGTGTGTCTTCTTTAAAATTATAGTTATAGCAGACAATGAACAATCAACTACACTATGAGTGATATCTTGTAATAATTCTTATTATAATTTCCTAACCTCTACTCTCACTAGGTGTCTATATCACTAGGTGTATCTATTTTAAAATTATAGTTTCAATGGTAGATAAATTCTTATCTTAAAATTATAGCTTTGATGGTGATACCTTGTGATTGATAATGCAGTTTGAAGCAGCTTTGGCTTTGACTAATATAGTCTCTGGAACCTCTAAGAATACAAAGGTTGTGATTGATTACGGGGCACTACCTATATTTTTGGAACTTCTTACCTTTGGGAATGATAATGTTCGAGAACAGGTAGCACGTTTATTTTAGAGGCATAAAATTATTCTTCCCAGCTATCTTTATATGTCTGTAATTTTGGAATTTGATTTAAAAAACTAGTAACAAACTTTGAGTTCAGCTGGTGTTCGTGTAAGGTTGTTTGGGCTTTGGGAAATATTGCTGGAGACTCTGTAACATTTAGGGATCTTTCCCTCAGTCATGGAGCTCTGAGGCAGGTGCTTGCCAAGTTGAATGATACTGCCAGAATTTCAATGATAAGAAATGCTACATGGGCTCTGTCAAATTTCTGCCATGGTAAACCCCAACCACTATTTGAATAGGTAAGAGGAATACATTTTCTGCCTCTTCTTCTTAGTTCGCAGATACTATGGATTTTTTTTATAGATCTTGGTGCTTGGTAGATTTGGACGTAATTGGACCTAGGCACTTTTTCATTACAATGACTCTGTCATCAGGTTTTAGAAAATGCTCAGAAATTTGGGTTTCACAAGGGGATTACCCTTGCTTGCAATTATCGATTATCAATCACATTCAAAAAAAGTATTTCGTAGCATTGTTGAGCTCTTTGTACGTGAATTTCTGAGGCAATTTCACAATATCTGAACTAAATTTTTCTGTCCTTTTCAATACTCTGCACTTGTAACAGAACTAGACAAACAATCTAGTGGCCAATGCAACAACAACAACACCTCCTATTGCAATGCCTGCAATTCACCCTCTCTGCACGCATGAATGATTATGGAAACCTCTTTTGTGAATAGGTACTGGAGTTGAAGGTATTGGTTTCCATTAGTATCATGGAATTCAACATCCAAAATAGTATTAAATTCCACTGCAATAGTATTCCCCGGCGAGGGCAACAGTTCATTGAGACCTATTGGACTCATCACCCCCAAATAGCCTCCAGGGCTACCCAGAGTGTGATCATCTGGAGAAATAACAAATGCTGATCCATCCCCAATTGAAACAAGAACATGACCCACATTGGTTACAGAAAACGAGAAACACATTTTCAAAGAAGAAGAAAATTTTGTATTAGGGTCCAGAAATCTAACTATTCTATTGTACAATGCCCTACCTGCACTTCAAATTAGTACTCCCAACTCCATGCTAAGGCTCACTGTGCCATTCTTCAGATGAGCATCTTAACCTGAAGTTTGATTTCAAAAAACCGAAGTCCCCTATTCTATGCCCAAGACCTCTGTTACAACGAGTAGAGTTCTAAGCAAAATACTTCACAATAGGAAGCAAAAGAAACATCGCAAAATTGCTCGCTTTAGACTGATAATTTTCTATGCGAAAATTCAACTGCGGACAGTAAAAACATAATATCAAACACAACCAATCCATAATGTAATTTGAGCATGAGGATTTAGAACCGGAGAAAACCCTCTCCATGTTAAAAGAATTCCAGAATGTCTTTAATATTCTAATTTCTACTAATGAGTGCTTACAACACCATAGAAATTACTGTCATAATGAAATCTGCTGGAAGAAAAGCCCTTTTACAGTTTCTACATTTCCACAGTGGAAGCAAGAATCTTGCTATCTCTCATGATCTGGTTCTATGGTCAGATCCTTTGCTATGGTTGTCTTGTTCTGCTAAATGTGAATCTGTCTTAGCTTTGGCTCTGGTTCTCATTTAGGATCGTAGATATCTGATCTTGCTGTGGCTTTGACTATACAAACTTGTTCAATAGGAAAATGTTGACTCTCCTATATATAGGAGCTTCAATGGGTGCTCTCAAACTGCTATACTGCAGTAGTTTCACTCTCAATGGAATTCTATAGCAATTGGCACCATCAATCTTCTTTGCTACAATGATGGCTCACATCAAAAAACTATGCTACAACCATTGGAACCATGAATCTTCTCTCTGCTTCATCAAATGGTTGACACCATAAACTGACTTTGCGCTCCTCGGGGTGATGACATTGGAAAACACTTTTTTGGGCAGCTTTTTTTTGTCTCTGATTCAAGGCAGAACTATGTTGGCCTTGTTTTTTTAGTCCTTGGAACTTATTTCTCTCATATTTTCCATCCTATCCCCAGTTTTCTACCAAGAAAGACATAACTTCACGATATCAAAATTGACTATTTTTGGCCATTTATCTTTAGTAATGGTACAACTTTATTTGGTGTATTTGTACAGTATCTGAAGAGCACTCTCAACCTGTTATTCAATATTTTAGCATAACTAATACATTTAACTGCCATGCTCTAATATTTATATCAACCATAAGAATTCTTAAGGTAGTTCCACATTTGTGAAGTAGAAGGAATGCTTCTGACAACTTCTTATCATATTGGTACAATTCTGTTCACAGTTTATCTTTTATAAACCTCGAATTTTCCAAACGTAGTAGAGACTACAGTTTGCATCTCAAATTTTGGACAAATCTGTTTAGTATTCTACAAAAAATGCATTAAGAATACAGTGCTGTGTCTACTAAGCACAAATAATTGTTGTACTGAGTCATCTAAACATCTTGACATCCTCATTTTACATTCCTTTTCTATTTTCGCAAAGCTTCCTCTGCTACGGAAAATGTAATTATATTAAATTTTTTCCATCGATATACGGATTGGATCTAATTAGATGTAAACCCTTGCTACAGTGGTTATTCGAATGGGTTAGAATGTGCATTGTTATTTGTTTCTTTTGAAATACGTCCATTACCACTACGCGAGATCTTTGCATTAATTTTGAAATGTTGAGATCTTTACATTGATGTTGCCTCTGCTTGGTGGTTTCTCTGAGATTGAGCTGATCCAAAGGCAATGGATGTGCATCAGCGATCGATTGCTCTTTGCTAGTACTGTAATCCAAATCCTCTAGCACGCAAACAGGTGCCGCAACAATTATATCTAGGATTGATCGTTTTTTTCTCACCTTCACTTTAGGCTTGGAAAACTGTGTTCCAGATTTTTTAGCATTTGAATCACCTGATAGACAGTGATATATGTGGGCATATAAGGCTATATTGGATGTAGATGGTAAAGATCTACAAACAGGACAAACATTTGGTATCATGGCCTCTGGAAGAGATCCTAGATTCCCAAATTCTTCATTCTTCCCAGGATCTGCCTTGCTCTTCTCCAAAGTTTGGATCTGCCTTGTAGGCTCCTGCCTCTTCTACACTGCTTGAATTGGAGCACCTCAATTATGATATCAAATCATCCGCTACTATTAAATGACACGGGTCATAGATGCTTTGATAGACTTGCCTTTTGGGCACTTCACCGCGAACCAAGTTTTAAAATGTCACAACCCACTTGGTATTTATCCCTGGAAAAAGTGTCACATGTGAAGATCAGGCTTTTGATGAAGTGAATAACTTGGTAAAGAGAATTTTTGATTACTTATGTATTCGGCCCAACAATATATATTTTGATACACTATCATTTTTAACCATGTGTTGAAAAACATACAAAAAACTATGTTTTTAGTGAAATTTGAGTTCACAAGAATCAATGCCAGTCAAAATATAGACCTTGCTCCCAGCTTACTGGTAAAAGGCGGTACTCATATTTCATGAAAGTAATGGAATGCCTTTTTCGTTGTTTTATCTCGTCTTATTCGAACTTCCAAGTCTAGCATCAATGATTGTCTTATGCTTCAGAAAAACGGTATTATGATTTAGAGAAGTGTATCTACTTCTTATTATACTTCTTAAATTCCAAGTCTAGCATCAATTATTATTTTAGGCTTCACACATAATATGGCTTTCATTATACTCCTTGAAACATTTTTTATTAGTTGAATGAGACAAACTGAAAAGGAGTAAGCTAATATATTAGCAAAAGGATTTCTATCACAAATCTAAGATTCTTATAGGCATTCAACGGAAATTTCAGGCATCACCTAAGTAATCTTCAGTGTCTACAAATTTTGACATCCAGAGAGAAGTTTGTTACAAAATTAGGCAGCTCCTACTTGAAAACATGTTGATGTTGATGCGTAGCAATCTCCTTAATTTATAGCCATGTGTTGGAATATTTGAAAATTCCAGAATAACAATGGAGAGAGTAATACTATCCTCTTCTAACACACAGAAAATATTGAAATTTCTTCACTGGAAATAGAGTTCAACACTTTGAAAAATTTCTATTCCTTAAAAAAAAAACTATTACAAATTCTTCCTCACTGAGAGGGTTTACAAAATGTGACTGCTGCAAAATGCAGTGCACTAAAAATTCTTCTCTGTCTCTAAAAATACGCACTGCTATGCTCTTCAAAACACTTACACTGCTATTGTGTGTAATAATAAACTTTACAACTACATTCCGAAACAGGCTCACAACCCTTTTCTTTTATATGCAACGCATATATTAAAAACATAACAAAACTATGCAAATAACAAATCTATTAAAATGCTCCTGGGGTCCACAATTTATAAATGTTTTAATATATATATGAAACATATATATAAAACATATATACGTTTCATTTAAAAAAAAGTAATACCAAAACCAGTGTGGGCCCTTAACAAAAAATAAAACTATTCCGCCGCGCATTATATAAAATAAAACATATAACAAAACCTTTGTCAAAACTTCAAACGACCCCTTTAGCCGTGGAGCCCTCCGAACTTCAAACGATGATAAACCATAATTCAAACCAAATTCGCGTTCCAAAATATCCTGTTGAAGTCGGCCAATTTTGTGACGTGAAAGCCAAATGAATTCCGCCCTAATATTTTTCAGGTCCGAATTTGGGCTGGCGTACGGAGAGAGAGTTGTGACGCGAATTTCTTATCAAATTCGCCCTAATATTTTTCGGGTCCAAATTTCCACTGCGTGAGCGGCCCAAACAAATATCCACTCCAATCAATTTCTACTATGTGTCCTCCTCTGGATTTTCATATCAATCGCATTAAGTTTTAACGTCGTTGTTCAATCAATCGCATCACGTTTTAACATTGTTCAAGATTGGACCTCCACTCCTGTTAGCGATTCTACATGCTCCAACAGGATCCAGCCTTCGGCTCTCATCAATGAGATTTATGACGGGCGTTCTTCGATGCCATTGCAGTCAGGTCGATAAAATGGTGTTTCGCTATGGTTTCTCAGACGAGCCACAACCTTTGAATTGTAGATGCTCTTCGGTTGCTGGGTTACACTACCTGCTCACTATGATGGGAAGGAGAAGCCAAATGAACTGCTGCTTAGACCTTGCTGCAAATCTACATTTCTCTCAGTCTGGTATATTTCTGTCTTCCTCGGTTTCTTGGAATCTTGATTCTCTGTCTCATCTTGTGTCCACTGCTGAGACTGCACCCATGCCTCACGTGTGTCAAAGGATGCGTTGCCACAGGGGTAGCACTAGAGGCCAACCCCTATGTACTCCCTCCAGCCCCTCAACCGAGTCGTCTTCCCAATCAAGTGATTATTACGCAAGCTGCTATCCAAACACTAGAAGTGGGCGGGGTCGGGTTCTAGGATCTGGCCACCGTATGGGCTCCCCTTCTCCTCATTTCCCCACCACTTCACCTTCTCCCACTACATGCACTGTGATTTTTTCCTTTGATTTCTCTCTAAACTGCCCACGAATCATAGCTTCAATCACCCTGGTTTTCCGTGAAGAGGCCCAAGTGGAGGAACAATGCACCCGTCCAGCGGGTCTGAGCTGAGAAAAAGCCCAGCTTTTGGGCCTTCAGGAGGGGAGTGGTGGCTTGAATGTGCAGGAACCGGATGCTCATGTTCATAGGGCTCATGATGTGGAGATAGCGCCTCGAGATCCTAGACCTTCCATGTCTGAAGCTGCTCCTGCCGAAGGATGGTGCCGAATTGTCGAAGAACCACCGGATGAGTAGCTGGTTCTCTTTGATTTGTTTTTCTTGCTTCACGGCCCACTTAATTGGTCATGTTTTTGTTTATATTATTGTGCTAGACCTCTTTTTTATTTTTGAATTCTGTAAACAATGGTTCCCCTGCGTGGGCAATACGTTCAAGACTGGTTTCCCCGTATGACGGTAGTCTTCTCTTTTGGTTTTTTGAAAAATTTTCCATAAGTTTAGGCAATGTTTTTGACTTCGGTCATGCTATAATTTTATTCCCACTATTAGTAGATTAACCTTACTTAGAAAAAAAAAAAGTTACGCTGTTTCTATTTTAAACCTGTTTTTTGAAATACAGAGCCATGTTTATATGATTTTTTATAGACGAAGCGCTGCGGGGTGGTTTATTATATTAATATTTCACGGTCGAATTATGTTCATAACAATTGGAAAAAAAAATGTTTCCCTGTTTCTATTTTAAACCTGTTTTTTGAAATATAGAGCCATGTTTATATGATTTTTTATAGTCGAAGCACTGCGGGGTGGTTTATTATATTCATATTTCACGGTCGAATTATGTTCATAACAATTGGAAAAAAAAATGTTTCCTTGTTTCTATTTTAAACCTATTTTTTGAAATAGAGAGCCATGTTTATATGATTGTTTATAGCTGAAGTGTTGCGGGGTGGTTTATTATATTAATATTTCATGGTCGAATTATGTTCATAACAATTGGAAAAAAAAAATGTTGCCCTGTTTCTATTTTAAACCTGTTTTTTGAAATACAGAGGCATGTTTATATGATTGTTTTTAGTTGAAGCACTGCGGGGTGGTTTATTATATTAATATTTCACGGTCGAATTATGTTAATAACAATTGGAACGCCCATAATTCGTAACAAATATTGGAGATTTACTGTCCTATTTTAAAGTTTCATTTTTTTTAAGATTGAACCCGTCATCGGTATACCGACGCTTTGTAAGCGTTGATCTTTCGACATCTTGAACGATTTCTATTTTCACCGGTATTGTGACGTCCACCGATATTGCGACGCCTTTGGAATGAGTCAGTATTGCGACACTTTTGCAATGCATCGGTCTTGCGACACTTTTGTATGGCGTCGGAATTGCGACAGCTTAAAAGCGTCTGAAGAGCGACAGTATACAAACATCGGAAGAGCGATGTTCAAAACGTCAGACCACGTTTCGTCGGAATTACGACAATTTACAAACGTCGGAAGAGCAACGTTCAAAATGTCAAACCACATTTCGTCGGAATTGCGATAGTTTACAAACGTCGGAAGAGCGATGATTTGGGAAATGTCGGAAGAGCGATGCTTGTTTGGAAGTGACGGAAAAAGTGTCGGTAGTGCGACACTTTGTCAAGGCGTCGGAATTGTGACGTAATGGAAAACCACGTTTTTCCTGTCCTCGAAATGTCGCTCTTACGACGACTATGTGTCGGAATAGCGACGAAGTGGTCGTCAGAAATTGGGCCAAATTTTCTAGTGATGAGAGGTAACAAGCCATATAGCCAAAATTATCCAAGTGCAACCTGCTTGGGTGAGGTCTTCAACTGGATTAATTCTCATGCCATGTGATGGGTAACAGGGCCCGCCAATCATCCATTTATTTATTGGTTGGGGATGCCCACCAGCCTGGGAGGATTCTTTGTCATTCCCCTATCAAATATGTGAGATGTGCACCCACACATGGGGACACCTACCCTAAAAATTACTCATACATACATCAGAAATGACATGTGACAATTTCTGTAAGAGTCGAAGATTCAAGTCTTCATACATAACTGTGTTAGATGAAATAATTTTATGATTTTATGTGTTCTATTTATTTCACTGATAAATGATATATTCAATTCTATATGCATGATAAATTTTTTATCCATTTCCCTTTTATCTTGGATGGGACCTAGTTGCGTTAAGGATGTGTCCCACCCCTAAGGGATGCATCCACTAATGGATCTATCAGTGGATCTATGCTCATTTTCATCCCACCCTGAATGGATCCGACCGCCATCATATGCAAAATGAAAGTGGGTTGGCTTAGAATTTAGTGTTTCCTTGTTCATAAGGTACAAGGCAACTATTGGGGACATCGCTTTCTCTGTTGGAATGTTACCCACATCCTAAAAAATTGGTGATGTAAATGCTCCTAAAGATGGGCAAATTTCCCTCAACTATCTCACGAATGTATAGTTGCCACCTGTCAAAACTAGTTCCTCTTAAGTGCGCTTGATGAAAAGTGAAAACAAATCTAGTATTCCCTTGGGTGCGCTAGCATGGGATAAAAAGGAAGGAAAGCAAGAAATGGTGTTACAATTAGAGCTATCATTAAATAAAAAATATTGGCAACAAAATATAAATTTCAAGACTGAATTCTTCTACTAGTCACCATGCTTAATAATGAAGACCCATTATCTAGAGTTACCTTGCTTGATAGTAAAGACCCCTACTTTATTAGATGTTAATCAAAATATTTTCCAATTTGCAGAAGTTAATCATTTCAAGTCGCTTTCCTAATATTTGTCTGAAGGCAATATATGTTCTTTCTGAAACAATTCTTAAAAATATTCAACAAAGTCTTAGGTTATTGCAACATTTTGTGATCTCCTAGGTATATATGAGTTATTAATTAAGCACACTTACTACTTTGGTGAGCTATTCATTAAGCAAGCTTGCTTGCCACATTATCATTTATATTGAAATGCTGGAAGCCGTTGTATTTTAGTTTATCCCAATGGAGTTGCCTAAATTTCTTAAGCTTATCCAACAAAAACTTTTAGCACTCTACATGCTATTGGAAAGTGAAGTCATCTTCTTAATATTTGATTCCTTTGACCTTCTCATTAGTGTGAATACAATTTGTTCGGTTTCTTATGATTAATCATTAACCTATAAATCTAACAAATATGTATATGCCCATTACTTATATATTTCTGACAGTAGTGGATAGTATTGGTTGCGTATTGTTTAGTTGTCTTTTATCATTCATCTCACTTGATTATACATATTTCTTAGGTTTTTGGCCATGTTTTTCTTGTAATAATACACTTTTGGAAATTTTGTCTGCTGGTGAACTTTCTGGAGGTTTCTCTGACACAGGGACCAACTTAGAGGCATCAGAAGTTCAACATTTTGGGTAGCAGTTCTGGTAGATTGTGAAGGAATTGAACCATATAAACATGCTTGTTGGATTTTGGGATGAGGCCCTACAAATTAATGTGGGGGATTTTCCCTGAGATATCATTTTCCTCATTTGATTGTACATATTTTGCAGGTTGTTGGCCATGTTTTTCTTGTAACAATACGTTTTTCGAAATTTTGTCTGCTGGTGCAATTTCTAGAAGTTTTTGTGACACAGGAAGCAGCTTAGAGTCACCAAAAGTTGCAGCATTTTGGGTAGCAGTTATAATAGATTGTGAAGGAACTGAACTAGACAAACCTTCTTTTTGGATATTGGGACAAGGCCCTATAGATTGATGCTAGGTTTTTTCCCTGAGATATCATGAATGGTGTTGGTTTCATGTTGATTAATTGTATTTTACCATATGATGTAATTACAAATGCTATTGGTTTATGTTTCATGTGGAATTATTAATATTATCGTTCATAATTTATATTGTATGTTCATAAGTTAGTTGCACTTGAATTTCCTTCACTTTGTGCATTTGACATTTTAATTGTTTTAGACTTTTACATATTTAATTTGTAATAATAATTTATGTATCTTTAATTTTTTTTTCCTGCCCCCATTCTGTTATCCCTTTTTTAATTCTGGGGCACCTTCTAGCCATCACCAAAACCCCATCCCTTGTCCACCTGCCCTTGAAACTTGGTGTAACACTGGTCAAGACAATTCTTCTCAAAAAACTCTACTTTATGTTTTGTTTTGTGATTGGACTTACAGGAAACAGATTGTGTTGAAGTTGTGAACATACAAGAATTTTGTATCTTTTTTAAAACAACATTTGGTATAAGTATAGACACATTACCATGTCCCTATACTATATCTTGGTTACTTTCACCTCAACAATTGTTCCTCCTTGCATTCAATTTTTCATTTTAGAAAACTAATCCCTACCGTGTTAAAGAATATTTTGTACATTTATAGCATGTACTTCTATTTATTGCCAATTTAAATTGTCATTATTACTGAATTTTGGCTTAATTTATGAAAATCCATGAGATTCTCAACCAAAATATATAACTTAACTGTAAAATATTAGATTTTACATATGCAAGGGGCTTCTCCTCAAAGTAGGCCCACAAACCAAGTGTGAAATATCCATGTCATAAATACCAACGCTCCTCTGGTTCCTCTAATGGAATTGTAGGCAGCGACCCCACAAACGGTGGGAAATATTTCAAATTAGTTGAAAATAATTTGTAATAAATCCAAAGCAAGGTATACAAGTTGGCTTCCAAAATGAACAGGTTGGTCTATACCAATTTTGTAGGTTGGCTCATCTAAACGTTTTTCAATGTGGCACATGTACATATATTTATATATACACCCTAAGTCCCCTTATCACCATAATTATGGATCAAGATGGGAGCATTCCTCTCTCTTTGAGGTCTATGCTATTGAACAAGGGTTTTTTGGGATCCATTTTCCTTTGGATTATTCTCTCAAAGAAATTGAAATCTGCCAACGAGTCTACCACTTGACCTTTGCTAAATGTCTAGAAGAGGCATCAGTTTCATCTTTTTAATCCTCAACATATTTGAAAAATTATCCTTATTTCACATAGTAAGACGAAGGCCTTTCAAAATTATTTTTTTCCTCATAAGCATATTCGACAATGCCAATACTACTTTGCCTAAGAGCCTCAATTCCAAGTCTACTATAGGTGAAAAATCATTGCTTGTCCTGGAACATCAAGTATTATAATGATGCCACTACCTCCACTTGGAAGGAAATACTTAATGTGATCTAAGTTTTGTATAAAAATAATATTGCCAAACACCACTCTTAATGTGAAGAGTATCATGTAAGGTGCATCTATGTACAAGTTTGTTGATTCAATGATGACAATCTATTTTCTCAACAGGGCTTTATTTTCCATATCATTGGATTAGAAAAGGTATTTCACAAATGGAATATGGAGGTCCCCAAGTACAATCCTATCTCTAACTCTTGAAAGAAACATTGCAACACTTTAAAAATTGCAGTCTCATCATCAACTCCATTCTTTCCAATAATTCTTTGGACTTTCAAAATAGTTTTCTCCCCTTGGAGTTCTCACTTCCATGAAATATCCTCTAAAAACAATCAAATTACTTCAAAAGGGTTTTCCTATCACAAGCATATACACTTTGCTGAAAAACATCCTTTACCTTAATAGTTCCAGTATTATCTTACAAGCCATACATATGAAAATCATTTTGGATGACCCGGCGCAACCATTAATACTGATACCCATGCTTATTTATCTTTCATCAATTGCACAATCTGTCTATGTCTAGTGGGAAAAAAAAACACAGACTACCCATCAACAATGATTCACTTGAAAGTCAAGTTTGTCCTAATAACACACATGTAAAGGCTGCATAATCCACTCTTGGTGCTATAAAATTCACAGCTGCAATCATCCATAGGAAGCTGATTCTGACATGTTATATTTCTACATCGTTTGTGGCCAAATATATCAAGGGGGACTGCTTGAGTGACACCGATATCTGTATGCAAAAATTCTTGAATAATTCTAACTAATTATCTGTGCCCTGGAGCCAAGTGTAATATCCCTCCTTCTTTGTACAAAATTTTGCAAAAGGACAAATTTTTCCATACATTGAAGACTTGTTGTGCCTTCAATGATTGTTGTCCTCTTTGAAATTTGAATCTCACTATTATCTTTTGCAATCTCATACTCAAAGGATTCAAAATAAACGATCACTATTATTTGTCACTGATTTTATCCACTGTTGATGAATAGAGCTACCTTGTTAACTCCATGGGATCAACCAATTGTGAAAATACATGAAATAGAACTTTTATTTCCTTCATTTTCATATTCTAGATGTTTTTTACAAATCCCAATATAAACTAGTGGATAACACGTGTCACCCATTGGATTCAAAATTGGAACCTAATGGCATGGAACTAGCAACATGCCTCGTAAAATTGGAAATGACCAGTTATGCCAACTCTTTGAGAATGAAAATGCAAGAGGCATATTCAACACTAGAAAATAGGTCTAGAAGAGGTTGTGTCATCTATTAAAAAGCTATAACAGTTTTGTATCCTATCTTCTCCAATGAGGAAAGAAAGGAAAACTCTTAGGGCAAGTATAAATATGCATGTGTCTACGGGGCATTCATGCTGGAGCCTTCCCAGATGTCCATGAGAGAACTCTTCCTAACCCAAACCAATAACCCCAACTGATTCAATGAGATTATCATGGGTTGCATACCATCTAGGTCCTGAACTCGGGTCATCATCAGTTTTTTGGCTTGCTGCCAGATCACAGCCCCACTATGGACATTACTCATGGCCTGTGGGAGAATAATTTTTGTAATTCATAATTTTTTTTATAATGTGCCCCATTTGCAAATTTAGTGACAGTAGCATAGGATTTGAAACATTGAAGTGTGTCAGCTTCTCTTCTTGCCAACCTTTTATAGTTGTTTGATGAACATCCAAATCCTTCCAAGATAATAAAACTAAGCCTGTCTGAGGAATTTTACGAAGTTAAAGATGCTTTATTTCAAATATGAGTTCTATTTTAATGGATCCTTCCTGAGGAAATTATGGCATTACTTATCTTGGACATAATCAATAGATTTGTTAAAGTCACTAGCATCTATAGGATATTTTAAACAATTATATCAATTAGCCCTTGGGGGATTTTACATTGGTATCAAATTAAATTCCCACTGCCATGCAGTTTCATGAAAGAAATTTAGAAATCTATTTCCAGTGGTGGGAATTTTGAGTTTTAGTTGGCAAATCAGTCGTCTTCTAGTGCTTCTGCCTTTTCTTGTGCTTGGATGTTGACACTATTTATGTCCATACATCTGCTCCTCCATTTTTGAATGTTTATGTTTATAATTTTATGGGAATTCTTCTCTATAGATTGTGATGAGGACCCTTATAATGGAGTAGAATTTGGTAATACCAATACAGAGTTTTTTTCAGTTAGGAATATGTTACTTCTGCATAACAAGGCTATCTGCTGAACAGTTTGTGAGGATATGGGAAACTAATATATCACATAAAATCATAAGTAATTCAATAAATATCTACTTTTTCTATCATACTATGTCTGCATTGGGGCATATTGCAGGAATCATGCCATGGACTCCTCTTTCTATCTAAGACAAATCTTGTCTATCTCAAACACCATGTTTGGATATCCTTCACTTTCATATATTTGACTCCAACAGTGAGAATTTATTTAAATTCAAGCTAGAGTTTTAACTTTTGACTGTTGCAATCAACCTTTTATAACATGTTCTTTATACAGTTGGGTAATGAAAAGTTCACTCATGCCTTTTCCATATGAAGAGAGTTTTACAAGTGATAGCAATTGTTTTCAACTAAAGAGTCAACCAAAGTAGGTCAAAACCATCTCCCTTCCTCTTAACCAAAAGTTGGGGGGGTTTGCATGTTGTAAGGTTCCATGTTCAAGTTACGAGTCTTGTAGTGTTGGACGGTAATAAAAATGTATCTGACTATTTTTATGGATTTTGCTACAGAATTCTAATCTAGGAGCTAGAATTAGCATAAATTTGGTCTCTGAAGCTGGATTTGGAGTGACAAAAAGTGGTGTAGTAAAGGGACATGCAGAACATGTATTGATTTTATGAAATTATGGTGGTACTCGAGCATCTTTCTAGACATGAATAAAGAATTTTTGGCTACCTTGGGAACTTGGGCTAGTAGAGACTCATCAGACATTGGTGCCTAATGACTTGTGTCATCGGACAATTCTAAAAACATATGGTCAATTGAAAACATGAAGAGATGTTGTCATAGATGCTCTCCTTTGTGTCGAAGAGTTTTGTTTCAATACAACACCCATTATCAGCATGGGTTGCATCATGATGTGTAAATGTCAAAAAAAACACGTGTAATTCAATGGTATTGCAGCAGAGAGGTTTTGCGTGAGGAATTTAGGTGCAAAATCTTAATAGTATATGACTTGAAAAAATTCCCCAACTCATTATATTCCCCAATGGACCAACAACTTAGTATATTCCCCAAAGGACCAATATGGTTGTCAAAATCACTCACCCTGAGACTCATGAAGAGTTGAAGTTTGGTCCAAAAGGTATGAAGTCAGATTTGCAAACAAACAATAATTTTGTGTCATCAATTAAAGATTCCATTCTTCCATCAGCAAGACTACTTACATACAGACCTCCACTTTCATGTTCTGTTTCTTAAAGTGGTTCATGCCTAATGAATGTCTACTCATCGATGCTAGCTGGGTCATATAGTAAAATTTAATCTACTTTTCATCAACCTTTAAAGAAAAAAACTACCATATCAGAGGATTCATGCCCATTAACAAGACAAAATTAACTAAGGATGTGATTGCAACCATTGATTGATCAGTTGTAGTGAAAAAGGGGACATCTAATGAATGCCAGCCCTTACCAAATAATACATCAACATTTTTTAAATTGTATTTTCCAGGAAGCTTTATATTTTAACCTACTGAATGTTTTGGAAAATGATCTTCAATGTTTATATCTCCTTCTTGCCTTTTTGAATGGCTAGTGTTATTCCCAACCCTTGAAATTTTGTTTCCACCACTTCCTTTTAATAGCCAGAGTGTCATTTGTTGTAACTAAATCACTGTAAGCATGGTCCCAGCTATTACTACAACATTTTCCTAGTTTCAGTACTCTCTGCAAGGAATACAATAAAATATTACCATTCAAGCCTCCTCAAAAACTCTATACTAAAGATAGCAATAGGATGTTGAAATCCCCTTTCTACTCCACAAAAAATCATGAAATTTTTTTAGAAAAAGGCTACAATAATTCTCTCAATCAACCAGCTCCATGATACAAGTCAACGATAACATGATAATGGAGTTTGTTTTGCAACAATCCTCCAAAAATGGCACCACAAATTAAGGTTCCTCCTCCAAGTGGTTGATCGTGAATCTACCTTCATGAAAAATGAATGAATCCTCCTTAGAAGCATGTGTGGCCTCCTCCACAATGGATTCCTTCTTCAAGCCTTGAATGAATGCACAACCACCATGTAAAACTCCAATAAAGTGGCACTTGTGGCATCATGAGTAGAACTTTCCATCAATATTCAATGGAAAAGATGTCCGGCTGCACCTAATCACTGCTCAACTATCTATCAAGTGAATTGGGTATGATGGAGGCATCTAGTAAAGGTATTGAGTGTGAAATCTAGTAGAGGTGTAACTCCTTCAAGGCATTGGTAGTAGTGAAATGTTACTATTTAGCATTAAAAATTAAGTTGTTGACACATTTAAGCCTTGTGGATTGGTACCCAATTTCCATAGAGTATGCTATAATTGCAATCCATGTATATCAGAGCACAGGTGGGGACAAGCCCAAGCAAGAAGAGAATGCAATACAACTGAGAAGTGAGATATTCTACCTTAAAGCCATGACCCATTAGGTATGTAGCTGAAATGAGAGATAGGATAGGAGATATTTTTCCTCTTAGATCCTTACATTGAATATGGATTTTTTTATTAAACGTTGAGGTTTCAAAGTGACATGATTTTGCATAGGATTCTAGCAGTTATTTGTATGTTAGAATAAGAGGCAGCTTGAAATTTTTAACAGGAATTGAGTTCATCGAAGTCTGGCCTAATCAAACAAAAGTCCTAGTATTGACTTGATTCTTATACTCTGAAAAACAATGAGTATTGTTGTAGTACCACTATAAGAATGAAATGCTAAACTTGCCCGTAGTCCTGAAGCAGTCATTCAGACCCCCTTAAGGACAAAAAGTTTTGTTTGATATTGGATTGTTCATTTTGTATGGATATCACTTCAAGTGGGTATGCTCTGAAATATTTTTACCTTTGGAGAAGTAATAGTCCTATTGTGGTGTGGGATTCGTTGGATACATGAAGGTGTATTAAAGACTCTAAGGGCTCAGTCTACAGGCATTTCTAGATAACTATATGATAGCCAACTATATGAGTCATAACTATACGTTGATGAGACTTCATGTCTGTCGGAGTTTCAAGAATGACTTCAACTCATGTTGATCAAAGTTTCAAAGATTGCAAGCCATTCTTATCTGAGTTTAATGGAAGATTACTGATCTAGGTACAAAGATTATTCTTTCTGGGTTTGATGATTTATTTAATCACTCTCTTTTTCCCTAGAAAAAAACGACCTGTCTTGTGGATTGTTCACTTGAAACAACCTCAATACAGACCGAGATTTATCTGGATTGAATTCTCTTAAATTTTATTTGAATTTCTAAACCAAATTACAGTTTGTTGTTGTTTAAGGTTCTCATAAGCAGTTGTTGTAAATTTGTGGCCTCTCCTCTACTCTTTGAACAAGACTATTGAACATAAGTATGATAAATACTTTTTATGAGAACTAGGGCCTAAAGAAAAAAATTGTCATTGGCATAACTCACTTAAGTTTCATGCATGAATATTTTATTGTTTGAAAGGCTAGTTTTCTAAGCATACATCTAATGTAGAATGAGTTAAAACTTGTAAGAGGACTTTAGTCCAAGGGTTTACAACAGAAGTATTGATCAAGACTCAGTTCCCAATAAGACCATCTCAAATATTAGCTCTCCAAGGAATTGAATTGTGAGTAGTAACCTATTGTGACATCTCCGAAATTTTGATCTTCATAATGACATGGATGACAACATACATCTTTAGGACATCAAAGGTACATCAACTTATTTTGATTTCTGTCTTTTCTCATTTTAAGGAATTGTCATTAGTTGAAGTAAGTGTGCTATCACCTACAAAAGAAAAACCTTCATTATCATCAATTTCTTCATTGGATGGTAGAATGAATTTATTGCAATAGTTGGGATAGTGTAAGGATGGGTATAGGTCAGATTAGAGACATCCAATTCACAGATGCTTTTAAGAATAGAAGTTGCACATTTCTTCACATTAAAATACATTCATCCTATAAAAGGTAGAAAAGCTAAGATATTGAACAATGTTCAAAACCCATCATGACCATCATGATCTAGTAAAGGACATCTCCTTTATAATTTTTAGGGTGTCTGAAGCAAATCATTTGATTCTGAAAATTCAACATGCAAAGTAGTGATAACAGCACCTTCAGGCATCATGGGTATTGTTACAATAAGAGAATGAATATTTTGTATGTCTATAATGGAAACACCCTTATTCGATATTGCCTATAAATCAAGCATTCTTGATCCTTAAAGAAAATGAGAGGCAGAAACACCTTATGATTTGAAACAATATTTTTTGTGGCTAGTTAGCAAAGGAGTTCATAATGATGGTACTATGTAAACTGGAAGTGACTTTTGCATAATGAACAAATTTCTTCATGAACAAATTTGTATAACAATAGATGAATTTTAAACATGATTATGACCTCCAGGAATGATATCTGGTCTTGGTAAGTCTAACCACATGTCATTATAGTAATAGTATGTGATAAGTAATTGGAAAAATCATAAAATTTCTCGGGGACAGTTCACTCTATGATGATTATGTCTACTAAAATCATGAGTGCTTGGTTATAGAGTTTATACTCTGAATAGAGAAAAAGATTGTGTCATACATTTCGGCATTGCATTTTACAAAGTAATTGAGATAGTTGTTTACAACACACGAGCTTTTGAAATTCCAAATCCACTCTTTCTTGATTGCATTTTACTGAACTTGACAGGATTACAGTGAGATTTCATTAGCCTGTCAGCCATCTCATGCGAATACCACTTATGAATTCAAATATGGTGTTCATTTAGTTTACGTATGCTTAACCATGCGTATTTGCTGAGTAGTATGCCTCTCTTTAAATTCTTCTTACTTTTGAATATACAAATTAGTGATTTATGTGTTATAACTAAATTTCTATAAAATTCAGGGAGGTGGCAGATCTTCAGCATGGTAAACAATTGGAAGAGTAGCAGCTGGGCTTGTGGCAAAGAATATACTTGAGCTAAAAGTGGGGACTGTGGTACGATCATACTAATTTCAATATTGAAATTTGCATAAATGTGTTGAGGCTTCTCTTATACTCCTTTCCTCTCTAGATGAACTAGACATTTTTAATTTCTGGGAACATTATTTCTCTACTACCTTAAATATATATTGTTGATCTTTAAATTCCATAAGATAATATAGTGTGGAACACCTAGTTTAATTGCAGAAATTTCTAATTATTGAAAGCAATGATGTGAATGCTATGTCAAACTGTTTTCTCTGTTGGTATCTATGTGAAAATGGCTACAGATAATCATTAAAGGACTCATGATAGGCACGTGGTAAACAATATCATGTATTCATACTGATATTTCTCGGATGTAGGAATTTCCATTTTGTAGTTATTCATAGGATCCAAGCAGAATAATTGTTTCAAGAATTGAAATTACGCTAAAGGATCTAAACTCATGAATTTTACCATGCCCAATTTTAGACATGTGGCTTGGGCAATACTAAATATTAAGTTGGCTTTCGTTGACACTTAAATTAAAAAATTTAAAAATTAAGACATGTAAGTGCTCTAAAGCCATCAACTTCTAGCCATCCTCTAGTTAACCAACAAAATGAGTAATGGAATATTAGTGTAAGTCATGAAAACTAATGAAAATGCATGTTAGCAAAATTTCCAATCTGATAGTATGTGTTAAAATTTCTTTGAAACCACCATCCTCGCAATTTACCACCTATTAGATTAAAAATATACTGAGTAAAGATACAACTAGGATGTTAAGTTATCCTAAAACCAACTATCTAAGAAAACAGATCAGATCTAGTTACTTGCTAGAATTACTAACTCAAAAAAATTTGGGATGTAAAGGGGTAGTCATCAAATAGTAAAAGAGAAAACCAAACCTGGAGTGATTATGAAAAACTTTTGATGTACAGGAGTAGTCAATCAGCTAGTAAAATACCATAGTTGCTGACAACCTCCTTTGACAAACTGTATGAGGCATCTTCAAATACCAGACTACACTAGCTCATAAATTTTCCCTATTAAGTAGCACTATCTACTCAATTCATATACCACACACTTCACAGTTCGTGCTGGAATTCTGCAAAGTTTTTTTTTTGAAAAACCAATAACCACACTGAATATGAATCTCCCTTTCCTTCAAAAGGCTCCCATCTACAATGTGAATGAAAGGCATTCTACCAAGTAACAAGGATAACAACTTTAGAGTACATAACTTCTTGACAAGTACTAAGGCTATGATTGGAACCATTGATTGATCAGTCGCATTGAATAAGTGGACATCTAATGCATGCCAACACCTACCAAATAATACATCAAGATTTTTTAAACCGTATTGTCCAGGAAGCTTTATCTTTTCACCTATTGACTATTTTGGAAAATGATCTTCAATGTTTGTATCTCCTTCTTGCATTTTTGAATGGCTAGTGCTATTCCCAACCCTTGAAATTTTGTGGCCGCCACTTCTTTTTAGCAACCATAGTGTCATTTGTTGTAACTGAAGCACTGTACGAATTCTCACAACTATTACTGCAACCTTTTCCTAGTTTCAATATTCTGTGCAAGGAATACAGTAAAATATTACCATTCAAACCTCCTCGAAAACTCTATACTAAAGATTACAATAGGATGTTGAGATCCCTTTTCTAGTCCAAGAAAAATCGTGAAAATATTTTAGGAAAAGACTACAATAATGCTCCCAATCAATCAGTTCCATGATACAAGTCGACGATAACATGATAATGGAGTTGGTTTTGCAACAATCCTCCAAAAATGGAACCACAAAATATGGTTCCTCCTCCAAGTGGTTGACCATGTATCTACCTTCACAAACAATGAATGAATCCTCCCTAGAAGCATGTGCGGCCTCCTCCAAAGTGGATTCCTTCTTCAAACCTTGAATGAATGCACAAAGACCATGCAAAACTCCAATAAAGTGGCACTTGTAGCATCATGAGTATAAATTTCCATCAATATTCAATGCAGAAGGCTCCATTTGGAAAATTCCATGGTAGAAGTACAATCTACAAAGGATAAGGCAAAGTAATTATCAATGAGTGGACATCCTCATCATAATAGCTTGGAAATGTGTGCAAGGTGACTTCCTCGCATATAAGGTGTCCTCCCCATTGACTAACAAATTCCTCAAAGGGGTAATGACCCTTAAAATATTTGTTGAAATTGTGAGTGCCTTATAATCATATGTTTGGCCAACATATCAATTTTTTTCCTTGATGAACATATCTGAAAAAGGTGTTTGAATTATCGCTGGAGATGCAAGTGAGATTTGAACACATTGAAATAGATTTCAGAGAAAGTCGTATATTCTTCACATAGGTAGAAAAATTGATCATGCAACACCCTGAATGCATGTGTGACTGCTAATATATTTCATGTTACCTTATTTTTTCTAAATGCTAAGTATAGTTTGTTGGCAATTATAAGCTATTCACTAGTGGCTTGGCCTCTTCAAGTGTGTAGAAAAACATCAAACTGTTCTAAAATATTTTCTACGAGTTGTATAAATTTGTTGATTTGTAAGTAGTGACATGTTTAGCTAGAAACAACCCTCATACACTATTTTAATTTTCACATCTAATAAATTCAAATTAGTATAGGGCTTCTTCATGTTGTTTTGGATTTCTTAGCCTACATGAACTTCGTCTTGCTTTAATTTATTTTACTTTGAATTTTTTCATGAAATTTTCTTTAGTTCTTTTTGTCAGAACTCATTAGGCTCTATAATGTGTGCATCAATATTCTCCTGCCATGCTTGAGAGTTAGTTTTTTCTATAGAAAATTTCAAAAATTTGTCCAAAAATCTCTTTTGACAGTGCACATAAACTTATTTATCTAGTCCATTTAGGCCAATGACTTACTTATCTAGTGGACCATTCTATGTTCTGGGTGAAGGAGTCACACTTTTCAATTTTGAGAGAGTTTCATTTTACATCTGGGAAACCAGACATGCTTCCTTAGTGGCCAGGTTGGTCATGAATTCCTATTTGAGAAAATGGGCTTTATGTAATTATCCTGTGGCATACCTATTATCTATTGCATCATTTTACGCAACTGAATCAAGCTTCACGATTTCTATTGCTTTGTCTATAACATGATTTGAAATGTCCTTTACTGAATTTTATATCTGCAGCTCTCCAACACCTTTTTGTGACCTTCCTACTTTCTCCAAGTCGCCAGGCATTGTGTGTATTCTAATTGATGTTACAGGAGAGGTCCACTAGCAACCATTTGCCTCTTGGATGTTGAAATTGTTGAATATATGCCTTGTCGAAACAAGGCTTCAAGTAGAAGGCCTTATTAGTTCATCGTTCATGCTTTCATCTTGTATTTTACTTTCTTAAGGAGACAGTACATTACAAAGGCCTTGTTTCGACTTTATACATTTAGCATCATCATCACTGGATGCATAAATAATTTCTATCAAGAATCTTGTGCATTCAATGGACCACTATTTATGATTTGACCATGGGTTCTTTCCATCATACTTTATATGCCATATGCCCTAGATGCATTGTTGAATGTACAACTAAAGAGTGTGTTTTCTTAGACATTTCAAAATACAAGCAAAAGAGAAAGATTTGTGAACATAAAAAAATTCTTGTCAATTTTAAAACTTCCATGATTGTTTTCTGATATTGACATCGAATCTGATGTCATCAAGAAGACAAAGTGCAGAATTATGAGTATGTTGCCTAAGGTAGTGATCAAAGCAATGAGTGAAAACATTTTTGAGGTTTTGGACTTAGCATTACAAGATCAGATTGTTGATGTCCAAGCTGAAGATGTTGCATCTATGCCAATTCTTGCATTCAATTCTAGCTATGATGTTATTACAACCATGTGTAGAATATTGGAGGTATTTATTGAAGGAAAATCTATCAAAGTTCATGAAATTTTAGCTCATGATATTGGATACATTGCATGTTTATCTGCTACTCCTTTAGCAACTGATTATGCAACCAAATTTCTGTGTCAAATCCACAAAAATGTTGGTTTGAAATTGAATTTGGGAAACATAGATGTTCTTATATCAAGATTATTTTGTGCTCAGTGTGATAAATAAATTTCAGCTAACTCAAGGAAAAGTGACCTTCATGTAACTTTATATCAGATATAAAGGAAATACATGCTTAATAATACAACTGTTAGAGTTTTCTTTTAGGATTTTTCAGTCTCTCTTTTCTCGAATTCTTTTTATTGAATCATTAGAGCAAGTTTGTGTTGCTATCGTGGGAATAATTTCTCATCTTCTATGCCATGCAATCAAAAGTGGCCTTATGGGAACAAAACCTTTGTGGATAAAACACCATGATATACTTCCACTTTATTAGAAGAAGGTTGTGAGGAGATAATTTTTTTTGAAAATCCATTACATCATTGAGAATAATGTAATGGATATTTTTTTTGAACATGATGATGCATGCAACAAAACAAAAGAAGAAAATATGCTTGGAATATTGAAACATGATTTGGAAGCCATTGAGGATCTGGATGTATTTGATACTTTGTTGGAAACGGTAGCAGAAATTATGAAAATGGTTGATGTCCATGGATATTTGATTTTTTTCTCATCTTCTTTATTGATTGATCAACTTAACAATTCAAATAGTTGGATAAGAGCAACAACTGCTAGGTTAATACATAAATATGCTAGTTTTAAATAGAAGGGAGGAATCAGATCAATCCTTTTGAAGTTTTGTGGAACTAGAGATGAGTTGTTTGAACACTTGAAAGAAAGGTTTGTCGCATGCCTAGTTATGAGAATTGAATTTTCAGAGGTATACCAAGTGTAGATCTTGTTCAGGAGATGGTCCTCGTGGTTCTTCCAAAGTTTGTAGTTTTACAACAGTAGAATTGCTATGCATTAGCTACTTTGCATGAATTGGAAACATAGTTGAATACAATTTTTCCAGTTTTGTTGTTGGAATGGTGTCACAAGGCTCTATCGTCTGTGTTTCTTCACTCAAATAGAAAGGAAATAGTTACTGTAATGCAATTCTATGAAGCCCGGACATGATCTGATACTAGAGCTATTTTTACTAGAGTGTTGCCAATTCTTCTTGAGAAGTTTGTACATTTCCTTAGGGATGCACATAGTGACAATACTGATGAAAGGCTATCAAAGGTTCTAGATATGATTTAAGAGGTGGCTACTCTTGTCACTGGATCAGATGATATTCTAGGATTTTTAAGGAATTGCTAGTTTTCATTTTGCTAATTTAGGGAACAATTTCTTGTAAACAAGGAGGAAGAGGTGAGAGTAATACGTGGTGACAAGTGGAAAGTGGGAATGTATCACAATGTATTTGTGAAAATCTAATTGTAACCCGCATGTTTAGGATACAAACAACCACCAATGACCCCATTGATTTCTCCATCAATTACTTCATTAGTTAAATTCATTATATCTTGGATTTTATGTACTACAATATATATGCATTTGTGGCATTCCTCTCTTGTAAGCTTCCTTTTATTTTTTAAATGCCACTTATATTACTTTAAGGAAAAAGAGAAATTAGGAAAATGAGAAATTAGCTACACTTGTGTTATGTGTATGCACATATTTTCTCAAGCTCCACACAAAAGAAGGTTTGAGAACTACGAAAAAATATTTATGATGTTACTTGTTTACAAATTTGAGAAAGCCTCAAGGGTTACAATTAAAATCTAGAAATTTTGTTTCCTGGTGGAATGTGAGACATTCTTGGATTTGTATAACACTTTAATGCGTGTTTAGGATCTAGGTAAGTGTAAATGAATAAAAGCTTTCTGTTATTGTTCTATATTGGATTCCCATTCTCTCTAAGTTATCAAAGGCAAGTTAAAACCTGATTAGACTAAGGGACAACATATTCCATTACCAAAATTTAACTTTACGGGGAAGTGCACTACACTTGTTTGATACTTCAACACATTTTGAGGGCATTCCAATAGAAATGTCATTGTTGTTGGATACACTGGCGTTGGTTAGTTTTAGAAAAGTTTTATTTTTCAAATATGTTGGTTTCATGAAGTAATATTTCCAACCAAGAGGATAAAAACTTGGTATTCTAGGACAGAGTGGTGTTATTTATTTCCTGTATTTTTGATTTATTAGTATTCCACCACTAATAACTTCATTATGTAGTTGCCTGTTTAGTATTATATTACAACAATGACTTGTTAAAGGAAAATTATTCTATTTTGTTTGAACGTCATAAAATGGAAGGAAATCTAGCGTTGAATTAGAAAAATGGAATATATTCTGAAAAATATGTTTTTTGATCAAATATATGCCAGTTTCCTGATCATTTAAAAAAAAACAGTGATGACAATAAACAATTATTTTGGACATGATTAATTATAAAACTCTCCATCTCAAAAACATGTTAGCATATTTAGTTTTGTGTGCATCAGATAAAAAAGAATGAGTAACATTAAGTTTGCTTTGAATATTTATAGAACCATTTTAGAGATTCTAAATGGAAATTGCGTGTGTTAATCTTACTCAATTAATTATAGGGAAAACAAGGGGCATACATAATTTGTTGGCTTATGGGAATTGGATTCCTTTCCCCTTCGAATAGTACGTTGATAATTAAATATTACTATATTGAAGCTATATTCCTGGTTAGTATCACAATTTACAACGTCTTGTCTTATTCTTTTTTAGTTTCTTGTTGTAATAATGTGTCTGCAATACTTTGCTCCACCCATTAGATTTCTACTAACCAGTTTTATTGTTGAAGTGTCACGTCTTTTTAGAGATAGCTAGAGGAAACTATACAAATAAAAAAGTGGAGCATGAGACATTTTTAGTAGAAATTGCTAGCTCTATTGTGTTTATTTATGACATTTTATTTTCTTTGTTTATACAGGTCATCCAGTGGCCACTATTTCCCAACTAATGAAAAATTGTTCGAGTTTCTTACTTTTATGGGGGCAATGATATTAACAATATTGCTGATGTTGAGGTATATATCGTATCAATTCTTTATAGTCTACTTTAGTTTATATTCCATTGTTCATGTCTTATACTCTGCATTGTAACTTTTTTTGTTTTCTTTTTGTAGAAAATGGACTCAGTATTGATGGTAAGATGTAAGGATTGAAGAAAGAGGGGAACAATAACACTAGAGTGAAAAAGAGAGATAAGTGTACTGGTCCAATGGTACCCATAGAACCAATATCCCGCATAAGACAGATAGATAAATACTAATGGTCAAGTTTTTAGAGTTGGTGAATTCACTTGCAATTCCTTGGCAAGATAATGATAATGTTTTGAAGTGATGAACAATATTTTATCTGTAAATTGTACTCCAACCAATATTAAGTTGGAAACTCATATTGTAATACTTGACATTTTATATAATATAATGTGTTTGGAATTATTTATAGTTGCACTTGATATTACTTGGTATTGTAATTAGCATATGTAACTTTGCGTTTTCATATTAGATGGACATGTAAATTGTATGACATTTTTTTTAAATTTAGTTGCAAAATCATACTAATTAATTTATGTGATTAATAATGAACACATAAAATCATTCTAAACTATTAAAATAGTAGTTTATATTGATTAATGATGAACACAAATAAAATGAATATACAACTAAATTAGTCATTTATAATTATTATTAATGAAAGTAAATGAAATGAATATAAACTACTAAATTAGTCGTTTATATAATGAATAAATGACTACTGCATATGATAACTTTTTGAGTACAAATGACGACTAAATTTTTCATATATACGACTATTAGTAGCTAATTTACAGTATCTTATAACACGACTAAAATTTAGTCATATTTCTTCGGTCATTAATTGGTTTCAAACAATGGCTAAAATTTGCACATATATGACTATTAGTAGCTAATTTACAGTATCTTATAACACGACCAACATTTTGGTCATATTTCTTTGGTCATTAATGGGTTCTCTTGGGTGATGACATAGTCATATATTTTGTTGTATATTTGGTCATTAATTGTGACAATTAATGATCAAATCAAAGATTAAATCAATGACCAAATTAATCACCAAATCAATAGCTAAATTAATGATCAAATCAATGACTAAATAAATGGCTAAAATAATGACTAAATCAATGACCAAATATACAAGTAGACAACAAAATTGAGATACTCAATTAATGACTAAGCTAAAAACGACCAGAAGTTGGTCGTGTTATAAGATACTGTAAATTAGCTACTACTGGTCACCGACCAAAAAATAGTCGTTTATATGAAAATTTTAGTCATTTTTTTAGTAACTAATTAGCCATTTTCTACTAGTGGTTCTTTCCACTTACAATACAAAAATTTATCCAATGATTCCAAGAACCAAATTTTATCTAAACTACAGGAAGAATTTCCAGAGAATTGGTCAATGAGACATCTTAGACTTTTAATAGCAAAAACGTACAACAACAAAAAATAAGGAATGAAAAAGTAATATTCCTTTAAATGTTTGTCTAGAATTATTTATAAATATCACTTTTGTTATATTTACTTTTCATGTATCAGTATAAAAATTAAATAGTTTATTTTCCTATTACATTTTAGGAAGATTATGAAAATCTCAAAAGATGAACGAGATGATATCAGAGATGTGCCAATAGGAATGTCCAAAAAGGTGTACAAGGATATGGTCAAAGAAATGGACAAAATTGCATCGCAAGAGGATCAATCTCAACAAAAATGTGTTTCAAATGTAATATGTAATCAGAGAATTTTTTTATCATTAGGTATAATAAATAAATAGTTTAGCATTAAATATTAATCTTCAAGTATTTTCTTGTAGAAAAGAAAAGAAAATGGAACCCATTCAGCACATAAAACAGGATGACAAGGAAGAAAACGGTTGATATCTAAGTTTGTGAGTAATTGTTACATCCTTATAACAACTTAACTAGATTTCATTTTTTTATTTTTTTATTTTTTTTAAACAAAAATAATCATTGAACGTCTTCAAACAGGTGCTAATATACAAAGAAGAACCATCAGACAAATTGATTGAAATTGGTTTAAATATGGTTTGTGAGTATATGTTATCATATCATAAATTAATTGTTGAATTTGTAAGCATCTATCGATATTTTTTTCTTAGCTCCATCGATAATTAATAGAAAAAAAAACTCTTTTATATTAAATATATGATTTGTTATTGGGTATAAAACTTGCAGGAAACAAAGTATGGAACTGCGCCAACAGATGAAATCTGGAAATATGGCATGGTACATGGTTTTGAAAGAATGTGTATAGTTTATGAGTCAATTCTTTCTATGGTACGTCATTTATTTTCGATTTACATTGATGTATATTATTTAATATTGCAATTTTCATTATTCTCACCAATGTATATACAATCATTACAATTTATTTTTATGTTTGTACATGGAAGGTGAAGAAGAAGAAAACAATCAACACCATGAACAAAACATTCCTGAAAATAACCCAAGTCATGGAAGTAGCTCTAGCAGTGACAACAGTTCAAGCGAAGAATAATGATCACTATGTTTGGATATAAAAGCAATGTGCTGTATTTTCTGAAAAAAATGTCTGTGAAATCAAACATTTTGTTTAATGTAATGGACATAGCGTCCCAATTTAAATACAAAGGGATACCAATAATTGTCCCAATTTGTATAATAAAAAGTTATATATATATATATATATATATATATATATATATATATATATATATATATATATATATATATATATATATATATATATATATATATATATATATATATATATATATATATATATATATGTTTTAATTTATTTTATTGCGTTCTCCATTGTCGCTTGAAATGTAACACCACCGATTAAATATTATAATGAAGAGATGTGAAATTTGATGATATGATATAAAAAATTAATCCAAACATCACATTCAAATGCACTAATAAAAATTTAATTCATATGAATATTGTGATAAGATATATATCTGTCGACTTTTGATGAATAATGAATTTTAAAAAATCACAATAATTGCACTATCACAGGTCGATGTTTCTAAAAAAGACAAAATGAACACCGGTGCATGTTAGTTACTATACACCAGTGCGTTTATAAGCTGAAGTGCACTGGTGCATTTCTACGGCCTATGAGCACTGCACAAATACCAAAAATAATTAAAAATATCAGTGTGTTTGTGCGATACCGTGCACTGGTGCATTTATGTGATATTACGCACCAATGCACTTGTACGACCTATGGGCTCGCACAAATACCAATACCAATTATAAATCTCAGTGTGTTTGTCTGATACGGTGCACCAATGCATTTGTATAATTCTATGGACCAGTGCGTTGAGATGATCTCTGGGCACCGCACAAATCCCAAGCCCAATTAGAACGATCTTGTGCGTTGTATCACCAACACTGCGCCCGGTGTGGTGTTTTACCTTGAAGGCCCAGTGCATGCACCTTCGACTGCCCTAGGACCACCTTATAGATGACACACACTAGTGCGTTGAAACCTTAGTAGCGCACCGACGAAAATAACATCCGTAATGACCTCTGGCCACCCAATTTTTTTAGTTGTGTTGAATTTCTGTTAAAAGCTCCGCCAAAACCTCCGTAACCATAAATGGATGTTGTAGAAAATATTTTTTTGACAATTTTGGCCAATTTTCTAACACTAAAAACCTCCTTTATAACCTCCACTAGAGGGTATCTTCCTTCTAGTGCCAAAAATAAAATAACACAATGACGAATAACTTTGCCCATATCCTTCAACGACCACTGACTAATGGCACATTTTCATCCGGGAGCCACTCTAGAGGCACCACTCCTTTAAAGGTACAAGTAAACTTTTACATTCCGATATTTGAGGGCCAAATAGATGCAGAAGTCGTAGATATATGGTTGAATCTATTATAAGGATATTTCTTGGTTCATGATTTTTCCAAATGGGAAAGATTACTTTTTCACTCCTCAAGGTCGTCCCCCATGTCAAGGATTGGTGGGAAACCTATTATGAGAAAAAGGATGAGAGGGAACCCTCCCTGTTCTTGGTTATACCCACTTGGAATTCTTTTCGAGACACCATTAAGGAAAAATATTATCCTGTGGGGAGCTATGAGGACAAGTACATAAAATGGACTATGCTACGGCGACAAAGGGATCAAGATGTGCATGAGCTGACGAATTTGTTCCATACCTTGTGAAAAAAATTGGGTATCAAATATTCAGAGAAACATTTGGTGTTGAAGTACCACAGTTTTCTACACAGATACATTCATGAGGAAATGGAGTTCCTCGACATCTCCTCGATCAGTTCAGCATACCGGTATGCTCCCAAGATTTAGCAGAAATTGAAACAGAACAATAAATACTTTGGATCTATGAATCAAAAGTAAGGGGAAGGCTCCCCCAAACCATAGAACAAAGGAAAAATCCAAGGTGGGGCAGCCCACAACAACCCGCCAAATCCGTAATAGAAGACCAACACCGTAAAGACAAAGAACGTCACGAGAAAGTGGTGTTAGTTCCATAAGAGATCACCTCACAACAGAAGTGAGTGTCGGGCCAAGAAGTCACTGGTGGTCGAGCTGAAGGCTTCTGAATGAGATGCATTTTTTGACTCTTAGTCAAAACCCAACAAGGGGAATGAAAAAGGAAAGCAGATTATCGATTTGCAGCCCAACGCCACTATTACAACCACCAAGATCCATAAGGAGGAACCCAAAGATCCAAAGGAGGGGGGGCACCTCTTCCATTCCCAGATGTGGGTGAAGGGTTCCCCACTGCAGTTCATTGTCGACAACGAGAACCAAAAGAGCCTCATTTTAGCACAGGTCATGAAGCAGTTTGCCTTGCCGACCACAATACACCCTCATATGTACAGCATCGGGTGGCTTCACCAAGGACAGGGTCTCCACATCTGTGAGTTGTGTCACCTTCCCTATGGCATCAAGCCCTTCATAGATGAGGTATTATGTGATATTGCTCTTCTTTATGTTTTTGATGTATTATTAGGCCAACCATATTTTTGGAAGCAACGGGTTATGTATTAGTATAGGCATCATGTTGTTTTGTTAATATGGGCCATAATTTGTACAAGATACTAGAGTTAGCACCACCTACCACCATCTCTTTGATCCCTATAAAACAATGTAATAAGCTCATTTCCAAAATTGGGAAATTTTTTTTCCTAATTATCTGCCCTTAGGGCAGGAAGAAGACTATGACCATGACCTCAAGACAGGGTTCCTTCGCATGACAACAATAGATGGAAAAGGTGGTGGAGGAGTACGAGACATCTTCACCTCACCTGTAGGGGTACCTCTACATAATCAGGTTAAGCGCTCCATCGATCTAACCCTAGGCACACCACTACCCAATATACTGATCTATCGACACTCTTTTCTGGAGAACGCTGAAATCAAGCAGCAGATTCAGGAGCTCCAATAGAAAGGTCACATCCGGTCAAGTTCATTGCCTTGTGGGAGCATGATCATGTTGGTGTAGAAGAAAGGTGGGACTTGGAGACTTTGTATTGACTATCAGGTGTTGAAAAAAATCATTGCCCATAATAGGTATCTTATCCCTCGGATTGATGACCTTCTGTACCTACTCAAGGGGGCGAAATATTTCAGCAAGATTGACTTGAAGTTCGGGTATCACCAAGTACCAATCAAAACCTCTGATGTATGGAAGACTACCTTCAAATCCTAAGAGGGCCTCTTCAAATGGTCGGTCATTCCTTTTGGGTTTAATAATGCTCCCGTAACCTCCATCAGGATAATGGACGACATCTTGAGACCATTAACAAACTCATTCGTGGTGGTATATTTGGATGACATCTTGATCTTCAGCTAGATTTGGGAAGAACACCTCCACTACATTCAACAAGTCCTCCAAAGATTGTGAAAAAACAAGTTGTGTGCCAAATTTGGAGAAATGAACTTTTGGCATGAGCCGGGTTCAATATCTGGGATATATTATTAATGAGAGGGGGGTGCATATGGACATAGCCAAGATCCACTAATCTAACGGAGCTTCACAACTTTCTGGGTCTTGCCAATTTCTACTATAGGTTCATGTTGGGGCTCTCTCATATCACTTGGCCTTTTAATCAAGTCACCAAGGGAGGAGTGAAAGAAAAATTCTTTTGGTGAAAATCTCAAAAGAAGGTGTTCACAGATTTGAAGCATCACCTCTGCTCTACACTAGTGGTCATATTACCTGACTTGCAACAACCATTGGAGATCGATACAGTTGCCTCTAACTATGCTATAGGGGCAGTACTTACTTAGCAGGGGCATCTAGTGGCATATCGCAGTAAGACACTTTGAAACACAGTTTGAAAGTATCCCACCTATGAGAAATAAATGTATTCCATTGTGTAGGTATGTTAAAAATGGAAACATTATATTTTGGGGAAGGAAACGGTCATCCACAAAGATCACTAACCCGTCCATTTCATACAGACACAAGGGAAGTTGCAGAAATATCGCCATAAAAAATCGTCCACATACCTACAAAAATTCCATTTGAACATCAACTGCAAGAAGGGCAACACCAATAATGTTGTATATTGCCTCAGCCGACCGCCAATCATGACGCTAATAACTATGCTCGACTCTTGTGGGCACGAGACTTCGAGTTGGACGCATCTCTACAAAAGTGACCCTGAATTTGGAAACACATAGCAGATTCTCATAGAGGGTAAGAAAGTTCCAAATTTTCACCTCTAGGATGCACTTTTATGCCACCTATAACACCTCTACGTTCTTACAATCGAGTGTGCCAAGATGATTTGGGAAGTGCACTACAGTCGAGTTGCTGGAAATTTTTGGGGTTGAGAAAATAGTGGAAGTACTACATAAGTATTTCTATTGGCTGAACCTTCGACATGATGTTGTGAAGTACATCAGATCCTGCACTACTTGTGCCATTTCCAAACCGACGATCAAGAAGCAAGGATTATATACTCTGCTATCTAACCTTAGTCGAACATAGGAATCCATATGCATGGATTACATGTCGGACCTTCCTTCTATCAAGCATCGAAACGACTTCCTTTTTGTGGTAATCGAAATATTCTCTAAATGTTTCATTATGACAACCTGCAAGAAGAATATCACAACAGAAGCCACTTCTAAAATCTTCTTTGAATGATTGTGGGTACACTTTGGGATCCCACAGTTCATTATCTAAGATCAATATAACAAGTTCATCAGTACATTTTGGTCAAATATCTAGTCGATGTTAGACACCAAGCTCACTAAGTCCAGAACTTTCCACCCCCAAACTGATGGCCAAACAAAGGTCGTCAACAAGATGATCATACACATTCTGTGCATGTACAACCCGAACCATCCATGTACATTGGATAAAATCCTCCCCTATGTCCAGCACAACTATAATCATGCTCTCCACAACTTGATTGGCCACAAACCCTTTCAAGTTGGCTTGGGATTCAGGCCACTATGTCCCATTGATATGGCCATACCATTTGTAGCTACTGAGGCAAATTTGACTCATCTCCAGTCCAAAGTTGACAAGGCAAACAACTTCATTGATAAAATTCAACAAATCCTCCAATAGTTCCATGACATATTAGATAAAGCCAATACTAAGTACAAGTAGCGACATGATCAACATCAGGTGCCAAACAAGTTCTAAGTGGGTGACAAATTTTGGCTGCATTTGTAGAAGGAGCGCTTCACTGGGCCCCACCGCAAGCTTCGATCGATTTGATATGGGCCATACACCATCACCAAGGTAGTAGGAGACAATGCCTTCGAGCTCAATATTCCACCATTCCTTGGTCTGCAGCCAGTTTTCAATGTGGACCTCCTTCGACCCTACTTTCCACCATTTTTGGACACATCTGACATTGCAGAACAACTCACACCAACAGAGTTAAACCTAGACTACATGGAAGAATAAAAAATCGATCAGATCATGGACACATAGATCAATAACACCTGATGGCAAAGGATCTGGCTATATCGAGTTTTCAAAGCAGGCCAACTCCTTCACCAGGGACCAAGTTCAGCAGAAGTTTCCTCATCTCATGGAGGAACTCAACACAATGGGGGCCATTACTTCCTAAGGGGGGAGGAATGACCCAGGTGGATATTGGTGGCTACCCACCTATTACACTTGGACCACCAGCATTGTTTCTTTCAATTTTTCAATTTCCTTAATTGTAGCACAATTTACTATTTTTGGCAGTTTTTCGGGTTGTGAACTTCTAGAACCGTTTTGAGGCCCTAAACGACGTTTTTTGGGAAAACTAGGACCACCATAGGTTTTTGATTGATGTTGGTCATTTGAAAATTTTATTCCTAAAATATATATTTCTAACGAGGTATTGTGTGCATCAAAGGAAGATCATATGCTAAAGTTACATCCCTGGGAAGTTGATGTACCAATTTACCCAAACGGTACCATAGTTTTTGCTCTTCATCTCCTAGGGTTTGTTTTTGGATGTTTATGTTTTTTCATTATTTTTGAATAATAAATATGCCTTTGAGCCTCATTGTAGCATAGTTCAAAGGTATGTAGCCACCACATCTCTTCTAAGAGATAAGCTACCATCGACTGAGCTAGTTTATTTTCCAGTCGGTCTGTAATCATTTTTCAGTAATTGATATTAATAAAATGAAGTCTTATTTCTGCAGCATCTCTGTTTTATGTTTATTTTTGTATTTTATTGTGTTCCTTAATAATTCCGGATTAATGACATTATGCTCATTGGATTACCAATGGTGGGTGAAATTAATGCTTTGAGAACAATTCTCAATAAATTTGTGGACGATTTCGGAGTGGTGATCAATTCTAATTGTGTGTGTGTGTGCATATATATATATATATATATATATATATATATATATATTCTATTCTACAAAGACATCTTGCCCATCTATTGGATATATAGATAGGTAAACTCCCTACTAAGTATCTGGGAGTAGCTCTATTTGAGAATTCCTTGTGAGTAGCTCATTGGTAGGACATACTACAAAATATCTCCCACAAGTTACATATTTTGGAATTTCATACACTTAACTTGGTAGGGAGTTTTTTTCAAATTATCCTTGCTCACGACAAAAAATATTCAATCCAGGTGTTGGATTTTGTGTCAACAAAGGAAGGGAGGAATTTAACCTCCCTTGCAACTCCCATTGTATTTAAGAGGGGGGGGTGGCATGGTTATCCCACCCCATGAAATCACACATGTTAAATAGTATTAATTCCATTCAATATCATATGATAACCTTTTCTCTATCTATTTTTTCCTAGCCACGTAACTTTGACTCTCTCATTTTAAGTTGTAGCTACGATAATATCCTGCCACAAGTGGAATATCTCCCATGGGGTTCATATTTTATGGAGTTTCACATTATTTGTTATAGTCCCATGTCCTGTTGTAATTTATTTTATTCATATTTTGTTTATGGGAAATCTCTATCCTATAGTGATGGGTCTGTGAGTATTTCATTACAAGGTGGTCCTGAATATGATGACCTTGCCTTCAATGCATGAACCTAGTGCTAAATATATGTGATATGAGAATCATGATGACTATCAAGGAGGTGGTCCCTAGTATAGTTGTGTTGGATACGGTGAATGCTTGAGCAAGAGGAGGAGGTGATTGGTGAAGGCTTATTCTCAACTTGCAACATTTCAAAGCTTGGTGGATTGACCATTTGTTACACTAAAATTTGTCACCATGAAGTTTAGCTATCTATATGGGTTCATGATTACCTATTTATTGCTCCCTTAGAGGTATAAAAACATAAAGTTCCTAAATCAAGTCTTGAAAATGGATAAAAGCTCTTAAAAATCCTAAAAAGCCTAACTCCGCACTTTTCCTATTCATTTCCTATAGTACTGCGGTTTATTACTATAAAACCTGCGGCACATCCTGTACGTTCTGCTCATTAAAAATTCTGACCCCCGTAAAAGGTAAAATAAAGAGAAAATTAAGTTCTAGAAGCCTAGCTAGTTGAATATTCTCCCAGCTGGGGCCTTTTAGAAGCACTATCTGGTCAAGCTTCGCCCCTTCCATTCATGAACCTTTATCCCTTCATAAATGGAGCTATCCCTTGGTTTTTGGAGCTGAAATACCATGATGAGAGGACTTTATCCCTTCCTTATTGGAGCTGAAACTACCTCCCTTCTACTATAAATTGAGACCATGTTTTAGTCTCAAGGGTACTTAGGACTTGGTAGTTTTGAGGTAAATTGCTGAAGAAATTATACTCTCCAAATTTGGCATCATTGGCATGACATAGATTACATACTCATGGCCATATTATTATGCTGATTCAGAGAGTTGGAGTCTTTTCAAACTGAGGAAAATGGTTGTTCAGGACCCCGGAAGAACCTGTATCAAGGTTGTAAGTTTTATTCTTTTATTCAAAGTTAATACAAATGGATTCTTTTTTCTCATTGAGTTGTTCATCTATCTTTTGAATAATTTAATTCTTGGATTCCTTGATCACTAAGGTAGATTATTTCTTTTGAATTATTATATCTTGGAGATGATTTTGATCTTGTTTGCTTGCCTTTCATTACAGATCTTACAAGCTGGATCAATATCTTTTGGAGCAACTGGATTGAAGACCAAGTAAAGCATTGCACTTCAGGTAGGAGAATCTCTCCATAGTTAATTAATAATTCTTAAGCATAATGGTCTAGAGAAAATGGTCTAAATTTCTCTGTTTGTTTCTAGATATACTTAGGATACTAAGGAGATCACTCTTGTCCGCAAGAGGGATTTTTCTGTCTAACAAAATGGCGACTCCACTGGGGAATATTTGAACTTAGATTTATTTTTTATTTTTCAGTTTGATTTTTGAGATTTCTGTGAGATTTCTTTGACTTAGATTTTATCAAAACTATATTGGGTAGAAAACTCAATAGGATCCCTGACTGTAAATCTGTATTTTTATTTTTTCTCTACTTTTCCTGCCTTCCGTACTTTTTGCTTAAAAACAGAGTGGTAGACTCCGCAACTTTTAGTAGAATAAAGTGCGGTACCACACCTTATTCCATTAAAAACTGCAGACCTCTGGAAAATTTTAGAAAAAGTAGAAATTATGTTTTCTGGAATCCCATTACTTGATTTTTTTGTTCTTTACCCATTTTTTCTTGACTGTCGAAGACTTCTGTGAAAATTTTCTTTCAGCAATTCAATGTTTAAAGTGATATTTTCAGTTAGACTTATTTTATGAGTAAATGTTGCCTTGTCCTCCCGTTGCTCTGAATCAGAAACCTCTGTATACCTTAGCTACTTGGTATGTCATTGTTCTGTTGAGCCATTGAACTTGATGCAATTATTACTCTTATGAAAATTTGATTTTGTTTTCATTAGCGAACTTTGAAAACCTTTTGGATAAGGTCTGAATTTCATTTTAGAAATATTATTGGATGCTTTATTTTCTTGCTAAAATAAGCAAAAATATCTTGGTTAGATTAAAAACTGAGTTAAGACATCCTTCAACTTTTAAATAGAGTTCAAGATTAGAGATTTCTTTTAGTTTTCAATTTTGTAGTTTTAAGAATTTTAGTTTTTCTTTTGGAAGAAGTTTGTTTTTGTTTCTGATCTTAATGATATAAGGGATTTTCATTTTGAGCAAAGATATTTTTGAAATTGAGTTCTCTGCATTGTCTTATTTTCAAAGTTTCTCATGTATGAAAGAAAGAATTGATATTTTGAAAGTTATTTAAATTTTTCAACTCTTTCCTCTAGTTATATTTCATTGAAAAGAAATGAGTTTTTTTTCATATAGATGCATTGTAGCGTATTTTGAGTCGGGTCATTAAAACATCATCAAAGTTTCATTTTCGTACCCATTGTCCTAAGAAACTGCCAATTAAAAGTAACTCTTAATTAAAATCAATCTAGAAATTTTATATTTTCTAGGGGTCTTTTCCACCAATATAGCTTAGGCTAGTGTCTTGGAATAGGTTTTATTTAACTCTCCAAGACAGTAAAAACAAACAAGTAGTTGATCTTGTGGTAGGAAAATCCAATTGTAGCATGTATGCTCTGGGAAGCTCCTCCTAAAGGAGTCAAGCACGAGATTATATCCGAACCAGTGAGGTAACTATAATTATCTCATTGGGAATGATAGAAGATGTGCACGTATTAAAAATGATAAATGTTGGAGTGACCATTGTCAAGGAGCCTGGGGTCACTTGTTGATAAACCTTAGATTATGTCAAGGAGCCTTCAAGGAGATTGAGCTTGTTATTGTGCCCTTGCATGTATATCGGATTGTATACTGTTCCCCTAGGTATATGTGTTCCCATTGGTGACCTTAGTGGCCATAAACTTTAGGTTTCTTTCCCAAGGTGACGGTGGAGAGGAGGTCCCACTGTACCTGAAGAAAACGTCAGCTAGACTCACTTGGACTCTCTGGAGGGTTATCTTCATTTGAGATGGTTTAAGTGGAGAAACTTGCACCGATCTGTTTCATCAAGCAGCTTGTCAGGGTAACTGTTCCAACTGCCATTTCTGCATTAAAATTCTACGATGTTGGATTTCATCACCAAATAGTGTTTTTAGTGCGGGGATCTATTGTTTGTGTGTGGATTGATCTCTTAGATTTTTATAGGCGAGTGATTCATTTGATTGTTTCCTTCGCGAATTTAGGGAATTGTTTGAAATTTGCTTTGATTTTGTGTGTTAAAAGTTTTAATCGTGGTAGAATTACCAAGACAGTCATGTAGAACTCAGGGGAAACCCCCTTAGTATACACCAAGCCAATTAGAAAAAATAAAATCTTTGATACCAAATTTTATTAGTAGAATTGGATTAACAGAACAAAAAGAATCATCCATAATTATTCATCTTGATTTTGAAGTAGATCAACCAGAAATAGAATAAAATACTCCATAAACAATTTCAATATTGGAATTAACTGAAGTTTCTTCTGCAACAAGTGAGTTATCAGCTGAAAAATCTGAAATTTATGAACCGAAAACTGAATCTGCCACGTCTGAACCTACTTTAGAGTTCGCTACTCCAACTTCTGGTCATCTTGATTCACCCAGAGTAAGAAACTAGATCACAGAAGATTTTCCTCCTGGTCTCATTAGTATTGAATAAATTACTGATACTAATGAAGAAGTTGTTCTTCCTCCAGCTCAGGAATCTTTAAACCTTAGAGAACGTGAATCAATTTTTTATAGTCCTTTCAGAAAACACACTTGGTATTCTTCACTAACAAATTTTCTAAAAAACGTAGGTATTGAGTATTCACTACCCTGAATTCCTTTTTTCCCTACACCGAGAGGTTATAGACCTTCGTTAAACATTTCTTGTGAGTCATCTATGTTTACTGAATCACTAGAAACATTTCTGTATGGTGGTCCATCTGTTCCTGTAGGCTATCAGTCACTCTCTGGTACATTCCTAGGATAATCTCCTCTTCCTAACAAACCAATGTCAACATTTCGCCCAAATGAATCAAATACTGGAACTTTGAACAATGAGAAAATTTATATGATGTCTGAAAATATTCCAAACCCCAAACCTCAAGCTAGTAATTTATCACCTGGGGGGGAACCTCAAAGTAGTCAAATACAGCCTGGGGGGAAACCTCAAGGACACTACATACCTTGGGGTCAATATCAACCCCATGGATAGTACATACCTCAAATTCAATATCAACCCTAGGGACAGTATATGCCTCAATGTCAGTACATGCCTCAAGGTTAATATCAACCTCAAGGCCAGTACCCAGCTCGAGGATTGCAACCTCCTTTAGGACAATAGTTCTATTTAGAACAAAAAAATGTTACAAGGAGGTGGAACTTATTCAGCCAATTCTCAGCCATATGTTCAACCTAGTTATGGTCTATCTTATGCACAACCTTCGTTGGGGCCCTCATATCCCGGAATGCTGTGGGATCCATCCCAAGTCCAAAAGAATTTACAACCAAATATGCAAGTACCTTATTATTAAGATATTGGTTATAATCAACCTCAACAACCTGTCCAAACTACCATTCAAATACCTGCATCTGGTCCTGTTCAACAGCCTGGTCTGAGTACATCTAGGACTCTGGCACAAACTGTTGCTTAGACTTCTTTTAAACCTACCACATCTATTCCTGGAGTGTCTACAACTCCTATTACATCTACCCCTCAAACATCGGTACAAATTCCTCAAGTTTCTATTCTGTAGTCTGGACCTACAATTCAGACTATAGTTTAGATGCCTATAGGACAACTTGGTACAAGTATAGTTATAACAAGTCAACCTCAATTTACTTATCAACCGTATCAGGGGTCGTACGAATATGGACCTATTCCACAAAATCCATCTTACCCGTAACAACCATATCCTGGGTATACATATCAGACACCTTTTCAACCCCAATATGGTCCAGTTATTCCTGGTTATATAGGAGGCATTCCAATTCCCAACGCATAGGCTATTCCTGGATATCTTAGTTATCCTCCTCCTGGGACTGGTTTAGTCTCACAAGGTTATCGACAAGACCCTACTCGTCAATTTCCATTCATAGCAACTTTAGGTTTACCTGATTTATCCTACCTTATGAATGATCGTATCTATTATCATCCATATTGGCCACCTATGCCGCATAAGTTGCCCAGTGATATCCCTGAGTTTGAAGGAAAATTAGGAGAGGATCATTCTAACCATGTCATGACTTACCACCTTTAATGTGCATCCAACTCATTAATCGACGATTCTATTTGACTTATACTTTTTCAGAGAATGTTAACAGGATTAGCTACCAAGTGGTACATTGAATTTCCACGAGGCTCATTTACCAATTTCAATGCTCTAGCAACTGTTGTCTTAACTCATTTTTAGTTTCTAATCAGATACGAAAACGGCACAAAATTATTAACTTCACTAAAACAATCTACGTCTACATACATATCTGATCATATACATGAATGGAGACGTAGAATACATTTGGTAAAAGTTTTTATCCTGAATCAAATATTGGTAGAATGGTTTATCAAATCATTGCTACCAAAAATCACTAAAGATGTAGCTAAAGGAGGAGTTGTTACAAAAGAACAATTTGTTGCTCAAGCTCAGTATCTTGACTTAGTATATACCCAGTCAGGTACTTTGTAGGAGAAAATTCCTGATTTACCGCGTCCTAGTCAGATAACAACAACTCCTTCAGGGTCTCATGACGCTGACACTATAATCGGTTTAGTTAGTGCGACTACGAGTAAGAATAAATATCCCAAGATTACTTCTCCCATAATAACCTTACCGGATTCACCAAAAGGATAATCTTCCCTAGAAACTTCTGTCGATATTCACATTGTAGATTCATCTACTGCAAATTCAAAATCCGGTAGCAAGAAAAAATGGAAGAATAAAAGTAAACAGACTTCATCTCCCAAGGAAAAAACTCATAAAACTAAATCAACTGATGATAAACAAAAACTTCGTTATCCTTGTCTTATCTGTGACGAGGTTCATTTCACCAAGGAATTTCCACATAGGGCTGAGATATCTAAGTTCATCAAAGGTTCGTCCACCCCCACCGTCTTGAAGGATCCTTTTCCTGTTCAAGATATCAAAATGATTGGATCTTATTCTAATACATCAGCAAATATTTTGATGCTTGCAACTTGATTGCAAGGTTATGGTAGTAAAAGTCTCATTGCTGGTAAAGAAGTAGAAAATTCTAATTCTGCACCAGCTACATCTCCTTCAGTTTCTGATCCACTGCATATCGAGAAACCTAATCCTGATTTATTAATCAAACTTCCTTCTAAAGGTGTACTTCGTAAATCAGCTTTCAATCCACATGCGAGAGCTGTTCATAGTTATGACATTGTATAGGATTTAGCAATATCTCCTTCAGCACTGTCTGCCTTGGAAGTGCTGCAATCATGCCCAACACAAATAAAATTACTCTTATCTGCAATTGGAGTTGTAAATCTTCAGGATTCGAACCTCATGGTCTTCGATTTATAAAATTTTACACCTCATTTCCCTCATCAAATGAATTTTCAAGTTCTAGTACTAGTAAAAAATAGATGTTTCTTTCGTACTGTTATTGATGAAGGAGCATCTATGTGTATCATGTCGTTAAACTATTGGAAATCACTTGGTTATCCAACTCTTAACCAATCACCGGCAATCCTCAAAGATTTTGACGGAAGAGGATTCCATCCATTCAGAATTTTATAGGATCTACCTATAGAGGTTGAAGGTAAAACTATTAATTTAGATGTGGAAGTAGTTGATGCCCCTCTATATTACAACCTTCTTCTGGGTTGAAGTTGGTCTTATGTTATGACTGCTATCGTGTCATCCGTATTTTGATTAATTATGTTTCCTCATCAAGGAAAGTTTGTAAAAGTGGATCAACACTCATATTATTTGTCTAACCCAGCTTCTACTATAGTATTCAGCACGTTGGAAAAATGACTATCCGTTATGAGGATGTAGTAGTAGGTTTAATCAAAGATATCTCTTTAATGGGAACTTTTTCTATGCCTCCAACTAGCGTACTGTGTAATATTGCTAATATCAATATGATTACATCAAGCACTATTCCATTTGATGATCCTTGGATAGTGCCTTTAGAATCATAACTGGATTCATTCAATGGTGTGATGCCTTTGAGTCCTTTTGAGATAGCATATAAAGCAGTATAGTCATTTTCTGATCCTTTATCAACTAATGAAGATCTAATGAATGCGATCAACGAAGAATCATTTTCACCATCAAGCTCAGCTATAGCATCAATTCCTGATCCTTTTCAACAAGTGTTTCATATTGATGAAAAAATTCTTGAATTCTTGTCCGTAGATGAATTACCATGGGATGATCTCCATCATAGGTCATCATTTTTATCTGAGCTTGATAAATTCGAAAATAATTTTTCCTCTATTTTTACAGCTGACTATGTCAAGGAACCTCAGAGTCCAATATCGATCACAAATTTGGATTCTGAAGTAAATTTGGGGAATATTTCTTCTACGGTTCTCATTGACATATCCATTAAACCAGGAATTATTGAAAACATTCATATAGGTGCTTCATGTACATCAAATGAAATTTCTACATATAAAGCCCTATTTCAAGAATTCCATGACATATTTGCTTGGTCTTATAAATAAATTCCAGGAATCAATCACAATATTGTCATTCATGAAATAAAGACTTGCCCAAATGCTAAACTTGTTAGACAGTGACTACGTCCGATACATCCACGAAAAGTTGCCACTATTAAAGTTGAAATTGAGAAATTACTAAGAGCAGGATTTATTTATCCGATCTCGTTAACGGATTGGGTATCTAATATCGTTCCTCTTATGAAAAAACAAGGAACAATAGGAATATGTATCGACTATAGGGATATTAAAAAATCTTGTCCTAAAGACAATTATCCAACCCCTTATATCGACCAAATTATCAACGATTGTGCTGGAAATGAAATGTATTCATTTATGGATGGATTTTCCGAATATAATCAGATCAACATACTCCCTGCCGATCAACCAAAAACAACATTCATTTGTCCTTGGGAACATTTGCTTACTTTAAATTACCTTTCAGATTGAAGAATGTTGGGGAAAATTTTCAAATCACAATGTCTTATGTTTTTCATGACATTAAACACATTGTGAAACCTTATCTCGATGATTTACCTTCTCATTCATTACACAAGGAAGATCATCCTACTCACTTATGAGCGATTTTTATGAGATGTAGGTATTATAAGATTCGCTTGAATCCGCACAAGTGTGTTTTTTGTGTACAATCTGGTAGATTACTGGAATTTTTTGTTTCAAAGGAAGGCATTCGTGTTGACCCTTCAAAGGTTGAGGTCATTATCAATTTACCTCCTCCTTCCACACTCCACCAACTCCAAATTTTGCAGGGGAAAGCAAACTTTCTGCGTAGATTTTTCCAGAACTATGCTGAGTTAAACAAAGGTTTTACTAGGCTTTTGAAACAAAATGTTCCTTTTATTTGGGATGAGACCACTGATCGATTTTTTTGTGCTTTAAAACACGTGTTGACCCATGCAACGTTAATTCATCCACCAAATTATAGCCAGGATTACTTTTTATACTTAGCAGCCTCTGATTCCACTATTGGAAATGGTAGTAGTTCAGGAGGATGAATTCCACAATGAGCATGTGATTTACTATCTCAGTCAAAATCTCAATCCAACAGAGATTAAATACTCGCATGTGGAGAAATTTTCCTTGAGAGCAGTTCAAGCTATCCAACGTTTTCGTCATTACATTTTGTTACGAAAAAAAACTGTGATTTTTAATTGTAACCCAATGATGTACATTCTAACTAAACAATTGCTCGGGGAAAAATACTCTAAATGGATAGTTATCCTTCAGGAGTCTGATTTAGAATTTGAAAAATCCAAATCAAAGAAATCACTGGTGTTCACCGAACTTATATGTGATTTCCCAAATACTGAGACAGAAACTGTAGTAGAGCATTCGATCGCTGATGAATCTCTATTTCTTATCAGTATGTTAGATCCTTGGTATGGGGATATCATCATTTATCTCCAAACCAAAAAATTTTGGCATGAAATTTCACGTTCACATCGACAAAATATTCGTTACCAATCCCAGCAATACAATATTGTTGGAGACACGCTTTATCCTTGTGGTGCGGATTTTGTATTTCGACATTGTTTGACTCATGAAGAGGCCTAACGAGTTTTGAATGACTGCCATTCTCGAGCGTGTGGCGGTCATATGGATTGGTATGCCACAACCCAAAAGATATTGCATGCTGGTTATTTTTGGCCTTCATTATTCAAAGATTGCATCCTTGCTGTCCAAAAATGCCACAACTCTCATATTTTTTATCGAAAGATGTGTGCACCACCAGCTCCTCTTCACCTCATAATTGTTGTCGGTCCTTTTGCAAAATGGGGCATTGATTTCATTCCATGTAACCCTCAGTCGGGCAGGGGGCATGGGTATATTATTCTCGCAATAGATTATTTTACGAAATGGGCTGAGGCAATGCCTACATTTGCGGCAAATGGGAAAACTGCAACTACATTTGTATTCAATCACGTGATTTCTCGATTCGGTGTACCCCAAGCTATCATCACTGATCATGGGAGTCATTTTCAAAACATTATGATGACCAAAATTTTTGACCAACTTGGTTTGCGCCATGATAGCTCTACTCCATATTACCTGTAAGCTAATGGTCAGGTTGAAGCTGTCAATAAAGTTTTAACCACTATGATTAAATGGATAATCGGAATTCATAAATCGAATTGACATACTATGATTTTCTTAACACTTTGGGCATACCGAACCTCAGCGAAAAGTGCAACAGGTTTCAGTCCTTTTCAACTAGTCTATGGTTTAGAAGTTGTGTTACCGATTGAATGCAAAATATTGTCACTCCAATTAGCCATAGAATTACTACCAACCACTTCTGAAGAGGAAAAACGCCTTTTTTACTTAGCACAATTATATGAGACTCGTCGCACTACTGCATTAGTAGTCGAAGCTCATAAAAACGCGTTAAAGCTCAGTATGACCAGTGTTACACCTCGTGTTTTTTCAGAAGGTGACATAGTATTGGTATATGACCAAGCTAACAATAAGCTAGGAGCTGGAAAATTTGAACCCATGTGGCATGGTCCTTATATTGTCAAGCGGGTGCTTGCAAAACGGGCTTATGAATTGATTGATTATTACAGGGTCTCTTAGATAAACCCAGAAATGGAATTTACGTTAACAGATATTATGCTTGATTTATTGTGTGAACAATGTTACCGATCAAATAGGTAACTACACTGTTACCTACTTTTTTTTGGTAGCATAAAAAGCACCAGCTTTTGAAAAGTGGTGATGCAGAATCACCTCTCTTTTTTTTTAGCACATTTTTGACACTCTAATATTTTTATTTATGAAGTATGAATATTTGTTTTAAAATGTTAGTGATTTTCATGCTAATTTTGAAACATATTGATGCAACATCAATTTTTTTTTTAGAGCGGTGATTTTCATACTAATTTTGGAACGTATTGACGCAACATCAACCTTTTTTTTTTAAGTGGTGATTTTCATGCTGGTAATAAAACACAAAACTTAGATATATATATATATATATATATACAATATTAAAAACCAATAAAAATGTAAAAAAATACAAAATTAACTCGTAAAAATAAAAAATTTAAACAAAAATAAATAAAAAAAACAAAAAAAAACAAAAATATTCGAAAATTATACCAAAAGAAATGACAAAATTTGAAAAAAAAACACATAATTTAAAGAAAAAAAAACAAAAATTAACAAAAAAATTTTTTTTAAAAAAATATCAAAAACAAATTTTTCTATGTTATTAAAAAGATCCATATAATTAAAAAAAATATATAAAATAGAAAATTTAAAAATAATTTAAATTACAAAATTAAAATTTAGATAAAAAAAAATAAAATACAAAAAAGAAAAAATTAAATTTAAAAATTTAAATTTAAAAAATAATGATAATAAGAAAACAAAAATACAAATTTTAAAATTAACAAAAAAAAAAATGAAAAAAAAACAAAATTTAAAATTGAAAAAGAAAATTAAAATAAAAGAATTATAATAAAAAAAACTATCATTAAAAAACAAAAAAAATGAAAAAAACCACGTGCAAATAATCAAAAAACAAATATCCATAAATTTACTGTTTTTTTTTAAATGAAACAATTTATAAATTTTAAAAATGAAAAACCAAATAAACTAAAAGATTAAAAATTAAATTAAATGAAATTAAAATTTAATAAATTTAATGAATAAATTTTAAATTTTAAAAAATAATTAATCTAAAATTTTAAATTTAAAAAAAAAATTAAATAAAAAACAAAAAACAGAAAAATTAAAATAAATTAAATTTAAAATAAAAAATTTGAATTAAAAAAAATAATTTTTAATTTTTTGAATTAAAAATAAAAATTAAAAAATTAAAATCAAATTAAAATAAATAAATAAATAAAAATTAAAAAATAAAAGAATTTTTTGATCATGGTGGTGCTACCAGTTGGCCTCCCGCCCAGGTGGCGGCGAACGCCGGCCGCTGGGCGGGAGGGCGATTCCGGGAATCGCCTTCATGCGGCTGGAAGTCGATTCTGGGAATCGCCCTCCCGCGGCAGGAGGCTGATTCCGGAAATCGCCCTCCCACGGCGAGAGGCTGATTCTGGGAATTTCCCTCCCGCAGCAAGAGGCCGATTCCAGGAATTGCCCTCCTGCGGCGAGAGGCCAATTCCGAGAATCGCCCTCCCGCGGCGGGAGGCCGATTCTGGGAATTGCCTTGAGGCCAATTCTGGGAATCGCCCTCATGCCGCGGGAGGCCGATTCCGTAACGGGAGGGCGATTCCCGGAATCGACCTTAGGGCGATTCCCGGAATCGGCCTTAGGGCGATTCCCAGAATCGGCCTCTCGCCGTGGGAGGGCGAGTCCCGGAATCGGCCTCAGCCTCCCGCCGTGGCAGGGCGATTCTCAGAATCGGCCTGCCGCCTAGTGGCTAGCCTCCGTCGTCACCTGGGCGGTAGGCCGATTCGCGGCGCCACCACGTTCAATTTTTTTTTTTTTTTTAATATGTTTTTTTTAATTTGATTTTTTTTAATTCAAAAATTTAAAATTATTTTTTTAATTTAATTTTTATATTTGAAATTTAATTTGTTTTAATTTTTTTTGTTTTATTTATTTTTTTTAAATTTTTTTTTTTCTAAATTTTGTTAATAATTTTTATTCAATTTTGTATTGTTTTTTTTTATTTAATTGATTTTTTTTTAATTTTTTAATTTTTTTTTAATTATTAAATTTTATGTTTAGTTTTTTCATTTAATTTTTTAAAATTTAGTAAATTTAGTATTTTTCTTTTTATTTATTTATTTGAATTTAATATTTTTTTATTATTATTTTTTTAATTACATAAAATTTTTATATTTTTTTTATTTGAATTAAAATTATGTATTTAAAATTAGTTTTTTTTAAAGTTAAATTTAAAATTTTCAAATTAATTTGTCTTTTAATTTATTTTTTATTTAATGTATTTTTTTTTAATTTTTTTTTCTCAATTTTTCAATTTTAATTGATTTTTAAAGTTTTTTAACTTTTTATTTTAACAATGTTTTTTTTTCTTTATATTTAAAATATAATTTTTATTTCAAAATTTATTTTTTTATTCATTTAATAAAATCTAATATATATATTTTTAATTTAAGTTTATATATATATATATATATATATATATATATATATATATATATATATATATATATATATATATATATATATATATATATATATATATATATTATCTTTTATAATTAAATTTAATATATTTTTTAAAATCTATTTGTTTTTTTAATATATTTCTTTAAATTTAATTTTTTATTTTAAAATTAATTTTTATTTTTTTAATTTAATAAACATTTTCTTTTTCTTTTTTAAATTTAATTTCTATATTTTATTTTTTATAATTTCTTTCTTTTTTTAACTTGTTTTTCTTTTTAATTTAATATTTTTCTTTTGTTTTTATTTTTATTTTTTTATTTCTATATATTTTGAAATTTTAATCTTTAATTTTATTTTAATTTTTAATTTTTAATTTTTCTTAAATTTTAAGTTTTTTTTTAATGTTTGAATTAAAAATTTTATTTTGTTTTTATTTTTATTTTTTTATTCCTATATATTTTTAAATTTTAAGCTTTAAAATGTTTTTATTTTTTAAATTTATTTTTTTCCTAAAATTTAAGGTTTTTTTTAATGTTTGAATTTTAAAAAATAAAAAATGTTATTTTTATTTTTAAAAATGTCAAAAATATGACAATTTTTTTTTTGGTTATTCCAGCGTCAACTGGTTTTGTTTTGAGGGTGTTTTTTCAATCTTTTTTTCAAGAAACAATTTTGTGTTTTGCATAATTTTATAAAATGTTGAAATTTGACCTTCAAAAAAAACCAAGTGCGTTCTGGAATACACTTTTTTTGTTTTTGGGGTGTTTTTTCATGTTTTTTGAGTCTTTTTGGGCTAGAGTTCCCGTTTTGAGGTCAGGTTACCTATTTCATCGGTAACAGTGTTTGTGAAGATCATATCTATACATTATCTTAAGAGAAATGGACTTTATCTTATGAGAAATGGACTTTATTTTTATAAGATTAGTTACTTTAGATTAGATGAGTGTGTCTAGTTTAAGTTTGTGTTCACTACTATTCCTGCTTATATTGATTACTCTTTATATTGCAGATCTCGACATCCCTTCAATCATACATTGGTTTTTCTAATGGTGCATGTCATAGTACACGGAATATCTCTTCCGTAGCTTGAGTTATCTATTCACCCACTGATGTGTTAGTTTCTATGCATGGGGTAAGCCTTGGTCAAACAACGAATAATGTTGCAGAATATAGTGCAGTGATTGAGTTATTATCTGATGCCATTTCATTTGGCATTCGACGTTTTATCGTTAGGTTAGATTCAGAACTCATTGTATTACATTTAAACAAAGTATATGCAATTAAAAATCCAGTGTTGCTGAGATTATTTTTGAAGGTTCGTCTCTTGGAAAGGTAGTTCGATTACATTGAATATCAACAAATTCCAAGAATATTAAATACATTGGCTAATGAATTAGCTAATAATGTTATAAATAGACATTTGCAACATTAAATGTAAACTAAAACAACATTCGATATGTGTTGAACAAGATAGCCGACAAAAGAAGTCATATCGTAGATAGAGTTGTGTTTCAAAAAATATTACATCGCCTAGGACCATAGGTTTAAACCACCATATGATATGAAAGATAGTGATACGAAAAACAAAAATACAATAGTCTGCGATGATCATCCACTATCTGTGGTGTTGATATGATAATATACTATAGCCCGTGCCACTCTATGTAGGTATCTCTAAAACTGTCTAGGAACGCCAGCGACATGCCTATGGAGATGAAGAGGAATATCATCCATCATAGTCTCTAGGATGTCTCTAGTCAACCTTTCCAGATTCTTCTCTAAATCAGTGAGAATCTCTACTGCCTGGTTTTCTAGCGGTGCAACAGGATTTGTTCGCTTCCTCTCGAAGCGACGGAGATTGGCTGGTCTTCATGGACCAACATCTGCATTTGGATTTTTGTTATCAGTATTGGACGATTAAAAAACAAATAAAAATTAGAATTTAAAAACATCAACATAATTCAATTACCTAACTCATCTGATTTTGTCCCTAGATGTAAGGACATCTCAGGGTCTCCTCGAAAGTTTATGCCTACATATGGGAAATCCTTGATGGAAAAAATTTGGTTCTCTAACCAACAGAAGTATGATGAAGTGAACCAGAATAATGTACAACCGTCTCCACCATGGCGAGCCATCAGTGCCACCCATCGTACCATGCGAGGCTCTTTGAGTTCACCAGGATCAACAAAGATCAGCTGAGGGGCAAGAGAAAGAATTATCTCCAAAGAAAAAGATACTAAGATTGCTCCATACCCAAAGTTTTTCAACTTTGAGTTATTCGCTCTGGTCAGTTGACCCTTCATGTTGGTCAATAGCCCTTCACACCAATTGAAGATAGTGCCTATGAAGCACTCAACAACTATCTGCATCTGTGACTTGGTAGCCACGTGTAGAGTTACACTCCCACATAATCTGGTAATAGTAAATGCAATGACTTTCAGATCAAGACATATGAGAGTTTTTATGTTTATTCGGTTGTCTTTTGGATCAACTGCCTCATTACAGAACTCTTTTTTGTAGCTAGCAATAGGTTGGCCACCTTGGCTAGCCTGAACAAAGAGATTGGTTCACCTCTTTTGGGTAAATTGGTGAGGAAGTAGATATCTTCAAGCTCAATTTCTAGCTTGTGATATCCAATGATAAAGCATTGTTCCTAAACGTCCCATTTATTTACTAGCCAAGTCATTAGCTCTACCTGTGCCCATATACCCTGAATGGCCCAGAATTTGCATAAACCACAATCTCTCAAAGTACGCATTATGGCTGGATTATTCATGGCCATATAATATACCTCTTCATGTTCACGTTCTCGCCACTCCAACATTGTGCAATAACCTACAAATGAATGCATTTAATGGTTAGAAGTTATTAGAGTAAAAAAATTTATCAAATTTTGAGAGAATTCTTCAATTTATTTTTCTTACGACACCCCTGTAGTTTTTATATAAAAAAAATGTGGACCCTCGCACGCATCCTTCATAAAAAGTGCAGTAGCCCGATAATTTTTCTCTAGGAAAATTATCGGGGTCCGCAAGTAACCAATGGCTGGCCTGCGGACCACCGTGAGCGAAATTTTGAACCATATTTCCCTCCAAAAATGAATTTAAAAACTAGAAAAGACAATGTAAATGGATGAAAATGAAGAGGAAAGTGTTGTGGATTACCTGGATTTGACAGATTTCGATTTGAATGGCTGGTTCTCCCGTTATCACCTCTAGAATGTTTTTTGCCCAAATCTCTCAATTTTTAATTCTGAACACCAAAGGTAAAAATGACTTTGTTGAGCTACTTTTTATAAGTTTTTTTTGAATAAATAAAATAATTTTTTACTTATTTTGCACTTTAAAAAGATATTTTTCGAAAGTTTTTACTTATTGGAAACAGATATGTTTAATTTTTGAGTTTATGTGCAGAAGATAGGATTGTCAAGTGAAAAGGATTATTTTGATAATGAGTATACTTTTATCACTTTTTTGGGCTCTTAAAAATTACGAAAAAACAAAACCCTGGAGTTCTCTTTAAGCCCTTTTCAGACTCTCTAAATATGAAAAGATTGCCGAGTACTTGACTATTCGAACTCGTTAAAGGACATGAACAGTCATCCCTTCAGTAGAAGTTTACCCCTTTTCCGGACTGAAATGGACTATTTACGAAAAATGTATACGTTAGCTAATCATGGTCAATAGAGTTCTCTCCTGCATTAATTTATCCCTTTTCGGGCTTGAGAGACTAAATTTACAAAAAATTACACCCATAAAGTTTTCTTAAATTTTTCTTCTGACTACATAAAAATGAAAAACACCGAGTTTCACCTATACTGGACTCGTTAAAACTTAATATTAAAGGACCTGTAAATTATAAACAGGAACGAACTACTCATTCTTATGGTTCGATTTTAATACTAATTTGGACTCATCCGAAGGATGAGCTTATATAACAAGCACATGTTATCCTCCTCATGCTTGTCAAAAATAAAGAGGTACTTGCCAGAAATGGTGGGGGGAGAAAGAGAAGATGAATCCAGTTGTCACACTTCGTTTCAAAAAGTTATATACCACTCTTGAACACGACACTTTTGTCACATTAATATTTGGGTTTGGAAAATCCTTTGGCCAAACAGTTAATAAAACCACATTGAAAGTATTCAATCAGTTTCTGGGTATTAGCTTTAGGTCAATCGTCACCATCTGTAGTGTTGTTATGTGTTCAAGAGATCAGTTTAATAAACCATTCATTTCAAACAATTGTCTCCATTCGCTTTGACCATCCCTGAGTCAATCCTTGCTAAAAATTTCTTCAAAACTTGATCTAATGGTTTCGTGTCATGGGCTTTCCTACGATAGGTCACTTTCTATCGACAACAACTCATCATCTAGAAATTTGATCTAGAATCCTATCTGTACCTTGGGATCTTCATGCCCTAATGGCAGGTTTCTCACCTTCAATGACAAGTTACATCATTGACCTTCGATCGAATGATTCTATTAAGTGTTTGACTTTAAATTGTTCATTCACACTTCATGGATTGTACTGGGTACTTTGAGAACCATTTTCATTATTGGTGGTTTCTCTCACACTTGTTAACAGTTCACATCATTGACTGGTAATCAAGTGGTTTCTACCATGTTCGACTTCGACACAATCAATCACATCGATAGAATCATACTAGTTCAAGAAGCAGGAATCAAGACCCTGGATGTAGTTTCTACCATCCAGGCTGCGAGGAGTTTTATTAGTCATCATACAGTAGACTACTTATAATAGATGGTTGCGTCCATGTTGTGTCTACTACTTCATGTAATTATATATACACACACACACACACACACACACACACACACATATATATATATGATTGCATTGAATGTTTTTTCAGGATCTCAACTGGTGTGCCTGCAGCCTGATCCTCGGAACATAAAGCACTTCACTCTTACGAACTCTTTAGAATTCACACTTTACGGGGCAATCTTTTACACTAAAATTTGTCACCATGATGTTTAGCTATCTATATGGGTTCATCATTACAATTTATTTCTCCCTTAGAGGTCTAAAAACATAAAGTTCCTAAATCAAGTCTTGAAACTGGAGAAAAGCTCCTAAAAATCCTAAAAAGCCAAACTCTACACATTTCCTAGTCATTTCCTGTGGTACCGTAGTTTATTACTATAAAACCTACGGCACATCCCACACGTTCTTCTCATTAAAACTGTCAACCCCCATAAAAGGTAAAATAAAGAGAAAAGTAAGTTCTAGAAGCCCAGATGGTCGAGTATTCTCCCAGCTGGGGCCTTCTAGAAGCACTATCTGGTCTAGCTTTGCCCCTTCCACTCATGAACCTTTATCCCTTCATAAATGGAGCTATCCCTTGGTTTTTGGAGCTAAAATCCCATGATGAGAGGGCTTTATCCCTTCCTTATTGGAGCTGAATCTACCTTCCTTCTGCTATAAATTGAGACCATGTTTCAGTCTCAAGGGTACTTAGAACTTAGAAGTTTTGAGGTAAATTACTGAAGAAACTATACTCTCCACATTTGGCATCATTGATATGAGAGAGATTACATACTCATGGCCATAGTCTTATGTTGATTCAGAGAGTTAGAGTCTTGTCAAACTGAGGAAAATAGTTGTTCGGGGCCCCGGAAGAACCTGTACAAACATCAAAGCATCAAGGTTGTAAGATTTCTTCTTTTATTCAAGGTTGATACAAATGGATTCTATTTTCTCATTGAGTTGTTCATCTATATTTTGAATAATTTAATTCTTGGATTCCTTGATCACTAAGATAGATTATTTCTTTTGAATTATTATATATTGCAGATGCTTTTGATCTTGTTTGCTTGTCTTTGATTGCAGATATTACACGCTGGATCAATATCTTCTGGAGAAACTGGATTGAAGACTGAGAAAAGCATTGGACTTCAGGTAGGAGCATCTCTCCATAGTTAATTAATAATTCTTAAGTATACTGGTCTAGATAAAATAATCTACATTTGTCTGTTTGTTTCTAGATATCCTTAGGATACTAGGGAGATCGCTCTTGTCCGCAAGAGGGATTTGTCCATATAACACCATTTCTTAATAATTATTTCTATTTACAAACTCTAGTACCTATTCAACTCTTTCAATTTGATAATTTTTTTTCATAGTGGGTTTTGGTTCATAGTCTACAGACAATCTTGGTTATGTGTACTGGTAAGTTGGCATATATGGTTTCTTATGTAATTCAAACCCTACCCTGAGTCTGTCCCTCTCTGTTAACAAGTTGTTTCACCTTGTTAGATTTTGTTCCAAACCTCAATGACATAAAAAAAAATTCAATAAACTAAAATCACAATTCAAACCGACCTTTTGAGAACTCCTCCTAAATTACTATTTATTCTACCATTCTTTTGCCCTCTTTTCTCTCAACATTTCATGGAACATTGGATGCTTACCCCTGATGATGGACTCACTTGAGAAGTCCGAAATGTTGGGTTATTAACAAAAACTCATAAACAAGTTATTCGTCTCATCTAAAATTTATTTCACCTGTATGGATTCCCTTTTTAAAAACTTAGTCTTTACTAGGCATCCACTTTACTCTGTATTTTATTTTATATCATTATTGGTTTCTTTCTCCTTCAGGGGTTTTCCTCACTTTGGCCTATTATGCCTTAGAAAATTATGCCCCGCCAAAGGATGTTTTGTCGTTAGGGTTTGGTGGTAGAGGCCCTCAAGTCCAACCACATGCTCAATCTTAATCTAAAAATATCATTGATATTGTCCATTCCTCCACTCCTCCAGAAATCCAAGAGGAAAGCCGACAACTTGAAGCCTTGACCAAAAATAACTATTATGCTTACTATGATTATGAAACCAAGCTGAAGTAGCCAATTCATTTCCGAGCCCTAGGGATACTAGGGGAAGATGGATTTAATATCTTGAATCCATTATCATTCGCTAGCAAATGAAGACACTGCTTGGCAAGGGGCCTAAAGGAAAAACATGAGGAACACAATGACAAAATCTATGCTTTTAATGAAATTCAATGATTTCATTACGACCAACATCCTTGTATCATCATTATGGATGCACAATTATCAAACATTGAAGGACATCTCCAATGTGGCTTGAAACCTCTAGCCTAAACAGGCACCAATACCCAAGGTCTGGCCCTAGTCACTAGATCAGATACTTGATGTCTCCTTTAGCCTCTTGGATTATGCCATTTTCTTTCAATAGTAAAGTTTATTTCAATACTCATGTATTTTGCAATACCAACTATTTACATTTCGATAGACCTACACTATTGCCATTTTTCAACAATACTGGTTTCCCTTGTGGTAGAATGTGACAGGAATCAACTTAAACAATGATATCTAGTTATGTATGAAGTCATTTTGAGGAAATATAATTTTAAATCGACAAAAAAGAGACATTACTTGCTTTACATAATGAAGCCAAAATAGCTATTCAAATTATGCATACTCTTTTCTTTTCGAAAGGAGCGTCAAAACAAAGAGATTGATAGTAGAGAGGTTAATCTTTGAGTCATTAATACATACATTACACTTTTTCGAGTACAACATACAATCATCTCTAAAAGCTACATATACTATATCTTATTTCCCTTTATCTATTTTTACACATGAAGATTCATTAATAATTTCTCACACTAAAAAGTTTTCGCATATCTTAGTCAAATCCTCAAATCCTCTACTTTAGTAAATATTTAGTAAAATCCTCTACTTTACTAAATATTTGGTAAAATCCTTGATTTTAGATGACCTTATATTGATGGGAAAATATGCATTATGAGTTGATATGGAAAAGCTAGAATATATGATAATCTATGTAATACCTAATAAACTATATAAACTATTGTATATGTGACTTTTTTATGTTATTCATGTTAACTTTGTATATATATTTTATTATAATATTTTTATTTTATTTTTACATTAAAATATTTCCTATTATTGTTTCAATGGTAACATAATTATTACCAAACAATATATAATATAATAGTGTTACAGTTGACGTGACATAATTATAAACTATAAAGTCAACTTGACATAACTATAAATAGCATTATGTGAACATCAAACTAAAAAATGTTATCACAACTCATCAACCTTTTTTAACTAAATATTACTTAATTTATTTAATGTAATATTACTTAATTAATAAATTTGAATAATATATATTACAAATAAATAAATAAGTTTAATAATAAAGATTATTTTTTATATTTTGATTATTAATGTTAATTTTATATATTTTATTTATTTATAATATATTTTTTTTCATATTTTTATTTTTATATTAAAATATTTATTATTATTTTAATTTGTTAAAATTATATAATTGGTTTACATAATTTTTTCCAAATAATAATAATACTTGTTAAGGTTTATTTTTTTAGTCACGGAAATGAAGACTTATAGTATGTGGTTCATTTTACTATTTTTAATCTCATTTCTTAATTTATATGAGTGCTAAGTGCTAAATAAACTATTCAAAAATCATAAAAAATTAATGAGTTACTACTACCTCTCATCAAAATAATGATCATAAATAAATAACTTAACTTAATTAAATCTCAAAAATACTATTAATATTTGTAATATTTGGTAGAATTACTATCATGTTACCAAAAAAAAAAGTGTAACCACAACCCAATGTTAATAGATATGATGTTAATGTTGTGTGTAGGCTAATCCTTTTAATGAACCGTCAACGTTATGTAGAAATTAATAATTTTATAAAAAACATTTACGCTGGAGTTTTACATTTTAATATAGATGCAACTACACATTTTAATATAGATGCAACTAATCTGTTCATACGCCACCGTAAACGCTCTTGCAGTTATTCCAAAATTCTGAGAGATTTCGTGCAAAATATGATGAGATTTGCTAAAATGCGCGAGCCAAAAAGAACCTCAAAATATATAAGATTTTCAGAAAACCAATGTCCGGATGGTAACAGTGATGATTATCATCAAAGTACAATTATATTAGTATTGAAGCTACAGAACGAGCCCAGAGTTTGAGATATTCTTTCATATCCACTCCTCCTTCATTTGGGCTTGGCACTTGCCAGTTTTGCAAGGGCGACTCTTGAAACTCCACAATCTTGGTGATATTTTCATGATCGATTGATCGCTTCAACCCGGGAAGAAGAATCAGCAATCGTGGGGTCAACTGGTCCTTCCTGAACTCAAAACCAAGATCCGTAAAACCTTTTATCTATTCGAATTCTGGATCCATTCTGTCCTTGTTCTCCTTGTGTGAAATTCCTTCCCACCTGAAATGGTCTCCAACTTTGGCAGCGCATTTGGATAGCGAATGGGTAGAGTGTTGGGTTGAGGCACGTCCACGCACATATGATGAGCTGAGGATTTGCGTTGCCTTCTCTCAATAAGCGGAGCATGCCCGGACTGCCCTCCTTTCATGGTCATCGTCGATTACTATTGGGATATTGAAACGAGACGAGCCTGAGATACGTGATTCTACTCTCACTGAACTGAGCGGGAGTCATTCCAGTATTTATAGATAAGTCTTGTGCCATTGTCGCATTAAAATTGTAAAAAAATGACATCACTGTTAGTGTTGAAAATGTGTCAGTTTTCTATTCAGCATGATGTATTAAATCAATGAGAAACCATGTAAAAGTCTTAGTTATTAAAGTCAACCTTGTATTTAGTAGACACCTTCTATTTGGCTAAAACCAGAGAAGAATTTCGTGATATTTTAAAGTTGATGGTAATATTAAGTGACAAGTGGACTTAAATATACAATCAGTTTGTTTTTGTGTGTAAAATTAAAGCCAAAAGTTCCACGTATGCTCTAGTATTTGACAACAGGTTTGGATATCGATGGAGACGACCGAGGTTATATAACTTCCATGATATTTTCATGTTGATGGTAACATTAAGTGAAAACCCTTGACGGGTGTACTTAAATATACAATCATTTTACTCTTTCAATTCAAACACAAGAAACGTATGAAAACCAGAGAAGAATTTCGTGATATTTTGAAGTTGATGGTAACATCAAGTGAAAACCCTTATAGATTGACTTAAATAAAGGTCATGTTTTATGTGTGCACAAAATTAAGGTCAAAAGCTCCACGAATGCTGTATTTCACAACATGTTTGGATATGGATGGAGACGGCCGAGGTTATATAACTTCCACCCGGTGGAGCAACGTCCTCATTGTTACGTCTTGTCCTGCGAATCTGTGTGGGTCAATCGAACGAGAAGCCTGAGAAATGCCTTACCGAAATTTGGAAAAGTCAACCTAACTTCTCTGTTACCAAACTAGCTCATAATCCCACGACAAGGAGGTAAATCTAGAAGTTCACGGAAGTCCTACCCAGCTCATAATCCCAGTGACAAGGTAAACCTGTTAGAAATTAATGGAGAAAGTTCAGTTAGGATAGGATTGAGATTCTAATTCTAGATCTTAGATTTTAATATTTCGTGAGTGGTTCAAACCACCCGATTGTGAGAAGGCCTATATGTACTAAGTTGTTCTCTTGATTAATTGTATCAGATTGTGTGAGTGTGTTTGTACACTCTCTAGGTTCTGAGTAGAGAGCCATTTCATTAATTTTATCATGGTATCGGAGCTAAGAGCTTGAGACCTGTGTTATTTGTTACTTGAGACCGAGAACAAATGTTTTCTTGAATCCTGCGTACGTTGTCAATCCTGCGTACAGAAATTGCAGGAGTAATTTTATTCGCTTCGTACTGTTGTTAGAGACATTATGCATGCTTGATCGCAAAGGTATTATCATTTTGGATGTTCCCCAATTTCCGCAGGCTAGTACCTCTATTTCTTCAGTGGGCTAGCTGTGTTGCAGATGGCACTGAGCGGGAGAGGAGGAACAGTAGCAGTTTTCAAATCTGTCAAGAAGTGTGCCACATTTGGCGTGAGGCCTAGGTGATCAGTGTAAAAAAAAACTCCGTGGGATTTGCACATGGCAGCACTTTCCCAACAGCGTCTCAACCGTGGATCTTCCCAAAACTGTGGAAAAACTGTTAGCGGCAGGACTACGAAATAGGGAATTGTGTGGATGAAATGGCATGGTATATTATAAGAAAGTCTACCAGGATTGTGATGTATCTCTGCGATTAGTCGCGGAACCGAGATGCCTGACTGCGGTGAGCTTGCATATGCTGCATACGTTTACAAGCAAGATCTCGCAGAATTTAAATCCCATGTGCACAGTTTTTCCACCACTGCAATATTAGAATCGAGGCATCCAGAGTGCAGATCGGATCTCACCTGATCCTCGAGAGATATTATTTGCAGGAATTTTGCTGCGAATTTAGGCAGTACGCGAATCCGAGATGTGGATCCGAGTGGCTCAGGTTGTTTGCTACGCCGGTTGATGAGGTCATGGCAGGAGGCTATGGAGGGCATATGAAAAAAACACTACCATCATTGACATCTAGAGAGAACGAATGTTTGTCACGATTGATTTTGACCTTCCGCTATTGTTGCTTGTCATAGTCGCATAGTCATATTGCTCTGCTTGGGCTTCAGAGTCCCCATGTAGGACGAGAGCGAGGAAACACAGATCTGCGAATATAGATTCATATTGCACGAAGTTTTTTTTTTATTTTTATTTTTTATTTTTTTTTTATTTTTATTTTTTTTATATGAATTCTGCCATGTGTGTGTGGCGACGGGCATGATTCCATACCTTTGTTGCTGCCACTAAACTCAGAACCACAACTATTACTATAATAGGTTGTGGATCAAATTTGTGTTGCCAGCTTGTGCCGAAGTTTGTGATCAGTAAGCGAGGAGTGAGGAGCTGGCATGGATTCCAGTGGTGGTGGTGGTTTCTCGATTTTGGAATGGCAGATAAACATTCAGCTACAAATAATCAAGTTCCAGTGCATTTGTCATCTTTTTTCATATTTGCATGTTGCTGTGTGATTTGATTGTATGATCTAGCAGATTCATTCTGAAATTTTATTGTTTGACAAACTTAGAAGTTGCAGGTTGTGGAGATCCCAAAGTCGGGTAAATTTTCGTCTAATTTATTATATGCCACAACGAAAATGTGAAATTTTTTTGCTGATTTGATCCCATCTTCAGAAATATGTGCAATTAGAAATTGCTAATCGCATGCATGAGAATTGGATGTTGGTAGTGTTTCCAGCTTGTTGAGAGGTCATCTATTGCTTGTCGCAAGAGCCAAGAGCAGTGACACTTGTGTGGCATAGAAGCCCCAGTCTACAAGGTTCTACTATTGAAGAGTTGCCAAAGGGAGGATTCCCGCCTGTGTGGTAATGAGGTTGTTGGAGCTCGTAAGAGGACCGAGTGGAGTCGAAATCTGGAAGCAAGATAAAACCAGATAAGCTGGACCTTTAAACAACATGTCTATATTTTAAGATATTTTTTATTCCGATGACGATGATGATGATGATATTTTCATGTGGGCATTTGTAGGCGTTAGCTTGGGTAGCATGGGTAGCATTTTTTCAAAAAAACAATGTGGTTCCGTTGATGACCACGAGAAACAAGAGCAACAATCTGTTGTGCAAGATCCTGATATTAAAGAGTCACGAGTTGATCTTCAGGAAGGATGTAAAGAGGAACAAAGTGTTGAATATCAATTCGACAAGCCACATGAAGCTGATTGCGAAGACGTGGCAGAAGAAGACAGAGCTGGAGAGAATGTAAAATGTGATAATTTCATGAATATTTATGTGTGTGCAGATGACAACATTGCTGAAATTTACATGCATGACACCAGAAATGGTGAGAGAAAACAATCTCCTATTAAGCCTACCATAATTCTAAGAAGGATGAGAACAAGAATTCAAGTTTTCCTTCACAGGGGAAGAAATGAGGTGAAGATACATCACTATCTCATGACGAAGAAAGTGAAGATGAAGCCTCATCCACAAATCAACAAATATGGTCTCAGAAGCATAAAGACTAAGATGAAAACTCTGTTACCAAGTTTTTTATGTCTTTTACGATTGTAAGCCTAGCTGAGACTAGACCAACAGGCGTATGTTATCATATGTTATTTTTCTGTACCCTTTCTCCATTAAGGGGGAGTGTTAGAAATTAATGGAGAAAGTTCAGTTAGGATAGGATTGAGATTCTAATTCTAGATATCAGATCCTAATATTCAGGGAGTGGTTCAAACCACCAAATTGCGAGAAAGCCTATATGTACTATGCTGTTCTCTTGATTAATCATATCAAATTGTGTGAGTGTGTTTGTACACTCTCTAGGTTCTCACCTGGAGAGCCATTTCATTAACTTTATCAAAACCTAGAAACTTGAGGAATGCCTTACCTAAATTGGTAGAGCCAACCTACTTACCTTGTATGCATGTTTCCACAATGACAAGTTAAACCTTCTTGCACCGGTTCAAAATAAATTGGAGACATTACTTTCGGCATGCATGAATCCAATCACGCTCAATGAAATTTGCCACCGGGAGTTGAGTGACAAGTGGCTATCAACGACAAAGTTGACCTCCTTTCGAACTCAAATTTTCTATATATATACTCAATTTTATCCTTTATATATTAAATTTTCTATACATACTAATTTCAGGTACTTAAAAGGGTAACTTGATAGCTAGTTGAAACACATTTGAATTTTCTAATTTAGTAAAACAAAAATATGTTATATATATATATATATTACCTTGCAAAGAGCCTTGATTGGGGTGTGAGTTGGAGGGCACTTTCATTATGGTGAGTTAATGGGGCCTTTTTGAGATACAACTCTACCATGCTCCATGTTGGTGAAAAAGGAGGTTTCTGAGCAAGACCCAAATTCAGGATAGAGACCAACAAGGTTTCCGTGGTAGTCTAGCACAATGTCGGCATTTTCACCCTACTCGAATGAGCAGAGTGTCTCACCTAAGGCATGTCATGACCTTAGTAAGGTTAGGAATTAGATCAAGTATCAACTGATTACAACCATGAAGTGCTACTAAAGGAACTTGAAACATCAAATAGATCTCGCTACTTTGTATAAGATATCACTCATTAAGCATATTCAGGATGATGAATAAAAATTTAAAATAGGCCATAAATTCACAATAAGCAACTGATTAACACTTAACTGAGAACATCAAACACAGCAAGAACCATATTTCCTATCATTATCAAACAACTTACATCACCCCGCAAAGTATATTACAGGGTGGTTCATTACAATAGAGATATAACAGAGCTCTCCTAAAGCTCTCTCCCTCAGCCCTCTGTCGGACTAACCCCCTATCTATGCTGGTTGATTGCCTATTTTTTCTTCTACCAACATGATTGTCAGTCTTTCCTCTTTTCCTGCTTCGAATTTTTCCACTTCTTCTTGATTATTGGGAGTTCCTCTTATTGTCTTTGTCTCCCATACCTACCATCTGTGCTATTTTCTACAATTGGCGCGCCACCTATATTCTAGCTATCCGCAACTATGAAAACTCCCTATCTATCATGATTGCGCTCTGCCACCTATTCTCTTCAACTCAAAACTATTCCTTTTTCAAAACAAAGCCCCAACAGGCCCTAACCACATGCTATTGACTTATAACGAGTCAATATTTTCATGCTGCCGCAGTTTCCATTGGTCTTCCTGCTTCTGCAATTGACTCTATCTTCTCCATTTCCTTGCTCTGTCAAAATAAAGGCCCCAACTTAGGAACCTTGCTCAATGCTGAAGACTTGAGTTTTGCAAACTTGTTAATTGCCTGTTTCCATTCCTCAATGAGCTGGTTGGTTTCGGTGGCAACACTTTCAGCTTCAGCTTCGCTTGCTACACGCAGCAGTTTGATGAATACTTCTTGGACTTTGATCCTGGCCTTGGCTGCCATCTGCTGTATTGCCTCTATTTTCTGCTTGACTGGTTGCCTTAGCTCTCTGAGGACCTTCTTTGTCGCAGCAAAATGCTCCTCTATCTTATGTATCTTGGTTTCCAGTAGGTCAGCTTGGTTGTAGAGTTGAGTTATGCCTACGGGGTCCGTGGCCTCTTTTATCTCTTGTGAAATCTGCTGAAGTTGTGCCGAGATAGGTTGGGCTTTCATAGTTAACGAATTAGAACATTCATGTAAATTCTTCAGGAGGTTGTAGGCCTCTCTCACTGTCGTCCCGAGGGTTTCTTGCATTCTAGTTGCTTACTTCTGTTTCTTGGTAACCTTCTCAACATATATCACAATAGGATCTAGTAATACTGGTCATGCTACGAGCATTTTTTTGAGCTCTTGGTTTTCCTTGCTGAGATTTGCACATGTTATTTTTACTCAGATAGACCATTAGACCATGGAGTAGGTCGATATGTCCTCAGGCGCCTTGTCATCCTGGGAAATTATTGTTGGCTAGAGATCCTTGAAGATCCCCATTACCTTTTCCAGTTGTTCGTGTAGACTTTCCTTCTCCCCTTTTAGGTGATTGCGCTCTTCAGTAAGAGCATTGATATGTTGTTGTTACTACTCAAAGCTCTGCTGGAGGTCGTTATGCAACTCTTCTGCTTGTTATGCTGCTTGCTGAATGAAGTTGTATAGTTGCTCAGTTCCCTAGGTTTGCATACTCTCAGCGCCTGACATGTTGTGGGCTGGAAGTCTTTCTCTGAGTGGTTTCCCACTGGCTATTGATCTCACTGAGTGCTCGTGTAGTGAAGCGGGTTGGTTCTATTGCGGTAGCTAACTTTCTGGGTTATTCATACTCGTGGTTGACTAAATCTACTGTAGTATTAAATTGGCCTGCTGAAATGTGTTCAGCTCTTTTGGCAAGGGTGTTGTATCCTCCCTGAACTAATAGTTCCAGGAAAGTGCCCTTCCCCACCAGAGGTTGGATAACCTCTGGTACCATAGCTATACTCGAGTTAACTTCTGCCTCGGTGTCCCCATTTGTCTTGTTTCTTACCTTTACTAGGTCTGAGATAGTTGCTGAGGTGGATGGAGTGCAGGTGGATTGGTCCTTTGAAGTGAATGAAGTACGTGGTGATGAATGGTGAGTGCGAGGTAAAGAGGTGTGAGTGTGGGGTGGATATGATGTTTAAATATTCAAAACTCAAAACGGATTAAACACAAGTAACTCGTAGGTGACCTGAGTGGCAACCTCTGGCTCTTATTGAACTGGTACTCCTGTATCCATGGGTTGGGTCTGATCTTCCTCAGTGAGATCAACAATTTTCCTAGGCACTATGATTCTTGCTTTCTTGGCCTTAGGGGTAGCTACTGGTGGTTTATGTGCCTTACTCTTCTAGATTGGAATTACTGTGGTTGCTGGGGGTGAATTAAACATGGTGGAAGGTAGGGCAGTGTTGATAGGTGCAATCGTGGAGGGTGATGCAGAATTTGAAGAATGAAACTCTGAAAAAGAAGGAAACATAGGAGAAGCACTTGTGAGAGTTTTTATCACCCGATTGAAGCCCTTTACCCTTGTGTCCAAATCTTCTAGTAAAGGCATTAGCTGCAGTTGAGAAACTCTACTCTCTGTTTCCTCTGGTGTCTCCCCCGTAGTGCTCTTGGTAGCATGCCCTTGAACAGACTTTGGTGTGGAACACCTTTTCGTCAACCTAAAACTTTAACGGTCTCATTTTGAACATGGTTTCGTCCACGCAAGTGGGTCTGATATATTTCTACTTGTGAGTGACCCCAAACCATATCTGAGAGGAATATATGTCCAACAGCTTCCTCGGGACCCTTTTCTGCCTCGGCATCACATCCACCATCTTCCTGTACCAGAATGAGAAAGCTTCTCAATTTACCTCCTTTGTGCTAGGATCGCCCAAGATTCTCCAGGGCGTAAACTTTATTGCCATTGGCTGGTAATTTTTTATTTTCGCAAGCTTTCTTACACCGAAGTGAGTCCATTTCCACATCGCAGTTGCCATTATGAGATAGCCGTAAATGAACCCTATGGATCTTATGTAGTTATCTTCATAGGCTTCTAACATTTTGTTCAGTAGAAATGTACACTAGTTCGACTGGGTTCCCTGGAGGCAGTGTTCCACAACTAAAATGGTGTCAAGGGTGCATTCGCCTTCGGTGTAGTGCCTCATCATCTTAGCTGTTATTAGATAATAGGAAAATTTGGCTGCTGGACTATTCATGAGGTCTATCTTTTCCCCCTTCATTCCTCTTCTTGTCTCATATTTCTTATAGTAATCATAATCTCGTGCCTTATCAGCTCTCTTAGACATGTTTTGGAATGCCGTGGAGACATCCTTCCCTTTCAAAAGAATTTAGAGACACTATTTTCGACATGTGTGAGTCCAATCATGCTGAATTAAATTTGCCACCGCGAGTTGAGTGACAAGTGGATATCAACAACAAATTTGACCTCCTTTAGAACTCAAATTTTCTATATATATACTCAATTTTATCCTTTATATATTAAATTTTCTATTCATACTAATTTCGGGTACTTAAAAGGGTAACTTGGTGGCTAGTTGAAACATATTTGAATTTTCTAATTTAGTAAAGCAAAAATATTTTTGATATATATATTATCTTGCGAAGAGTCTTGATTAGGGTGTGAGTTGGAGGGCACTTTCATTATGGTGAGTTAATGGGGCCTTTTTGAGATATAACTCTGCCACCTTCCACATGCTCAGAGGCATATGGAGTGGTGGCTCCATGAATGTGAGGTATTAAGGCCATCACTAAAGGTGAAAACAACAATTGTTTTGGGAAATTTCTAAGCTTTTCTAGGTGTAAGGTTGGTAGTTGTTTGGTGTATGCACTTGGTCTTTCAAGGTGTGTTGGTATTGGGCTCTGTGGGTTGGTAAAGGAGTTGGGCTTTATGGGTTCTCACAGGCTCCGGTCTTGGCTTCTTCTCATGCTAGTACACAGTTATGTCATTTTATTTCCTTTTTACTCCCCCACACATCAATTGTTTGTTTGTTGGACTATAGCTTGTTTGGTTCAGGACCACCAAGGTTTTAGACGAGGATGGGCTATATGCAGCTACATGTGCCTGTATACACTCAAAGCAGACACTTATGTCTTGTATTTTCCCTATTTTTAATTTTTGGGATTTTTCTATCCAGGGTTAGGTTATATTGTCGAGATTTTGATTCCTAGGTATGTCTCTATAATTACCTCCTGCGATGGCCTCATCCTGATAAGGATATGGGTTTTTTCTATCTCAGCTTTATTTTTGGGTTACCCTTCTTCGAATTTTCTAAGTCAATGCCTCAGTTTTACTAATGGAAGTATTGGAGCGGGTTAAGTCTCTCTCGGGTCTATGGTTTTCGACTTTGTGGGCTTTGTTTATAGACTATGACTAGGTATAATATTTGGTATGCTAATGGGTTACGTCTTTGTGGGTTATTCCTCTGTGGTTTCTCTATGCCTTGTCTATGGTGGAAATGTTTCTGAAGGATAGAGGTCGAATTACCAAGCCCTTGGATTTGGTCCAAGTGGCTGTGGTTGTCGACTGCTCTGTAGGCTGAATTCTGAAGAGGATGATGGGTATGGTTTGACTTATGGGTATCGTGTCTCTATTCTGGGTGGTCTGTAGTGGAAGTTTGCAATGGAAAAGGAAGGGATCATTCCCTTGGGTTTTACACTAGCAATCACTGACTCATGTTTCTTCTTTGGCAGGTGTGTGGTGTGGTAGTGCTTCCTGGAACCTGGGTGCTTCTGAGCTCAAGCTACCAGATTCAGATTCTCCCAGAAAGTGCAGGTAAAAGAATATGGTTCGCTGAGCAGGAGTGAAGGGAAAAAGTGGCCCGAGTTCAAGGGGCCGAGGAAAAATAACCAAGGGGTCTTCGATGCCCTGTCAACCAAGCTCCTCTGGGGGCATAACTCGGGGCCACAAGCCAGTCTCTAACATCATAAATTATGTGGCTACAACTTATCATGAAGGCACATCCGAGGGATTTTGTCAGCTAATGGAAGAGTGGGAAGAATACCTAAACATGTAGGCAAGCATGATGGAATTGACATGCAGGATCAGAGGGTTCTGGTATCAGATCCACGACACACCCGAGGATGAACCACACAATTCAAACAAACATTTTTTTGTATTAGTCCATGAAGAGTATCATGGTGAAAACACTGGAACAAATTTCTGTGGGTATGGCAATATTAGTGCAGGATTTTCGTGACCATAAGAAGAAATTTCAGAAGCTTTAGCTCTAGCTGCAAAATCAGGATGGAAGAATTTGGCGCATTGAAGAGAATCTTCCTTGTATTCTTTGACATTTGGAGCTTTCGAGTTCTACTGCTAAAGACTCAGCTCTGGTGGAGTCAATTTCTACCAATAGTGCTGAGTAGTTTGATAGTTGGGCTCGTAGTTTTTCATTTTTAGTATGTGGGAAGATTTTAATTTTCAGTATGTTGATAGTAATGTGTTCAGATACTTAGAATATAGGCAGTTTAAAGACAATAAAACATATATAGTTGGGTTAGAAAGACTTATTATTTTTTTCTACTGGATGGTATATCACGCTGTTAAGTGGCCAATAGACTCGGTTTCCCTCTGGGCAAGTTGAGGCCAACTAACGATCTGTATGTGGATATAACTTTCCTTTATATATTAATAAAAAAGGAAGTACCTACCAAGCTTTAAAAAAATAAAAAATTCATGCAAAGAGAATGCTAATTTTTTAACTTCTAGTTTTTTTACTAAGAGAATGCCAAATATTTTATATATATATCGATTTTCTCTCACAAGAAAATGATTTAATAAATAGCTAGTTTTCCCTTGAAAATTATCTATACATATTTTTTTTCTTACAAGGAGAATGCAAAAATAAATAACATAAGCCTCTAAACTTCTAGTTGTTAAGATGTATACACTATAGCTTTAAATTGGAAGTGAAAATAAAAAAATGTGCATATTTATTTTTTATTTTTCTATATATACTGGTTTCTAGTACTTAAAGGGTTACTTGATAGCTAAATAATATAGTGACTAGTTGTCCCTTGAAAAGTGCATATACATTATTTTTTAAAGGGAAAAACTCTTGAAACTTTTAATTTAGTAAAAGAAAAAATTATTTTTTTTTCTTTGAAAAAAATATATTAATTTTACCTAGCAAAGAAAATGTTAATTTTTAATTTCTAATTTTATATATATTAGTTTTTTCTTACCAGAAAAATGTATTAATAAACAACTAGTTTTTCCTTGCAATTGTCTATACATATTGGTTTTTAAAATTCCTTAATAAATAGCATAAGCTTCTAAGCTTCTATATGTATAAAAAATAACTTTAAATTCAAAATCAAGATTAAATTGTGCATATTTATTTTTAAAAAGATAATGTATTGATAAAGATCATACGTGTATTGCAATGTTTTAAAACCTTAATTTGTTATTTTATTAAAATTGAATATATTTCTTTTTAAAAGAGAATGTATTGATAAAGAACATGTAACTATTAAAAATATATATATATATATACTTTAATATAATTTTTTTTTTTGGTATCTTCAAGAATAGTTGTATCATTAATAATGTATTATTAGTAATTAAAGTATATTGAGTATAGATATTAATTGAAAATCAAGATTGTTAATTTTTTCTTATTATTTTTAATAAGATATAAATAAATAAATGATTTTGAATTTTTTTTTTTTTTTATTTTTTTATTCGTAAAAGATAATTATTAATTAAATACCACAATTTAATTAAAAAAATTAAAAGTTAAGAAAAATATGACATTATCAAATGATTTTGGTTAAAACAATGTTATTAATAATAACAAATTTTCAAAAACTTGAATTTCAAGAGTAAGTTTTACATCAAATAACCAAGTGGTTTATTATTCCCACAATCCTTAGTATTGATATGTGTATGTGGATATTGGGAGCATGATGAGGCTAAGGTCTATCAAAAATATGGAATCTTCTTGTCCTCAACATGGAACAATGAATCCTCTTGCAAGGGAATTGTAGGAATGCCCTATTTTATAAAAAGAAATGCCTCACACTAAGCTTCGTAGATAAACCCTATCAATTACTATAATTGGATCATAATTAATGCTAAAAATATTTATGTCATAATTTGTTATATTGCACTTATCAACTATACCATTTATAAGGAAAACAATCTAGATGAAAATTTCCCTTATAATATACTAGAACAGAATGTTCATATTATGAGGAATGAATGTAATATCCTCTTATTAGGAGACTTTAATGCTAGAAATGAAACTAACCAAGGTATTATTGTAAGCAATGATTCCATCCCTAATCCTCTTTTCCTAAGTGATGACCTTGTGTTATTTAGTGGGTACAGCAAAAATTTTGAAGGCGTAAGTGAGAATTTGTTTGGTACTCAGTTAAGGAAGTTATATAATTCTCAAGAAATTATAATTTGCAATGACATAATCAAGTGGAAAAAATCCAACCAAAGGACTTGTATTTATGGGTTCAATATTAGTGTTTTGGATTATGTGATATTTGATATCCCTATTCCAACCAAATCATAAATTTTGAAATCTTGAATGATCATGAAAGTAACTCTCATCATAGAAACTTAACCTCAAATCTAAACCTTTCCATGCTTAGAAGCCACATCTGGGTGTGCATAAGAAGACGATGACCCCAAAGCGACATTGGGGCCATAAGGAATGTGCACCCACAGGAACATGAGTGTGTTCTTAGAAATGCACACACATTCTTGGGCATCTGAGCTTGGTAAGGATTGTGTAGAAAATCCATGTAGATTCAAACTGATATTTTTAATATGCTAAAACAAAATACTAGAATCTACCCTACAAATTGCAAAAACCAATTATGATTGCAAAATGACATGAACAAGAAAGAGAAATAATTTCAATCGCACAACACAAATATTTATCTAGGGAAAACCTCAGCTAAAAATCCCGCTATATGTATATTTCATAAGTCAAATAATATGAGAACAATACAATTATTCTCTCAAGGCCTATTTAATCATGAATACAGTGAAAGAAGAAAAATAAAATTTTCAATCACATAATTTTGGATAGAAAGATACTTTTTACATATATATAATAAACAAAATACATAAAATTGGTACAATAACCACCACTCCAAACTATAGCAAGATAAAATCATGAAAACCATAACCACCATTAAAGTTCCATAACAAGCTAGTATCAAAGCCAAAAATTTATCTCGTCGCTTCAACAAGTTTTTATCACATATGCTCTTCACACTAGCATTGTTTTCTTCCTTAGGTTTTATGAACCCTAGCGATATTGCGTCACACAATTGCATGGAAAGGAAATTCTAGTCTTAGTCTCCCTATATACTTATTCATCCTTGGGTTTGTGTACTAAAATCCTTACCCATCAACATAAGCAATAGCACCTCCATAGAACATCGTGAAATATATGATAAATCCTTTAGCCTCCTTTATCCTCATGGCTTATGCCATTCATATTTAGGTGTAAATTTTATTTCAATGTTCATGTGTTTAGCAGTATTAATTGTTTACATTTTGATAGACACAAGATATTTTCCTTTGTCGGTAGTACTAGTTTCCCTTGTGGCAGGACATAGGTTAAATAGTGATAACTGGTTTTTTATGAAGTCATTTGAGGCAATAGAAGTTTAAATCAACAAAAAGAAAATAAAAATCATAAATCTTTGTACATAATGAGGTCATAATAGTTATCCAAATCATATCTACTCTTCTTTTTTCCAAAGGAGCAACCAAACAAAGAGGCTAGTAGTAGATAAGTTAATCTTTGAGCCATTAGTTCATATCTTACACTCTTTAGAGTATAGCACACAATCACCTCTAGAAGCTACATCCACAATAACTTATGGTCCTTTATCTATTTTTACCTATGGGGATTCATTAAAAATTTCTTACACTAGATATCATTTTCATGTCTTCCTAAAATCCTCTTCTTTACTAAAATATTTGGTCAAATCCTTTATTTTAGATGGTCCTATGTTGATGGGAATTATGGTTTGATATGGGAGAGCTAGGAGATATTCCAAGCTATGCATTACCCAAGAAACAATATAAAGTATTGTATATGTGAGAGCTTCTTGGTGAGCTAAAGAAGGTTCTAGGAATTAAGAAATTAAGAGGAAGAATAACATTTGACAAGAATAGATATGTTACTATGGATCTTGAAAAGTGTAAATTAGTATAGTATGAATCCATCTATTTCACACCTTACCCTCCACACATTTATAACCCAACCACCGCTCATACCCAATCTAAATGACAAAAATACGTTATCTAACCCTCCTCCTACCTATTTCTAATCCCTCTCTCCACACCTAATGATTTAAGTATAGTGAAACTAACCTCAATGTTTTTAATAGAGAATTTAGTTTTTTATCCTTTGAATATGTTCAAAGAAAAATAATTTTGGCTCCAAATAATAAACCTATCAATCCATAAAATATGGATGCATTCATTAAGTTTTGCACTATGAGAATGTTCGTCTTATATTTTACAATAACTAGAGCACATCAGGGATTGTTATCCTCATGTACATGCTTAATAAAAAAGGGAAAAATGACATTCCAACAACTATTTTATGACTATCAAGATTAACCCAAAATTTTCCAATTTAAGCTTGACTTGGGATAACCATATATCAATATTGAAGTTTATTAACCAAATTTATAGGAATATAACATGCCCCCTATCGCTTACGTCTACATATAGAATTTATACTAGTGAACCATTAAACCATTAATGCAAATCAAACTATAAGTATGCATTTCTAAATAGGTATTACAAAGATATTGACATTTACGTTTCATAAAATTCAACTCCATAAAAAATAATACAATTGTATTCCCACATATTTTATCCTATAAAACATCAACCCATTTCATTTTCTAGTATCCATTTTTCCCATATACAACTACATTGACCAAGTAATTGTCTTACCTTCGTTTGCTTGCATCATTCATTGCTTTTCTACCTATAAAATTTACATGATCACAATATCTATTGGTGGATCAACCGATCTCTTCAAATTTTTATCAAACCTTTATTGCATACATTTTTTTACATCAAAACATATGGGTCAACCATGACAACACATATTTCCCATTGTGCCACTTTTCATTGATATTGTAAGATCAAAAATCCTATTATCCTAATTATAAAATAAACTAATAATATGATAATAGTGATGGTTCTGATGTGTTATGATCACCTAATAAAGATGTCAAGATAAATAAATAGCCACCATAATTTTAGATTTGTTTTTAGCTTATTTCATGGACAATTTTCTAGATAATAATCCATAGAGAAGCATGCATCGATATATACCATCACTTATTTCAAAAATATGTTTATGTGATCATAAAGGAAACAACACCATAACCAATGAATTGTTGCATATGATATTTTCGAGCAAACTTTTTGTTTATCTCTATTTTATTGAGGCTCAAAGTACAACAACCTTACGAGGAAAATTGTTCTATAGCCTTCTCTTGTCTAAGTGAACTCCACTACATTTAAGAAAATTTTCCAAATTATAACTTATCTATAAAAATTAGTTCAACAAAAAATTCATTCATGTCTCCATCAAATTGCATTCTCTTAAAACCTATTACATAGGTCAACAACCCCAACCATGAATTCAACAAACCATGAGAAATCTCCTCCAATGACCTCATTCCTACAATCTATATATGTTTATGTTTCATGTCACTTCTACAAAAGTGCATATATTTTCCCATACATTCTTTCCTCATTATTTTACCTAGTTCTCATTTGACCAACATGTCTCATGAATCAACATGATAACATATCCATTTGTTTTACATGCTATACAAAGTCCCAAATTTTTTCCTTTATCTTGAATTTAACTCCAGATAAGGATTCATGCATACATGTTCTTCCTAATCTATGTTAAATTGAACTTTAGCATATGGCTATGAGTGAATCTATCCTTTATTTGAGCATGAATGACTACTATCCACCCTTGTATTTCTATTTTATGCTTCCAACCATGAGAAGCTAAAGAAATGATTCAACAATATCCCACTCAATATATCACTTACTAGCACATTAACTGATACATTACATCTTTAGAGTAAATAATCAATATTAATGGACCTCCAAAGCTCAATAATACAAACTATTGATCTCTTCCAACATTATTATCCAGAAACAAATTAACACCAAATATAGGCTCCAATTCTTAAACTGCTCTCCTAAGAGAGTTTAGGTCAAACTAGATATAATACCACTTGCTGAAAATAAGTGAGAGAAATACAATTGGGAAACCCACACATACATACACCATAATTTTATAATCCATATGCACCATAGGTTTATAATCCACCAATAGTAAACTCATCAATGGCTAATTCAATGTTTATCTTAACTTCTCTACAAACCAGTGAAGATTAACCCAAATATAAATGGATATATATAAATTGGAAATTGATTATGATTGTAGCTTCATTCTAGAGTGTGTAGTGTAATATGGGTATCATCCGATTCACTCAATAAACATATGACATAGTACATTCATTCATGGTGTATTAAAAAATATTCCTAATTTCACTATAAATTATAGAATACATATTAGAACACATTTGTTAAACTCCCTTTACAATACACATTTCCAATTTAAAACCCTTCTATCTTCAATATATATCTAAACATAGATATATTTTTTAATAATACTTTTTATTTTTACGCCGTAAGGTGTTCTTATTTGAAAACAACTTCCCTAGCTACCAATGTGTCCATGTGTGAGCCATTGGATCAAATGTTAGACGATTGAAATGTTTTAGGCCATTAGATTCACAAGTAAATAGTTATATATATATATTTTTTATAATGTTATTTTTTTTTTCTTTTTAATAAGTTAGATTGATTTTAGGTGTATAATAGATATAATAAATAAAATAATAATAAACTATAAAAACAACCCATGGTATTGACCCGTGGTATTCATGTGGAATATAGTTTATGAAATTACTTCAGAGTAAATGATTTATCTTGATCAATAATGACGAATGTTCATAATTCTCATTTCTTAAATAACACTAAATTTACCTTTATTTACTTAATTGTAATATTTTTTAACTACATAACAGTTTGTAACTACATACATAATCTATCCAAATTTTTTTTGTTAATGAATATCAAATTTATTCTATTAAAAAAAAACTATATACATATCTTTAATTACCTAATTGTAGCTAAAAAAATATTACATGTTTTTTACTTTATAATCATAAACAAATTTCATATTATATGATGTCAAAATTACTCAACTTTTTATTCTGAAATTTTAAACAAAGTTTTTCACTACATAATTTTAGCTTTTATAATTTTTTTATTTTTCATTTCAAACAAAACTTACAAAAGAAAAAACCCACTTAGTCGTTACTGTAAATTATAATTTTACAAAAACAAAAGAGTAAGTTGACATAACCCTACGGGGTTCTTTTAAAAGTTTAATCATAACCTTTCCCTTCATCTAAAAGTTTAATCATAACCTTTCCCTTCATCTAATATATATTGTAGAGTCTTCTGAAGTGAGAGTGTATTCTATTTTATAACCTGATCCACAATCAAAGAAAATGGCTAGGTATTTCACAAAGTGTTAGTTTGTAACCTGATCCACAATCAAAGAAAATGGCCAGGGATGTCACAAGCTATCATTCACATAATGATCTATTGATGTTATCAATTGAAATGGATCCTATTAGATGCATCGTGGCCAAAGACACTAAAAATTCAAAACAGATATCTGTTATGACATCCATATTCTCTACAAACCATCAAAATTTCCCATCTTATACAAAAATTTCTAACAATAATTGCTCAATTTACTCTCCAATTTTTGAAACCCCCACCCATGCTAGGGAGATCAAAGTGTAAAATCAAATGTTATTGTGGTTTTTTTAAAGGATTCATAAAGAAAACAGACAATGAGAAATTCAATAGTGTAGTATAATAACTAATTTTTGAATCATTGTGACAAACAAAACATCACATTAGCTCACAAAATATATCAAATGTTATAAGGATCTGCGATGATAACAATGTTTTGAATCATAATAACTAGGTGACAACCAAAAATAAGTTTTTTCCACAAGAAAAAAAATCACAACAACTCACATAATATATCCAACGTTGAAATGAACCCCATACCTAGTGATGGACATCATGGGAATTTTAGTGAACATAGAACACCACCCTAAAAATTCTATACCCTTTGATCAATTTAGAATAACCTAATATGTCTAGATTGTATGTCGATGTGGGTGGTACAATAATTGAGGATGCTTCTTAAAGGGTAAGGGAATTTAGATACTCTATCCTTCCACCAAAGCTATAAAAAGTGAGACTTGTAGATTATAGTTTTAAAAAATTGACACTATGTGAATAAGAATAAGTTACAAATATTAGGTATTTTAAAAGGTATTTAAAAATTAATAAGAGGAAGGTACACGAGGGCTATGGTAATTAATGTGATTCTTTGTACTATTTTTATCTAAAATAATAATTTGTATTTGTATTTTTTTAAATGAATATTGTTAAATGTGTTTTAATATATATATATATATTTTTCTAAATAAGACTAATTCTATTAAGAGAGCATATAGTACAAAGTGATATTACAATCATGAGTAGCAGAATATCAGGGAGCCGGAAATGATAAACTATCAACCTTGGTCTCGAAGAGAAACCATGGACTAAGAAGAAAGAGAATAAAAAAGATCACAAAGGATAATAGGAAACAAAAGGCTAGGCACAAGGGTCTACCGAGAATGGGTCGAAACTTCTATACGACATTTTTTCCCTTTTTTCTTGCTGAATTTGACCCAACTGTTGTGGAGCAGCTGGGCAAGAACCATTTGCAGACTGTTCTGCGCTGAAGGTGGAGTTTCCTTATCTAAATCTGATGAGGATGAATCATGAGTGCGTTTCTGAGAAATCGGAGGTTCAGAGGGATCCTCAGGGTTAGCTGAAGGCGTGCCCTTTGTGTGCTCAAGATCCTCCCCTTCCACTTCAATCTCCTCTTCGTCTGAGGTGAAGAACTCTATGTCATCCATGGGAGGTGGATCGCAAGGTTTCTAGCCTTTGGATTTTGACTTGCGTATGTTGTTCTTATTTTTTTCGAGGAACAAGGGACATGTATTCTAAAGGTGCCTTGTCTGATGGAAGTGACAACATCAGAATGCGGTCTTCTCAAAATCCAGGGTCTAAGTCTAGTGGAAGTCCCCAACTTTGAGGTTGATTAGACCAGGCAGACCTTTGCCTATTTATATTTCCGCACAAATTCTACCAAAGGTGTATATTCCTTTCTCCCCTATAGAGGTATCTATAGCCAAGAAGTGGCCCAATGAGTTTCCAATACCTTGGAATACAGAGAAGTGCTATAAATGTGCCGGTAGGTTCGGAAGTCAGACCCAAATGGGAAGCTTGGTGATGACTGTTGTAGTGGGGTCGAAATCTTGGAACCAGGGGTGAGGAATAACCCTACAGTTCCAAAAAACCATGGGCCTCCTGTTAAGGCTTTCTGATAATATTCATTGAAAGCAAACACTACAATGAAGAAACCCTTCGAACAAAGGAATAATTTGTTGTTGTTGGTCCAGTTAGAGTGGATCTATTGGTATAGATCTACTGTTTGAGGCCATAGGCTGTTAAACCTACAAATGATGGCAGTCTCTGCAAATTTCTGGTATTGATCATCCAATGATGGATGGGTGATTTCGATGGTGGGGAATTCCTCTCTCTTGTCCACCAAGAAAGGCTTGGGAGCCTCAGCTAGTTGAGAATTTTTCTTGGGTGGTTGTGCATGGACTACATCCTTGTAGGAGAAAGTAGGGACAAAGGATGGTTTCCCAAATGCTCCTCCTCTCAGACGCAGGGTAAGCACAACCGAAGCATCTCTATAAATATTGTAAAAAGAGAGGGGAATATGGTCTTCTAGTTGTTTACCTTTATAAAGTAGTCTCTGAAGCATCAAGGGGATCCCCAGCCTGCGTTTAAGATTGCTTGAGGGGTCTTGCACTAGGTCCATAGCTCGCACCCAATGCAGCATGGTTGTGCCTGAGAGAAGCGAGATATGGATCTGATAAGAAGGGGAGAATGACCTGAAAGCCCCATCCTGCCAGTGCAAATCTGTGTTTTTGTTGTGCTTTAACCTTTTATTCCCAAATATGTCAAGCCTATCTTGGATTTTTAAAGCCCCAGCACCCCAACCTTGTAGATCCGAGGAGCAGAGCTATTGTAGACCCTCTACTATGCAATATTTTGCATTGATTCCTGTGTCGGAAACCTCATTCCTATGCACAATTATTCCGTGTGGGAGGGTATCACCTTCTATCCAGATCTGAATCCCAGCTTGAGCCACAACCAAAGCAGCATTTGGATTTGCGGCGAGGACTGTATTCACCCTATTGCCTTCACCCTCAGCGTTGTCGACGGTCGCGAAGTAGATTGGAGCATGGTGTCAAAGTGGGGAGCCGAGGGGAGCCGCTTCTGTGACGTCCTCTAGAGCATTGTAAACCACTGTATCGGTGGTGACTACAATGATATCTCAATCAATGGTGATGGTGGCAGAGGCAGGTGGGGCAAGAGCTAAACCTGCAACTTCAATGTCGGCGATCGCAAAAACCCTAGCAGCGACCATTATGACTCTCCTCTTCTTGATCTATAGAAAATTTATGAGTGTGTTTTAATATTTTTATTTAAAATAGTAATTTATATTTGTATTTTTCAAAATGAATATTGTTAAATGTGTAATTGAGTAAAATGTATTAAATTTATATTCTAATTTTTTTCAAAGTACGGTGAGTTTTGTTGTATTAAGCTTTGAGTCTATATGTGCAGAGAATGAATCTATATCATGTCCCAAACAAAATTCTCATGTCCCAAAAAATATTCTTCTTTCTCTTCTTATACTAGCTTGCATCTTCATACTCCTCTCCTCCTCCCTGCAAAATTTAAACTATGAGGCACAAGGTAGTTGTTTCATATAGGAAAATTTAGATATGATAAGAAAAATGTGATACTCTATTCTAATTTTCACTATAAATGTGATGGAAAGTGTGCTCTAAATGTTGACAATTTCATGGTCAATGTAGTATAAGCTACATGAAAATTTACAGTCTTATATACAAGATCAAGAAAGCTATGCCCAATATCCAACACCATAGAGCAACACATGTTCACCAATTCAACAATTGATTCCAAATCTCTCTGAGTGATTTCTCAATAAACTTGTTTTTACTTCTCTTGAACTGATGAAAGCCATCATGGTTTCATATAGGAACATTTAGTTCTGATAAGAAAATTGTGATACTTTATATTATCCCCTTTTAGTTTTTTAATGATTCAATTAAGATTAACATTTGTGTGTTGTCATGAGGAGATTTTTTATTTTTCATGTCAATTACCTTTTATAACTCTAGGAGGTTCTTAATATTGCCTTTGTTTTTAATAAATGGAACTCAATTATATATTTAAAAATATGATTAGGTAAGAGAATTTTAAAATTATAATTTATTTTTTCCAAGTTAACAATGTGAATATTTATTTACCTAAAGTTGGCTCTCATGTTCAATACCTCCCCATGGGATTTGAAGATAATAGGTAATGGAAATTCAACTACATATAAAACAAATAATTTATACATGGCATTCAATTCTTTATTAATAAAGTTGTTTTAATTAGTAGGGAATACTATAATTTTGTAATCAAATAATAGGAGAAAACATATTCACTTATAATTTATTTGAATAAATGGGTGAAAATGTGAAGCTGGATTACACTTTTTGCCCTTTTTTGAGAAAAAATTTTCATTTTTTTCGGTTCTTCAACTTTCTGCAAACTATAACAAGTTTTCTGTGTAGAATTTCAATTTGCGATAAAAATAAAAGTTGTGAGAAATTTTGTTAGCTTTCTATTACTTATTTTTTGAAATTTTCTTATGCAGATTTGATATGTCAACTTAGCGTTTCTTTGAGTTTGTGTTTCTTAACAATCAAAGGATTCATAAGAAGTCATGTTATGTTGCAATGCTGTATTCATTGAAAATTTATGTTTTTGAAAAAACAAAATGTGTTACAACAATCTAGACAGAGTCTACTTTGTTTGATATTTATTAAAAACAATGGATATCATTACTATAATTTTTTAGGCTGATTAATGAAAAACACTTATTTTGGTTATGTTTAAGTAACATTCAGGACATATATAAAGTTAAATTAAAATCTAAAACACTTATTAGTCAATAGACCAATGTAATGCTCCATAATTTTTTTTCAATTTTTTTTACAATGTGATACGGGAGATACAAAATTTTGATTTCTTGAATCACAATGACCCTCGAGAATCTCGAGAAATTGTTTGCACCCATTTTATTAGAAAAATAATTAAAATTAATAAACTTTTATGAAATTCCATAAAATTTATATTTCCTGAAAGTAGATTCAATTCTGAAAATGCTTGTCTTGGTTCCAACAGTTAATTAATAGCCTTTCATGGAGTTTAATCAGTCCAAATTTTCAGAACCGTTTTCAGAGCCTGGTTTTTGCGTAATTGGTGACGCATTAGTTCGGCAGAACTTTTAGTCGAAGTTCGGTTGAACTATGTTTTCCGCTTACGAGTCGTTAAAACTAACGTCTTAATAGTTTGGTTGAACTTCTTATCAAAAGTTCGGCCGAACTATTGTGTAACTCTCCATCGGCCAGAAAGTTTTGTGGAGCCCCCTACAAAACACACATTTCGTGTCAATATAAATTGTCGCGAAATGATTCACAATTTTCGCACATTTTGCACTTCATTTCATTTTACAAAGACTTGGTTTGGGTTCAAAAAAATTTCTTCAAATTTTGGGTTTAAAGAACTTTTTTGGAAGAAATTTTTTGGAGGCGGCGTGATTTTTCTTGGAGGTATGTACTTGTTTTGTGTTGAAATAAATATTTTGAGCTGCATTCAAAAATTTCTTCAAGTTAGTTAAGATTGGGTTGAAAATTTATGACAATTGATTTTACAATTTTTGATTTAAAGAATTTTTTTGGAAGACATTTCTTGGAGGTGGCGTGATTTTTCTTGGAGGTATGTACATGTTTTGTGTTTTTTAAAGTGTGTGTTTTGGATTGGATTACGTATTCTTTACAAAAAAATTACACTGAATTGTTTTTAAAATTTTTTTAAATTAAATATTTTGTGATATTTTTTATAATTGAGTTAGTCTAATTTTTTGAAGGAAATTTTTTGAACTTCATACCCTATTATCATGGGAAATCGAAGAACTTGTGCGAGAAAAAAATTTCTAAAGAGACCACGAGGAGGCGTAGAGAGAGACGAGACAATATCGCAAAAGAAAGTTAGAAGCCCTCTCAAATATTGAAGAGGAAAATCCAACCTCAAAAGCGAAATTAGACGAGGTATGTAAATGTAAATATTATGATCTATTGATATATTTAAAATTTTCCTAATGTAAAATGTGAAGCTTAATTTTTATTTGATGATCTAGTTTGAAAAATATTTTGTTTAATGTAAACAGACAGAGATACTCCTCAAAATATTGAAGAAGAAAATCAACCTCAAGCAGAAATTGAAGCAGGTATGTAAATGTAAATATTATGATCTATTGATATATTTTTAACGTTTTCCCAATGTAAAATGTGAAGCTTCATTTTTATTTGATGAACTAGTTTGAAAAATATTTTGTTTAATGTAAACAGGCAGAGATACTCCTCAAAATATTGAAGAAGAAAATCAACCTCAAGAAGAAATTGAATCGGGTATGTAAATGTAAATATTATGATCTATTCATATATTTAAAATTTCCTAATATTTATTGACATATTTATTAATTTAGTTATTTATTGAATATGTACTATTTTTTTGAATATGTACGGATGAAATCACTATCGATAATGAGATGTTAGAAAATGTCGACACTCACACATATGGAGATAAAAAACCTGACCATGTTATACGATATCGTGTCAATAGAATTTTTGAAAAGTATTTAAAAAATGAGCAAGTGACAGTTCAAGCTGAAATATTGAAAGGTCTCCTATCATCAAGGAAATTAAAAGAAGCAGCGACACTATTGGGTATTCGAAAATCAACCAAGATAAAAAAAAATGAAAGAAAAGAGGAGTGATAAAAACAGTGGTTTATATGAATAATTAAAGTCAAATAAATATCATTCCAAAATATAAAGTGAGGATGGAATTGGCAATGGTTTCACCAAGTACTCAAGACAATCATTTGAATCTAACATCTATGTGACTTAAGGACCTAAAATACATGCAAACATCAAGAAAATTTAAATTTTTCCACAAATAGATGCTAAATGATGACATGTGGAAAATATTTGTTGTTCATTAGAACTGGAAAATCTTAAAAATATCATATGAATATTGAAAAACAAATTCAATGACTACTGCAGCAAAATTTTCTGCATTTGAAAAAATCTGCAAATCAACAGAAGAACAGCAAAGCACCATCTCTGCAGAAACCACTCAAATAGAGTTATTCAACTTCAAAAGAGAGAATCGTCAAATTCAAGTTTCACTCAGTGCTTTTGTTCAACAAAAACCATGGTATGTAAAACCTATCACCGTACGCGACACTTGTTGTTGTCGTTATCATGTGGAATTTGACTTATATTATGACACATTCCTTTATTTCGGTAGAATATTATGGAAGGATTCACCTCCTCCTTCCACTATCCATGAATTCATATCTCAAATTCTATGTGAAAGAGAAAGCGATGAACTATTTTACAAAAAGAAATGTGTTGGTGGTAAAAAATGTGATGATTGTAGAAATTTGACTAAATTTCAAAACAAATATCGTATTGATATAAATGATCAATCATTGTCCAACATGAAAGTGAAATGGAAGAGATATGAATATATCGGTACATCAATTCAAGGTGCAAATAGTGTTAAAATAATCGAATTACGAGAAGACAAAAATTTTTCTGATAGACTTTTTGAGAAAGTTTGAGGCAGAAATTTACAAATACACCAAGCATTCCCATAGAGCTCGATGGCAAGACTTGCAATTCAAAAAATCTCGTGAAGTTTTTCCACCAGGGACCATTTTGTCAGTGATTGATTTTGCATAAAACTACACATTTGTTCCACAAAAGAAATTCAGAGTGAATACTATCACTCTGACCAAGTCTCCATGCTCGTCCATATTCTATATAGACATGCTGAACAAAATGTCGATCATATAGAAAGCACGAGTGAAAATCGACATATCATTAAAGAATATCATTTTTATATCAGTGACGATCGTACACATGATAAATGTTTTGTACAACATTGTTTTGGAAGAATTTATGATTCATTGAAAAATCGTGGAATAACATTCAATGAACATTGGATATGGTCAGACGGATGCGCAGGTCAATTCAAATCTGCACGATTATTCTTTTGGTTGTGTTGTCTTCATAAGAAAACCTGCATTAAACATTGTTGGAATTTCTTTGAGACTGGCCATGGAAAAGGAGAACATGACGGTGCAGGAGCATGCATAAAACGAGTACTTCAAAGATATCAAATGAACCACTTTGCACGCCGACTTGTGAACGCTGAAGAAGTTGTTCAATGGTGCAAAACTGCTCTAAGCCATGAGATTAACCCATCAAGAGAAGTGCGAAGGTACATTCAATTTAATTTATATTGGTAATCTAATTTTAAACATTGTACATTTATCATGCAATGATTATTTTTAATTGCATTTTGATATCATATTTACAAATTCTTTTTCTAATTTTCCATATAAAGGTTTTTCTGGCATATTGGAATCGGAGACGTAGATAGATCAATTGGAAATGACGTTGAAACAATAAAAGGGACTCGAAAATTGCATTCAATTCAAACAAAGTTGTCCACAAATGTGTTTGCATTGGATAAAAGAAAACATTCTTGTTTTTGTGATGTTTGCATAGACAACACAAAATCCAATGACGTCTGTGAAAACAAAATGTATGTGAACGATTGGAAACATACAAAGCTAAATACAAAGGGAAAAATGTCTGTTGCAATGTTTGAAGAAATGGAATCAGATGAAACTAAAATATCATCCGATGGTGATCGAGTTTCTGATCTTGTTAGAGAAGGTAACATTTGAATTACTTTTTAATGATTTAAAGATCTACAAATAAATTTAAATATGCATAATTAAATGTTAAATTTATTTTATTGTGCAGGAGATGTTTTTGCCGTAATTGCACCTATTGACAACGATGAAAATGTGAAGTATTATTTGATGCGTTGCACTGAACAAAAAATGAAATTATTACAAGACTATAATGATCACGGATTTCAGTATGACAAAGGGTCTATTATACCGAAAGGTTATTTTTTCAAACAAACTCGTCAAAGTGGAGACTTTGTTTACTTCGAAGACTATGAACCTAATTCCATAAGTTGTCAATATAGTCACTTGGTGTGTGCAGCACGCATAAAGTTGATAGAAGTTCAATCAAAGAAAAAATCAAAAATTAAGAAATGGAAAATGTCAAAATCCGATCATGAACGGATTATTGAGGATGAAATTCCATTAGAATTTTTTTGAGTGAAGTGTCCAACAATTTATTATCTTTTAGACCTTTCAGTACTCAACTAAAAATTGAACTGCTTATGTTATTTGTGGTTTGCAGATGTTACAAATTGTTTGGGTACAAGCACGTGCTCTAGTATCAACCGAAAGTAGTTTTTCTATACATGTGCATTGATGAAAATTTATATATATATATATTCTAGAATGAAATTAATTTTTCTTGTATATGTTTTCCGACCGTATGGTACAAATTATTTCACTTTATTTTGTAAGGTCAGATTCGGTACCCATATGGCCTAGCCTCCAAGGGATGAGATAACAAGTGGTTGTCCCCACTTGCCCAAATCTTAGCTTTTAAGTACAATTTTACTGTTTATGACATGCATCTTACATGATGTCCTAGCCAAGGATATATTCTCTTTGTTTCAAGTTTCCGGTAAAAGTTGTCACCGAATGATTCATCGAACTCTTGTAGTAACACCATACCTTATCTCGCTTTCCAATATTATTAGGTTTAATTTTATTATAACACAAAAATCATTCTACATTGTCAATAATTTTTTGCGCTTACACCAAAATCAATGAACACTATTAATCCAATGTCTTTACAAGTAATGTACCATCATACATGCAATTATATCAAATTAGAAATCAACATATAAAATGAAATCAATGGGGATTGTCTTGTTACAAGTAACATAATTTCAATTTACCATATGTCAAAATGTAGGTTGAAACCATCCAAAAATTTAAGTTGTAGATTGAAACCATCCAAAACTTTAAGTTTTAAAACCCTTTTGATTATATATTGTGCATCATTAAAACATTAAACATTTAAAGTTCATTAAATATCACATGCAAAATGTTGATTGAAACCATCCAAAACTCGAGTTTTAAAAACTTCACATGCCATGCCAATTATAATCTAAGTATCCAAAAAACATTTAACAAAATCAATATCACATGCCAAAGTTGTTTCAAGTTTCCGGTAAAAGTTGTCACCGAATGACCTACTAGGATATTATAACTTGGTTTGAAGCCAGAAGATCATTTGGCATTCGGAAAATTCAAAGTCTTAGACTGTCAATCAATTTAAAGTATCATTCACCCTAGGGAGTGTAAAATATTCAATGTAGGTTGGTGACGATGCTCACTCCTAGCTTGAAGTAGCTCTCCACACCAATTCTTTAATGAATTCAATGCACTAGACTATTCTTTAATCAATTACAAATAGAATTTATTGTGATCAATCTTAAACTATTCTCTTCTTCTATTCTTGTTGTCACCCTTATTAGTTTTGTCATCTTTCTGTATCAATTATATTAAAAAGAAAGTAAAAATCATACATCATAAACCATTTAAATATTTAAATAGCTCAACTCTTGTAGTAAACACTGGATACTGGTTTAATGATTATAACACAAAAAGCGTTCTACATTGTCAATAATTTTTTGGGCTTACACTGAAATCAATGAGCACTATTAATCCAATGACTTTACAAGTAATGTACCATCATACATGCAATTATATCAAATCAAAAATCAACATATATACAATGAAATCAATGGGGATTGTCTTGTTACAAGTAAGATTTCAATTTACCACATGTGCAAATGTAGGTTGAAACCATCCAAAACTTTAAGTTGTAGATTGAAACCATCCAAAAATTTATGTTTTAAAACCCTTTTGATTATATATTGTGCAACATTAAAACATTAAACATTTAAATTTCATTAAATATCACATGCAAAATGTAGATTGAAACCATCCAAAACTTGAGTTGTAAAAACTTCACATGCCATGCGAATTATAATTCAACTATCCAGCAAAAACATTTAACATTAAATATCACATGCACCAAATGTAGTTCAGATGACAACATTACTTCACATTCACATGCCAAAAGTACTAAAACCATCCAAAAATTAAATAAAACAAATTATATAATAACAATGTAATAAAATATATCCAAAAATTGTAAATCTCACAAGTATCAAACTGTATCAAGTTTAACAAATTTTAAAACCATCTAAATTTTGAAATCAAATCTACTGTAAATCATGTCCATCAAATGGAAGATCTAGCGTCTGGGTCTCAGTCCGCACCCTATCCTGTGAATAGGAAACCTACATACACAATGCACATGTACTTGAACATTAAAATTTGAAGTTTTAAAAATGAATGAGAATATATATATATCTAGAACTTCATGTAAAAAACAAAATATTTAACAAAAAAATCATGCAATACCTCGGAAGGTTCCCTCTCCATTTGATGAACAGGTTCTGCCATAGAAACATCTGCAGTGGTAAACTGTACAATATACATGTACATTTAAATATATAAATAAATAAATATATATATATATATATATATATATATATATAAATTAAAAACTTTCAAATGAAAATGCACGTGTACATATATAAACTTATTTTCAATAATATTAAAAAAAGGAACTAAAAACAACTTGTTCAAATGCTGTGGATGTTCCTATCTCCGTCGCTAGAGTCCCAGGATTAAATTTTTTTTCTATAGGAACCTAAATTCAAAAAATTTTAAATAAGTCAAAATATAGACCTCAAAATATATATCTCAATTTTTAATGGAACTTTTTGACGTAGAATATATATATATATATATATATATATATTTATATTTAACTTTTAAACATAAATTTTAAACTTGTGAAAAATTGTCCATACTCGTGGCTCACTCCCAATGAAGTAGAAGGTATATCTCCTAAGGAAGAAGAAGGCACCGCCATCCCAAAAACATCAGACGGAATCGGTACCTGTTAAAACATTTTATCAAATTATATATATATATATATACATACATGTACATGTGTGGCAACAATTATTTATTTTAGAGTCACTTAAAAAACACTAACATACATGTGCCAACATATCATGATGGTCAAGCCCATCTGCATCGTTTGAACTGGAAGTCCCGAATGTAATATTAACATTTTCATCACGCATCATGCCTGAGAACTGCAAATGGTGTTTTAACATATAATCATACATTAAATTAGATTAATGTACACATACAAATAAATGTATACATGTACATACACATGTATTTATTACAAATTGTACACATGTATATGTAAAAATAATTTCAAACCCTAAGGTCACTAACACATACTGTTCTGGTGCCTTCTTCCTCATGAAAAATTAGGTCTTGCAGACCATTGCGACAATTTATTGCATATGTTCGGAGATCTTCAACATCCATGTTGTAAATCTCCTCATCTGTACGATACACAAAATTGGCACGTGCATTTTCACGTGCTCTTTGTCGATTTAAACGAAGATCGACTGCACTCAATCCGCTCTGAACATTGTCGATCATAACATCTCTTGCTTCTCGACTTATTTGGGAAGTCGCATCCAACTCTGATCGCAGATTTTTGACTCGAAACAGTCGACTCACCAATGGCGGCTCAGGGCGAGGCAACTCCACATCTCGCTTAGCACCCTTAGGTTGACATAATCGACCTCTCCCCGGGCCAAAAAATTCTGAAGGAAGGTCATTATAGTCCGGTTTCATACCCAAAAAAAATTCGGCATAAAACATCTGTGCAAAATAAACAGGAACCTCATCATTCCATGGAAGCCTTCCAAAGGCCGCAATATGTCGATCATACAAATAAGCAGCTTTGTCTAGGTGCTTGAAATACTGCACCTTCAACATTTTTCTTTTTGGCCCTTCCTTATAATTAAACATTGACTTAGCATCTGCTCTTGAAACTTTTTGTTTTATGTCCTGCCATTTATCGGGACCTATCACCGTTTCTTTTCTCTTTCTCATCAGTTCTACAAATGAATCAGTCATTGGCCCCAAATTTTTGTACACTTTTACCATTTCACTCAATGAATGTGTAACTATTTCGAGACTTTGTCTACTCTCAGCAGGTAGAGGCAAAGCCTCGAGATATCTTTGCAATTTTGCATGAAGGCTTTGACACCTTTGTAAGGTGCATTCCGCCATGTTCGTTTCCCATGGTATATTAGTAATCTCAGTCGGATAAGTTGTGTTGGGTTGAAAACCTTCTTCTTCAATGTAGCGCGCTGCCCTACATCTATTTTGACCACTGGCTCGAACATTTTCAGCCTCTGCATCAATATATATAAAATTTCGTATATTAGAAAAAACACGTGTAAAAAGAGTTGTACAAATTTAATTTAAAAATATTGAAATTGATGGCAACTTTGATGTTGTTGGTTAACATCATCTCCAACATGACCCTGTTGAGAACCAACCCCAGAATGACGCTACTGAGAACCAGACCCACAGTGACCCTGTTGAGAACCAGCAGCCGTTGATTGGCCTTCGGGGGAATAAATATCACCGCCTTCCCGCAACTTGCTACCACTCATACCTCGACCGGTTGAACCTTGGCCATGCTCCATGGATGGAGTAGAAACCCTTCTCCTCTTGCCTCCTAAAAATTAAAATATGAAACTTAGTAACAACTAATTTCACTCACAAAGTTAATAAAAAAATCAATTCCATATGTACACACATGTATGGAGATTTAAGATTATATTTAAATACCGTGAACATCCTCTGATCCCTGAACCTCCATATGGGATTCGGTTGATCTTCGTCTTTCATCCTCCATGATATATATCTATTGGTCGACATTCACAAAATATATTTCAAAAAATCAATTTGTAATTTAGTGTACACAAATTATGTAGAACACAACTTTCAAAGAAATAATTGATCATGTGTGAAACAAAATTTAATCGAAAAATATATTATAAAAATGATAAATTCACCAAATTGCGCTTTACATGGTGGGAGCACACTTGGTATAAAATTTACTACTTATACACTTTATTTTGTGGGAGAAATGACACATGTACATATTTTACCTTAAAGTTGTTGTGTTTTATGGATATTAAAATGAAGAACTTCTATTTAGATCCATTCCAGAGATTGACTGTAGGGGCATTTACTAGATATGTCACCTTTCATAAAAGATGAGATCCAGAGGCTACCTGGCCCTTTACAGACTTTGCCTATAGAACTTGTAGAAGTAAACACTAGAGGCATTAAAAATATCAAAGAATGTTTTCATGCTCAGACATGGGAATGTGTCTCTTTCCCTACGCAAAAAAATAGTTCAAGGTAGTTAATCTTCATAGACATGTCATCAAGCAAGTCAATGTGATCATCCCCAACTTACTTTTTATGAAATTAGGCTTGGAATCCTCTACAACCTGGTGGATGGAGTTGAATGGGAACTAGGTTGAAAGGCCTTTACAAAATACCTGCTAGTGAATAACACTTACTAGGTTATGCCAACAAATAAAGTGGGAGAAATGTTTTCTCCTTGAGGTTGTCCAATTGGGTGTGTAATACCAACTTCACACATTTCAAATCAAATTCTTAAGCTTAAAATTATGTAGTTTTTCAATTTTTATGATATATTTTTTGGTAACGGTAAATGTTTTTTATCTATAGTACAAGTCACGAGTTCCCCAATTTTACCTTATATGTAAAGCATGATTCTAGGATTACTACAATTTGTACTTGGTTTTTTATTGTGATCATGCCCTATCTCAATCTAGACATAAGTGATGATGGTCTTCTCCAAATCAACTCATGTATCCTCATTAAATTTATACAAACATTTCAAATTCATATTTTCTTTCATAAAATTCTAGGAATATTAGAAGAATCAGTAAAAAGTGAGATAACCATCTCAATATGCCCCCATAATTAATTTTATAAAATATAAATTTGTAAAATCCCTTTCGGTAATAATGTCCGTTATTAATTAATTAAAAAACATAATATATAATAAAAAATTGACAAATAAAATTTTTGATGAAAATGTGGTATGAAAGTAAAGGTTTAAAGGAAAACATGTACAAGGCATAGTTGAGTACAAGGCATAGTTGAGCCAATTTATTATCTATTTATTGAACTAGAAAGGACATATAATTATTACACATGTTTAATTTACATTCAAATGCTTCTTTGATTTATCTCCTATAGCTTAATGTAATGCTAGATATATAATTTAAGTTGAAGGCCCATGAGATAAATATGACTTCGATGTGACATTTGTATTGAATCATCTATTTGTTGTGTTATCTGAACATAATTGGTGCACATATCTAAAGAGTCCAAATGCTCATTCAAGACCATATATGTAATCCTCATCTAACTTAGCCAGGGATTTGCAATACTATATTTGAGTTGGCTAGCTCCATTTCAAGATATTATGGTTATCCAAGAGGGGATATAAAAAATGAAAAGAAGGATGTTGTTGTAGGTTATCCAAGTCGGACATAGAACCGGTGGAGAAACCTAAGGAAAACCTATGTTTCCAGGTCGAACCTTTGTAGAGGTTCCAGTACCTGAGAGTAAAATCCAGTTTGGGGCTGTTAAATTCTAAATGTTCTGGTAATTGTGCTAGGGGGGAGAAATAGGATGTAATTTCCTCTTCTCACGGTTGGGAGTCTTGTTTTTCATGTGGATTCAACCAAACATATTGTACATATTAAATGAGGACATAATTATTACACATTTTTAATTTACATTCAAATGCTTCTTTGATTTATCTCCTATATCTTAATGTATTATGCTAGATATATAATTTAAGTTGAAGGCCCATGAGATAAATATGACTTCTATGTGACATTTGTATTGAATCATATATTTGTTGTGTTATATGAACATAATTGGTACGCATATCTAATTTACATTACTTTAATATGTCATGCTTCTTTAATTTATCTTTTATAGATGACCGGAGCATCCCTTTTTAATCTAGATCCCTTTTGACTTCGAATATGTGGGCAATATTCATCTGCATATTTTTCTATCATAAAGCAGTGAGTAAAATTGTATTCCATTTGTGTCAATGTTAAGGTTAAGCACATGGATTAAAGTTTTATATATTAAAAGAGGAGGCTATGTATTACATATGGTCTTGAATGAGCTTTGGACTTTTTAGATATATATCTAAAGAGTCCAAATGCTCATTCAAGACCATATGAGGATTCAAGACATATGTAATCCTCATCTAGCTTAGCGGGGATTTTTAATACTATGTTGAGTTAGTATTTACAGCAGGCAGACTCAGTTTATCCAGAGGATAAAAAATGAAAAGAAGAATGTTGTTGTAGGTTATCCAAGTCAGACATAGAACCAGTGGAGAAACCTAAGGAAAACCTATGTTTCAAGGTCGAACCTTTGTAGAGGTTACAGTACCTGAGAGTAAAATCATTAAATCTATATGGAAGGCAAGAAGGATTATATCCCCTTAAGCTTAAGCTTATGTAGTTTGTCAATTTTTATTATATATTTTTTTGGTAAGGGTAAATGTTTTTTTTATCTATAGTACAAGTCATGAGTTCCCCAATTTTACCTTATGTAAAGCATGATTCTAGGATTACTACAATTTGTACTTGGTTTTTTAAGAATATATCAAATAAAGTTTTTGAGAAGCAAATATGGCTTGTTCCTCAACAACATCCCTGAGCATGGACACATCCTTGACTATCTAAGGACATAATGATCGAATGAACCATTTACATAAGATATCATCAGGGAGTTTGGTTTGTATTAACCCCTTGTGACATCACCAGTCATGGATGTGATTAGAAATCAGTATGACATCATCTTGTTTTAAATTAGAAAAGAGATCAAAATCGATGCCATACCTCATCGGTAACTAAAAATGAGTTAAAGGAGTTTGAGATAACAACGAAAAATTAATGTAATATTTTTTGTCTAATTCAAGATACATTTAGCATCATCTCCAGTTAAGGTGCATTAGAATAGACGTAGTTTAATGGAATCATCCACGAAATAATTTTATGACCACCACAGATGATAGGTGGTAATGCACATTAATGGATTTTCTCTAGAATTCCCTTCAAATTTGGCGATATTGGAAGGCAACTTGGAAGGTATGGGTGGCCACCAAGGATCATGATGAATGGGATCATTATTTAACTTCTCAAAATTTGAAAGAAAAATGGAGGATAAGAAAGGATTATGAATTTGACTAAATATGATATAGGAGGATGATCACCTTGAACAACAGTGAGGTCCCCCCATACACTAATTCTAAGGATTAGGAATAGTAGGTCAGGAAAAACTCGGAGTAAAAATAATTGATCCTATAGGATAACTAGAGTTAACTACCATAGATGGTGAAGATAAATAAGTAGGCATAGGAACACTAGGAAAATTTGTAATATCCATATAAGATATCAGTCAAATGTCCCAAGAATATGTGAGAGGTGTCAATTGAGGTGTAGCTCCTACCACGTTTAGTGGTGGCAATGATGACATATCAACAGAAACTTCAGATGCAGAGGGAAAAGAGGAACTAACATCCTTCATTGGTAAAATAGGAATGTAAGTGTAAGTAGGTGTAGTATTTTCTGGGTTTAGCCATAGTAACTATAGTTCTAATGGATCAGTCAAAGGTGGATTTACAAGAGAGCCATAATTGTTCACCAATGTTTCAATGGAAACCAAATCACTACAAGGAGGACTAGGTATAGAATCCATAATTATATTTTTGTCTAAGTCTTGGGTAGTGACAGGATCTATCCGAGCAAGAGATAAAATTCCACCTTGTTCAAGAGGAAAACTAACAATATTGGCAATTAAAAAAAACAAATTTGGCACTTAGAATTTCCATAACGCTTATAACCCCATCCTTACAATTTTTATAATTTCCATGATGAGACATTTGAATTTCCTTCCCCATATTTCTTATTAATGATTATAACCTTAAAATGGCTAGTATTGGTTTGTCATCATCATCTCAAAATGACCTGGCAGATGAAAATTTACCATGTCAATCATCATCACTTCACACCATCTCATACATGACCCCTTATACATATTATATGTATGAATTTTTGGCATGTCATCCTCTCTACCTATCCCATGAATGATTGTGACAACAGGTGAATAAAATACAATTTATAAGCAAAGGATAGTTTCTAGTTTGTCCTCCTCCATCTGCCCCATAGCTAGTGATTTCTCAATTTTCCACTTCCAACTTTCTATTGTCGAAATTCATTAGCAGTTAATTTTATCGATAGCCACACCACACCTAGAAGTTAAAGAAATTATCATATACACTACTACATTAATGAACTCTACGTTCTTTGTTATTGTAAAGTCCATTAACAAACAATGTTAATTGAGTTTAGTAGTGTATATAACAATTTCTTTGACTTCCAGGTGTGTTGTGACTATTAGTATAATTAACTACCAAAATGAATTTCCAAAATAAAATGTTGGAAGAGAAAAAATAGGCAATCACTGGATATGGAGTGGGTGGAGGAGGACAAACTTATAGTGATCCCTTCCTTATCAAATTTTCGTATTCACCTAATGTCACTATCAATCATGGTCTAGGCAGAGGATATGACCTACCATAAATTCAATCATATAATGTGTAGAAGGGTCATATGTAGATGGTGTGAAATGATGATTACAAACATGGTAATTTTTCATCTACTAGGTCATTTTGAGATGATGATTACAAACCAGTGCTATTCCATTAAAGGTTATAATCATTGGTGCCTAATGTGGGGTGGATAATTCAATCATCCCATCATATAAATTACACAGATGTACTTAAATTTTCATCATAATCACAAACTTCTGTGAATTGGGAACTAATATATGTTAAAATTTTGTTAGACTAATATATATTAGAAAATTCAACCAATATATAATAGAATTTTGATAGATTTTTCACGATTTAGTCTTTAACTATTTGGTGAAATCCAACCGTATAGAACCTAAAGATTATAATTTAGAGCCATTGGGAATACCTTAGAATCAATTCTTTACAATTGAAATGCATACAAAATACTTCAAAGAAATGGGTAGGACATGCTCAAAATGTGTTGAAAAATGTATTGCATTATCTCACAAGCCTTTATATTGGGGCAACTCATCCTTTTCCAAAATCATGAAGCCCAACTCCTCTTCCTGTTTGGTGGGTGAATTAGTATATTTATGTTCATAGACTTGTAGTTAGTAAAAACATAATTTGATTATTTGTGTCTATTTACTTACATATTTTTTTATGCTGGTGTTAGCTAGTTATGTCATCTTGGCTCAACTCGTGGGCTCTATTTTTTATTTTTTATAAAGTTAGTGTATAGGGTGGAGCATCCCATACTTTGGTTTTGTTTTGATATACCTCTTATGAATATTTTGATATTTTTTATAAAAATATGCTTAATCCTAAGATTATGTATTGGTCTAGTTGACATACTTATAGACCATGACATTCTATGAAGCTTTTTATGTGATGTAAATTCAGTGTTAATTAAATATTGTATATGCGCTTAAGAAAAGAAACCATTAATATGCTCTCATTATTGAAAATGGCACCAAGAAAGGATGTTCTACATGGTATCAATTCAATCTACCTGGATGTTCTACATGGTATCAAAGCAGAAATCACTCTAGAAGAGAAGAATATGAGCTTGTTCTATGCAGGTGAATCAAATTTGCAGATCTACTCTTCAAGACTTGTAGTGGGATCATGATGTATTTCTCTGCTTTGAGGCTCGAATATGCCCTTGAGGGTAGTTCAAATTACATAGATCTGATTATCAAAAAATTTCAGTTTATGGTGACTCCGATTTGATTATCAAATAGGTAAAAGGGGAATACAGGGCCAAAAATTCAAGGATGCAAGCATATCACAATGTTGTCTTAGACACTCTCAAAACTTCCTCTGAATATATTTTATCCTTGATTCCTAGAAACTAGAATTGTATTTCTAACTCTCTTGGTACTGTAGTGAGCATGTTTAGAATTCCAATACATCCCAATAGGAAATATGAAATTAATGTTAAGCATCACCCCTCTGTTCTAGATAACCTTCGACATTGGCAAGTGTTTCAATATGATAAGCAAATTAAAAAAAATTTGTAAATGGAGGAAGAGTTCGTCGCTTGTCATACTAATGGTGCTTTCTATGATCAGGGAATTAATGCCATAGAATTAGAAGTCATACAGCTGAAAGAAAATTCCATTCCAAGAGGTCTTATACCTTTGGAAGAGCTCTTCGATCAAGATGATGTCGTGAAGAAACCAACAATGGTCCCCACTAAAGCGAGTTGAAGATATCAACATTGGCACAACAAAGAAGCCCAATATGGGAAGTTATCTAAATCTTTAACTTTGGAAATCAAAGGTAAATACACAACACTTTTGGCTTAGATAAAAAATTGACAAATAAATTTTTTGATGAAAATGTGCTATGAAAGTAAAGGTTTAAAGGAAAACATGTACAAGGCATAGTTGAGTACAAGGCATAGTTGAGCCAAATTATTATCTATTTATTGAACTAGAAAGGACATATAATTATTACACATGTTTAATTTACATTTAAATGCTTATTTGATTTATCTCCTATAGCTTAATGTATTATGCTAGATATATAATTTAAGTTGAAGGCCCATGAGATAAATATGACTTCTATGTGACATTTGTATTGAATCATATATTTGTTGTGTTATATGAACATAATTGGTACGCATATCTAAAGAGTCCAAATGCTCATTCAAGACCATATGTAATTTCCTCATCTAACTTAGCCAGGGATTTGCAATACTATATTTGAGTTGGCTAGCTCCATTTCAAGATATTATGGTTATCCAAGAGGGGATAGAAAAAATGAAAAGAAGGATGTTGTTGTAGGTTATCCAAGTTGGACATAGAACCGGTGGAGAAACCTAAGGAAAAACTATGTTTCCGGGTCGAACCTTTGTAGAGGTTCCAATACCTGAGAGTAAAATCCAGTTTGGGGCTGTTAAATTCTAACTGTACTGGTAATTGTGCTAGGGGGGAGAAATAGGATGCAATTTCCTCTTCTCACAGTTGGGAGTCTTGTTTTTCATGTGGATTCAACCAAACATATTGTACATATTAAATGAGGACATAATTATTACACATGTTTAATTTACATGAAAAAATGCTTCTTTGATTTATCTCCTATAGCTTAATGTATTATGCTAGATATATAATTTAAGTTGAAGGCCCATGAGATAAATGACTTCTAGGTGACATTTGTATTGAATCATCTATTTGTTGTGTTATATGAACATAATTGGTATGCATATATCTAATTTACATTACTAATATGTCATGCTTCTTTAATTTATCTTTTATAGATGACCGGAGCATCCCTTTTTAATCTATCCCTTTTGACTTCGGATATGTGGGCAATATTCATCTGCATATTTTTCTATCATAAAGCAGTGAGTAAAATTGTATTCCATTTGTGTCAATGTTAAGGTTAAGCACATGGATTAAAGTTTTATATATATTAGATGAGGAGGCTATGTATTACATATGGTCTTGAATGAGTTTTTAGACTCTTTAGATATATATCTAAAGAGTCCAAATGCTCATTCAAGACTATATGTAATCCTCATCTAACTTCACCAGGGATTTGCAATACTATATTTGAGTTGGCTAGCTCCATTTCAAGATATTATGGTTATCCAAGAGGGGATATAAAAAATGAAAAGAAGGATGTTGTTGTAGGTTATCCAAGTCGAACATAGAACCAGTGGAGAAACCTAAGGAAAACCTATGTTTCCAGGTCGAACCTTTGTAGAGGTTGTAGTACCTGAGAGTAAAATCCAGTTTGGGGTTGTTAAATTCTAATTGTTATGGTAATTGTGCTAGGGGGGGAGAAATAGGATGTAATTTCCTCTTCTCACGGTTGGGAGGCTTGTTTTTCATGTGGATTCAACCAAACATATTATACATATTAAATGAGGACATAATTATTACACATCTTTAATTTACATTCAAATGCTTCTTTGATTTATCTCTTATAGCTTAATGTATTATGCTAGATATATAATTTAAGTTTCAGTGTCTTATTATAAAGAAAATAAATATGGTAGAGAAGTTCCTGTGTCTTACTATTCAGGCATACATATTTTTTAATCTTTTAGGAAGAAACACATGTTCTTAATCATTAGGCCCACTTAACCATTCTGATATGTAAGAAGACAGCATAATTTTTTTATAAAAAAAAAGAAAATGACATTTATTGAGATGTATAAGCTTTTGTATCTATAATGAAGAAAGAAGTATAATATCAGTTTGCTTCTTTATTAAGGATAGAGTAAAGAATAGTTAGTCAAATAGATAGAATATTTTCCTTGGATTTCTCTCCCTATTTAGTCAAATATATTTATGGTGCCTAAAATTTCAACAAGCTGGTTTTCCCGAGAGGTTCAGGGGGAAGACTTAATTGATGTAAGAAGTTTGGTTACAGTTTTGTGAGAATCAGGGGCCAAAAATGTCTAAATGACTTCTATGTGAAATTTGTATTGAATCATCTATTTGTTGTGTTATATGAACATAATTGGCACGCATATCTAATTTACATTACTAATATGTCATGCTTCTTTAATTTATCTTTTATAGATGATGGGAGCGCATCCCTTTTTAATCTATCCCCTTTGACTTTGGATATGTGGGAAATATTCATCCACATATTTTTCTATCATAAAGCATTGAGTAAAATTGTAAATTCCATTTGTGTCGAAGTTAAGGTTAAGCACATGGATTAAAGTTTTATATACTAGATGAGGAGGCTATGTATTACATATGGTCTTGAATGAGCATTTGGAATCTTTAGATATCTAAAGAGTCCAAATGCTCATTCAAGACCATATGTAATACATATCCTCCTCAACTAACTTAGCAACGGTCTACCTCCATATTGGAGTGGTTTTGCAAGTGGAATCTATACTAGAAAATATACTCCATATTTTGAAGAAATTTTGGCTTTATGTGTTCCAAAAGAATCCACGTTGAAGGAAAAATATGATACCAAACCCCATAATGAAAATTCTGAACAATTTTCTATTAGATTAAAGAGAAATTTTTGGTAAGTTGGATCTCATCAATGCACAACGACAAGAAAAAGTCTAATGGAAACAATGGTATGTCCAAGGTTAAATGTTTTATTTTTCATTATTTTTAACACATCAAAAGATATTTTCCTAAGAAATCAAACTCCAAGGGTAATAGAGTAAAAAAAAGGAACGAAGCAGATGAATCACATGCAGCAAAGGGTGAAGAAGTTGAAAATAAACCCATGCATGAAGACATTAATTAATGACCTCTACTATGGAAGAAATTGGAAGGTGCCAAGTTTTCTTTCAAGTTTAGTTTCATTTCTTATTAGAAGATGACAATCAGAATAACAATTGCAATTATACCTAAAGGATGAAAGTTTCTTTTTGATTTCAGAAGTTTGAAGTTATAAATTTTTATTTTAAGAAGGCGCATACAACTTAAAAGATATTGGGTCATCAAAAGTTGTGAACATATCATCCCACAAGATACAATATTCTATAGTAGTCATAACATTCAAATATTTTAATTTCACCATGAATATTTATAAGAATTCATAATGTCATTTCGAAAGAAAACACCATAAGAGTAGCACAACATAGAAATATTCAAGGTCATTAAGAAGAATCATAGGGATTACTTCGAGCATGATATTTGTTTGTAGTAGCAATGAAGATAATAATAAATCAAGCATTGCAATAGAGATCAGGCATTTCAAAAGCAAATCGATATTTTAACAAAACATATGGAAGTAATAAAGGAACATGGTAGATATTATATACATAAAGAGGAAGAAATTCAATATTATATCTTGAATATAATCATTGGAAGGGAAATATGGAAACTAGTTTCAAAAATAGGTTTCTCTCATATGAAATAAAATAAGGTTACTCCTATTTTGTAAAGGAAGTATTTCAATCAGAAGTTCTTGCTATCAAGATTCAACAAACTTCTAGGATGGACTTATGGACATCATATTTAGGAGTTGGAAACAAGAAACTATATATGTTGATTAGATAATTTACTTTTAGATATTTGGGAGGAGACTTGAAAGATACTTATTCCAAAGAAGGTTGTCTATAGTCTACAAATAGATGGCAACATCATTGTTTAATGTCAACCTCCCTCCATGATATGTGTCTGTTCAAAGCTTCGAATGACTATAAATATAAAATCGAACATTTCATTTCTATCATCACAATTCAGTTTTCTCTGAGATTTTTGATAAGTAAATATAGATCTCAGCTCAGATTTGGGGACACTGGACAGAAAACTCATTTTAGGGAATTTAGATCCCTCACTAGAGCTATGATATTGTAGCAGCACTAAATTGCAGGCATGGACAGCTGTAAGTACAATAATTAACCAAACATGTGATCAGAAGTACCCTGAGAGTGTAGAACTATGATCATTTTGGGTGGACAGTAGCGAAATCTTGAAGCCACGACCTATGCTCATAAACTGAAACTCAGACTTGTGTTAAAAGTCATAAATGTGACCTACGATCACTGTTCTAGTGACGTATGATAAGTATAAGGATTGCAGTGATAAAACCTCAAATGAATGATACTATTTCAAGTTGCAGTCTAGCCTTTAAAGCTCGGTCCTATGGAATTTAGCCTATGAAAAAATAAAACATACCTTTGTGTCAATATATTGTAATAACACATTTGTGGAGGACTAGAAAAATAAACGGAGGAAAGATTTGTGATGAAAAAGCTGTGGAGTGGTCACTTAACTGTGGATTATCATCATTTCAGTGATTAGTGTTCTATGTGGACAACTAGTGAAGGGTTGTACAAGTTAATAATTTTAAAAGTCTTGAACAATGTGTCTTGCATCATATTTAGACAGCGAGGCATTGACATTTCTTTGAAGACATTCCTAAAGGCTAGTCTAGACATTCCCGAAGCAGAAAACTTGAAGATTATAATAAAGCATACATCATTGAATATACTCTTGGAATCATCTTGGTTAGTAATCTTGTTATTGAGCTATTGAAACAGTCAGCAAATAAAATTTGAAGTAATTTCAGAAGGTAACCTGGTAACAGCAGCGGGGACGAGCAGGCAGCAACCGCACGAACAGCAGCGGGGACGAGTAGGCAGCAACCACACGAAAATTAGCGGGAATGAGCAAGCAGCAACAGAGAAAACGCCCGAACAACCACAGAATAATGAAACTGGTAACCCGAATAACTTCGCGGGTGATTATTTTATAGAAATTAGTTCGGCCGAACTATTAACTCATAGTTCGGCCGAAGTTTTTTTACAAGTTTGGACGAAATTTAGTTGCCATTTTTCCAATCTGCGGAAAAAATTCTGTTTTCCCGCGCCATCGGTGTGCCGTCGGTCTAAATGGAATCACGATTTCGGCCGAACTTTATAAAATGTTCTGCCGAACTATTGCCGAAATTTTTTTTCAACCCCCGATTCTCACAAAAGTGTAACCCAGCTTCACATTTCTGCCCTATTATGTTGGTTTATATATATTTTTTCACCCACAATTTCCTATTTCAATATCTATAACAAAAGTTTTTGTTTGATAACCCTTATCATCAATATCTTTGAAACCTCAACAACTCATTTCTTCTAGGCTACTCTTTCCTATGATATTTTCTTACAGCATTTATTTTGCAACATGTGGTGCAATTGCTAGTTACCCCTAATATGGTGACATGTTTGGGTCTATATTGGAAAAACAGTAATTTGGAAAAATAATCAAAGAGAAAGAAATCTTGGAATCTCGTATGCAACATATGCAACAATAAATTATCCTATGAGCCCACACTGATGCTCTAGTGATGGAAGTGGGACAATTAATCAATCAAATACAATAATAGAGAAAGAAGGAGGAGATCCTTTGAAAATAGAAATGCAAAGTGCGGTGGCTAAAAGAAGGAGAAAACAATCTTAAATTCTTTCATAAGGTGACGGTGAAGCATAAGCATAACAACAGAATATTTTCTTTCTCCTCTCAGGATGGGAAAAAACTAGCGCAACATGTAGAACATGACCAATAATTAATCACCTAATATCACTACTTATTAATAGAATCTATATGAAATAAAGTGGAGGTCATCCAAAGAATCACACATCACAACCCAACCTTAATCCATTTGGCCTAGAATGAAGCCTAGATGTGTGCACATTATTTTTCATAAGTGGAAGATGCGATGATGGAAATGTCAAAGAACAAACCTCAATGACTAAATCGTTTCACAATGGACATTTTCCAATCCTCTTGATTTTTTTGGGCCTGAAGGTGCATGCATTGGTAGGAGAATATGGTCTCTCAAAATCTGTACGACTATGACTTAATGCCACTCTTATTACCTTAATCCCAAAATCTAATAAAGTTTCCTATGTTAGTGGTTTTATTCTAACAACCCTTTATAATGTCATCTATAAGGTTATTTTGATTTTCATTATTAATTAACTTAAAAATATGCTTAGTGCTATCTTATCACAGAAAGGATTTGTAGAAGGATGTTAAATCCTAGATAGGATTGTGGTTTCTCATGAGGGAATCAACTCTCTAAAATAATCCAAATGAGTAGGGATGTTGATAAAAATTGACCTTTCAAAAGCTTATCATCGGTTAAAATAAGAATATCCTCTCCAAAATCTCTAGGCCTTTGGGTTTTTCGACCAATGGCATCACCTACATTAAATCCTTAACCTCTACTCTATTTTTATCCATGCTTCTGAATGAATCCCCAACATTGAAATTTAATACATAAAGAGATTTATGATAAGGGGATATAATCCCCCCCCTTCCTATTCATAATATTAGTAGAGGGATTGGATAGATACTTTAAAGTTATAGGAATTCAAAATAAAAGCACAGGGTTGCAATTGTATGGTGTTGATCTCCCCAACACCCATCAATATTTTTTTGATGACATTATGCTCTTTTGATTTCCATATAGGTAAAATCACTGCTAAGTATCCTGGAGCACCTCTAGTTGAGAATTCCTTGCGAGTAGATCATTGGAAAGACATAGTACAAAATTTCTCCTACAAGTTACATATTTGGGAATTCTGTACATATAACTTGGAAGGGAGTTATTTTCTAATTATCCTCACTCACAACAAAACATCCCTTTTCTAGGCGTTTTATTTTGCATCAAAAAAGTAAGGGGGGAGCCCACCACCCCGTCACCTCCCATTTTATTTAAGAGGGGGGATGGCATGGCTATCCCACCCCACTGAAATTACACATGTTAAATTGTATCATTTCCCTCCAATATCATATGGAAACCCTTTCTCTATCTGTGTTCTAGGTAAATTTGACTCTATTCTTTTATGTTGTACCTATTATAATCCCTCATCGTAGGTGGGATATTTCCCCTCTAGCACATGCTTTAGGGAGTTGCACTCTATCTGTTATAGTCCTGTGTCCTATTGTAACTATTTTTATTTATCTTTGGTTCACGAGAAATATCTATCCTACGATGATGGTTATGTGATTGTTGCATTATATGGTGGTCCTAAATCTGGGGACCTTGGATTTCAATGCATGAACATAGCGTTGAATATTTGTGAGAAGAGAACCATGATGATGGTCAAAGAGGTGGTACCTAGGATGATGGTGGTGGCTTCCACGAATTCTTGAGCTAGAGGAGGAGGTGATTGGAAATTTTTTTTCCTCAACTTGCACCATTTTAAAACCTGGTGGACTAGCCATTTCTCAATAATTAATTCTATTTCCAAATTTTACTACTTCTTCAACTCTTTCAATTTGATAGATTTTTTGCATAGTAGATTTTGGTTCAACCTACATGCAATCTTGGTTATGTCTACTAGTAAGTTGGTGTATTTGGTTTCTTATGTAAGCCAGACCCTACCTAGAGTCCCTCCCTCTCTATTAACAATTTGTTTCACCATTTTAGAGTTCGTTCCAAACCTCCCTCACAACTTATTCTTTACTCGACATCCCTTTTACTCCATATTTTGTTTTATGGTACTATTGTTTTGTTTTCACTTTGGTGATTTCCCTTACTTTGGCTTATTAAGACATGGAAACACATGCCCTTCCAAAGGATGTTCTTTCATCAATATTTTCTAGTAGAGGCCCTCAATTCTAACCACATGCTTAATCTCAAGATAAAAATATTGTTTCTATTTTCCATTCCTCGACACCTCCATAAATCCAAGAGGAAATTTCAAATCTTGACGCCTTGATCACAAATTAATATGAGGCTTAATTTGATTCTAAAATCCAAGCTAAAGTAAACAATTGAGTTTCTAACCCTATGCATACTAGGGGAAGATGGACTCAATAGCTTGACTCCATTATTGTCCACTAAAAAAGGAGGATAATATTAGGCAAGTTCCTGAAGGAAAAAATGTGAGGATCGCAACAACATCATCTCCTTTTTTAAAAAATTCAATGATTTCAATTCCACAAACATCATTGTAACATCAATCTAGATGTGCAATTATCACACATTGAAGGACATCTCCCTTGTGTCTTGAAACCTCCATCCCCAACAGGGACCAATGCCCAAGATACGACACTAATTACCTCATCAGATACTTGATGTCTATTTTACCCTCTTGGGTTATGTCATTTACTTTCAATAGTAAATTTTATTTGATTAGTCATGTATTTATCAATACCAATTGTTTACATTTTGATAGACCTAGGCTATTGTCATTTTTGAGCGGTATTGGTTTCCCTTGTGGAAGAATGTGATAGGATTCAACTTAAACAATGATATATAGTTTTGTATGAAGTCATTTTTAGGAAATATATTTTTAAATCAACAAAAAGGAGACATTAATCTCTTTACATAATGAATTAAAAATAGTTATGCAAATGATGCCTACTCTTCTCTTTTCCAAAGGAGCAACAAAACAAAGAGATCAATAGTAGTGAGGTTAATCTTTGAGCCATTATTGCATACATTACACTCTTTAGAGTAAAACAAGAAATCATCTCTATAAGATACATGTACAATATCTTATGACCATTTATCTATTTTTACCCATGGGGATTTATTAGAAATTTCTCACACTAGAGAGATTTGTCATGTCTTAGTCAAATATTCTACTTTTACTAAATATTTGGGGAAATCCTTGATTTTAGATGGCCCTATGTTGATGGGAAAATATGCACTGTGGGTTGATATGGGAGAGCTAGGATATATTAGAGGTTATGTAATACCTAAGAAAAAATTTAAAATATTTTATATGTGAGAGCTTTTTGGTGTGTTAAAGTGTTGAGTGTGTGTTATATTGTTTTGACGACTAGTTGGGGGGACCTAACCATGGTTTGTTTCGTGGGGTTTGCACATGGTTTTAAGCATGATGGTTTTCTTCCCACAGTATTTTGTAGATCTGGTCAAAGGAACCACGATTATGTTCTAATATAGGTTTGATGGATTAGGGTTTATGAATGCTTCAGGATGTATATATATGTATTGTAACATTGAAAGGAAAATAATGAAAAATCAATCTGGCTGTCTTGGTTTTGGCATTAAGGGGAAAATATTTGTGCATATTTATTTTATGTTTAATGTTCTTGCCATCGCTTATTTTCTATTTTAAGAATTTGTTTACAGGTAATTTATTTATAAGGTTAAAAGCTACATTTGGTATCACAGTTGTTTCAGCTTCAAGGGGACACATTTTCTATTGAGGGGTTTAACTTAGCCCTATGGTACACCCTACTCAGTGGGATATCTACATGATCAATTCTTGCAGTGAAAGAATATGGCGAATAGTGGAAATATAGAGATCAAGAAATTTAATGGTAATATTTTTTAGTTGTGGAAGCTTAAGATGGAGGATCTTTTGGTGGATCGAGATCAATGGATTGTTGTATATCACAGTTCGGCACCAATAGGAATTTTGGCAAAAGAGTGGGAAAAGCTAGATCGGAAGGCGAAGAGAAATATATGATTGTGTCTCTTAGAATAAGTATTATTTAATGTATCATCAGGGAAAATTTTAAGGATGGAAAATTATCTTTAAGTTTAAAACATTGGCGAATCTCGCTGGTCCCTAATATGTAAATTATAATATATTTATTAATATATTTGTAAAATTATTAAAATTTATAATGATTTTATATAGAGTATATATATAATGTTGGCGATTTTTAAAGTAAAATAATTTTATACTGTAAAATTTGGGTGAATTACTTTTAGAAAAAAATGGAAATTGGCGAATATTTTTTTTGGAAAAATCATGCAAAATTAGCCTACCTACGAATATTATCCCCTAAAATTTTCCATGTGTATCATGGAAAAATACATTAAAGGCTTTGTGGGAAAATTTATGTACTTTGTACCAATCTTAGTCTCTGGTGAACAAACGGTTCCTACGGAAAAAATTGTATAACTTGAGGATGAATGATGAAGACTTAGTGATAGAGAATCTGGACGCCTTTAATACTGTGGTAATCCAGTTCTTATTTGTTGATATTAAAACTTCAAATGAAGGTAAGTGCATCGGTTTGTTATGTTCTCTACTAGACTCGTGGTATAGTCAAATTATTGCAATAGGTATAAATACAACTATCTTGAAGTTTGATGAAATAGTTTCATCCTTGTTGTCGACAGAGATGAGACGAAAATTATGGAGATATATAATGGAGATGCCTTGCATGTACGAGGAAAATCCCACAATAGAAACAAAAAAATGTCCTCGAGTGAGAGATCTAAATCTATAGGGATATTTAAAATATCTAGGAAAACCTATAAATGTGTGCTCGAAATGCAGAAATGAAGTGCACTACAAAAATGATTATAGATTCAAATCTCCAGAGAAAGGAAATGGACTTAATGATTCTCCTTATGCAAGAAGCGAAAACCACCTCAAATGGAGGTGGGGATTTGTACTTGGCTTATTCTTCAAGTACACATGTAGATCATGAGGCATGGTTGATTAACTCAGGTGCATCCTTTCAATTCACTCCCCATAGGGAGTGGTTTTACGAATATGAGAAATATGGTAGTGGCGATGTCTTCTTAGGGGATGACATGAAGGCTAGAATTGTCATACATGGAAAATTTAAGATGAAGTTGCAAGGTGGAAGGATTATAACACTTCCTAGTGTTCTGCATATTTCTGCAATGGAAAAAATCTGATTTCTGTAAGCAAGATGGATGAAGCAAGTGTCAAAACAGTGTTTGAGAAAGATACCTGCAAGAATTAGGGGAATTTTGAGGTTTAAAATGGGTCTCCTAAGGAAATTATAAAATAATAGTGGAAAAAATCAAATAATATTTGATGACATCCTCAAATTGTAAAGGGAAAAGTGAAAAAACTACTTTTTCAACTCATATTTTCAACTTATCTCCCAAATATTTTACTCAAATTTCGAGCAGGAGTACTCGTTGGATGCAAAATTTAATTCCTCATCCAAGGAGTACCCATGTTGCATACTTTTGATGGGTCCTACTACACGAAAAATGAGAAATACATAAAAAAATGTGATTGTAATCACATGTTTTTATGTATTTCTCATTTTTCATGTAGTAGAGTTCATCGAAATTATGCAACATGCATACTCCTTGGACGAGGAATTAAATTTTTCATCCAATGAGTACTCCCACTCAAAATTTGAGTAAAAATTTTGGGAGATAAGTTGAAAATACGAGTTGAAAAAGTAGTTTTATTATTTTATTATTTTTAAATATTTTTACCCTTTTATTTAAAAAATGGTAAATCATCCCCCATGGTTGAAATCATCATCTTGAATCCTATTGGTTGTTATAAAGTTTATTTTTGTTGTACATTTTTCTTAGGAGGCCCATTTTAGACCTCAAAATTCCCCTAATGCTAGTTTGGGGAGCACTAGTATTGATTAGGGAGTTCGAATTGGAATTCTATATAATATTATGGGTAACATTGTTATTGATGGGGTGCAATGCTTTTGTGGTTCCTAAAAATGGAGCATAAAACCTTGTGGTCTCTGGATAAAATACCATGATATGGCATCAAAGGCTTAGACATATTGGAGAGAAGGGCCTTTTAATACTTCATGGGAGTCGTATGGTAGAAGATATGTCTAATTTCTCTCTGTATTTTGATTTCTGTGAACATTGTGTATATGGGAAACACAATTTGGTGAGTTTCCCTTCTGGTACTAGGAGGGAGAAAGGGATATTAGAACATGTGAACAGTGATTTGTTTTGACTTGTGTCAGTTCCATGACTTGGTAATTTTGTGTACTATGTTTCATTTATAGATGAATTCTTAAGGAATGCATGGATATATTTTCTCAGGAGGAAATCTGAAATATTTGACAGGTTTAAAGAATTAAAAGCTCTGGTGGAAAATCAAACAGAGAAGAAGATCAAGGGGTTAAGGACAAATAATGATGGAGAGTTCCACAAGAAGGAATTTGAAGAGTTATTTAATAAGTGTGGTATAACACGGTAGAATAATACTCCATACACACCTTAGAAAAATGGAGTCACGGAAAGAATGAAAGAGACATTGTTGGAAAAGGAAATATGCATGCATAATGGTTTCGGGTTAGGACATGAATTATGGGCAGAGGCAGTGGAGACTGCATGCTAACTGTTTAATAGATGACCTTCATTAGTGTTGGAGCATATAAATATTCCAATGAGGTATGGATTGGTAATAAACCCTCTCTTTCACATATGAGGGTATTTGGATGTGATTCATATGTACATGTTCCAAAGGAGAAAAGAACCAAGTTGGATAGTAAATATGAAAGGTGAATCTTTATTGGCTATAAGGATGGTTTAAAATGTTATAAGCTTTGGAACCTAGAAACAAGGAAGGTTGTGTACAGCCGAGATGTGGTGTTTACAGAGTCAAACGATCTTGTTAAAAATGAAGTCCTACCAAAGGAATCTTAGAAGATAGAGTTTGAGCTAAAGGAGGAAGAATCAAACTCTACAACAGAACAAGAATCGAAAGAGGAAGAGCCACATCAATTCGAGAGATAAGGAAACCAGAAAGGTATAGTCCATATTATTTTTGTTCAAATTTTTATTTATCCATTACTGATGATGATCCTAGAACTTTCAAGGAGGAAGTGGATTTAGAGGATGGAAAAATCTGGAAGGAGGCCATGGTCGATGAAATGGCATCTTTGGACAAAAATGAGGCTTGGGATCCGATGGAGTTGTCGGCTGGAAGGAAACCCAGTTGGAGCAAATTGGTGCTTGAGAAGGAGATGAATGAAAAAGGCAAGGTGGAGAAATAAAAAGCTCAGTTGGTAGCAAAAGGTTATTCCTGGGTATCAGGAATTGATTTTGGTGATATTGTTTCTCTTGTTGCTAAGTTATATTCTATTAGATTACTTTTATTTGTTGCTACTACTTTCTATTTTGAGGTAGAATATATGGACATGAAGATATCATTTCTTCACGAGTATATAGAAGAAGAGATATACATGAAGAAACCTGAAGGATTTGCGATGAAGGGTAAGAAAGAATTGGTATGTACATTAAAAAAAGTCTCTGTATGGGTTAAAACAGTCACCAAGGATGTGGTATCAGAAATTTGATATGTATATATGGGGACTTGGCTTCACCAGAAGCAAAGCAGATCACTGTGACTATTTTAAATTAATTGGTGATAGTCTTATTTATTTGATCTTGTATGTGGATGATATGTTTTTTATTGGAAACGACAAAGAAATTATCTAGGATTTGAAGACCCAATTGTCTTCCAAATTTTACATGAAGGATATTGGCGCTAAAAAATATATATTGGACATGGAAATTAAACGAGATTGGGAAAAGAGGAAGCTCTGGTTAAACCAGAGGAAATATTTTGAGACAATATTGCATAGGTTCAATATGCAGGATAGTAAACCAATGAAGGTTCCTATTCCTGTAGTTGTAAATTTATCTGTTGAACAATGTCCCAAGACACAAGAAGAAGAAGAGGACATGTCCCATGTTCCATATGCAAGTGCAGTCAATAGCGTGATGTATGCAATGGTATATACTAGACCAAACATTACACACGTAGTGGGATTACTGAGCAGGTTTATGTCAAAAACAGGGAAGAAGCATTGGACAACAGTGAAGTGGGTTTTCAGGCATTTATGTGGCACTAGTGATTATGGCATGTGTTACCAAGGAAGACTAGGATTTGACAAATTTTTAGACATCCATGGTTTTTTTGATGTAGATCGGGCTGGAGACACAAATCATAAAAGATCTACAAGTGGGTATGTGTTTAACATATTTGGAGGAGAAGTCAGTTGGATGAGAAAAAGACAGTGTGTAGTGACTATTTCTACTACATAGGTTGAATGCATGGCAACCACTCATGCAAACAAAGAAGCATTTTAGTTGCAGATATTGTGTTCAAGTATGGGGTTGGTACAACAAGCTATAAGGATAAACTATGATAGACAAAGTGAAATTTTCTTGGAAAAGAACCATGCTTATCATTCAAATAAAAAGCACATTAATGTTCAGTATCATTTTGTGAGGGACATGGTTCAAGACAAAAAGGTGTTGTTACTAAAGGTGGACACTTTGAAGAATGTTGTATAGGCATATACGAAGTCTGTGAGCACTAAGAAGTTTTTTTGGTGTATTTAAGACATTTTTTGGTTTTCAAGTATTTTGTTTTTACAAGTTTTGGGCTTAATTTTCAAAGGACATTTTTTTGGATGTATTTTGTTTTTAGAGCTTTTTGGGCTTAATTTCCAAAATATGTTTTTTGGACTTAATTTCAAAAGGACTCTCTTTAAGCTTAATATTCAAAGGACATTTTTTGGAGGTAATTTTTAAAGTGATATTTCTTTAGAGGCCTTTTGAAGTGTTTTTTAAAGTGGCATTTTTAAGAAGTTGGAATTAATTTTCAATGGACATCTTCTGGAGGTATTTTTTGAAGTGACATTTTTTTAGAGTACGTTTTTTGGGTTGAAGTAAATATTTTATAATGATTTTTTAAATTGATTTTTTGTCTAACTTTTAAATGAAATTTTTTTGCACGACTTGGAAGGAAATATTTTGAGCTTCGTTTCATTTTTATAAGACATTTTTTTTTGGATTTTTTAAAGTGAGTGTTTTGGATTGAAGTATGTATTTTTTGCAAATTTTTTAAAATGATTTTTTTTTTTTTAAATTAAATATTTTGTGATGTTTTTTTTAATTGAGTTTTTGTCTAAATTTTTTGAACTTCATACTTTATTATCATGGGAAATTGAAAGAATTGCACGAGAAATATAATCGAACAAGAGACCCTGAGGAATGTAGAGAAGAGGGAGAGAGAATATCGCAAAAGAAAGAAACAAGCAATCTTAAATATTCAAAGGGAAAAGCAACCTCAACTTTGAAGTTGAAGAAACTATGTAAATGTAAATATTATGAATTTGATATTTAAAATTTTCCTAGTGTAAAATGTGAAGCTTAATTTTTATTTGATGAATTAATTTGAAAAATATTCTGCAATGTAAATAGAGAGAGATATTCCTCAAAACATTGATGAAGAGATACAAAATTTTGAAAGAGAAAGTGAAAGAGATATTGAACCAATGATTGAAGATGGTGAAAATGCTGAAAGAAATTCAAGTGAAGAAATTGAATCACAAGGTATATATATATGTGTGTGCATTGAAAACATGCACATATTATTGAAATTATACATATTTATTAATTTAGTTATTTATTGAATATGTAAACTTATTATGTACTATTCATTTGAATATGTACATATGAAATCAATGTTGATGATGAGATGTTAGACAATGTTGACACTCACATGTATGGAGATAAAATAGTTGACCATGTTATATGATATCATATTAAACACGTTTTTGATACATACTTAATAAGGGAAAATGTGAAAGTTGAGGCCCAAATGTTGAAAGGTCTTCTATCATTCAGGAAATTAAAAGAATCTATGACTTTATTGGGTATTTGAAAATCAACAAAAGATAAAAAAAATGAAGGAAAATGTGATACAAAATATAAATAGTGCTATAAATTCAATCAGAAGATATAGACTGAAAAAAATTTTAGTTGTACGTAGAGCAATACATATGGCAGTGGTTTCATCAAGTACTAAAGAGAATCGCTTAGTAAAATCTATGGCACAAGCATTAGGAACCTCACGAAAAACTTTGCACAAACATCAGAAATTCCAGTTGCAAATAGATGTAAATGATGAACTCGCTTGTTGGAGAGCTATTTGTAGGCAACCATACAAAGATAAACTTGGAGAAAATGTTTAAAAAATAATATGTGAATATTGGAAGAAAAATTCACGTGTTTCGCCAAATGCAAGGGATGTGATGCGAAAAAGAATAGCACAAAATCAGTATGAAGAACATGAAAAACATCTCTTGGACACCACTGAGATAGAGTTGTTCAACAATTTCAAAGAAGAGAATCATGAAATTGATGTCTCAATCAGTGCTTTTGTTCAACAAAAACCATGGTATGTAAAACCTATCATCGTATGCAACACTTGTTGTCTTTATCATGTGGAATTTCAATTATATTATGACAAATTCCTTAATTTTGGTAGAATATTTTGGAAAGATTCACCTCCTCCTTCCACTATATATGATTTCATAGCTCAAATTCTATGTGGAAGAGAAAGCCATGAATTATTTTACGAAAATATATGTGTTGATGGTCAAAAATGCGATGATTGTGGAAATTTGACTTGATTTCAAAACAAATATTATACTGATATAAAGCATCCAACATTGTCCAACTTGAAAGTGAAATGGAAGAGATATGAATATATCCATACATCGATTCAAGGTTCAAATAGTGCTAAAAGAATTGAATTACAAGAAGAAGAAATTTTTGTGATAGATTTTTTGAGAAAGTTTGAGGAAAAAATTTATAAATACTCCAAGAATTCCCACAGAGATCAATGGCAGGACTTGCAATTCAAAAAATCCCGTGAAGTTTTTCTACTAGGGAGCATTTTGTTAGTAATTGATTTTGCAAAAAACTACACATTTGTTCCACAAAAAGAAATTCAGAGTGAATACTATCATTCTGACCAAGTCTCCATGCTTGTCCATATTCTATATAGACATGCCAAACAAAATTTCGATCATATAGAAAGCACCAGTGAAAATTGGCATGTTATTAAAGAATATCACATTTATATCAGTGATGATCGTACACATGATAAATATTTTGTACAACACTGTTTTAGAAATATTTATGACTTTGAATCGTGGAATAAAATTCAATGAACATTGGATATGGTGAGATGGATGTGCAGGTCAATTCAAATCTTCATGATCATTCTTTCGATTTTGTTGTCTTCATAAGAAAACCAACATTAAACATTGTTGGAATTTCTTTGAGACTAGCCATGGAAAAGGAGAACATGACAGTGCAGGGGCATGCATAAAACGAGCACTTTGAAGATATCAAATGAACCCCTCTGCCAACCAACTTGTGGATGCTAAATAATTTGTTCAATGGTGCATCGCTACACTAAGCCATGAGACTAACCGATCAAGGGAAGTGCGAAGGTACATTAAATTTAATTTTTATTGGATATCCAATTTTAAACTGTCTACATTTATCACAATGATTATCTTTATGGTATTTTGATATCATATTTACATTATTCCTTGAATTTTCCATATATAGGTTTTTTTGGCATATTGGGGTCGAAGATGTAGATAGATCGATTGGAAATGACATTGAAACAATAAAAGGGACTTGAAAATTGCATTCAATTAAAAAAAAGTTGTCCACAAATGTATTTGCATTCGATAAAAGAAAATATTCTTGTTTTTGTCATGTTTGCATAGACAACACAGAATCCAATGATGTTTTCGAAAACAAAATGTATGTAAAATATCAGAAACATACAAAGCTAAATACAAAGGGGAAAATTTCCATTGCAATGTTTGAAGAAATGCAATCAGAGGAGACTACAATATCATCTGATGGTGATCGAGTTTCTGATTTTGTTAGAGAAGGTAACATTTGAATTTCTTTCAAATGATATAGATCTAGAAATAGATACTTAAATTATTTTAAATTTAATTTTTCATGTTAATTATGATCTAAATTTAAATACAGAAGTTTGTTTTATTGTGGAGAAGATGTTTTGTTACAATTTAACCTACTAAAAACAATGAAAATGTGAAGTATTATTTGATGCGTTGCACTGAACGAAAGATGAAATTATTAGAAAACAATAATGATCATGGGTTTCCATATGATAGAGGATCTATTATACTGAAAGGTTATTTTTCAGAAAAACTAATCAAAGTGGGGATTTTTTTTACTTTGAAGACTATAAAATTGATGTCATAAGTTGTCAATATAGTCACTTGGTGTGTGTAGCTCGCATAAAGTTGATAGAGGTTCAATCAAATAAAAGAAAGAAAATTGAGAAATGGAAAATGTCAAAATCTGATCATGAACGGATCTTTGAAGATGGCATTCTATTGGAATTTTTTTATTGAACTGCCCAACAATTTCTTCTCTTTGTATTCATGTTTTAGAACTTCTAGAACTCAAATAAAAATTGAACTTCCTTGTTATGTTATTTATGCAAGTGTTTTCACATGTACATTGTTTTGGTACATGCACACTAGTATCAACTGAAAGTACAACTCTTCTATGTGCATTGATGAAAAATGTTGCACGTATTGGATATATATATATATATATATATATATATATATATATATATATATATATATATATATATATATATATATATGTTCTAGAGTGCAATTAACCTAAAGTAGATTTTCTATGTGCATCGATGAAAAATGTCAGCCATATTGGATATATATATATATATATATATATATATATATATATATATATATCTGTGTGTGTGTGTGTGTGTTGTAGAATGCAATTAACTGAATCTTATGATTGTTCATATATATATATATATATATATATATATGTTGATATGTATTCTACTTCAATCATTTTAACATATATATTCAAACATGTAGTTAAATCATTTCTATATGTACAGATATATATTCATGTGAACTTTTTTTTGTTTGATAAAAGACAAATTGAATTTAAAAAAAAAATGCCAAATGTAGTCCATCCATAAAAAAACATGAGTTTTAAAAGCAAAAAATTATATCACAACATTACTTCGCATGCCAATTGTTGTTCAAATATTCAATAAAAACAAAACTTATATCGTGCAATCACATGCCAAATGTAGTTCAACCATCCAAAACTTTAGTTTTAAAAACAAAAAATTATGTCGCAACATGTTACTAAACATGCCAAATATAGTTCAACTATCCAATAAAAACAAAACATTAAATATCACAATAACATGCCAAACGTAGTTCAACCATCCAAAACTTGAGTTTTAATAACAAAACAAATTATATCACAACATTACTTCACATGCCAAATGTAATTCATCTATCCAATAAAAACAAAACATTAAATATCACAATCACATGCCAAATGTAGTTCAACCATCCAAAACTTGAGTTTAAAAAAAAAAACAAATTATATTACAAAATTACTTCACATGCCAAATCTAGTCCAACTATCCAATAAAAACAAAACATTATATCGTGCAGTCACATTCCAAATGTAGTTCAACCATCCAAAACTTGAGTTTTAAAAACAAAAAAAATTATAACACAACATTACTTCACATGCCAAATGTAGTTCAACCATCCAAAACTTAAGTTTTAAAAACAAAATAAATTATAACACAACATTAATTCACATCCCAAATGTAGTTCAACCATCCAAAACTTCAGTTTAAAATATATATATATATATATATATATATATATATATATATATATATATATATATATATATAAAACACAACATTAATTCACATTCCAATTGTAGTTCAACCATCTAAAACTTGAGTTTTAAGAACAAAACATTATATCACATTCACATGTACCAAATGTAGTTCACATAAAATATGTCCAAAATTTGTATCTCAAAAGTGTCATGTACCAAGTTATATATGATTGCATCTAGATAACACTATATATAAAAAAGTGAATTTAAGACTATTTATCTATTGAAAATATAATGTTGCATGTGCATGTGCATCATCCATGAAAAATAGATGGATTTAATGTCTCTCCCAGCAAATTCGTGATCCTCGAGTTGTCCCGCGAAGCAGAAGCATGGGGAATCTGTACATAATTTGTACAAACATTATTAAAATTTAATGTTTTGAAATTGAATGAGAATATATATAACTTCATATAAAAAAACAAAATGTAAACAAAAATCATGCAATACCTCATGACGTTACCTCTCCATTTGTTGCTCGCCGACTAAAACTTCACCCACTGGAACATATTCAACAACAAATTGTACAATATACATGTACAAGTATATATATATATATATATATATATATAAATTTCAAATGAAAATGCATATATAAACTTATTTTCAATAATGTTAAAAAAAATGTTAGAGAACTTGTTCAAATGGCTGAAATGTTGTGGATGTTCATATTTCCATCGCTAGAGTCTGTGGAGAAAAGAAATCCTCTATAGGAACCTAAAATTCAAAAAAATTATTTAAGCATAAAATAACTCAAGTTCTAGATCTCAATTTCTAATAAAAATTTTGAACTTCAATTTATAGCTTATAAATTAAAAACATATATTTAAGTGAAAAATTGCATACTTGTGCTGGTGGATTTGACACATCTCCTAAGATAGGATCCAAAAGAAGATATCTAAAAACCTAAAATTCAAAAAATTTAAAATAACTCAACATCTCTAGATCTCAATTTATAACAAAAATTTTAAACTTCAATTTATAACTTATAACTTAAAAACATATATATATTTAAGTGAAAAAATTGAATACTTGTGCTGGTGGATTTGGCACATCTCGTAAGAGTGGCTCGGAAAGAAAATCTCCAAAAACCTAAAATTCAAAAAATTTAAAATAACTCAAGATCTAGATATATCTCATTTTTAATGGAACTTTTTGTGGTGGAATATATAACTTAAAAACATATTTAAAAGTGAAAGGTTGTTCATACTTGTGATGGTGGATCTAGCCCATCTCCCAAGGAAGAAGAAGGTATCATCATCCCAAAAACATCGGACCGAATCAGAATCTGTTAAAACATTTTATTATATATATACATGTACATGTGTGCACAATTATTTATTTTTAAAATATCTCATCATGTTTCGATATATATAATAATAGAAAAATAATAATTGTACATCATCATGTTTTCACTTAAAAAACACTAACATTTTCCAACATATATTGATGGTGAGAACCATCTTGATTGTATGATTGATGGTGGGACCCATATTGATTGTTTGAACCGAAGGGTTGGACCGTGATATTAACATTTTATTCACTCATCAAGCGTGACAACTACAAATGATGTTAACATATAATGATACATTTTTTTTAGATTAATGTACACAAATAAATGTATGTATATATATGTATTTATTGCAAATTGTACATGTGTTAAAATAATCACCCTAACTATTAACGCATATCGTTCCCATTCCCTCTTGCTCATGAATAATTAGGTCTTACCAACCATTGCGACAATTCTTTACATATGGTTTGAGATATTCAACACTCATGTTGTCAATCTCTTCATCTGTATAATACACAAAATTAGTGCGTGCATTCTCACGTGCTCTTTGTCGATTCAAACAAACATCAACTCCACCCAATCCACTCTGAACATTGTCAATGATGACATCCCGTGCTTCCCAACTAATTTGAGAAGTGGCATCCATCTCTGACTGTAAAGTTTTGAAACAAAGAGGTCGACTAACGAATGGTGGTTCAGGGCGAGGCAACTCAACATCACACCTAGCACCCCTACGGTCACATGATCGACCTTTCCTAGGACCAAAAAATTCAGAGAGAAGGTCATTGTAATTGGGTTTCATTTTCAAAAAAATAAATTCATAAAATAATTTTGCAAAAAAAAGCAGAACCTCGTCGTTCCATGTGAGTCTTCCATAGGCCACAAGCTGTCTATCATACAAATACCAAGCTATATAAGGGTGGTTGAAATATTGCACCTTCAACATATTTCTTTTCGGCCCTTTTCTGAACTTAAACATAGACTTGGCCATTTCTGTTGTAACTTTTTGTTTAACAACCTCCCATGTATCGGGACCCATCACTATTTCCTTTATTTTTCTCATCACTTCTACAAAGGTATCAGTGGTTGGCCCAAGCTTTAGGTACACATCTACTAGTTCGCCTAAAGAGTGTGTAACTATTTCCAAGATTTGTCGACTCTCAGCAGGTAGAGTCAAAGCCACGAGATCTCTCTTCAATTTTGAGTGAATATATTGACACCTTTGTAAGGTGCATTGCTGCATGTTTGTTTCCCAAGGTATATCGGAAATGTCGGAAAGATAAGTCGTGGTTGGTGTACAACCTTCTTCTTGAATGAAGCATTCTCCCCTACGTCTCTTTTGAGAAACATTTGGAGCAGCATTTTCAGCCTCTGCATCAATATATAAAAAAATTTATATTAAACAAACACATGTAAACAAATATATAAAAATTGAATGAAAATAATATTCAAATTAATGGCCACCTCGATGTGGTTGGCTAGCATCTTGCCTACCCTGAGACTGTTGAGAACCAGAACGACCCTGCTGAGAACCAGAGTGACCACTGATTGGTTGTGAACCAACACAACCATCCGTTGATTGGCCTCCGGGGAAATACATATCACCACCTTCACGCAATCCACCAGTACTTATTGATGGCCCTCCAAGGGAATGTGAACTACCACCAACCTCACGAGATGAGAGAGAAGATAAATAAATAATATGAATTTATAATCAATTAAAAAACACATTCATACATATAAATACATGTACATATTCATTGATTAAATTGCATGAACCATACCAAGATTGCGTGAACCAGGGGCATGCTCCATTGATGGAGTAAACACCTTTGTCCTCTTAGCTCCTAAAAAATAAAAAGTTAAACTTATTAACAACTAATTTAACTCACAAAATTGATAAAAAGTCAATTCCATATGTACACACTTGTATGTATATGTATGAAGATTTAAGATTATATTTAAATACCATGAGCATCCCTCGATCCCTGATCCCCATCTCTCGTAGAGATATGGGATTTTTTTGATATTCTTCATTCATCTTCCATGATATATATATCTACAGTGGACATATACAATTATTTTTTTAAATTACTATTTAAAATAAATTCAAAATAATTTTTATAAAATTAATGTAATTTGATGTACACAAATTTTGTAAAACACGACTTTCAAAGCACTAATTGATGTGTAAAACTCAATTTAAGCAATTTCTTTTATAAAAATGAGCTAAGTTTACCAAAGTGCACTTTACATGGTGGGAGCACCCTTTGTATATAATTGAAAACATGGTGGGAGCACACTTGGTATAAAACTGAAAAAAACACATGGTCACTAAAAAAGAAGCGTGAAACTCCATTTAAACAAAATTTTGTTGAAGTCCTCACATTTTAATTTTAGAAAAATGTGAAGTTCAACACTTGTTGCAAATGTGAAGTTCACAAATTTGTGCTTTACATGGTGTGATGGGAGCACACTTGGTATATAATTGGAAAAAAAAACATGGTCATTAAAAAAGATGCATTTATAAGTACAAAACACACACATATCCAAGATATGTTACAATGTCCATCAATAAATTTTGAATGAGAGTGTCTCAACACTAATTCATCTCTGAGAGATGAATCTTGAATTTTTGAATAAGAGTGCCTCAAAACTATATCATCTTTGAGAGATGAATCTTGCATTGGCATTTCCCCATATAATTCTAATTCATCTATAAATTCATCTTTGATAGATGAATCTTGAATTCACATTGCCCCACACAATAGATCAGCAAACATCTTATTCACATTACAATGTCTTATACCAAAAAATTGAAATTGGCTAAAAATATTGTTTTCTATTCCATGCAATTCTTTTAGCCTCTCCTTCTTAACTTGGTACAAACATTCCATCTGATTGCACACAAGTTCAGAATTGTGAAAACTACAATTCCATTTGATCCATACTCCCTAGCTATTCCCAAGCCTTCTATCAATGCCATATAATATGCATAATTGTTTGTTGCTATTCCCGGTATATTCATTTTCATTTGGACAACCTTGCTAATTGAAATATCAGAAAGCACATATGTAATCATTGTTTTCCCTAGATTGGGATAGCAAGAAAAATTTAAGCATAATGTCCATTTTTCAACCATATTTAGTGGGTTTTTTTATCCATAAAAAAAAATTCAATAAAATATATCAAATTAACATTTATTGCAAATGCATGGGAGAAATGACACATGTTTGGTAAATAAGATGCGTTAAAAATTGCATTGCCTAGATTTTAAGGGAGATCTATGACACATATACATGGTTCATGCATGGTTTTACTTAAAGTTTGTCTTAAAATTTATGGCAGAAATCATATCTAGAAATGACATGCCTCAAGAAAGGATGAGATCCAGAGGCTACCTAGCCCTTTACATGAAATTACATGACTTAAGAAAGAATGAGATCCATAGGATACCTAGCCCTTTACATGCCTTAAGAAAGGATGAGATCTAGAGGCTACCTGGCCCTTACAGACTCCTCTAGAACTTGTAGAAGTTAAGACTCAACAAACAAACTAAAATTCTATGGAAGTTTAGCCACTTTAGGTTCAGATTTTAGGCCTTAAATTTTGCCTTGAATTAATGGGGGAAAGCCTTGAGTTTTGGGGATCCTATCCTAAGGAAGTTCAACTACTTTAGGTTTAGTTTTTAGGCCTTAAAATTTTCCTTGAAATAAAGGGAGGAAGCCTTGAGTTTGGGGGATCCTATCCTATGGAAGTTCAGGTACTTTAGGTTCACTTTTTAGGCCTTAAAGTTTTCCTTGAATTAATGGGAGAAAGCCTTGAGAAATGACACATGCTTTAAATTTAATGGGAGAAATCCAACATGACACATGCTTTAAAAACTTTGCCTAATAATTTAGGGAGAAATGACACATGTATGGGAGAAATGACACATGTACACAGTTTTCCCTAAAGTGGTTTTGGTTTATGGAAATTAAAATGAATAACTTCTATTTAGATCTGTTCCATAGATTTTTTGATCAGCAGTTGTCATTGATGTCAACCCAAGCAGCACCAGTGGCTAACCCAATATTTCATGGGAATTTTGACCTACAAAATTACTATATTCTGGTTCAAGAATTCTTTTGATGGTTTCTACTTGTCGAGATGTTTCTGTTGATATATGGAATGCCACGTAATTATCCACGGTTTGATACATATTCATGTTTGAAGTTTATACCCCTAGTTAGTGGGCTAAAACCCCATAGGGTTGTGGCATGGGTCATTAAAAAGTCATAATTAATATTTTTTAAGCTCCTAAAATCCCTCCCACGTTCACTTGTTGAAGCCCCTCTCAACCTAAGAATTTATATAAATTGTGATCCTCATTTCCTCCTTATGCAAGGGATTTCGCCATCTGAAACAACTCATCGTGGCATTTTCGCTCTAACTTTTTTTCTACGAAGGTTCTGTTAGCCACGTATACAATTTTTTTATATCAAGTGGTGGCTAAATCATTTTTGGACAGCCTTCAAGAAACAATTTTATTGACAAAATTGTTGGTGCTTAAAGTCTTCTGAAGATATTCTATCCTTTGGTTAATCATCACTGTTGTTCCCCTTTTGAACCCACAAATTCTATTTTTTTTCCATGAAGAAAAGACTGATGCAAAATCTCATTTTTTCCCTCCTTTATTAAAAACTAACCTTCATTTTTACCCCTTTATTCCCCATGGAATTCCTCTATTTTTTGTTTATTCCCCTTTCCATTTCATAAAAATCCTATTACAAGGTTTAAAACTCACTTTTAAACCTTGCCGAAACCCCCAAATCCATCAAAAAACATTAAAAAATTCATAAAAAATAAGTTTTTTGACTATGTGCTTAAGCCCCTTTGGGCTAAACCTAAACCACTTCCCCCCATGTGCCTGTGCCCTAGAACCAGGTGCTAGACTTATAAAGCGCTTATCGCAATCGAAATTTTCAATCAAACACAAGTCTTTTTGTTATTTTAAAGTCCAATGCCGATTGGCCCTTTCTATATAAACACTTCGGTCCTTTGATCCCTTTCATAAACTCGAGGGCCCGCAATCATGTGCTAAGAATTGTTTAAAATCCATTCCAAATGCTTATTTCCCTTTGTAAATTCATAAACCCACTTTTCCTAAGTTTTGGTCTAACCCGCCAGAACAATGTTTTTTAATGAAAATGGGTAGATTTAAAAGCCCGATCCGAAGTTCCAATGCGATTGGCCTATATACATATAAACCAATGGCCCCACAGACGGGCGCCAAGCCTTTTCATATATATATAACCAGCCCCAAGCCATAAAACCTTTGTATTTTCGTTAATTTGGGTTTTTCATATAATATAATGGTCCCCTCTCATTCAATGGTTGGAGATTTTCTCCGTCGTTGATCATTGGGCCAATCTGATGGTCTGCACAAAATCGCATCAGCATTTTTCATCGAGCATGTTAAACATTTCCCCACCTCCGATTGACATTCCCCAATCCATTCTCCGTCGTCGATCTGATCTGCAGATCAACAGCCCACGATCAATTGCATTGGCGCCATTCAAATTTTTTCCCTGCTGATGTCGATAGCTCCAATTGCATCTGGACCGTCCACGTGTCTAGATCATATGGTCCAGGTTGCATTTCCCAACTTTGGTTAAGATTTATATGCCCCACTTCATAAAATTTTTTGGCCAAATCCCAGCCGTTAATCTCTACAGATCAACGGCCCTTATTCACCCTTCCTCCACTTTTTTTATATTTCCATTTGTCCTCATATACAATCTGAGCTGTCCATTTCATTCATCCAACAGCTCATATTAACCCTAACAGGTCTGCCTCCTGTGGGTCCTTCCTTCCTCAGTTTTTAATCTGAGCCGTCCAATCCTTGATCCGAAGATCTGCATTGAAACCACCCTACCTGCTATCTATCCAATATCATGCTCATTCTTCACCATCAGATTTGAGGCCCCAGATCTAATGGTCGACATTCCATATCACGTAACTTCAAGCACGAATGTTAATCCACAAAATTTACGCGACATAAGATGTTTTGAAATGCCACGTGTCGGGCGGGAACGCATATCGTGTTCAAAAAGGAAAAACCGCCTCCCCGCCCTTCTACCACGCGAAACCCATGGTTTTCTCCTCCAAAACCACTTTTCCCCATTTACATTATAAATCATCACGCGCACTTTCCACCGTTGATCTTTACAGATCAATGGCTTAGATCTGATCTGGCTTTACACTATCTCCCTCCGCCTCTTCCAAAGGGTTTCCAACTTGCAAATTCAATAGTTGATCTCGTGGCCCCATCTCATCCGACGGCTCATGATCATCCATCAACCCCACTCTTCTTTCCTTTTCATTTTCCTCTGCCAAAGGGTTTTTAAACTTATTTCTTCACAGTTTCTTCTATTTTCACAAAAATATGACCCGTTCGCATTATTAATTCACTACTAAATCTTAACCGTTGATCTTCTTGATCGATCATAGAATCAACGATTTTGACTTAAAATCTCCCACCGCTCTCCTTTAGACTACCACGCGCAAATCTCCACCATTGGGTGCTGTCATCCAATGGCCACACTCCCCCCCACAACCTCTGAAGCAGTTTTACCAAATATGCAAGATTTCTTAATTATTTTTGTATTTTTGCAGGTGTTAATGGTTTTCCATTAAATATAAAAGGAAAAATCAAGCCGAGGATGACGATTTTCCAGGATTTTACATATTAAAGAAAGATTTATGTGCGAGGTTCTATACCACATCTCGTCAATACATCATGAGTATTGATGCCATATGAACCTCGTGTCACCTGCACATCAATAAGACACAACAATTCCTAATCAAATCAAAGAGTATTAGTGTCGAAGACCCAAACACAACAGAAATGAAGGATTAAACATTGATTATATAGTTTAATGGATTACAACTAAAGTTGATTATCAAAGGTCTTATCCATTAAATTAAACATAGTTAAAGGCAAATCAAGGATATTTATCATACATAGGATGCCTCCACTGCCACATCAGAGGCAAATTGATTCCTCTCAGCTACTAGATTGCCACCTATGGCTTCATAGCATTCAAACAAAGGCCGAGTAATGACCAGAACAGAGCATATCTGCCCCTTATAGCTGAATAGTTATTTTGAATCAAAAAAGCTAATATAAACTATCAGCAGGGCTATTGCAAAAGATGACACAGAGCCTTAAAAGTTAACAAAATCTTCCACCAAGCTTAATTCTTAATGTAAACCAATTAATACAGGAAAATATCTGTAAACTTCTCCCTTGAGCCCCTCAAAGGCCAAGAAGCATTAACCGTATTAATTGAACTCAAAATATCTTTTCTCTCTTTCGACCTCCTCATCCCTCTATAAAAACTTGTTGAGGAGTCCATTGTAAATGTTGGTTGTTTGATCATTAGTTGTAATACTGAAACTCTCTGAAATAATACATAGTCTGTTGAAGTTGAAGAAGAAATTGAAGTCTTGGAAGCCTTGATGATGTTGTTGCATGCTTGTTCTTGAGAAGGCTCTATCATTGGATCCATGAGCTTGGCCGTTGGTGAAGTATTCTGAACTGTTTAATGTTTTCCCCTATTTTCATTTTGTTCCATAAATTCTTACTACAATAGGATGAAAGTTTTAGGCTAAGAAATGACTCTTGGAAGCACCTTAGACCTGTTTATCCTTCACTGTTTTATGTTTTCTTATGCTGAGGTATTTTAGAGTCTTTAATCTCTCTCTTTAGTCCTCATGCTTGTTTATTTCCTTAATAGTTCGAACAATTGGTTTTAGCATGATTTATGGTTCCCCCTGTTTGTCTGTTGCAACTTAAGGGATGTTATTGAAGTCTCCCTTTGAATTATTTTTGTTTACTGTAATCCAAGGAGGTTTTTTCTGATCATGCCCCTTGTCCTTGCTTGAACAGTTGGCTTAAAGGTCTTTATAGTTGTGATCATAGATGTATTTAGGTGTTCCCTCTTCTATGACCGTAATTTTTAGTGAATCTTTTCTGTTTTCTAAGTCATTTGAAATAAAATCTTTGAGGAAATAGGCTGTTCCCCAAATCTTATATTTTATTTTAAAAGTTGTTTTGAAATCATTATTTGCTTAAAGTGTGATTTGTAGAATTCATGGTTAGCCCTTTCTATCAAATAACTCTTTATTGTTCAAATTGTGCTTTCAAATTCCCTTTGTTGAGAATTAAACTTCTCTTTCCAGATCATTGATGTCCATCTCATTTCAAAAACAAAGGATCATGCGGCCAATTTAGATTTTCCCTTTGATATCCCATATCCATTGATAAGTTTTTCATAACCTATTTTGACTCCATTGCCCAATGAAGCTGACATTTCCCCTTTCTATCTATCTTTCCTAGACCTTTTAGGTTATGTTGTATCAATTCAACCAAACAAATAAACAAACACTTGCACTTAATAACAAGTCTAAAACCAATATTCAAAGCACACAAGTAAAACCTTTGCAAAAAACAAATAATTTGAGAGATCCCTCTCTAAGAGCAGGAGGACTAGATCCTGTAAATCTAAAGATTGGTTCTGATGTTGCCTTGTCTTTTGATTTTCCAAACTATCAAAACAGGCGACACCAACAGGTTCAGAAGCTAAAATTTTTATGAGGTGAAGCCAAAATCCTGAGGAAGCTACTGTGAAAATTTCAGATCAAGGTACGCAAAATTTTTGAAGATATGATCTGTGGAAGTCAGGGTTTTTGCAGGCTCCTGAAATTCATCTCAAAGAAGTGACCTTAGTAAAATCGTCATAACTCTCTCTTTGAGTATCAGATTGGAATTCCGTAAAAAGTTACAGATAGTGCATAGATTTTAGTTTTCACTCTATCAATTTTAGAGCCAAATGTGGAAACAGTGACACGTGGCACACCATAAAATTTTGCTGTACTGAAATAGTCCATAATTACGGCATTGTGATAGATTGGGTATAACTCTCCCTTGAAGAATCAAAATTGGGTCAAACCCATGGCATTGGAAAGATGACTCAGAGGACTACTACAAGACCAAAAATCAAATATTTTGGATCTAAAATAACATAGATACACCAGATTCAATATCGAGCTCCTAGAAGGCACGAAAAAGCTATATCATGTGTTGTCAAGGGTTGCAAAGGACCAGACTTTCTAGGGCAGCAAAGCAAAGGAAGGTGTAGCAAAGGGTATCATGACAAGAGCAGCAACCAAGGTGTATAACAGTAGCAAGAAGTTCATCATATGAAGTCTTCAAGTGGGCAGCACTACATACAATCATTATAAAGGTATCATTGTAGTAAGTCATTGTAAATACATTATTGTAAAAATTGTACTAGTGTATATCTGCCAAGAGTTGAAGAGGTAGTGTTGGGAGGTCTAGGATCATCATTAGGTGGTTGTGTCAAAGTTGGGGTTGTGGTCTAGTATATCTTCTTCTTCTACATAATTCTATATCATTGTAAAGTGGACCATTTTCCCTGGTACGAGAGTCCATTCTTCTTTTATTCTTCTAAAGGGTGGTAGGGTGGTGCTAGGGTGAGTTGTAGCTCATTGGGTGTTAGGGAATCCATTCAGTTGAATACTAAAGAATCTCGAGCGTTGGAGCGTCTATCCAATGGGAGCTGGAGAAGAATGCTTTTCTAGATTCTAGGAAGTTGGAGCTTTATTTTCAATTGGAGTTGAATATTAAAGAATTATTAGAAAAGAATTAGGTGGTTTTTGTCCCAGTGTGGGTTTCCACCTTAAAAACTGTGTGCATTTTTGTTCCTTTTGTTTTCTTCTATAATTGTACAAACACTGATAATAATTGAAGATTAACTAATGCTCTAATTGAAATGAATACTGATTCACCCCCCCCCCCCTCAGTATTTCCAACAGTTGGTATCAAAGCTTGGTTCCTTCAATAGCAGTTTAATAGCTGGAAGGAGGTCATGGAGCATACCAAGTATTGTGTACCTCTGTTCAATGAAAATAATTATGCACTCTGGAAGGGAAGAATGGAGGTCTATCTCTTGGCGCAAGGTTACGAAGAATGGAACACTGTTCAAAATGGATTTACATCAACCACGAATGAACAAGGTAAGAAGAATTTGGTAAATGATGCAAAAGCAAAAAATATTATTATCAATGGACTTATTGAATATGCTTATCAGAAGGTGTTGGGTTGTAAAACCACCAAAAATGTATGGGACAAGCTTGAGAATATATATGCAGGTGACTCAAATGTCAAATAAGCAAAGCTTCAATTCTATAGAGAAAAATTTGAGCAACTCATAATGAAAGAAGATTGCAACATTGCTACATACTTCCAATACGTTGATGAAATAACCAATACTTTGGAAGGATTGGGAGAGCCAGTTGATGAGAAGACTATTATACGAAATATTCTTAGAATGTTACCAGGGAGATTCAACCCAAAGGTATCGATCTTAGAATATAGTGAAAATATGGACAAACTCAACAAAGAGGAATTACATGGAGTTCTCATAGCATATGAAATGAGACTTGATGAAGAAGAGGGTACTTCACATCTAGAAACTGCGTTCGTTGCATCTAAGAAAACCAATAAGGATAAACAACCTTCAATTGAAAAGACATGCACCTACAAGTGTGAACAAAATGGAGATGATAAAGAAGGTCTTTCAGATGAATAATATGCTTACTTCACAAGAAAACTAAAAATTGGTAAGGGAAAATTCAAAGGTAAACTTCCATTGATATGTTTCAGCTGTAATGAGGTTGGGCATTTTGCAGCAAAATGTCCAAAAAAAAGTGATGACAACTCAAAAGGAAAGAAAGGCTTTAAGAAATTCAACAAGCAAGGATCCAAAAGGAAATTTCTCTCTAAAGAAGATAGCTCCTCATCCGATGAAAACAATGACAGTGAAGAAGAAGCCAATGAGAGAGTATTGTTTATGGCCAAGCACAGTAAACCCAAGCACAATAAACAAGAGGTATAAAACAACGAAGAAGAAGGAATGACCATAGAATAATTTTATAAGGAAGCAATCAAGCTTATAAAATATCTCAAGGAAGAGAAGATCTTTTCCAATAATCTTGAAGAACAAGTTCAAGGTCTCAAAATTGAAGTTGAAGAACACAAATGCATTGAAGAGTCACTTCAAAAGAAGTTGGAAGAAAGAAACCAAGAAAGGGAAGAATTAGAAGCCGAAGTAGTCTCGCTCCGTGAGGAAGTGAAGAAAGGAAAAACTATCCAAAAATATGCCAACAACTCAAGGGCATTGGAAGAACTCATAAAAAATCAACAATATTACAATGACAGAACTGGCATCGATTACAAAGAAGAAGAAGTAGGACCTTCTACAACAAAATACAATGAACCTATGAGATATGACATGCATGTAGACTTCACTGGACAAGATTCACAAGAACAGCCTTGGAAGACAATTCCTCGACGAAAATTTCCATCCAGATACCAACATATTTTTTATGGCTACTGTTATTCATGTGGAAAATTTGGTCATAAAGCTGTAGAATGTCGTACGTACCGTAGGAACGAATAAAATTCTAGGAGATTTGTCAAATATGAACCTCCCAAGGCTCACCGAAACATCAATAGATTTTAAAATTTAAGAAATAATATTGAATGTTACAAATGTCGAAACTTTGGACACATAGCCAAAGACTGCAGACTTGAAAATCCTACAGATGAATATTTCAAGCCACAAAACGAACGAACATGGAAGAAGAAGAATAATGAAAATTGTGCTATCACTTTGAAGGCTTAAAAGAACAAATATGTGTGGTATTTTGATAGCGGTTGCTCAATGCATATGACTGGAGATAGAAATAAATTTGTATCTCTGAAAGAGAAGAAGGATGGAATTGTGTCCTTTGGAAATGATGGATCTTCAAATGTTATAGGATCAAGTACTATCACTCTTGGAAGAAAATATGCTCTACCCAAGAATGTTCTATTGGTTGAAAACATGAATCACAATCTGCTCAGTGTTGGACAAATGTGTGATCAAGGACACACAATACTATTCAAGTCCACAAAATGTGAAATCAGGAAAGGCGTGTATGGTGAAATTTTGGCTACAGCAAGTCAAGCTCCAAACGACATATATGTTCTGGATGAAGCAACTAAAGCATGTCTAATAGCTAAATATGATGATAAAATAATTGGTAGCAATGATGATCGACTAAGTAAGAAGTTTGCTACAAAGGTGCAAAGTGATTACAAGATGTCTTTACTTGGTGAGCTGACATACTTCTTAGGGCTTCAAATATCTCAGCAAGAGAAAGGAATATTTATATGTCAAGCCAAGTACATCAAGGAAATTCTTAAGACATTTAAAATGGAAGATTACAAACCCATCCTTACTCCAATGGTAACAGTTTGCAAATTGAGCATAGACGACTCATCTAAGGATGTGGATGAAAGGTTGTACAGATCTATGATTGGTAGTCTTCTATATGTAATAGCCTCCTGACTAGATGTTATGCAAGATGTTGGACAAGTAGCAATATTCGAGGAAGCACCAAGAGAATCTCATATTAAATATTCCCCGGCATTGGAATATCTTCGCCAGAAGCTTGGGATTCTCCCAAGTTCTCATTAGATTTTTCTTTTCTAGAATATAAAGGGGGAGTGGAAGTATATTACAAGTTTGCAGGATGGTTGTGTGTCAAGGGGAGTGGAAGTGTGTACAGGTTCGAAGGATGGTTGTGTTTCAAGGGGAGTTACCCTTTTCCATTGATGTCAAAGGGGGAGAGAATGTTGTCGGAAGAGGTGTCATGATCACAGGGGGAGTACTTGTGTTGCCATCAATGCCAAAGGGAGACATTATTGATTAGCATTTGTCATTGATGTCAACCCAAGTAGCACCAGGGGCTAACCCAATATTTCATGGGAATTTTGACCTACTGTTACACAACATTTTTTCACTGTCCCTGCAATCCCTCATCCCGTACATTGGAGGACTATTCCCATGACCTGTGAACAGTAAAATGTCATAAAAACACCTTGATGGCATCCTTCTGCATAAGGGAAATAATTTTCCTTGAGAACATTTCCTCAGAAAATACAAAAAAACCCATGTTTTGGCATTGGCGCGAGTAGCCAGTTCATCCCTCGGGCCAATGGGAAAAATATACAGTAGTGGGCGCGCCAGCTGATGCTCTGTCCCTGTGTTGTACCCGCGCCAACCTATTTTGGAATTTTTTTTAACAAATTGAGGCGGAAGTTTCCTTTAACCACCTTGGGAATGAATCATCAAAAAGAGGTTGGGTTGTTTGGCTCCGGATCTCCTTGTTCAGGAAGAGGTTTTCCACCTCTCATGGAACCTTCCTAAGAGATAGGACTCTCCCCCATGATTATAGGGAGCCTAACCTCTCCTTCTCCCTCTATTGAAAGTAGATCTAAGGAGAACCCCGTAAGAGAGAGAGCCTTGTATAAATTCTCGACAAGCTTTGTGAGACAGGCTCCGCTAGAAGCCCTGCCCAAGGAAGAACACAACATCGAAAATCGGTTGTAATATTTCTTTCACATTTTAATATATGCTCGACTATGTTATTGGTTCCACTTTTGTATTTCTTATCTGTGTAATGCAATTTGATTCAATATTTTTCGACAGATTGATAGTTACATGTTTGAATTATTACGTTGTATGTCGTCATTTCTTCTCTGCATGTGTATAGGTGTCCAGACGCAGTGAGCGTAATGATTGTGATCTGTCAAGCTAGGAATGGGAAGTAGTGCTTTTTCTTCGACAAAAGCAGCATAGGACTTGAGGTAGGCTATCTATCATAGCTTTGTCTTTTGTAACTAGGAATCGATATCGTAGCGTGTTTTGTTTCTTGCTAGACCCACTCTAGGGCTAGTGGGATCGCCTCTGTTCGTAGAGGGGATTTACCTCTCCAGAAAATTGGCGACTCCTCTGGGGATTACTGTAAGTTATTCCCTCTCCCATTGGGTTGTGTTTTGGCTTTTTTTTGGTCTAGTTTTCCTTCCTAGTTCATCTTGCTTGGTTTGAAACCCCTGTTCAGCCGCCTAGAGATCAAACCTCTCTCTTTTTGTTCATTTTTCGTTTTTATCTAAGTAAACCTTCTTGGCGCATTTTCCCACCTAAAAGTCGCACCAACGAGCATGAGTTTCCATTTAATTACCTGCGCCACTCCCTGTTTGGTGCAGATTACAGCCAAACAGGCATGCCAACGGTAGTAGGGTCTATGGTTTGCTTGGTTTTGGAGTTTTTGAGCCTGAGCTTTGATCCTGGGTTGTTTTTTCTGACTTTTTGAGTGCTTTAGAGTCATTTTTTACTGAGATAAGCCCTTTTCCTTCGGTTCTTTTCCCTTTTATGTCAGTTTTTCTTTTCAGTCCTAGGCTTTCTAGGTGCTTTAGCCTGCTGAGCCTCCCATGGGAGTTTTGAGTCCTTGGTTTCCCAGTCAACTTCGTTTCTGCTTCTTTGCATTCAGCTTCTTGGATCCATTCGAGTGATTGCGTTAATTGAGTGATTCTCCTCTCTTTCATTCAGTTTTACTCTTTTCACTCCAAGCCTATATTACACGGCTTATTTGGGTCTCTTTTGAGATCTTCCTTTGATTTGAAGGATTTCTTCATTGGTTTGAGTCTTGCTTTGCTTGTTTTGAGTTGAGAGGAATTGTTTTGTTTAAGCTCTCGCTTCACCATTCTCAAAATATGTGTTTTGAATTATTTTTCATATCATTTAGTGTTCTTTCTCTGATATATTGAAAAACACAAAAAAAAATATTTTTCATTCTTGATTAGCATAGTGAAAATTGGAAAATATTTCGCATTTCTAGCATTATATAATTCTAGGGAAGAGTTTTTTAGTTTCATTAGCTCACGTCAGGCATTGTAGTGGATGTCTTCACATGATTTATTGTAGCTATCGCTTGAAATCTCTAACTCTCTCGTAGATAGCTCTTCACTGAACGAAATGGTGTCTTATGGCATGTAGCTTGCATTCAGGGATTTGTGAGATTCAACATTCGGTAGGAACTTGGAATAAAAATGTAAATTGAAGATCAACTTTAAAATTTACTGAATTAACCTAAGGAAACATTGAAACTTAATGAAATATTTAGTGGTCTAATTTAGAGACGTGTTCCGGCATCTTTAAGCCTAGCAGTTGTCGCTCGCCATCTCACTTCAAACAGTGCTAGTACGGACTTGTGCTCCTCGTACGTTTGAGTATATAAAGGGAGACCACTCTAGGTTTCAATCCTTTTATCCATAGGAAGTTGAGTCTGCTGCCTTGTAACCATGATACAATGAACATAACAGTCGGGGAGACTACCTGCACGTACGTCAAGTCCTTGGTTGATTTCTCTTTCATTTTATAACCAAGGTGTACATGGAAGTTCAGGGGAACCTGGTACACCCTTTTACCTACACTACCTAAGTAGTCATTTTTGATCTTTACTGATTCCATAAATTTGAAAATATCATCAAGCACTTGTCCTTTCGTGCTCACTTAAAACTAAAAGGGACTAGAGTCATCTTTGACTGTTTCTCGACTCTTAAAACATGAAACAACAAAATTTTGTTTCAATGTGGTAAAACAAACAACCTATGATTACACACCCATTAAATATTGATTTCTTGACCTGTTTTTCTTTGCCTTGGTTTTAGTCCAAGAGTCTTTATCTTCGATCTTTTCTCCTTTTATTGTGTGCTACAGTCACAGTGGTGGAACTGTTTGTTTAGTCTACTGGTAGTCCTTACACGGACGATTTATCTGAAACTTCTCAGGTCTCTAGCTCTGCTGAGCTTGAGCAGGTTGTCATCCCATCTGTGTACCCCTTTGGGGAACCAGTTGAGTTACTTTGGCCTCTTTCCAACGCTTGTTTTGGGTTTGGGGTCGGGGAACATTTCCCCCCTCTTACCTCGGGATCACCATTTTTGGCTGCTATCATACCTCCTAGCCCCCGTATTCTTTTGCAGGATCTTACGGCAGATTTAGACATGGACTCATCTGGTCCTAATGGCAGTGAGGGTATTCCATTTTCTGATGAAGGATACCAAATTTTCCCAGAAGACGTCCAACAAGATCCTACTCAATATTCACTATCAGTCTCGCTTACAGCTAGATATAGGTCGTTAGGTCAGATCATAGCCGGTATTTCCTCAATGGCAACATCAACTCCGTCAAGGGGGGCGATTCTTCCATCATTAGGGATGTCGCCAATGAAACCTATCTCGTCATCACCCTTGGTTAAATTTTTCCCCACTAGGCCTACTCTCTCTGTGGCTACGTCGACACCGACTGTCACTGTTCAACCTTCAGGAGTTTCAACTTTGGTAGAAACTTCGATTTCCATGGAAATCCCTGATGGCCTTTTACCAGAGGAGTATCGGCTGTCTTTTCAGTAGTAGAATTCCCAGGTTTATCAGTCCCCTCAGGATCCTTATCAGTACTATTTTTCTCATTATGCGGCGGATGGTACCCCGATTTATTCACTTCTGTTCCAACATGATGAGCATGGCAACCCCATCTACTTTCCTTTTCCTGAGGCTTATCAGTTCCTCCTTGGTTTTATACCTACCTTGCTTGTGCAACCCTATAACCAAAAAGGACAACCCTTGTAGGGACAACCTTCAGTTCAACAAGGGTATGCTTCTGGCCCACAAGGACAACCCTTTCAGGGACAACCTTTAGCATAGCAAGGGTATGTGTATGACCCACAAGGCCAAACCTTACATGGACAACCTGCGGTCCAGCAAGAATTGTTTACGGCCCGCAAGGGCAGCCTTACATTCCTCAAGGTCAACCTTTACAGCCTCACTCTGTGGTCCAACCAGGGCAACCTCAAGGACCAATAGGGCAACCGTTATATCAACCCAAACCTTCATACAGTCCTGGGGGGAAAATCCATCCATCTCAACCATTGGTGCAAACTTAGCAGCCATATCTTCTGATTGTTCAAAACGTTGCACAACCAAGGCCATCTTATGGTCCTGCCACAAGCCAACCTGGTTATCAGGCACAACCTAGCCCACCCCAACCATCAGGCCAACCTGCTCAGCAGGGGAAACCTGGTGGTTCTCATCAATCGGTTCAACCTATTCAACCAAGACAACCTGTGAAAGCTATCAACCCTGCTTAGCCACCACTCTATTCTATGCCAGAGTCGAATCCACCTGTGTGCCCAACTTAATCGGCTCAACAGGGCCCTACTTACCAGTAGCTCGTTCGACCCCAAGGTAGTTACTACCCTCAAGGTCAGTATCCACTGGTTTACAACCCACCTCAAGGTTCTAGCCATTACCCTCAACATCCAAGCTCTACTTATGCTCCGCAACAAAATCCCCACACTGCTCAATTGGGGCCCACATATCCTAAGAATAAGAATCATGTTTATCGACACCCGTATCCTGGTTCTTAGCCACCATATCAATCGAATTATTAGGCTTATACCCTTTATGGTTAGAATCCTTAAGGATAGAACCCATGGGGGCAGAGTTATACTCAACCAGGGTGGACTATGGGTACGGGTCCTTGTCGAGGACCTGCCATGCCTTTTAACCCTCAATTACCGTTCCTTGCCACATTGGATTTGCCAGATGTTTCCAAATTGAAAAATGATCCGATTCTTCATAATCCTTATTGGCCTCCAGTCCCAACAAAGGTTCTTGGTGATTGTTCCAAGTTTGAGGGAATGTCTGGAGAAGACCCCCAACCACACGTCATGACATACCATTTGTGGTGTTCTTCTAATTCTTAGGTTGACAACTCTATTTGGCTTCGTCTTTTCCAGTGCACGCTCACCGAAGCTGCTGCTAAGTGGTACATCGAACTGCCTCATGGCATCTTTCAAGATTTCAACACTCTTGCTATGGCATTCCTGACTAATTTCCAGTTGCTGGTTCGTTATGAAGCTGGGACGCATCTCCTAACATCCTTGAAACAGGACCAAGCTACCCATATCTTAGACCACATTAATGAATGGAGATGACGTCGTCACCTGATCAAGTTCGAAATTCCTGATCAGCTTCTTACTCATTGGTTCACTACCTATTTTTTCAACCAGATTGCGAAAGATATCGCCATGGGGGCATGTGTAACTAAGGAACAAGCCATCGCTCGTGCCCAATACCTTGATCTAGTGTACTCTCAATCAGGCACTTTGTATGATATCTTGACTGAAGCTCCATGTCTTGGGACCTTTAAAGTGCCAGATACCCCATCAGTCGACGACATTATTGGTTTCGTATCTCAAACTTCACAAAATTCTTCCAATGGGAAGCAGAAATTGAATTCTTCTAATACTTCTGCTTCTCAAGCTTCCCTAGATTTTGGTAAAACCACGAAAGTCAACGCTGTTCAGGCCAATCCTATGGAAAATACCTCCAAAGGGAAAAGGAAGCACAAAGGCAAAGCCAAATCCAATGCCCCAAAACTGGAATTGTCTAAACCTTGTGCTGATGATGGTTCGCAGTGAAAAATGAAGTATCCTTGCCTGATTTGTGAAGAAGATCACTACATTAAGGATTTTCCTCAACGATATGAGGTTAGTCAACTACTCAAAGGGGCTAAGGGAACTCCGGTAGTCCTTAAAGAACCTTTCCCATCTCAGCAAACCCAGATGGTAGATCAATCTGCACCATCTGCATCGTTCAGGTCTCAAGTTTTCATGATGAATGGTTCTGCACCTGTTTCCATCGCTACTCAGTCGAAAGATTATGCAAAATCATGTCAGGCAGCCGAGAAGGAGGTTTTCGATGGTCCTCCTCCCCTACTTGCCTCTGGTCCCCTTGAAATTGAGAAGCCCAGTGTTGAACCCGTTATACGGCCACCTTCTAAAGGTTTCCTCCGGAAGTATTCCTATAATATTAATGCCCGTGCTGCTCAACATTATAGTATTGTTGAGGATTTAGCGCAAGCTTCATCTGCGATGTCTGTGTTGGAAGTCCTCCATAGTTGTCTGTCTCAATGGAAAGCAATGTTATCTGCGATCGGCGGTATCAATCCTGCCGATTGTAGTCTTCTCACTTTCGATCTAGAGAATTTCGTCCCCCGAATTTCACACCAAATTACGCTTGTTATACAAGTCGGTATTAATGGTCTCAACATCCATAGGGCCATAGTGGACGAAGGTGCGTCTACCTGCGTCATGTCATCTACCTGCTGGGAAGCTATTGGCTCTCCAACCCCTAATTCGTCATCCACTGCCCTTGAAGCATTCGATGGAAGAGAATATAAACCCTTAGGTGTTCTTGCTAGCTTACCGATCACATTCCAAGGAAAGACTGTCAACGTTGAAGTGGAATTCATTGATGCCAAACTCAACTACAATCTTCTACTCGGTCGTAATTGGACTCACACCATGTTGTGTGTTCCATCCACCCTCTTTCAAATTCTGAAGTTTCCGCATGAGGGAAAAATCATCACTATTGATCAGTTGGCATTCTTTACCTCATCTTCTGAGAACAATGTGCCATACATGGACCAAATTCCCAATGCCCTTGATAGCATAGGGCCAGGTCTTTTCAAAGATCCGACTCTCATGGGTATTTTTTCCTTTCCACCACCCAATACCGTTCAAGTCAATATGATCTCTTGGTCAAATGACCCTTGGATCATCCCTTCACCTGAACAGGTTGATTCGTTTGGAGATGCAATGCCGCTTAGTCCCATCGAGATCAATTATTGTGAGCTAATGACTGCATCTGATTCTCCCCCCCTGAAGCTGCTCCTTTGGGCATGTCTCTCGATGTGTATTCTCAATCCCCCTGGCTCGGTGATACGGATTCGCTGGATCCTTTAAAAGAAGTGTTTCCATCTGACGAGGCTATTATGGAAACAATGTCTCTTGAGGATCTACTATGGGACGATGGCAATCATCATTCCTTGTTTATGCCTTGCCTCGGGGCCATGTCTAACTGTCTTGAGCACTTTGCGTTCCAAGTTCCTTCTCTGCTGCTTCAGACACCCATTTTGACTCATGAAGTCTTTTCGGAAGGTAACTTGGGGAAAATTACTCAAATGATGCCTATCGACATCTCCATTAAACTAGGGATTGTCCAAAAAATCCACATGGGAGTCACTTGTTCCTGTGAGGAATTGCAAGTGTACAGTAGTCTCTTTCGCGAATTCCATGATGTTTTTGCATGGTCTTAGGATGAAATTCCTAGAATTGACCCCAATATCGTGGTGCACGAGATTCCCACCTACCCAAGTGTGAAGCCTGTCCACCAGCGTCTTCATCCCGTGCATCCTCGAAAAGTCGCTGCTATCAAGGCTGAAGTTGAGAAACTCCTTAAAGTGGGTTTCATTTATCTGATTCCCCTAACTGAATGGGTTTCTAATATAGTTCTTGTGGATAAGAAACAGGGCGCCATTCGTGTTTGTGTTTATTACCATGACATCAATCGGGCCTATCCTAAGGATAATTATCCCACCACGTTTATCGATCAGATCATTGATGATTGTGCGGGAAGTGAAATTTTCTCCCTTATGGATGATTTCTCTGGCTATAACCAAATTAACATTCTCCCTTCGAATCAACACAAGACCTCTTTTATTTTCCCATGGGGAACGTTCGCATATAGAAAACTCTCGTTTGGCTTAAAGAATGCTGGGGCTACATTCCAGTGTGCCATGTCCTATGCTTTTCATGATATTCAACATATTTTCCAACCATACCTGGATGACCTTCCAGCTCATTCAGTTGCACGGAAAGACCACCCAGAACATCTTCTTCAAATCTTTCTTCATTGTAGATGCTACAATGTTATGCTCAACCCGTATAAATGCATCTTCTGCGTCGAATCCGGTAGACTCTTAGGGTTTATCATGTCAAAATATGGAATTCGCCTTGACCCTCTTAAAGTTGAGGCTATTGTCAATCTCCCCTTCCCATCCTCATTACATCAACTGCAGAGTCTCCAAGGGAAAGCCAATTTCCTACATCGTTTCATCCCAAACTACGCTCAAGTAGCCAAAGGATTTACACGACTCCTAAAGAAGGACGTCCCTTTCTGTTGGGACGAGATTTCCCAATAGTCTTTTGATAGACTTAAGACGTTGCTTGTCAATGCTCCGCTATTATGTCCTCCAAATTACCATTGTGATTTCACCCTCTACCTAGCTGTCACCTTCAGCACGATCGCCATGGTATTGGTCCAAGATGATGATTATGGTAATGAACATCTTGTTTACTACCTGTCTCATAACCTTCTCGACCCTGAAACACGTTATGCACATGTCGAGAAGTTGGCGTTCGTTGTGGTCCAGGTCGTCCAACATTTTCATCATTACATTCTTTTACACACGGTGACCATGATTTCTAATTGTAACCCTATGACTTATATTCTGTCACGACAGTTTCTGGGGGAAATATACTCGAAGTGGATTTTCATCCTCCAAGATTTTGATTTGGATTTCACTACAGCCAAATCGAAGAAATTACTTGTATTTGCTGATTTGATTTGCTCTCTCCCTGCTGACTCTGCTCCTTCTTCCTCTGAAGATCATATACCGGACAAAACTCTCTTCCTGATTAGCACCCTAGACCCATGGTATGGTGATATCATCGTGTACCTCCAAACATCTACTTTCAGTTCTGAGCTAACGAAAGATGCCTGACGCCACATTCGGCATCAATTGCAACCTTATCACATCGTTGGAGATACCCTCTATTATGTCGGAGTCGATTCTATACTCTACCAATGCCTGACCCTCGAGGAAGCGGAGAAGGTTTTAAATTACTACCACAGTGGCGCCTGTGGTGGTCACATGTCTGGTTATGACACTGCACAGAAGATCCTTCATGCTGGCTACTTTTGGCTGTCTATTTTTAAAGATTGCATTGTTGCAGTACGTAAATGCCACGCGTGCCAGATTTATCAACACAAGATGCGTGCGCTGCCAGCTCCACTTCACCATGTCACTACCGTTGGCCCGTTTGCCAAATGGGGCATATATTTTAGGACGTGTAACCCTTGTTCGGTAGGGGGGCATGCCTATATCATCGTTTTCGTCGATTACTTTACGAAATGGGCCGAAGCGATGCCTACATTGGCTGCGGACGGTAAGATAGCATCATAGTTCATATTCAATCACGTTATTGCTCAGTTCAGTGTCCCTCAAGCCATCATCACTAATCATGGTTCCCATTTTCGGGATTATATGATAGTTGACCTGACATCTAAGTTGGGTCTGGGCCACGAAAACTCAACGCCTTACTATCCCTAAGCTAATGGCAAAGTTGAAGCTGTAAACAAGGTCCTTGTGACCATGCTTCAATGAAAAATCAGGATCCCCAAATAAAACTAGCATTTCATGTTGTTCTTAGCCCTCTCGACTTACCGAAAATTGATAAAAAACGCAACCGGGTTTACCCCATTTCAGTTGGTATATGGTCTGGAAGCCACGCTTCCGATTGAATGTGAAATCCCTTCACTTATGTTAGCTATGGAATTATTTCCTGATACTTCACCTGAAGAAGAACGCCTCCTCTATTTAGAGAGATTGGACGAAACTTTCCGCTTAGCTGCCTTGGTCATCGAAGCACAGAAGAAGCGAGTCAAAGCTCATTTTGACGAATCGGTTTCTCCTCTTTCTTTCATCGAAGGCGATCTCTTTCTTCTATATGACCAAGCTCATGATAAGCTGGGGGCAGGAAAATTATAACCCATGTGGCATGGGCCCTACATCGTTAAACATGTGTTGCAAAATGGGGCTTATGAGCTCATTGACTATGAAGGGTGTCCTTTACGGCAGCCTAGAAATGGGTTGTACTTGAAAAAATAATATGCCTGAATTATTCATGCATGATATGTGTACATAGGTGATTTTTTTCATTTTGTGTGCATGCTTTGGTTTGATGTGCATTGTGAGATTTTTCTGATTATTGGATCTTGTTTGCTATGCAAATGTCTATTTCCTCTTATGTCAGTTTCGCGGATGGTGCCTCCCGCGTTACCAGGAAATTATCTTTGGCAGCCTGGGTAATTTATGATCTTGATGGTGAGTTGATTAATTTACAATGTATTTGTCTGGGACCAGCTACAAATAATATCGCTGAATATAGTGCAGTTTTGGAACTATTAACTGAGGCAATCAATCTCGGAATATGCGTGTTGCTTGTTAAGTTGGATTCACAACTTGTTGTTCTTCAACTTAATGGTCATTATTCGGTTCAAAACCTATGCATTTTGAGATTGTATTTGTGTATTTGTTTACTTCAATGAAATTTTGATTTCATTACATACCAACATATACCAAGACGAATGAATACATTAACAGATGCAACAGCTAACATGGTGCTGGATAGACATTTGCATAATTTATAAAAACATCATTAAATGTACATAGACCCATGTAGAAAATAGATGTATATATATATCGTTTGTTTAAAAGCCATGTGCATCATAAAACCCACAAAAAATAATATATGTTTGTTTCAGTTACATCACGAGACAACATATCTCTCAAAAATATGCATAAGTAAAGCCTAATGCCTAGTTGACGTGGTGCTCATGATAGCACGTCACCACCAGTACCAACCACCTTAGCAAGTGATGGATACGGCTGGGCACTCCCACATTGTGCCTCTGATAGGCTCGGGGTAAGTCATCAAAATGCGCATAATCAGGGACCCCACGAGTGATTCCCTCGCAGTTTTGTACTAGCTCCTCATTGATGCCCTCGCCCTGAGGGTTAAAGTTGTGAGGGGTCTGCCTCACTATGGGAGACATGCCTACAGGACGCTCTGGACCAACATCTGTATCCATATAAGATTAACTGTTAGAACATGCATATATACTAAAAAATCATAAAACTCATAAAAATAAAAAACGAGGCTTACCAAGTTCTTCATCCCACTCCTCTCCCTCCGGGAGCGGAAGGTCTGGGTCTCCGGTAAAATCTGTGCCAGTGTAGGGCCAATCCTCCACGACGATCAACTCTCATAGGAGCCTGTTAAAGAACTCAAGTGACGAGGATATCTACTGGTCACCCCCTGCCCTCGGCAATAGTGCCACCCATCGAGCCATCCATGGCTCTCTCAGTGGTGGATCCAAGACTATGGCTTCCTAGCACTAAAAAATAGGTATCGTTCTAGGAAGAATGACACCATAATTGACCCATACCCAAACTATTTTATTTTGGACTTCTTGCATTTTGTGAGCTTCCATTTGATGTTCATGGTCACGGCCTCGACCCAATCAAAGATATTCGGGTTCATACACTCCAGAGTAAGAAGTAACTGTGTCTTTGTGGCCTTGTACAGTGCTTGTGACCCTGCAGACTGCGTAATGGTGTGTAGCACTACTCTTAGTGATAGATCGGGGATAGTCTGAATGTCCACTTTCCTACTCCCTGTTCCTTTGCTTGCCCCTCGGCACAGCCCATTCATGACCATTGTCATGCTTTCTCCTGAAGGCCTGGTACCGATCAGAATAGGGACTGGATCCCTGCGTGACAGTCCAGTGATGAAGTATACATCTGATACTTCAAGCTCGAGCTCCTGGTCTCGAAGTTTGAATTTATCCTTGTCCTCATCTCAAATACTTATGAGATAATCTAGCAATTCGGGCTGAGCCCGGAGACATGGCATCAAAAAGAACTTTTTTAGCCCGCAATTCTGAAGAGCATTCATATATTTCTCATTTCCCATTTCCAGTTCATCTTCTTCACTATGTTCTCTCTCTTTCCATTCAATAACCATATTTTTCGCTAAACACCTATATCAATCAATCATAGGAACATTATAAACCTCCTGGGGTATTAAAAATTACATTTATTTGGTTCAATTTTGAAGAATTTTAGCTGGATTTTGAGTTGCGCCAACTGGTACGACCCCTGTGTAAAATAGGATAGATTGGCGCGGGTCCATACCCAAAACCCGCACCAACCGCATAACCCTAAAATTTGATAATCCTCCCCTAAAGGACCTCAAATAACAGTTAAATGCAGTGAAATGTGACTTAAAATATGGGCAAAGAGGTCAGTTCTTACCTGAACCAGATAGAATTTGATTTGGTCCACTGGATTGATCACACTCATCGCCTGAAGATTGAGGCAGAAATGGGTCACTATTGCTCTGCAAAGAGGTAAAAGTGAAAAGTAAATATTTTTTACCACTATTGGTCTTTTATAACTTTTCAAAGTCCTAAAATAGGTTTTAAAACATGTTTGTCGATATATTTTCACATTATTTTCGTGGAATATGTTTTACACGCGTCTTTTTATGCAGCAACAATTTTTTAGCGTGGTTTTGACGAAGTGATGAGTTTTATTTTATAATTTTTCAGACTTAGTAAAAACACGAAAAATTCACTACTGGAGTCACCTTTCAGCGCTATTCAAACTCTCTAAAACTGAAAATATTTCTGAGTCACTTTTCATTTTGAGCTCGATAAATTGGCTGCGAAGCGATATCTACCCAGTATACGTTTACCCCTTTTTCGAGCTGGGATTGATTATTTACGAAAAAAGAATACCCTAGCCTATCGTGACTAGGAGGTTTTATTAGACATTTCTACCTTTTCGAATCTGAGGAACTATCTACGAAAAAGGACTGTTGAAGTTTTCTTTTTCGGGGTTCTTTTCAAACTCTCTAAATATGAAAAGTTGTTGAGTTCTTCCTTTGTCAGACTCGTTAAAAACTGATGACATCGGACTTCATCGCAATGACGTTACTCGAGTTTCTCCTTCCTAGGGCTCGTAAAATGTACTAGGTTGGATTTTTCTGAAGGACAAAATTACATCAAAAGCACATGCTATCCCTTTCAAGCTTGTTTCCAAAAATAATTGGGGTACTCACTAGAAATGGTGGGGGGAAATGGAACCAAAATCATAGTTATAAAGTAGTATGTTGCTCTTGAACATGGCACTTGTCTGCATTTGTGTCGGGTTGGGGACATCTCATCTCATTATCTTCTTTCCTTCATGGGTTTGGGTAATCTCTTTTTACCGCTCATATGCTCTTTTCCACATCACCATGATCTTAGATCCCTTGATGTCAAATACCGCCAAATCCAATGTTGTGCTGGCAATATGTTCAAGAGAAGTTGGCCTCTGCATTTTTCAACCTCCCTTTGATTCTCTGTTGGTCTTCATTCACAAACATCATGTTCCTCTATCTTGTGTTGATGATGTGGGAAACATTATGGCCCACCTTCAATCAAGGTCACTTCCTATTGACTTCAGCTCATTATCCAGGAAATTGATCTAGAGACTCATTTTAGGTACCTTGGAGCCCGCATGCCTCAATGGTAGGTTCTTCACATTCGACGCAAGGTTTTCATTACTGGCCTTCGATCGGATGATTCTACGGGTGTTTGACACCAGATCCCTGTTCATATTCCATGGATTGTACCTCTTGTAACTTGAGATCCATTGTCATTATTGGTGGTTTCTCTCGCATTTGTTAACAGTTTTCATCATTGGCTGGTAATTAGACGATGTTCTTGCATGTTCGACTTCAACTCACATATTCGCATGCTCGAACTTGTACTTTTTTCGGGTCGAGATGGAGCGCAAGACCCTAGATTTTGTCTGATGAAATCTAGGCTGTGGGTTCTTTGTGGATTATTATGACTTATTACATGACTCTTTTATTTGGATGGCTGCAACCATACCTGAATCTACTTGTTGATCATTATTTTACTGGATGGCTGTGTCCATACCTCAGATCTTGGTTTTTGTACACTTTATTATGGATGGTTGTACCCATACCACATATCATGTATCAGAGATATCAGTTGTATTTGTATTCACAGGTCTTCCGACAGAAGTGTTTTCTGTTGAACACGTTCTCATAAAGCATTTCACCCCTCCCTCTCTCTCAGACCTCATGCTTTAGGGGGCATCTATTACACAACATTTTGTCACTGTCCCTGCAATCCCTCGTCCCATACATTGGAGGACTATTCTCGTGACCTGTGAACAGTAAAATGTCCTGAAAACACCTTGATGGCATCCTTCTGCATAAGGGCAAGAATTCTCCTTGAGAACATTTCCTAAAAATAGCCCCAAAAACCCATGTTTTGGCATTGGCATGAGTAGCCAGTTCATCCCTCATGCCAATGGGGAAAATATACACTAGTGAGCGCACCAGCTGGCGCTATGTCCCTGTGTTGTACCTACGCCAACTTGTTTTGGAATTTTTTTTAACAAATTGAGGTAAAAGTTTCCTTTAACCACCTTGGGAATGACTCATCAAAAAGAGGTTGGGCTGTTCGGCTCCAGATCTCCTTGTTTAGGAAGAGGTTTTCCACCTCTCATGGAATCTTCCTAAGAGATAGGACTCTCCCCCATGATTATAGGGAGCCTAAACTCTCCTTCTCCCTCTATAAAAGCCTGCTCTCTCTATTTGAAAGCTAGCTGAACATTTGGGAAGAAAAATATAGCTAAGCGACTATTTGGAAGCCCTACCAAAGGAAGAATGCGATGTCAGAACTCGGTTGTAATATTTCTTTCACATTTTAATATATGCTCGACTATGTTATTGGTTCCACTATTGTATTTCTTATCTGTGTAATGCAATTTTATTCAATATTTTTTGAATGATTGATAGTTACATGTTTGAATTATTACGTCATATGCCATCGTTTCTTCTCTGCATGTGTACAAGTTTCCGGATGCGGTGAGCGTAAAGATTGTGATCTGTCAAGCTAGGAATGGGAAGTAGTGCTTCTTCTTCGACAGAAGTAGCGTAGGACTTGAGGTAGGTTATCTATCATAGCTTTGTATTTTGTAACTAGGAATCGATATCGTAACGTGTTTTGTTTGCTGCTAGACCCACTCTAGGGCTAGTGGGATCACGTCTGTCCGCAGAGGGTATTTACCTGTCCAACACCTACCAAATTACTATATTCTAATTCAAGAATGTTTTTTATGGTTTCTACCTATCGAGATGTTTCCGTTGATATATGGCACGCCACATAATGATTCACGGTTTGAGATATATTCATGTTTGAAGTTTATACCCCTAGTTAGTGGGCTAAAACCCCATAGGGTTGTGGCATGGCTCATTAAAGTGGGCTAAAAGTCATAATTAATATTTTTTAAGCTCCTAAAATCCCTCCCACGTTCACTTTTTGAACCCCCTCTCAACCTAATCATTTATATAAATTTTGAACCTCATTTCCTCCTTATGTAAGGGATTTCGCCATATGAAACAGGTCATCATGGAATTTTCTCTCTAACTGTTTTTCTAAAAAGTTTCAGAAGCTGAAATTTTTACGAGGCGAAGCCGAAATCCTGAGAAATCTTCTGTGAAAATTTAAGATCAAGGTGCAAAAAAAATTCAGAGATATGATCTGTGTAATTCAGGGTTTTTGCAGGCTCCTGAAATTAATCTCAAAGAAGTGACCTTGGGAAAATCATCATAACTCTCTCTTTGAGCTTTGGATTAGAATTCCGTAAGAAGTGGCAGATAGTGCACAGACTTTAGTTTTCTCTATATCATTTTTAGAGACAAATGTAGAGACAATGACATGTGGCACACCATAGAAGTTCGCTCTACTGAAACAGTCCATAATTAGGGCATTGTGAGAGATTGGGTATAAATCTCTCTTGAAGAATTGAAATTGGGTCAAACCTGTGGCATTGGAAATAAAACTCAGAGGACTAATATAGGACCAAAAATCAGATATTGGGGATCTGAAATAATAGAGATACACCAGATTCAATATCGAGCTCCTAGAAGGCAACAAAAAGCTAGATCATGTGTTGGCCAGGGTTGGAAAGGACCAGAATTTCTAGGGCAACAAATTAAAGGAAGGTGAAATAGAGGGTAGCATGAAAAGAGAAAAAACTAAGGTGCATAACAAGAGCAAGAAGTTCATCATATGAAGTCTTCAAGTGGGCAGCACTGCATACAATCATTGTAAAGGTATCATTGTACTAAGTCATTGTAAATACATTATTGTAAAAATTTTACTAGTGTCTATCTACCAAGAGTTGAAGAGGCAGTGTTGGGAGGTCTATGATCATCTTAGGTGTTTGTGTTGAAGTTTGGGTTATGGTCTATTATATATTCTTCTTCTACATCATTCTATATCATTGTAAAGTGGACCATTTTCCCTCGTATGAGAGTCCATTCTTCTTTTATTCTTCTAAAGGGTGGTAGGGTGGTGCTAGGGTGAGTTGTAGCTCATTGGGTGTTGGGGCATCCATTCAGTTGGCTACTGAAGAATCTTGGGCATTGGAGCATCCATTCAGTGGGAGCCAGAGAAGAATTCTTTTCTAGATTCTAGGAAGTTGGAGATTTATTTTCAATTGGAATTGAATATTAAAGAATTAATAGAAAAGCATTAGGTGGTTTTTCTCCCGAAGTGGGTTTCCACCTTAAAAATTGTGTGCATTTGTGTTCCTTTTGTTTGCTGCTATCATTGTACAAATACCGATAATAATTGAAGATTAACTAATGCTCTAATTGAAAGTAATATTGATTCACCCCCCCCCTCTTAGTGTTTCCAACAAGATTAACTGTAGGGGCATTTACTAGATATGTCACCTTTCAGAAAATATGAGATCTAGAGGCTACCTGGCCCTTTATAGACTCTGCCTTTAAAAATAAGTTAACACTCAACTGACAAACTAAAATTCTATGGAAGTTCAGCCACGTAAGTTTTTAGGCCTTAAATTTTGCCTTGAATTTATGGGAAAAAGCCTTTAGTTTGTGGGAAAATGGCATGTCCATGGTTTGCCTTAAGTTTATGGGAGAAATAAAATCTATAAATGACATGCCTTAAAGTTTGCCTTTCCTAGAGTTTAAGATAGAAATGACATGTACATATTTTTCCTTAAAGTTTGCATTATAGTGTATGGGAGAAAAGACATTGCCTTATGGTTTTTGGGAGAAATGACATAGAAATGATAGAGAAATGAAAAAAATGACATATTTCAAAAGTCACACCTTTATGAGTTTGTGGGAGAAATGACATGTACAGGGTTTTCCTTAGAATTTATTTTTCTGTGAAATTTATGGGAGAAATAACATCTAGAAACCTTTATTTTGACATCTATAAATAGGCTAAGAACATTAAGAAAAAAATTTCAACTTGAAAATTAGTTATTTCCTTAATAAGAAGTATGCTTTATCACTTATCAAATTATTTAATAATTTATAATAATGTCATTTTTGGCTTGTACTATCATTCATCCTTGATATGTACAAGAAGTTTACAACTTCAACATCAACCTACACTATCATCATAAATTAGTTATGTCTTTAATAAGAAGTATGATTTAGAACTTATCAAATTATTTAATAATTTATAATAATTGATATGTACAAGAATTTTAGAACTTCAACATCAACCTACACTATCATCATATCATTGTAGCCATGTCAATCTAGATTATTTATATCCATTACATCATAAAACAATCCACTTTTAACATTTTAAAAGAATAAAGAAACATGGAAGGTGTAAATTTAGGTAGATTAATACACTCCACTTTTAACATTTTACAAGAATAAAGCAACATGGAAGGTGTAAATTTAGGTACATTAATAAAATATAGCCATGTCAATCTAGATTATTAAGATCCATTACATCATAAAACACAATCTATATTATTTATGTCCATTACATCCTAAAACACTCCACTTTTAACATTTTACAAGAATAAAGAAACATGGAAGGTGTGAATTTAGGTACATTAATAAAATACATCCATGTCAATCTAGATTATTAAGATCCATTACATCATAAAACACTCCACTTTAACATTTTACATTTTACTCCACTTGAGTTTGGGGGATCCTATCCTATGCAAGTTCAATACAACCATGCCAATCCAGATTATTAAGATCTATTACATCATAAAAAAACTCCACTATTAAAATTTTACATTTTACTCCACTTGAGTTTGGGGGATCCTATCCTATGAAAGTTCAGCTACTTTCAATTTTTAGGCCTTAATTTTTTCCTTGAATTAATGGGAGAAAGCCTTGAGAAATGACATATTCTTTAAAGTTAATGGGAAAAAGCCAATGACACATGCTTTAAAGTTTGGCTTAAGATTTTATTGGAGAAATGACACATGCACACGATTTTCCTAAAATTTGTTGTGGTTTATGGATATTAAAATGAAGAACTTCTATTTAGATATGTTCCATAGATTGACTGTAGGGGTATTTACTGGATGTTTCACCTTTCATAAAAGATGAGATCCAGAGGCTACCTGGCCCTTTACAGACTCTACCTATAGAACTTGTAGAATTTAACACTCAACATAAAAAATAAAATCCTATGGAAGTTCAGCCACTTTAGGTTCAAGTTTTAGGCCTTAAATTTTGCCTTTAATTAATGGGAGAAAACCTTTAGTTTTAGATTAACCTTATAAAATGCTTTAATGTGAAGATAGTACTTTACCTACAACACAATGCAATTGAAGGTTGTGCTTATATATCATAGTTCTGTTATGAAATATTTATCTTCCCTACCTAAAATTCTATTATCTTCCTTTCCTTGTATATTTCAGGGTACCGAAAGAATGGTTTTTCTGAATGGTATGGTTTTCAAGATGTGGAGTTTTTTGTTGGTTGGACTTGGTATTCTTGAAGGGATAGAAATTTCGAATCATTTTTGAAGGTTGTTTTATTTTAAGTCAACCATGTCATTTTGAAACAGAGAAAACTTAAGCGAGGAAGGCCAAAAATGAAAACAATTTAATTCATTCCATTAGTGAGACTTAGTATGGCCGTGGGACACATCCAGCATTAGGCCATTGAGTTATGGATTAACTTACAGTTATTAAGTCCTACTAATTTGACCTATAATTTTTTATCATTTTTTTGTTAATCACACAAGCTGGGTTTGGTTGGAGGTTGTGCAGTTAAGGTTTGTTTATTCAATTACATGGATTCCGTTGTGGAAACTTTGAATTAGTTGTATATCAATTTAATCCTATACGGAATATCTCTTATAAATTGTGGATCAAACTTCTAAGGTGAGATTATCCTAATTTTATTTCATTTTGAGCTATCAAAGCATATAAACATCTTCTTGTTGCAGATTATGAGGCATTTATTAGCTGTATATGAATGTTTTGATAAGCACTCATCATGTTCAAGCTGTAAACAAAATAAGTCCAAGAAATGGATTTCCAAATGGAAACCACAAAAGCAGAAAGGTTTTTTTGAAGAAAAAGGCCTTTTTTAGAACAAGAGCATCACCAACTTCAACAATCAGATGCTTTAATTGTAATCAGATAGCCATTGGGAAAATGCTTGTCCAAAGAAACTAAAAGCAGGTAAACTTACAACATATGCAAGCCTGCTAGAAGATAAATTAGATCAAGCCCTATGGGATATATTCTACTGTGATCTTCATGATGAACCAGAAGGATAAATATTCTATTTATAAGATTCCGAAGAATAAGAAGATCCAGCTAATCGATTAGACCAACACTGTTCAGATGAAGAAGAAGAACATGACAACGAAAGTCTACAATCATATCAATTTTGTATGTTTACTCACAAAACCCTTGCAGAACTCAAAGAACAGCTAAGCAGAGTACAACCATATGAAATGGCACTAAGAATTTGTCTCCAAAAAGAGATAGCAGAATTAAAAGGACACCAACTCTACCAAAGCAGATTCCAGACCTCCAGTAGTATGATTCCAAAACAAGTAGAGAAAGAAATGAGATATGAAATCTAAAGACAATGGCATCCAGATGAAATTTATGTTTCAAATCCAAGCAAGCATGAAGTAATACAAAAGGTGAAAAGAGAACATGTAGAATCATATAAGCTCCAAATCAGAGAAAAGAAAGAAAAGATAAAAAAACTTGCATCAAAAATCCATAGTCTAAAATTTTCTCTTTCAGGTCTAGGAAAAGAGATAGATGATTCTTCAGATGAAGATCTATCAAGAATTCTTGAAGAACCTTTTGCAGAAGACAATTCAGGATATTCTGAAAAAGAATACCAAGGTCTTCAGTTCGACTCACAAAAATATCCAGGTAAATCACTTATAGTTACGGGACATCCAAATTGTATATATCTCTCCAATTTTGTTTGCCAGATCTCAAACCTTATTCAATTGATTGTTTATTAGATTAAGGAACCCAACTAAATTTAGCTAGACATTTATCTATTCCTCTATTATACTGGGAAAAGTCAAATGAATTAGGTTCTAACATAAATAGGGAAGTTTTTCCTTTAGAACACCAAGTTCTAGATTGCCCTTTAAATATTAAAGAACATTCTATTATCTGTATATTCTTAGAATTAGATAATATTCTTGCGAATGTTATTATAAGTTTTGAATTCTTTACTAAATATTCTCCAGTTGGAATTAACTATGAAAAAAGACCTTTTATGCTAACAATTACAGGAGAGTCTGTCTTTGTTGTTGTTCTAGATTTCCATTTAAAGATTAAAGATCATTCTATTATCTGTACATTCTTAGAATTAGATAATATTACTTCAAATGTTATTCTAAGTTCTGAATTATTTACTAAATATTCTCCAGTTGGCTTTAGCTATGAAAAAATATCTTGTATGCTAACAATTAAAGGAAAGTATGCCTTTGTTCCATTAAAGACACAAGAAGACTTAATTGTACCAAGAAAAGCTACAAGGTGCCAACCTGGAAATTTGGAGCCGAGGCTGCAATTCGGTGACAAGGCCAAATTTCAGATATCAACTAGGCCGTAATCAATGAGGAAGTTGAAGGACAATTACCTGTAAACATAAAAACAGAGATAAAATTAAAATAGAGGAAAAAAATTAAAACAACAATAAAAATAATTCACAAAGAAAATAAAACAACATAAATTACCCAGCAAGACTCTGCCAAGACCCTGCAAGTCTCTCCAAACACAAACGTAGATGAAACAAAATAGATTCCCGAAACACAAACACAATAGACACAGATGCTAATAAGCCTGAAACCCATTTACGGGTCTGGGCTAGTGCATTTATTAACTTAAAGTTCGGCCAGATTATTTTAAGAGTTCGATCGAACTATTAGTTCGATCAAACTTATGTTGCCGGTTTTCCTATCTCCGGCCAAAAATATGTTTTCCCACACCATCATTACGTCATCAATGTAAATGGTAGAATGAGTTCAGCTGAACTAATTTTTAAAGTTCAGCGGAACTCTATAACAGTTTAGCCGAACTTATATAAAAGTTTGACCGAATTGTTGAGAAAAAGAGTTTTTCGTCCTAGATTCTCACAAAAGTGTAACCCAACTTCGTGGGTTTACCCTAGAGAAACAATGGGTATTGTCAAGCTGGACCAATGACTAAGCTCTCTCGTGACTCCCTGTGTGGAAAATAAAACAACAAGTGGGAGAATGTTGAGTGTGTGTTATATTATTTCTACAACTAGTTGGGTGGACCTACCCATCGTTAATTTGTGCAAGGGGTTTACACATGGTTTTGGGAATTTTGGTTTTCTACCAATGATATTTTGAAGATCGCGTCGAGGGAACTACGATTATGTTATAATCTAGGGTTAATGGATTTGGATTTATGAATGCTTTGACATGTATATATATGTATTGTAACATTGAAAGGAAAATAATGAAAAATCAATCTAGTAGTCTCGGTTTTGGGATCCACGCGAAAATATATGTGTACATTTGTTTTATGTTTTATGTTCTCTCCCTTGTTTATTTTATGTTTTAAGAATTTTTTTGCAAGTAATTTTTGTACAGGATTAAAACCTACATAAAGAAGGTTCTAGAAATTAAAAACTAAAGAGGAAGAATAACATTCGAGGAGAAAAGATATGATACTATGGATCTTGAAAGGTTTAAATTAACACCTTACCCTCCACAGATATATAACCCACCCCCCATGTGTACCAAATTTGAATGACCAAATAACCTAATCTAACCCTCCCCACACTTGTTTCTAATCCCTCTCTCCTTATCGATCGATTCCAGTATAGTAAAAATACCCTCAAATTTTAGTAGAGCAAGTAATTTTGTTACCTCTTGATTTCTAATTTTTTATCCATTAAATATATTTAAAATAAAAATAATTTTTTTGAGATTCAACAAGATGATGATCTTAGTGAAAAAAGTCGCCTTCAGTAAGTGGGCCCGCAGGCTATTTTTGGCGCAAATAGATGGATGCTATTTGTGATGCTATTTTTGATGCTATTTGTGATCGACATGTCAATCATATTATATGAGTTGTAGGATGCTATTTGTGGATGGTTGGTCAAGTTGGAAAAATAGATGGACTTCTATTTTTAGACATATTGGGTGGAATCTATTTTTAGATTGCTATTCTAAAAATAGATATGTCGAATATTATTAGCTCTTAATAATATTTGGACTCTAAACATTATCTTATTCTCTTGGAGCACTTCAGTTAAGTGCACAGACGTGCCACAAAAGCTGACAGAAGGAATTACACTATTCCTGAGGGTTTACTGGAGCTAATGCATGAGGACTTCAGTTAGAACTCATGTCATAGAGTTTGGTGGAGTTGTAGAAGTAGTTGGTGGAGTGGTGTTCAGTTTAACTTACTTAGACACAGTTGAGCTAGTTGTATCTAGTCTAACTGATTGATACACTAGTGAGAGTGGTGTGAATTAATTATTAATTCATTCACTAAATATTAACTCATTAATCAGCTAAAGAATATATCAGTTAACTACAGTGCATGGACAGTTTCAATGGAGACTAGTGGAGAGGTAGGTGAAAGAGCAATTGTGACTTTCAGTTGTGACTATAGTGATGCATTGATTGCATCCAACACTTAGTGGAGATGCCAATGAGGATTGCGCAGTGCAAGCCAGGTGGATTCGAGATCATTCAGAGCCATTCTTCAGCAAGGATTACGCAGTAGAGGCAGGCTAGCAAGTGGCAGAGATCGGTGCATGGATTTGCTAGATCGGACCTGATTAGTGTGTAGCAATTGTATTGTAATGAGAGCTTGACATGTTCAGATTTGTATGAGTATTGTTACATGATCTCTATGACATATATTATATACATATAGTTGGTTTTTTTAGCTTCAGTATTTCCCGTTAAAATTGTTGTGTTAATGTGTGTGAATTTTTATGGTTTCATGTGTGCATTGCAATTGATTTAATTTCCACATGTGATGATCAATGATGGAATAGATTCTATATTGTGCATGAAGTCAAATAGTGTGTGATCAGGAGAATCTTGGATATATAACGCATTAGTTATATAATTTCTGCATGGTATCAGAACAGTTGATCATTGGAGCAGATTGCAATTATTGAAGCGATTGAGTTTTGTGCTGGTGGAATTTAAATTTGCCGCAGTGTTTTCTTGGTGTCAAAGTTGAGATGTCTTTCAATGGATTGCGATTGGAGTATGCCCTTGAGGGCAGCTCGAATTATATTGCATGGAAGGACATGATGGAGGCGATGCTGGAGGATAATGGGTTGAAGGAGTTCATAGATGCAAAAATTACAAAACATACTTCTAGCGATGCAGCCGCACTTGATGCATGGAAAAAGAAGACAACAAAATGTCAAAGAATTCTGTTGGAAGGTGTGACGGATCACATAGTGTCCAACCTTCATGGTAAAGCTTCTCCATTCTCGATGTGGAAAGATTTGACAGACTTGTTCCAAAGAAAAAGTGACCGGAGGAAGTTGGCGCTTGAAGACAAGCTCAGAAAAATAAAAATGGAGAAGGGTGAAAGTATACCCAAGTACCTCACGAAGTTTGTCCAGTGCAGGGATGAGCTGGGAAGTGTGGGGGTTATTGTAGATGAAGAGGACTTGGTGATCTTGGCTCTTCTTGGGCTTCCGAAGAGTTGGCATTCCTACGAGGACTCTGTCACTGGTTGAGAGAAACTACCAGGATGGGAGTGACTTTGGTTGGATCTTGTGCAGGAGGAGATAAGGCAGAGTACCAAGGATGGATCTTCATCGAATAATGAAGATGAAGAAAATTGCACTTTGGCTGCCAAAGCAAGGAAGGGAAGGGAAATAAAAATCCTTCTCAATCCGGTGTGAAAGGCAAGAAGCAGGACTTGTCTAAGGTGAAGTGCTTTCACTGTCACAAACACGGACATTACGCCACTAATTGTCCACGGAGGAAGAAAAATATACAGGTTGCTGGATCTACAACTGGAGAGGCTTTAGCCTCACATTTTGAGCTAGATTTTTCATTGATCGCATGCTTGGCCTCAAGTGTGATGGGATCAGTGTGGTTTCTTGGCAGTGGTGCATCTCTCCATATGACCAGAGACAAAGATTTGTTTACTGATCTAGATGAGAAGGAGCTTGGAGTGCACATCGAGATGGGCGATGATGGTAGATACAGTTCGACTGGTATCGGGACCATTTCCTTTGAGAGGGAGTCTGGTAAACCTTTCATATTAAAGGATGTCATGCATGTTCGAGGATTGAAGAAGAATCTGATCTCTGTGGCAATGTTGGAAGAAAAGGGATATGATGTTGTCTTTAGCGAGGGAAAGGCTTTCTTGCGTAGTAAGGCAACTGGTGAAACCCGGAGGATAGGGGTTCGAGTTAAGAACCTTTATCAATTGCAGGTAGAGGGCTGCGCAAAAATGGCAGGCAAAGCAGAAGGAGTGGTGAGCTGGGATGAGGGCGAATTGTGGCACAGGAGATTGGGCCATCTTCACCATGGCGCTTTGAAAATTTTGCAGCAGATTTCTACCGAGCTTCCCAAGGGTACACTTGTGTAGTCAGATCAGTGCAAGGGATGTACTTTGGGAAAATTTGTGAAAGACACCTTTCATTAGAAAGATAGTCATGCCACGATGATCCTTGAGAGAATTCACATAGACGTGTGTGGACCTTTCTCAGTAGCTTTGACAGCAAAGCACAGGTATTATGTGATATTTGTTGATGACTTTTCTCATAAGTGTTGGATATTCTTTATGCAAAAGAAGAGTGAGACATACTCAATGTTCTGTGAGTTCAAGGCACTAGTTGAGAAAGAGTCGGGGAAGCAGGTGAAGGCTCTTAGGAGCGACAATGGTGGTGAATTCATCTCTGGCGAATTAAAAGACTTTTGCAGTGTAGAAGGAATTCTAAGGGAGCTCATAGCGTCTCATAACCCACAGCAGAATGGGGTCGCAGAGAGAAAGAACAGAACGATCGTTGGTGCTGCATGCGTGATGTTGCATGATCAGGGCCTTCCCATACACTTGTGGGCTGAAGCATGCAACACTGCAGTTTATGTGCAAAACCATTGTCCTCATAGAGTACCTAGCATGAGTACACCCGAAGAGGCATTTTTTGGTAAGAAGCCTGATATTTCTCATTTGAAGATTTTTGGCTTACCTGTTTACATTCTTGTGACGAAGGATGCCAGGAAGAAGCTAGAGCCGACCATATAGGTTGGGATATTTGTGGGGTACATAGAAACACCCCACAACTATCATGTGTATTTTCCAGACAGTTGGAAGATTGTTGTGCGACGGGATATCAAATTTCATGAGGAGAAAGCCATGGAGTTGTCGCTTGAAAGGGAGCTACAATTGCATGCAGATGAGGAGCTATTAGTTCCTAAGGATGAGCCTCAGGATGTGGATCAGCCATAAGAGGAGTTTCATGGAGTGGAAGAAACCACTCATGCAGCGCCAAGCATCAGAGGGAGGAAGCGCACTACAGAAGTTGAGCGAATGAATCTTGATGCAACAAAAAATGTAGGAGCACCTACATCATAGCGCAGATAGAGAAAATCACCTAACCGATATACTGGATACATGGCTCTGATGAGAAAGTGTATCATGACAGAAACATCCTCCTTCGAGGAAGTTGTGGAGGAACCTGCATGGGTAGATGCCATGGTGGAAGAGTATGATTCGATTGTCAGAAACAGTGCATGGGAGATTGTCCCAAGGCCGGAAGGGAATTCAGTGGTAGGTTCGAGATGGATCTACAAAGTGAAGCAAGCTGCTGACGGGAGCATCGAGAAGTACAAGGCAAGATTTGTTGCCCGGGGCTTCTCACAGATCGAGGGGATCGACTATGAAGAAACCTTTGCACCTGTCGCAAGGTATTCCTCCATACAGAGCATCCTAACTCTCTCAGCGTAGACAGGTTGGCACATTCATCAGATGGATGTGAATACTGTGTTCCTCAATAGAATCATTGAGGAAGAGGTGTACATAAAGCAGCCTGAAGGTTTTGAAATCTTCAGCAGTGAGTCGCATGTGTGCAAGATCAAAAGAGCATTGTATGGGCTGAAACAAGCACCTCGTGCTTGGTACACACAGATAGACAGTTATTTTACTAGACTTGGATTCACCAAGAGTGAGGCATATCTGAACCTATAACAGATTGTGGTGGATGGTAAGTTGTTGATCATTGTACTTTATGTAGATGATTTGATATTGACAGGTTATGAACAGTTGATACTCTCATGCAAGGCTGATCTTGTAAAGGAGTTTGAGATGAAGGACTTGGGCCTCCTTCATTATTTCCTGGGATTGGAAATTTGGCAGCGGAAGGGTGAACTATTTGTGTCTCAAGGCAAGTATGCCTAGGAGATACTAGAGAAGTTTCACATGCAAGGCTGCAAGCCTATCGACACTCCTCTTCTTGGTGGTTGGAGGAAAGAGGATGCTACATCGGTAGAGGTAGTGGATGCCACTGTTTATCGACAGTTGGTTGGTTCACTCATGTATCTAGTCAATACATGACCGGACATATGCTATGCTGTTAACCAGCTTTCACAAGCTATGGTTAAGCCTACCAAGCTCTTTTGGAAGGCATGCAAGCATGTTTTGAGGTATCTCAGAGGCACATCGGGATATGGACTATGGTACAAACAGTCGGATGAGTTGAAGTGGCATGGCTTCACAAATGCAGATTGGGCAAGGAGCCCAACGGACAGAAAGAGCACATCTGGAGGGATTTTCAGTATCGAGTCTACATCAGTTTCTTAGTACAACAAGAAACAGAGATCCATGGCACTCAGTTCAGCAGAGGCCGAGTACATGGCAGCAAGTTTGGCTGCATGCGAGGCTATATGGATGAGGAAGATCCTAGTCGGGTTGTTCGGTTCACACTTAGATCCTACTGTGATATATTGTGATAATCAAAGTTGCATTAAAATCTCAGTTAATCTAGTATTTCATGATAGATCTAAACATATTGACATCCAGTACCATCATATCAGAGATTGTGTGCAGTGGAAGATCATGTTACTATCTTACATTGCTACGGAGGATCAGGATGCTAATATTCTGACGAAGGCACTCACCAGGAGAAAATTTGAATACCATAGAGACAGGATCGGGGTGGCAGATAATCCCCATCTTTTTGAGAGGGAGTTTTTAGATTCAACAAAATGATGAGATTAGTGAAAAGAGTTGCCTTCACTAAGTGGGCCCGCAGGCTATTTTTGGCACAAAGTCTATTTTTAGACTATGTCTATTTTTAGACATGTCGATCATATTCTATGAGTTGCAGGATGCTATTTTTGGATGGTTGGTCAAGTTGGAAAAATAGATGGACTTATATTTTTAGACATATTGGGTGGAATCTATTTTTAGATTGCCAGTCTAAAAATAGATATGTCGAATATTATCAGCTCTTAATAATATTTGGACTCTAAACACTATCTTATTCTCTTGGAGCACTTCAATTAAGTGCACAGATGTGGCATAATAGCTGACAGAAATAATTACGCTATTCCTGAGGGTTTACTGGAGCTAATGCATGAGGACTTTAGTTAGAACTCATGTGACAGAGTTTGGTGGAGTTGTAGAAGTAGTTGGTGGAGTGGTGTTCAGTTTAACTCAGTTAGACATAGTTGACCTAATTGTATCTAGTCTAACTGATTGATAAACTAGTGAGAGTGCTGTGAATTAATTATTAATTAATTCACTAAATTTTAACTCATTAATCAACTGAAGAATACATCAGTTAACTACAGTGCATGGACAGTTTCAGTGGAGACCAATGGAGAGGTAGGTGAAAGAGCAAGTGTGACTTTCAGTTGTGACTATAGTGATGCATTGATTGCATCCAACACTCATTGGAGATGCCAATGAGGATTTCATAGTGCAAGCCAGGTGGATTCGAGTTCATTCAGAGCCATTCTTCAGCAGGGATTACGCAGTAGAGGCAGGCTAGCAGGTGGCAGATATCGGTGCGTGGATTTGCTAGATCGGACTTGATTAGTGTGTAGCGATTATATTGTACTGAGAGCTTGACATGTTCAGCTTTGTATGAGGATTGTTACATGATCTCTATGCCATATATTATATACAGATAGTTGGGGTTTTTAGCTTCAGGCTTTCCCATTAAAATCACTATGTTAATGTGTGTGAATTTTTATGGTTTCATGTGTGCATTACAATTGATTTAATTTCCGCATGTGATGATCAATGGTGGAATAGATTATGTATTGTGCATGAAGTCAAATAATGTGTGATCAAGAGAATCTTGGATATATAACATATTAGTTAAATAATTTATGCAAAGTTTGGGATTCAAATTTTAAACCTTTCCCTTCATAAAATATAGATGCATTCATTAAATTTTGAATAACAAAAAATGCTTATTTTTAACTATATATTTGTAAATAACTAGATCCTATAATTCTTATCCTCATACACATGCCTACTAAAAAAGAACAAGAAAAACAATCGATATTAACCAAAAATAAAATAAGAGAAACTATGTAAGTAACCATACTTGGAGGATGGAGTACATAGAAATATCAAAATTAACATGCTACTCTATAGAAGAACCATCTTGTTAAGAGTGCCAAAAGAAGATAAAGATTAAAACATGAATATAAGAAGATAAAGATTAAAACATGAATATCAGTATCTCCTCATTCATAGTTCTCACTATTAGAATTAAACAGATTTCATGAATATTGTACCTTTAAATTTAATAAGTTCTTCCTCTCCAAATTTTAATTTTCGAATTTATGAATTATCATTAATCATTGTAAACCCTTCTTCATAAAAATGGAATGATAAAGTGGCATATGCATTATTTATATAAATTTAATATATAACTAAAAGGGGATAGAGTGTTGGGTTGAGGTACGTCAAGGTACGTTCAATGTTGAGCTGAGGATTTAAATTTCCTTCTCTCAATAAGTCGAGCATGGGACTAGCCGCCAATCATTGGAGCTGCCGAAAGATCAGTCAGTATTTCATAGATGAGTCTTGTGCCACTGTGAAAGGAGAACATCATCATTAGCCTTGTTAGGCTTGGAAACGTGCAGCCTTGGAAACGTGGTATTTTTTTTGGATCGAACACTATGCATTAAGTTAATAATATCATTAGTATTTTTTTTTATGAATTTTATTGAATATCATTTTATTTTCACGCAGCAAAACTAATCATCATTAAAAAAATCGTCATTAACTTAGTGTATATGGCTTCGTATTTACATTTTTCTATTTCATTTTCTTCCATTCATTTCAATTCAATTCAAACAGGTTTGCCATTTGTTGAGCGACGGATAAACACCGAGAAGAATTTCGTGATATTTTAAAGTTGATGGTACCATAAGTTAAAAACCTTGATACATGGAATTAAATATAAATCATGTATTTGATGGAGACGGACGATGTTATATAACCTCCACGATGACTTTATGAGTAATTGAAAGGCATCTCTGCCATGTGGAGCAACGTCATCATTGTTATGCCTTGTCCTGCAAATCTGTGTGGGTCAATTCAACTAGAAGCTTGAGAAAGTTCTTACCAACATTTAGCAAGTCTTACAAGGAGAATGCAAAATTTTCTATTTCTATATACACTAGTTTTTTCCTACAAAGAAAATGGAAAATTATTATTATAATTATGTATATCGGCTTCTTTGTTGCAAGAATAATGCTTTAATAAATAACTAGCTTCCCCTTTCAAATTTTCTATACATTCTTACAAGGAGAATGCCTTAATGAATTGCATAAGCTTCTAATTGTTGAAATGTATACCATATATCTTTTAATTTAAAATCAATATTAAAATTGTGCATAGGTTTCGTTTTAAAAAGACAATGTATTGATAAAGAGCATAGGTTGTTTTTTAAGCTTTTATATATAGTTAGTGGTATGTAATTTGTATCATTAATGTTATATTATTAGTCATCAGAGTATATAGAGCATAGATTTTAATTGAAAATCAGGATTGTTTCGCATTTTATTTTTCAAACTCTCTTTTCTTAAATTTTTTTTAATAGTATATAAATAAATAAATGACATTTTTTTATATTCTTTAAAGTTAATGTTTAATTAAATACTTTGATTTAACAGAAAACAATTAAGAAAAGTTGTGATATTATTAATTCATTTTGGTTAAAACAATGTTATTAATAATAATGAAATTTTGAATTTTAAGAGAATTCTTTGCATTAAATCACCATTAGTTTATTATTTTCATTGTACTTAGTGTTAATGTGTATCTTGAGAGTATGATGAGTTTAAAGTATTTCAGATAGATGGATTCATCTTATTCTCAATATGGAACAATAGATATTCTTGCAAGAGAATTGTAACTTAATACCATATTATATAAAAAAAATTGTTTTACTTCACACTCAAGTTCATAGATAAATCCTCTCAATTAGTATAGTTGGACCAAAATTCATGCTAAGAGAATTTATTTCATAATTTGTGAATTTGCACGTATCAACTATACCGTTTATAAGAAAGACAATCTAGATGAAAATTTCCCTTAGAATATACTAGAACACGATATTCATATTGTGAGGAAGGAAGGTAATGCCCTCTTATTAGGATACTTTAATGATATAACTGCAACTAACCAAGATATTTTTATACCCAATGATTTCAAACCTAATCGTCTTTGGCTAGGCGAGGACCTTGTTTTAGCTAGTAGGTACAATATAAAATTTGAAGACCTAACTGAGAATTTATTTGATACTGAGTTAGTCAAGTTATATAATTCTCAAGACATTGTAATTTGCAATGACATAACCAAGTGACCAAAATCCAACCAGTTGACTTATATTCATGGAATCAATAGTAGTGTTGTGGATTATGTGATATCCTATATCCCTATTTCCAACGAAATTGTAAATTTCGACCTCTTAAATGACCATGAACTTGGCTCTAATCATAAACCTTTAACTTAATTCTAAACTTTTCAATGCACAAAACCAAATATGGGTTCTTGCAGGAAAATGATGGCCCCAAAAGTGGCATTGGTGCCATAAGGAATGTGCACTGATAGGAACATGTGTGTGCTCCCAATAATGCAGATGAATTCTTAGGCATATGAGCTTGATAAGGCCTAATATTACAAGAAATATGCCAACATCTTAGCATGGGTTATAAACACACAAACATTATTAGTAATGTGCACTTGTTCTAGGAACATGCACTGTGTTCCTGATGTGACTTATATTTTATGTGCTTGTGGCCAAATTTTTTACCATATTTGAACTATGTTGCAATATTCCCAAATGGGAAAAGCAGGAATATAGTGAAAAATATTGGAACAATGTTGCAGATCATCATTTAAAATGTAAGAGGCCAGTATGGAGACCATTCAGGTGTTATTACAACAAAAAAATGTACATAATAACTAGGCCATAAGATGCATAATAGGAAATACAAGCCTCCAATTAACAAAATCTCTCAATATGAGGTGCTGCAACCATATATAAAAGCTGGAAAACCCTTAAAGCATTATTTTATTGGCTCTTCTACAAAAAATGATTATACATAAAATCTAGGGCTCATATGTGCCTCAAAATATAGATCTATATCTTATCTTAGCACTATACAAGCTCCTCCCTAGAACCCCTTAACGGTTTTCAGCAAAACACTAAGTACAAGTTGTAGATCTAAGATCTAGGATTGCATATCTACTGAAAAATATAGATCTGGAAAGTGTGGCTGATCTTATATGAGAAATAGAATAGCCTCCTCCAATAGATCTTCAAAGTGAAAGGCAGATCCCCTTCACTAGAAAATTAGCTCTCCAAATGGTGTGCCAAACCACCCTACAACTCCTCCTACAGAAATAACGTAGATCTGGAAGTAAACTGTGATGTAGGGATGAATAACCGGTTGGCCTGATGCCAAGATCTGAAAATAAGCTCAATGGCCTTCAATAATATCCTCCCAATGGAGAGGAAGCCTCCTCCACTGAAAATAAGCACTCAGATGACATAGATCTAGAGATATAATCACCACTTGCTGCAACCTGCAAAAAAAACCAAACCCTCAACAGGATCTATGTTGTAGTTTAAAGAAGGGGCTTGGCCTTAAGCCAGATAGTGGACAATGTAATGCAAGACTCCTCTAAGAGCTCCTCAATGGCAGAGGTGGGATTCCTGATCAGGAACACCCTGTGCTAATCAACACTGTATCTCATCTAAATAGAAAGAGAAATATATATGTCTAAACAAACCATATATTCAAAAATATAATATACATCAACATAATAAAAAATGGTTGCCATCCTCTTCCTTTTATAAGTTATGAACTTGCGAACCCTAAGCCCCATCCAAAAATATCACTACATTCACACAAAGCATCTCCATCTAAAATTGCCTTGTCCCTCATTGATGACCACTCCTCCATGACAGCGCTATTGATTTGGTCAAGGTTGACCCAGTCAAAGTGATCCAACCCATTTTCACACCAGGGGTGCATAATTAAGATGTCAAGATTCATCTCTTTCACATTTGGAATTGATTTATTCATTATTAAGGTTAATTATGGACTCCCTTTGTCCTCTTATTCTTTAAACAAAGTAATAAAACAAAGTTGAGTATTCCAATTATCTCATGGCTAATTGGGAATATTACTGTCCTCCCTTCCCAAATGTTTCTTATCGTCAAGCAGCTGAAAAGGTATGTGCTGCAACTCTTCTCCTCCTCCATTGGTGACACCAACATGTGATAAGCTTCCCTCATAATCTAAGTGTTCACCAGTCCATCCCTCCATGAATTGTTCCTCCAAAGTTCTCATGACATGTAAATAATCCATCCCATAAGGAGATAATAGTTCAAGTGAAACAAACATGGTTTGCCCAATTTTCTCCTTGAAACATGTAGCATGATGTACATGGAGGATCTCTCTCCCATAGGGCACATACATACCTCCCATCCTCCCTCCAAACATTCCCATAAAAAGTATAAGTGCATTATCAATGTATGGGATCAAAACTAAGTACATACAAATAGAAATTTGCATAAATGGAGGTGGGTCATAGTCCCACATATGGAACCAATGCAGTAAATCTCCTGACTGCATCATATCATGATGTGGTAAGTGGTTTCCCCACCACTTACTTGCTGCCCAAGTCATCTCACCATTGCTGAAAGTGTGAGATATATTTGGTGCCTTAGGAATGCACCCACAATGATACAAAATCTCCCTTTGATCTCCAAGGAAGTGGCCATCTTCAAAAAAAATTATGGCCCAAAGTTGGCCATGAATTCTATATGGAATAGTGCTCCAACTTGGAGCTATCGCCTACATAAACATGGTAAAGGAATGCATATCTTCATCAAATAAAAAATTATTTACATGAGCATATTCTTCACCAAAATTCCTCCTTAAACAAATGGAGTGGTGCATAGATCTATCTTCTTTTTCAAAATAAGAAAGAGGTGGTTGAATTAACTCCTTTATAGAGTTATGTTTCTTTCCAAAATCAACATGGTTCATGCATCTCTGAAAATGATGATGTAGTTCTCCTTCAAAGCCTTCCCAAGTGTAGCTTTCCATGATAGTGTTGTAGCCCTTAATGGAATAATTGTGGCTAAAAAAGAACTCTTCATAGACCCTTTGTAGAAAATTCTCCTTGAGCTTGGAGGCTCTAGAGAAGAAGATCCTATCATGATATTAGATAACTCCTTCTTGGAATGAATAGCCCTCTTCATGTAGCTGGTCATCAAGTATCATGCAAGTGAAAATATCCTTGGAATAATCCACCAACAGTTGGGATTTCCAATATGGATCAATCTTTCATAGTGACAGCATTGATGATGTATTACAAAGAATTTCTGTGATATGGTTATTCTCCTCCTTGAAATCTCCCATGCCAAAGGTATATTTTGGAAGGTTTTTATCCCCTCCTTATTTCTCTTCTTGTATATACACATGTTCAAATGAAGATTGAAGTTTTTGGAAGTTAATATCCCATGGAAGGCAATCATCTATCCAAAAATTCCTTGGTTTTACGAAATTATGCATGTGTGACCACCATATTCTATCAAGTATGGAATATTTCTCCTTAAATGAGAACATCTTCTGAGTCCTCATAGGAAAGGAATGGTCTCCTTGCTCCTTGATGGTGTTATCCTCCAATCCTGCAGCATTTCTCCTCGACAGAGTATGAGATGAGAGTGGGTAATAATGATAGTGAAAGAATATCTCCCTCCTCCTTGAGCCTACCCAAGACTCTCAACACTGTATCTTGTTCTTGTAATGCTTCCATCCCTCTTGGATCTATGAATGGAGCAGAAAAATGTTAGACATCCCTCACCAAATCTAGATCAGGTGGTCTCCCAGGTGGTTTACCACAAGATAGCGATGTCTCATGGACCATTCTCATGTGCATAATATATGGGGTCATCATGTCCCTGCTTCCATTGCACAAATTTAGCTCTGTTTCATGTGTGGAAGTTGTATGAAATTTGGATACCACTCTTAATGATGCAAGAGTCCCTCTAGTTGGACCAATTGTTCCATCCTCACCTCCATGTGGTGGTGGATCATATCCTGCTATTCTAGAACTGTGACCCCTTTCTTATTCTTCTTCTTCTGCCTCCTCATCATCTGAGAAGATGTCTATGTAATGTTCTTTTCCAGCTACACATATATGTCTAGGTGTCGAAGATTCTTTGCAAGTGAAGCAAAGCTTCCTCCTCCTTAAATCTCTCCAGACATCATCATCAAGAGGTTTTTTATATTGGCTCTCCTTTGAAGGAGGAGCCTTCTCTTCTTTTCCCTTTGATGGAAAAGAGGGATTACGCTGAAATGTTGCCTTGGCTTTTGGCAAGGCATCTTGAAGGTCTCTAGCACTTTCAATGGCATCTTGTAGTGTAGTGGGCTTGGTAGACTTAACCAACCCATAAAGAGGTTCATCTAATCCATCAATGAACATGTACACCCTTCTTGCTGTAGATAAATCGGGAACCATGACAGAAAGTATTAAAAATTCAGAGATGTAAGTTTCTAAATTACCTAATTGTTTTAGCTTTGTAAGCCCCATGAATGGTGCTTCAGGATCTCTTCTATAATATCTTTCCAACAACCTTCTAGTGAAATTTGGATATGCAATTACATTGGCATGACCAAATTTATACAAGCCATGGAACCACCAGTCATGTGCTTCACCCTCAAGGTGCAACACTGCAATCTTAATGGCTTCCATTTCTATAACCTTGTTCAACTGAAAGTAGATGTCAAGTTTTTTCTATCCAAGATTTGGCAGTACACTTGGATGACCCATCAAAATTGGGTAAAAATAATCTGCACCTAGTATGGTGTTGATCATGATTCTACATGAATCCACCACTTCTATGATGATTCCTTGGTCTTCTATTGTCCTTTATTTGAAAAACTATTGAAAAATCAAGTGATCCTTGAACCTCTGAGTTTGAGATTAATACTCCATAAGATAGTCTTCAAGGGATTCTTGCTCTTAAAACCATTCATTTCCCACAGCCAAAAATGTAGGCATGGTAGATCATTAGGAGACTTGTGGTTGATGCACTGGTGGATCATTCTAGTGGTGAGACATGCCAGAGCCTTCACCATGATGAAATCCTTTAGGGGATTCCTTGAATCTTTCCATTCTCATATCTTTGTTCTCTCTAGCAATGTGTTGCATGAATCTAAGAAGGATCTTAGAGAACTCCTTCTCTTCATCTTCACCTCCAGATAAAGGGGTTTAACCCTTGTCTTCTTTGTCATTTGTATAATCAAATTTTTGATGTCTTCTTCTTTGATACCTCCTTTCTTTGTCAGTAAGAGGCTTTCCTTCTTCAGATGACGTATTTTATTTTAGAATGCACAGGTTGTGCCAAGATTATGCTCCGATACCACTGTAATATTCCCAAATGGAAAAAGTAGGAATATAGTGAAAAATATTGGAGCAATGTTGCATATCATCATTTAAAATTTAAGAGGCCAATATGGAGACCTATCATATGTTATTACAGCAGAAAAATGTACATAATAAATGGGCCATAAGATGCATAACATGAAATACAAGCCTTCAATTAACAAAATCCCTAAATATGAGGTGTTGCAACCATATATAAAAGTTGAAAAAACCTTACAAAGTTATTTTATTGGCTATACTATAGAAAATGATTATATATCATATATAAGGCTAATATGTCCCTCAAAATATAGATCTATATCAGATCTGAGCACTATACAAGCTCCTCTCTAGAACCCCTTAAGGGTTTTCACTAAAACGCCAAGTACAAGTTGTAGATATAAGATCTAAGACTGCAAATCTACTTCAAATACAGATCTGGAAAGTGTGGCTTATCTGATGTGAGAAATATAATAGCCTCCTCCAATATATCTTCAAAGTGAAAGGAATATCCCCTTCGCGAGAAAATCAGCTCTCCAAATGGTGTTCCAAACCACCTTGCAAATCCTCCTATATAAATAACACAAATCTAGAAGTAAACTGCACTGTAGGGATGAATAACCAGTCGCCCTGATGCCAAGATCTGAAAATAAGCTCAATGGCCTTCAATACTTTCCTCCCAATGGAAAGGAATCCTCCTCAACTAAAAATAAGCACTGAGATGACCTAGATATAGAGATCTAATCACCACTTGTTGCAACCTGCAAAAACAACCAAACGCTCAACAGGATCTGTGTTGTAATTGAAAGAAGGAGCTTGGCCTTAAGCCAGATAGTGGAAAATGTAGTGCAAGACTCCTCCAAGAGCTCCTCAATAGAAGAGGTGGGATTCTCAATCAATAACACCTTGTGCTAAACAATGCTCTATCTCAACTAAACAACAACAGAAAGATATATGTTTAAACAGACCATATATTCAGAAATATAATATACATCAACATAATGAACAATGGCTGCCATCCGCTTCCTTTTATAAGTTACAAGCTTACAAACCCTAAGCCCCATCTAAAAATATCACCACATTCACACAAAGCATCTTCGTCTAAAACTGTGTTGTCCCTCATTGATGACAACTCCTCCATGACAGCGCTATTGATACAGTCAAGGTTGACCTAGTCAAAGTGATCCAACCCCTTTTCACACCAAGGGTGCTTAATTAAGCTGCCAAGATTCGTCTCTTTCACATTTAGCATTGTTTTATTCATTATTAAGGTGAATTATAGACTCTCTTTGTCCTCTTATTATTTAAACAAAGAAATAAAACAAAATTAAATATTCCAACTAGCTCATGGCTAATTGGGAATATTACATATGTGATGTGCTTTTGGGAGATACTGAGAAAAATTGTTGATTCCAAAAAAACCATGAGTGTCAAATAAACATCATACCTCGTTCTTGGAGTCCAAACAAGCAATATAATGGTTTTTTTTTTAAATGCAGTTCAAAATTGGAAAATATACTCGAAATAATACTCTAAAAATAATCACTATATTGAATTACAAGGAAGCTAGTTAATATGGAACCTAATTAGAACTAAAACCCGCCACCACCAAAAAAAAATTTAGAACAACCAAACCCTAGCCAATAAGTAAGAAATTCAAATGATGAAATTGATGCATCCTTGGCTACATTGAGATCACTAATACGAGGTCTCCAAAACACAAAAGAGTCATCATGATTGTCTCTCGTGAGTTCATTAAACTGAGTTGTATTATCCATCTCCAATGCCAAAAGGAAGTTACCCAATATTTTTAATTACAGGGCTACAATGTATAAACACTATAGAACCAGTCTAAATAAAGACCAAAATTGAGATCTCAACATTACTAAACAATATTTTTTTTCTTTGTTAATGGTAGCCTAAGAAGAAAATAAGCTTTACAAGTAAACAAAAATATTTGTATTGACTAGTGCACATACAACCCATTTCATGACAATTAGATGAATAAATGTTTTATGGTATTTGATAAAAATCCTGGTAATAATAGAGAATTACCTCTACATTTCTTGAGGAAGTTATGGGTGTATTTCAGCTAGGAATCCATGTCAACTAATTTTACTTTGTATAATTCTAATGGGTGGGTTGTGGATCTGCATAATATAGAGAAAATAGTAAGCACAATACAACACTAGGTCCTTGTCCACCTAGAGGAAGGCCTAACATCTGTGCCCGACATCCACCAATAATGGATAGCATTATGGTAGCTTAGACAAAAATAACACCATTAAATCACACCTTCGTGTAGCATGAGATCTTGGTAGCATCATCCCACCAGGAGCCACTACCAGCAAATGTTGGAGAATCAGTTGGACCATCCGACACTATAACATAGTTTGACTTATAAAGGCCACATGGATTTTCACTTGAGCATTATAGATGTACCAACTATGGAGATACTTTCTATTGGAAAATGGAGGGAAACAAGCAACAAAGGTTTATGGAGGATGTCATTATCTTGACCATATTTATAGATTATAAACATGTTGGGGCTCATTTTTAATGATGCCATGAATATGGACATTCATACAAGGACTACCCAATACATTAGGAGGAAGATCATAACGAACCCGAAACGACTGATCTGGAGGGTTTTAAAAGAGAAACATCTAGAAGAAGAAACCTTAGGAACTAATCTACTCAACTAAAGGAAACCTCAATGCCAACCGGGAACAAATACTCAATGCTAAAAAATAAGGATGTATAACTAAATCTATGAGAGGATATCATGAATCTAGAATCAAACATAGAGGAAATATAGCTCAAAGCCTCACCTAAAAGGAATATTCTAGAAACCCTAAAGGAAGTCCCAACTCAGGAGAAGGTACTTATGTTGGACATGGAAAGAATAGATGCAAAGGAGGATATAGAGATCTTAAACACAGATGAGAAAATATTTCTAAACCTGGTTGAATAATGGAAAAATATAGATCCAAGTATGATCCTAGAGCATCAAAAAATCCAATACCACCAAATATACTTTAGAGTGAAGGACTAGTTGCAAAAATCCATTAAGGAGCTAGGATAATTTGGCAAGGGTCTAGGGATACATACACAAAGTGGAACGAGGAAATATTTTTCTCGAAAGGAATTCATAAAAATGGGAAGAAAGGGGAGAAAGAATTTGTTAAAGATAGTTTGATAACACTTGGTTAATACTAGACAAGTGTCATTGTTGTCAAAGGTGCTTGACCCACCCGAGCATTCCACTCAATCAAAATAATCTTCCAGAACATTTGTTGCCTTAATAGTAGAGGTAAGAAGAGATATCTTAAAGACCAGATTAAATATTAAAACCCATTGATTTTTATGCTACAATAAATAATAATATCAAGTGAAAGAGTTAGGAATATTGGCTCTCAATTTTGGAGGGGTTGTGAATATGTTTGATTGGATTCGAGAGGAAGCGATGGGGGTTTGGATGTTATTTGTAACCCTCAAATAATGTATTTTCATGATTGGATAGAACTCTTTCAAATCCTTTTGGGTTGATTTTAATTTGTAGGAGAAAGGGAATTATAGTGCATAACAACACTATGCAGTCCACATATGTTTGTAGAAAAGTTCAATTTCCTTGTAAACATAAGGACAATCATTAGAGAAATTTTGACATCTAAAATAGGCCTCAAAACAAAAATACACAACCAAAATAAAATTTATAATAAACAAAAGGATTTAAAATGTTGATCTCAACCATGGGCGGTGATTCACCATTTTTTTCAGTAAAAAAGTTAAAATACTAAAAATTTTAAAAAATAATTTTTTCAACTCATATTCACCTCATCTTCTTACAGTTTAACTCAAATTTCGATCGGGAGTAACCATTATATTCATAATTTAATTCCTCATCGAAGGAGCACCTATGTTTCATACCTTTGAAGGATCCTGCAATACGAAAAATGATAAATACATGAAAAATGTAATTGCAATCAAGTATTTTCATGTATTTATCATTTTTAGTGTAGAGAGATCCATTGAAAGTATTGAACATGGATATTCCTTGGAAAAGGAATTAAATTATGCATTTAATGGGTGCTCCCACTCAAAATTTGAGTAAAATCGTAGGGAGATAAGTTGAAAATATGAGTTGAAAAAATAGTTTTTTCTCTTTTCCCTCTTAAATTTGATGATGTAATGTATTCTTAATTTATTATTTCCACTATTATTTTATAATATTCATTAGGAGGCCCATTTTAGACCTCAAAATTTCTCTAATGGAGGTCACTGCACAATGAGGAGATCTAGATATTAGGTAGAGAATTCAATCTAATTAAACCCCACAAAAAGAAGAAGGGGGTATTAAAAGACTAGAACCAAATTCCCAATAATTTAATTACCTCCTATATCAACCTCATGTGGTTGATGTGACCACCATAAACGAGATCTATACTTGAAACAATCACATAGGTGGGAAACATGAAGTAAGTCATTGAAGCCTCCATCCTTCTAATTATTGGCTAACATCAATCTCCCATTCCTCCGGAACTGGACCTTAAAGAAACTCCATCTTTTCATATTTCAATTTTTTTTTCTCCTCGATCAATATTTTCTTTCAAATGCCAAAATCTAGTGGGAGGAAATATAATTTCAAGGTAGAAATACCATCCATACATTCTAACTAAAGCAGAAATAATTTAAATCAAAACGTAAATATTGGAGAAAATAATGAATTTGGATAGAGACTCAAAGAGAAATAAGCCTTTTTATCCTATATGCAACAAGTTCAAGAAAAAATTATCCTAGGAGCTCACACTAATGCCTTGGTGATGGAAGAGGGACAGCTAATCAATCAAATAGAACATCGGAGAAAGCAAGAGGATATCCTATAGAAATAGAAATTCAAAGTGTGGTGTCTAAAAGAAGGAGAAAAAAATTTCAAAATGCTTCCATAAGGTGATGGTCAGGTATAGGAATAACAACATAACATTTTATCTCTCCTATTAGGATGAGAAATACCTAATGCAACACATAGAAATGGAATTAGAACTAGTCTCCTATTATATCTTCTTATTAGCATAATATATAACAAATAGAGTGTAATCCATACAAAGAATCACATATCACATTCCAACATTAATCCATTTGACCCAGAATGAAGCCCATATGTGTGTAGTTTATTTTTCATAGATGGAAGGGGTGATGATAACAATGCCAAAGAATAAAGGTCCATGATTAAACAGTTTCACAATGGAATTTTTACAAGCCTGTTGGGTAAATGGTTTGGGCTTGAAGGTGCATGAATTGTTAGGAGAATATCATCTCTCACAATCGGTATGGCTATGAATTAATGAAACTCCTATTACATTAATCCAAAAATATGATTGGGTTGCCTATGCTAGTGATTTTATTCTCATAGCCATTTGTAATGTCATTTGTAATATTATTTCAGCTGTCATTGTTAGTTAACTTAAACCTATACTCAATTCCATATTATCACCAAAACATACAAGCTTCGCAAAAGGACATCAAATATTGGATGGGACTGTAATAGCTCACAAGGGCATGCAAAGATAAAAGGTTGTTCAGATCATATTCTTGTATGGAAAACTAACAACCATCGAAGTTCATTTATCAAAATCTGTGAGGTTCGAAGACTTTAATATTAGAGAGTTAGAGAATGTGAGAAGTGATTAAGTTGTTTTTCATTAGTTACTTGGTACATATATAGCATATGTGAAGATAATTTGAGGAGAATGGGAAGCAAAGAGAAATATGGAGGCATGCAGAGTTATATACGAGATAAACAAACATGTTTTTTCTATATGCATTAAGGGATTGTAGTATCCTTTCAAGTTGTAGCTTGAAAATAAAAATTTGGAGCTTGTTGAGGTAGGATAATCTTGTGGGTTGTTGCCTGCATAAAATTGTAGGAGTTGAAGCTTCCTTGCAAGTTGAAGCTTATAGAAGAATTAGGGCAATACCCTCCTATAGATTAGAGCCCGCAAAAAGTATGATGTAATAGTGGAGTAGGAGATTTCCTTTACATCACAACAATACAAAAGTTTTTGTTTTCTACCTTTATAGGTTTCAACGTATATCTCATGTCCATGTGATTATTTTGTGTTCATATTTTATGTTTTCATGAAATTTTTTATGTTGTGGTTTATATATATTTCATGCTTTTACATATTAAATATGGTGGTCATAAGGTGTATGTTTCTCATTAATAGTTCAATTAACCATTGAAAATAAAATATAATTTAATCTTCATTAAAGTACTAAATTAATTCACTCCCCCCCCCCTCAATTCATGTTGTTAAAAGATATGAATAATATTGATTAATAATGAGCCTTCCATGGATAATTTCACTGATATGCAATAATAGACTCCTTTATTTCAAAAATAATTACAAGGGAATTTCAAGAATAACATAGTATATAAAAAAGAATGTTTTCCCCATATTCAACTTCATAGCTAAACCCTCTCAATTATTACAATTAGATAAGAATATGTGACATTAATGCTAAGAGGAATTATATCATAATTTTCTATTTTGCACTTATTAACTATATCTTTTATAAGAAAGACAATCTAGATGAAAATTTAATATACTATAACAAGATATTCATATGGTGAATATGAAGGTAATATCCTCTTATTAGGAGACTTTAATTATGCAACTAACCAAAATATTAATCTAAGTAATGATTCCAACCCTAATCCTCTTTGGATAGGTGAGGACCTTATTTTAGCTAGTAGCTATAATATAATCTCTGAAGACCTCATTGTGAATTTATTTGGTACTAAGTTAGTCAAATTATAAAATTATCAAGACATTATAATTTGCAATGACATAATCAAGGGGAAAAAATCCAACTAGATGACTTGTATTCATGGGCTCAACAGTATTATTATAGATTAAATGTGATATATGATACCCTTATTTCCAACTAAATTGTAAATTTGAACCTCTTAAATGACCATGAACCTAACTCTAATCATAACCTTTAACCTTAACTATAAAAGTTTCCATGCACAAAAGCCACATAGGGTGTACGCAAGAAGATGATAGCCCAAAAATTGGCATTGGGGATATAAGGAATGTGCATCCATAACAATATGTGTATTTCTAGAAATGCACATGCATTTTATCCCTTACGGAGCACTTTTCCAACCATATGCCAAATATGATAATCACTTTATCATAGTAATTTATGTAATAGAACTATGTTTTTTTATCTTCAACTTCTAAATTAAATCACTTAATAAGTTCAACCCTATGTTATATCAAATCAACATATATAAAAATCTTGAAAATTACTTAATCATGAATACAATGAAAGAATAAAAATCAAATTTGAAATCACACAATTTTGTATAGAAAGATACTTTTTACATATATAGAATAAATAAAATGCACAAAATTAGTACAATATCCACCACTCCAAACTCTAGGAAGGTTAAATAATGAAAACCATAGCCACCATCAAAGTTTTATAACAAGCTAGTATCAACACCAACAAGTTGTGTCATGGCTTCAATAAGTTTTTGTCACATATGCTCTTCACACTAACATTGTTTTCTTCCTTAGGTTTTATGAACCCTAGTCATGTTGCATCACACAAGTGCATGGAAAGGAAATTCTAGTCTTAGCCTCCATGTATACTTATCCATCCTTAGGTTTTTGTACTTAAATCCCTGGCCAACAACATAAACAATAACACCTCCATGGAACGTCATGAAAGATATGATAACTCTTTTAGCCTCCTTTATCTTCTTGCCTTGTGTCATTCAATTTCAATGGTCATGTATTTAGCAGCATTAATTTTTTACATTTTGATAGACCTATAATATTATCCCTTGTTAGTATTATTGGTTTCCCTTGTGGTAGGAATTAGGTTAAATAGTGATATCTGGTTTTTTATGAAGTCATTTTGAGGCAATAGAATATATATATATATATATATATATATATATATATATATATATATATATATATATATATATATATATATATATATATATATATATATATATATATATAAGTCTTTATTATATTCATATGGTAAAAAAGATGTACATCCAGTAGAGAAAAATGTAGGTGGTCTCACACCGACTGGGTTTGTTGACCAATATTTGCAGCAAGTAACAAAAATACAAAAAGGAGGCTAAGGAAAACATCCATAAACGAGAGGACCAAAGACACCAAAAGACATACAATACATAAAAAACACTTGCTAGAAAAATAGTCATTCGATGTGATGGAAGTTGGGTTATCTAGGGTCGTTCCTGAAGGAGGAGGAGGAGGGAACTTGGAAGTTGCACTGGATGTGCTCTTTGAAGTGCTCCATCCAAGTCACTAGATTTTCCACTTTTTATGCAAGGTGGTTTTGGCCTCGCCAGACCACCACCACTCGCTCTCTAACCTAGAACTGAAATTAATGCATGTTGTCCAAGGTGACCACCATCTAAGCATGCTCCTCTCTTTGAACTCGTCAGCCAAGTCCACCCGATCCAACAGAGATTGAATTAGTTCCCGACAATTCTCTAGACAACAATTTTGAATAACCTGCGGGCTGGGAGTTGCACACCTACCAAACCCCCAACTAGTTGTTCCTCCTTGTCATACACCACCACATCGTTGAGGTTGATGAGACATCCCACCTCCACCTCCATGGGAAGCATGCTTTCTGCCACCACAACTGCCACATGTCCCAACACCCGAAATCTAAGAGCAACTGATAGTCTTGCTACCACGATGCATCTTGACTGCCACCATTGCCAAATATTATGAAGGAGCCAACCTCGCCTAGTGCCCACAACCCACAGAGCCTAGTTTGGTAGGGGGGAGGAGTGCCAAGGAGAGCTAAATACCCCAACGGTCTTCAGAGTCTGACCCACTAAAATTTTCCCAGACCTTCACACCCAAAGTCCATATGTCCCTTCACCCACAATTCTCCACAGACTACCGCATGCCATAACTCAGCTACCACCTCACCACTAATTTAGAACCCGATGAGAACATGATCAACTTGAGAATGATAAGGAAAGAGAAACTCCCACTAGGTTGACACTCCCCAAGAATCCTCATGTAGCATAAACCAAAATTCAAACATCAAACACTCTAGAAGGGAAACTTCTCTATCTCCACCACACATAGAGATATGCCCACAAAACCACCAAGTGTACCAATTTCAAACCAAGCATCAGAAATGGAGAATCCCAAGCAAAACCACTACCACCCACAACAGAACCACCTTCTATACCACCTCTGGGCACCTCTAGCGGACCAACTACTCGCACATTCTAAAATCCATCAAAGAGAGAGATACGAAGTTCCCCCAATTACCGGCAGTTGACTATGCAACCAAAATAAAACCTGGGGAGTCATGGGAGAAAAAAGATAATGAATTCACATAGCCAAGGGTCACAGGGGAAGGTTGGATGCTGCCACCTAGTGCTAAAATCCTATTGTCGTCTCTTACGCTTGCTTGCAGGAAACCATCCAAGAGCCCAACAAAGGAATGAAACGAAAACACAAATTTCGCCTTGTAGAGCCATCCTTCTTGTTAAAATTTCACGAGACACATTCATTGAGACATAAAAGTTTTCACATGATGGTAATTACAATTTCAATTGCACCTCCCATTACATCAGTTCATATGAAAGGACCGGGAGTTGAGTCCTCCACCGGCATGCCAATTGTTAACAATCATCGGAGTCAATTTCCATTTGCTCTGACATTATCACCCCCACTGGGGAGAGGCAATATAATTTTAAATCAACAAAAAGTAAAAAAAAGGTAAATTTTTTTACGTAATGAGGTCAAAATAGTTATCCAAATCATGTCTACTATTTTTTTTTCCAAATGAGAAACCTAGAAAAGAGGCTAGTAGTAGAGAGGTTACTCTTTGAGTCATGAGTGCATAGCTTACACTCTTTAGAGTATAGCACACATTCATCTCTAGAAGCTACACGAACAATATAATATAGCCTTTTATATAATGTTGAAAATATGAGTTGAAAAAATAGTTTTTTCTCTTTTCCCTCTTAAATTTGATGATGTAATGTATTCTTAATTTGTTATTTCCACTATTATTTTATAATATTCATTAGGAGGCCCATTTTAGACCTCAAAATTTCTCTAATGGAGGTCACTACACAATGAGGAGATCTAGATATTAGGTAGAGACTTCAATCTAATTAAACCCCACAAAAAGAAGAAGGGGGTATTAAAAGACTAGAACCAAATTCCCAATAATTTAATTACCTCCTATATCAACTTCATGTGGTTGATGTGACCACCATAAACGAGATATATACTTGAAACAATCACATAGGTGGGAAACATGAAGTAATTCATTGAAGCCTCCATCCTTCTAATTATTGGCTAACATCAATCTCCCATTCTTCCGGAACTGGACCTTAAAGAAACTCCATCTTTTCATATTTCAATTTTTTTTTCTCCTCGATCAATATTTTCTTTCAAATGCCAAAATCTAGTGGGAGAAAATATAATTTCAAGGTAGAAATACCATCCATACATTCTAACTAAAGCACAAATAATTTAAATCAAAACGTAAATATTGGAGAAAATAATGAATTTGGATAGAGACTCAAAGAGAAATAAGCCTTTTTATCTTATATGCAACAAGTTCAAGAAAAAATTATCCTAGGAGCTCACACTAATGCCTTGGTGATGGAAGAGGGACAGCTAATCAATCAAATAGAACATCGGAGAAAGCAAGAGGATATCCTATAGAAATAGAAATTCAAAGTGTGGTGTCTAAAAGAAGGAGAAAAAAAATTCAAAATGCTTCCATAAGGTGATGGTCAGGTATAGGAATAACAACATAACATTTTATCTCTCCTATTAGGATGAGAAATACCTAATGCAACACATAGAAATGGAATAAGAACTAGTCTCCTATTATATCTTCTTATTAGCAGAATATATAACAAATAGAGTGTAATCCATACAAAGAATCACATATCACACTCCAACATTAATCCATTTGACCCAGAATGAAGCCCATATGTGTGTAGTTTATTTTTCATAGATGGAAGGGGTGATGATAACAATGCCAAAGAATAAAGGTCCATGATTAAACAGTTTCACAATGGAATTTTTACAAACCTGTTGGTATTTTTTGGGCTTGAAGGTGCATGAATTGTTAGGAGAATATCATCTCTCACAATCGGTATGGCTATGAATTAATGAAACTCCTATTACATTAATCCAAAAATATGATTGAGTTGCCTATGCTAGTGCTTTTATTCTCATAGCCATTTGTAATGTCATTTGTAAGATTATTTCAGCTGTCATTGTTAGTTAACTTAAACCTATACTCAATTCCATATTATCACCAAAACATACAAGCTTTGCAAAAGGACATCAAATATTGGATGGGACTGTAATAGCTCACAAGGGCATGCAAAGATAAAAAGTTGTTCAGATCATATTCTTGTATGGAAAACTAACAACCATCGAAGTTCATTTATCAAAATATGTGAGGTTGGAAGACTGTAATATTAGAGAGTTAGAGAATGTGAGAAGTGATTAAGTTGTTTTTCATTAGTTACTTGGTACATATATAGCATATGTGAAGATAATTTGAGGAGAATGGGAAGCAAAGAGAAATATGGAGGCATGCAGAGTTATATACGAGATAAACAAACATGTTTTTTCTGTATGCATTAAGGGATTGTAGTATCCTTTCAAGTTGTAGCTTGAAAATAAAAATTTGGAGCTTGTTGAGGTAGGATAATCTTGTGGGTTGTTGCCTGCATAAAATTGTAGGAGTTGAAGCTTCCTTGCAAGTTGAAGCTTATAGAAGAATTAGGGCAATACCCTCCTATAGGTTAGAGCCCGCAAAAAGTATGATGTAATAGTGGAGTAGGAGATTTCCTTTACATCACAACAATAAAAAAGTTTTTGTTTTCTACCTTTATGGGTTTCAACGTATATCTCATGTCCATGTGATTATTTTGTGTTCATATTTTATGTTTTCATGAAATTTTTTATGTTGTGGTTTATATATATTTCATGCTTTTACATATTAAATATGGTGGTCATAAGGTTTATGTTTCTCATTAATAGTTCAATTAACCATTGAAAATAAAATATAATTTAATCTTCATTAAAGTACTAAATTAATTCACTCCCCCCCCCCCCCCTCAATTCATGTTGTTAAAAGATATGAATAATATTGATTAATAATGAGCCTTCCATGGATAATTTCACTGATATGCAATAATAGACTCCTTTATTTCAAAAATAATTACAAGGGAATTTCAAGAATAACCTATTATATAAAAAAGAATGTTTTCCCCATATTCAACTTCATAGCTAAACCCTCTCAATTATTACAATTAGATAAGAATATGTGACATTAATGCTAAGAGGAATTATATCATAATCATTTTGCACTTATTAACTATATCTTTTATAAGAAAGACAATCTAGATGAAAATTTAATATACTTTGTAACAAGATATCTGCATAGAATATGTGAAGGTAACATCCTCATTATTAGGAGACTTTAATTATGCAACTAACCAAAATATATTAATCTAAGTAATGATTCCAACCCCAATCCTCTTTGATAGGTGAGGACCTTTATTTTAGCTAGTAGCTATAATATAATTCCCCTGAAGACCTCGGCTAGAATTTATTTGGTACTAAGTTAATAAATTATATAATTCTCAGGACATTATAATTTACATTGACATAATCAAGTGGAAAAAATTCAACCAAACTACTTGTATTCATGGGCTCAGTAGTAGTGTTATGGATTATGTGATATCAAATACCCCTCTTTCCAACCAAATTGTAAAATTGGACCTCTTAAATGACCATGAACCTCACTTTGATCATAACCTTTAACCTTAACTCTAAAATTTCCCATGCACAAAATCCACATAAGGTTCTTGCAAGAAGATGATAGCCCAAAAATTGGCATTGGGGATATAAGGAGGAAATGCATCCAACAATATGTGTATTTCTAGAATGCACATGCATTTTATCCCTTAGGAGCACTTTTCCAAAAATCCATATGCCAAATATGATAATCACTTTATCATAGTAATTTATGTAATAGAACTATGTTTTTTTATCTTCAACTTCTAAATTAAATCACTTAATAAGTTCAACCCTATGTTATATCAAATCAACATATATAAAAATCTTGAAAATTACTTAATCATGAATACAATGAAAGAATAAAAATCAAATTTGAAATCACACAATTTTGTATAGAAAGATACTTTTTACATATATAGAATAAATAAAATGCACAAAATTAGTACAATATCCACCACTCCAAACTCTAGGAAGGTTAAATAATGAAAACCATAGCCACCATCAAAGTTTTATAACAAGCTAGTATCAACACCAACAAGTTGTGTCATGGCTTCAATAAGTTTTTGTCACATATGCTCTTCACACTAACATTGTTTTCTTCCTTAGGTTTTATGAACCCTAGTCATGTTGCATCACACAAGTGCATGGAAAGGAAATTCTAGTCTTAGCCTCCATGTATACTTATCCATCCTTGGGTTTTTGTACTTAAATCCCTGGCCAACAACATAAACAATAACACCTCCATGGAACGTCATGAAAGATATGATAACTCTTTTAGCCTCCTTTATCTTCTTGCCCTGTGTCATTCAATTTCAAGAGTAAAATTTATTTCAATGGTCATGTATTTAGCAGCATTAATTTTTTACATTTTGATAGACCTATAATATTATCCCTTGTTAGTATTATTGGTTTCCCTTGTGGTAGGAATTAGGTTAAATAGTGATATCTGGTTTTTTATGAAGTCATTTTGAGGCAATAGAATATATATATATATATATATATATATATATATATATATATATATATATATATATATATATATATATATATATATATATAAGTCTTTATTATATTCATATGGTAAAAAAGATGTACATCCAGTAGAGAAAAATGTAGGTGGTCTCACACCGACTGGGTTTGTTGACCAATATTTGCAGCAAGTAACAAAAATACAAAAAGGAGGCTAAGGAAAACGTCCATAAATGAGAGGACAAAAGACACCAAAAGACATACAATACATAAAAAACACTTGCTAGAAAAATAGTCATTCGATGTGATGGAAGTTGGGTTATCTAGGGTCGTTCCTGAAGGAGGAGGAGGAGGGAACTTGGAAGTTGCACTGGATGTGCTCTTTGAAGTGCTCCATCCAAGTCACTAGATTTTCCACTTTTTATGCAAGGTGGTTTTGGCCTCGCCAGACCACCACCACTCGCTCTCTAACCTAGAACTGAAATTAATGCATGTTGTCCAAGGTGACCACCATCTAAGCATGCTCCTCTCTTTGAACTCGTCAGCCAAGTCCACCCGATCCAACAGAGATTGAATTAGTTCCCGACAATTCTCTAGACAACAATTTTGAATAACCTGCGGGCTGGGAGTTGCACACCTACCAAACCCCCAACTAGTTGTTCCTCCTTGTCATACACCACCACATCGTTGAGGTTGATGAGACATCCCACCTCCACCTCCATGGGAAGCATGCTTTCTGCCACCACAACTGCCACATGTCCCAACACCCGAAATCTAAGAGCAACTGATAGTCTTGCTACCACGATGCATCTTGACTGCCACCATTGCCAAATATTCTGAAGGAGCCAACCTCACCTAGTGCCCACAACCCACAGAGCCTAGTTTGGTAGGGGGGAGGAGTGCCAAGGAGAGCTAAATACCCCAACGGTATTCAGAGTCTGACCCACTAAAATTTTCCCAGACCTTCACACCCAAAGTCCAGATGTCCCTTCACCCACAATTCTCCACAGACTACCGCATGCCATAACTCGGCTACCACCTCACCACTAATTTAGAACCCGATGAGAACATGATCAACTTGAGAATGATAAGGAAAGAGAAACTCCCACTAGGTTGACACTCCCCAAGAATCCTCATGTAGCCCAAACCAAAATTCAAACATCAAACACTCTAGAAGGGAAACTTCTCTATCTCCACCACACATAGAGATATGCCCACAAAACCACCAAGTGTACCAATTTCAAACCAAGCATCAGAAATGGAGAATCCCAAGCACAACCACTACCACCCGCAACAGAACCACCTTATATACCACCTCTGGGCACCTCTAGCGGACCAACTACTCGCACATTCTAAAATCCATCAAAGAGAGAGATACGAAGTTCCCCCAATTACCAGCAGTTGACTATGCAACCAAAATAAAACCTGGGGAGTCATGGGAGAAAAAAGATAATGAATTCACATAGCCAAGGGTAACAGGGGAAGGTTGGATGCTGCCACCTAGTGTTAAAATCCTATTGTCGTCTCTTACGCTTGCTTGCAGGAAACCATCCAAGAGCCCAACAAAGGAATGAAACGAAAACACAAATTTCGCCTTGTAGAGCCATCCTTCTTGTTAAAATTTCACGAGACACATTCATTGAGACATAAAATTTTTCACATGATGGTAATTACAATTTCAATTGCACCTCCCATTACATCAGTTCATATGAAAGGACCAGGAGTTGAGTCCTCCACCGGCATGCCAATTGTTAACAATCATCGGAGTCAATTTCCATTTGCTCTGACATTATCACCCCCACTGGGGAGAGGCAATATAATTTTAAATCAACAAAAAGTAAAAAAAAGGTAAATTTTTTTACATAATGAGGTCAAAATAGTTATCCAAATCATGTCTACTATTTTTTTTTCCAAATGAGCAACCTGGAAAAGAGGCTAGTAGTAGAGAGGTTACTCTTTGAGTCATGAGTGCATAGCTTACACTCTTTAGAGTATAGCACACATTCATCTCTAGAAGCTACACGAACAATATAATATGGCCTTTTATATAATGTTACCCTTGGGGATTCATTAAAAAATTCTTACACTAGATATCATTTTCATGTCTTTTTAAAGTCCTCTACTTTTCTTTAAAATCTTTGGTCAAATCTTTGATTTTATATGGTCCTACGTTGATGGGAGTTATGGGTTGATATGGGAGAGCTAGGAGATATGCCAAGCTATGTATTGCCCATGAAACTATATAAACTACTATATATGTGAGAGATTCTTGGTGCGTTAAAGAAGGTTCTAGGCAATAAAAAATGAAGAGGGAGAATTACACTCGAGGAGACTACATATGTTACTATGGATCTTGAAAATTGTAAATTAGTATAGTATGAATCCATCTATTTCACGCCTCACCCTCCACCCATGTATAACCCAACCACCGCTCATACCAAAATCTAAATGACCGAAACACCTAATCTAATGCTCCCCCTAACTATTTCAAATCCTCTTTCCATTTCTAATGATATTAGCATAGTGAAAATAACCTCAACTATTTTGGTAGAAAAAGTAGTTTTTTATCCTTTGAATATGTTAAAAAAAAAAATTTGGGTCCAAATCTTGAACCTGTCAATTCATAAAATATAGATGCATTCACTAAGCTTTGGACTATGAGAATATTGTTTTTTAGTCTTATCTTTTCCAATAACTTAAACATATTAAAAGGATTCTTAACCTCATGCACATGCCTATTAAAAAGGGAACAAGGACATCAATATAAATTAATAAAAAATAGGGAAATCATGTAAGTAACCATACTTGGGTGGATGGTGTACCTAGAATTATTCCAATTAGTAAAATGCTACTCTATAGAAGAAGGACCATATTGTTTGTCCAAAACTATCAAATGAGGATACAGAGTAAAACATGAATAAGAGGCTCTCCTAATCTAGAGTTGTTACCATTATAACGAAAGTTCCTTTACATGAAGTTGGGTTACACTTTTTGCCCTTTTTTGAGAAAAAAAATTCAATTTTTTTTTGTTCTTCAACTTTCTACAAGCCAAAACAATTTTTCTGTTTAGAATTTCATTTTTTGATGAAAGTAAAAGTTGTCAAGAATTTTACTAGCTTTATATTACTTATTTTTTGGAATTTTTTTATACACATTTGATATGTCAACATAGCGTTACTTTGAGTGTGTGTTTTTTAACAATCAAAGAATTCATAAAAATTCATGTTAATACGTGCTGGTGTATTCTTTGAAACTTTTTGTTCTTGAGAAACAAAATGTGTTGCAATGATCTAGACAGAGTCTACTTCGATTTCGTTATATTTACAAAACCAACCAATGCATATCATAATTACTAGAATTTTTTGAATTGATCCAATATGAAAAAACTGCATATTTTGAATATTTTTCACGACGCACGAAATTCGTCAACATATAAGCTATAAACTAAAAAACTAAAAACTACCCATTACAGACGACGGACCAATGTAATGCACCATAATTTTTTCGAATTTTTTTACAGTGTATTTTGGAAGATACAAAATAATGATTTTACTGAATCATAATGACCTTAAAAAATTGTTTGCACCCATTTTATTACAAAATTAATTAAAATTAGTAAATATTTAGGAAATTCCATAAAAGTTATATTTCCTTAAAGTAGATTGAATCCTAAAAATGCTTTTCTTGGTTTCGACAGTTAATTGAGAATGTTTCATGGAGTTTAATTAGTCCAAAGTTTAATGCGTAATTGCAGACGTGTTAGTTTGGCCGAACTTTTAAAAAAAGTTCGACCGAATTGTTTTTTGCGTTGATGGCCCATCAAGTCTAATGACACAAAAGTTTGGCCAAATTTCTTATACAAGTTCGGACGAACTTTTACTTGACTTTCTGTCGACTGGAAAATACAACGAAGCCCCTCCAAAAAAAACATTTCGCGACAATATAAATTGACGTAAAAGCATTAATTATTTTCGCATAATTTCGCACATTTATTCATTTGGTCTGATTTTGCAAAGGATTATGTTGGGTTTAAGGACTTTTCTTGGAAGTACATTCAAATGACATTTTTGCAAATGATTGTTTTGGGTTTGAGGACTGTTATTGGAGGTAAATTCAAAGGAAATTTTTGCAAAGGATTGTTTTGGGTTTAAGGACTTTTCTTGGAGATACATTCAAAGGACATTTGTTGGAGGTATGCAATACATTTTTTTGATGTTTTTTGGTCATCATTTTTTTTTAAGATATTTTTTTTTAGAGATTTTGGGCTAATTTTCATTGTATTTTTTTAAGATATTTTGTTTTGAGAAATTTTGGGCTTAATTTTGATTGTTTTTTTTTAAGTATTTTACTTTTAGAAATTTTAGACTTAATTTTCAAAGAACATTTTTTTGGATGTATTTTGTTTTTAAAGATTTTTAAACTTAATTTTCCAAAAGACTTCATAAATATGATACCCTTAATTTTACTAAAATGTTGGACTCAAAATCTTAATTTTATAATATATGAAGTATCATTAATGAGTGGAAACCGTTCTTCATAAAGATGACAGGAGGTAGAGCCAATATATATTATTTATATAAAATTACTTTTATAAATTTAATATATAACTAAAAACTGTATATATAAAATTAATTACTTAATATAATATTATTTAATTAATAAATCTAGTTTTTTATAATAATATATATATTACAAATAAATAAGAGCAATAACAAGAAATTTTTTATATTTAGATTCATATAAATTTATGTTAATTTTATATATATCATGGTAATTTGTTTTTTTTTTAATATTTTTTAAATTTATATTAATATATTTATTATTATTATAAATATATTATTATTGTTTTAATGAGTTAAAATGGTATATATTATTTTACCTAATTTTTTTTTGACATAATAGATATATGACTGTGATAAAATTGACTTGAATAATAATAATAGTAGATGATATGATCGTGTTAAAGTTGATTCTGACAGAATTATGAATAGCATGAAGAAAAAAAAGCTTTGAGATTCAAAAAATGTGACTGGTTATTTTATTTTAGTTTGCTCAAGTTTAAACATTTTCTTAGGAATTTCTTTTATAATTTCCAGCTAAATCCACAAACTTATCAATGTTGATAGATATGATGTTAAAGTTGTGTCTAGGCTCAACGTTCTTAAGAACCAGAAATTGATAATTTTATAACATTTACGCTGGAGTTTTGACTTTTTAGTCTAAATGCAACTAGTCTTTCCACACGCCAATTACAAACGTTATTTCTTTCACAATGAGCCCACACTCTGAGATGTTCTTTCACATCCACTCTTGCATTTGGGTTTTGCAAGGGCATTTCTTGAAGCGCCAAAATCTTGGACCTATTTTCATGATCGATCAATCGGTTCAAGCCAGGAAGAAGAACCAGCAATCGCGGGGTCAACTGGTCTTTCCTGAACTCAAAACCAAGATCCATAAAACCTTCTAACTCTTCCAATTCTGGATCCATTCTGCTCTTGGAACCTCTCTTGTGTCCCAATTCCTTCCCAGCTGAAATAGTCTCCAACTTTGCCAGCGCGTTTGGATATATAACGAATGGGTAGAGTGTTGGGTTGAGGCACGTCCACGCACATATGATGAGCTAAGGATTTGCGTTGCCTTCTCTCAATAAGCGGAGCATGCCCGGATTGGCCTCCCTTCATGGTCATGGTCGATTACTATTGCGATATTGAAACCAAACGAGCCTGCGATACGTGATTCTGCTCTCACTGAATTGAGCGGGAGTCATTGTAGTATTTAATATTTATAAATGAGTCTTGTGTCACTGTAATAAAAAGAGGACGTCATCGCTAGCGTTGGAAACGTGGAAGTTTTTATATTGACCACCGGGGCAATTTTTTTAAATTTGTAATAATGATGATATCTGGTATTGGAAAGGTGGCCGTTTGCTATTGAGCACCATGCTATTGGAAAGTCAATGATTCAATTAGTGTCTTTTTATCTGCGTACTTTCTTTTTTATTGAACACTATGCACTATGTTACTGATTAAAATATGAATTAAAATGATAATAAAGATTATATTCTTATTAGTATTGGAAAGGTGGCCATTTGTTATTGAGCACTATGCTATTGGAAAGTCAATGGTTTTCTTATATTTACAATACTCTTTAATTAAAACACAAACACAGATGAAAAGATGTTAAGAAGAATTTCGTGATATTTTAAAGTTGATGATAACATTAAGTGAAAACGCTTGACGGGTGGACTTAAATATACAATCGCGTTACCCTTCAATTCAAACACAAGAAACGGATGAAAACCAGAGAAGATTTTCGTGATATTTTAAAGTTGATTGTAACACTAAGTGAAAACCCTTCACATATTTATCCAATCATGTTTATGTTTGTTTTATGTGCATGCAAAATTACAATCATGTTTTATGTGTGTAATATACAATCATGTTTTATGTGTTTTATGTGCAGAATTAAGGCCAAAAGCTCCACGAATGTTGTATTTGACGTGTTTCGATATCGATAACTTCCATAACGGCTTTGCTTTATGAGCAGAGGCAACCTAGTTATCTCGTATGCATGTTCCCATTAACCAGCTCATAATCCCACAACGACAAGTTAAACCTTCCTTCACGCGTTCAAAACAAATCACACACCATAGTTACCAAATTCGTCCGTATTGGGACAAAAAATTCGAAAATTCGCGTGTACGATTCGAATGGCGAAGTATTCGGTAAAATTCGATACGGTTCGATTCAAGTCTTCCACGTTTTTCCATTAGGGAACACCTCTTCAAAAAAAAGTAAAACCTGTTAACGGGATTGTGCGGCATAATGCTCTACTCGTAAATTAAAGGAACACTGGCTAATAACAGTGTTTTAGTTAATACTCATCCGAACGTTGAGCTCGAATGAACTTTTTGGTACTAGATGAAACGGGAGTGTTTCATCTACTCGTAAATTAAATTTAAGGCATACTCTCTAATAATAGTGTTTAACCGAACGTTAAGAGTGCTTCACAGCCTGTCTGAACTTTTTGGTAGTAGATGAAACGGTTTATATATATATATATATATATATATATATATATATGATGAAACGGTCAGGTGCTCTTTAGCTTTGGGAAAGGGATGGCTTTATTCGAGATTCGTGGATAACGCTGGAATATATAAATAGGAAAATTTCTTTTTTTTTTGTTTTTGTTTAGATATGTTTTTAAAGGAAACAAAAACAATTTGAAAATTTCTAATTTCCAATTTCATTTTTGTTTGAAATTTCTATTTTCCAACTTTATTTTTTTTTTTTTATAAATTGTAAATTAATAAGTTTAGAGTAATGATTTTTGTATTTACTTATTAGATAAGAATTTTGAAAAAATAAATTTTGAAATCAAAAAGCTGTGTCAGATTTAAGTTTTGGAGGGAAAAGAAAATGTAATTTTTTTAAATTTTAGTTGAATTATATTTGTAATATTGTTATATTTTTCAGAGTTATTAGCAATTATTCAAAATTTAAAATGAATTAGAATAAAAATTATCAAAATATGTTATATTAAAGAAAAAAATATATATATACCTAAATATTAGAGATGTTTACTATCGAATTTTTTTTGAATTGAAAAAATCTTATTCGAACTTTTATCGTGTCGTACCGAATTCGAATCCGAATTCGAATTCGAATTTGGTAACTATGTCACACACATTGTCTGCGTGAGCGTCCTTTCGTATCCAATCACGTTCAATGAAATTTGCCACTGGGATTTGAGTGACAAGTGGCTATCAACAACAAAGTTGACCTACTTTTGAGCTCAATTTTTCTATATATATACTGGTACTTTTATCTATTATATATTAAATTTTCTCTTGTTTCTAGCTATCATTAGATTATGTTTCCAGCTATCATACTAACTAGTATAGTGACTAGTGTTTTGTGCACGTGTATTTTGAATTTGAATTTTCTAATTTAGTAAAAGCAAAATTATGGCCCAATTATATATATATTCGTACTTTTATCTTTTATATGTTAAATTTTCTATATATACTTGTTTTTAGTTATTATTATGTTCTGTTTATTATATATTAATTAGCAATTGCTCTAGATGTTGCAAATATAGCAGTCAGTAATGGTTTTTTTTAAATTGTTGGCTTTGAAGTCAAACCCATATATTTATGCATCATAAAATTGAATAGATATTAGTTCAAAGTATGGATAATATGGTAACTCTTTTCCAAACCTTTTGAAGCTAAAAATAATTGTAATGTGAAAATTTATAGTCAATGAATTAGTTGTCCCATGTGAACCCGTAAAAATGTGCATTGGCTCAAGGTTGTCTCAACTTTCCTTGTGTGTGTTGTGAATACTTAGTTCAACACCTAGCAATGGAACAAGGAGATAAAAAGATATAAATCAAGAAAACTCTATGCTTCCTTTCTAGGAAAGGAGAAGTTGATGACAAAGTGCATGTGATGTTGTGATGTATTGTATATAAGGAAGGATGAAAAATTAAACAATTTATATAGGACATTCTGTTTGGCCTTTAAACAAGTAGTTATATGAAATATGTTTTACAACTTTAAAAGATGAGGATTAATGGCAAACAAGGAAAAAACAATAGAACCTGAATTGTTTAAATATTGAGATATAATAACTAAGTTTTGAATCATTATGACAAACAAAACATCACATTAGCTCACAGAATATATCCAATGTTGCAATGATATGAGATGGTGACTGAGTTTTGGATCATGATAACTAGGTGACAACTAAAACAAAGTTGTAGCCACAACAAAAACATCACATCTACTCACATAATATATCCAAGGTTGCAATGAACCCCCATACATAGTACTAGACCTCACATGTATTTCACTGCACATAGAACACCACCCTAAAAATTCTATACTCTAGATCAATTAAGAATATTAACCTAGGATCTCTAGAGTGGATACCATGGTGGGTGGTACAAGAATTAAGGATGCATTTTAAAGGGAAAGGGAATTTAGATACTCTATTTGGTATAACTCACAATGTTCCTATTATTAAGTGTAAATTACTATTAAAGGAGAAGGATAGGCGAAATGACATTATATAAGAAGGAACCCAGAAGACATAATTCATTTGGATTTGTTAAAATTGAGCATACTGAACATGCTTTTGAAGGAATTCCATCGATTACATGATTGCTACTAAGTCGACAAAAGCAAAGCTTCATGGTCATTTTCCAAGGCCGAGTCCAGAAGTTCAGTACAATGGAACTCGTACAATAGGGAGACATTCTCTTCCAACTCCTAAAGGGGAACCCAATTCTAAATCACCAAGGACTCGAAGATTGTTTTCACAAGTTAAATCAAACAGGGGGCACATAAAAAGTGATCGATCTCATGGCATTAGTAGGAAGTCAATTCTCTCATAATTTGGAGATTTATCTGTGTTCATATTTCTTTGGAGAAATTTCTTTGAATGATGACATTTTGTATTTTATATTTCAGAAAAGGAAAACCATGTTCAGATTGATTGGCAAAGGTGATCGATATTTGATATTCTCTTGATATTTTGTGCCTTTGGAGTGTCTTCTTAGTTAGTAATGAATGTGAATCTCTAGAGAGATCTTTTATATATTATGAACTTAGATTAAGTGTGCTAGACTTTATATTCACTGTAAATGTATTGTAATCCCTAAAATGCACCAAATTATGTTGTATATACAAATAATATACCACATTTCATATTCATGACATGATTGCCAACATACATTTTTATGGGTTCACATGATACAACTAATTCATTAATTGTGAACTATCAGATTGCTTTTTTTTTTTTTAGCTTCAAAGTATTTTGAGAAGAGATTGGATATTATGCATGCTTTGAATTAATATCTGTTCAATTTTACGATGTATAAATATATGGGTTTGACTTCAGAGCTAGTTACTTGTACTTGAGAAAGAACAACCATTTTTTTTAGAAGGGAATTGGTGGATGTCATTAAATAATTTGGACTTTCCAATGACTAATTTTTCATGGGACCCACAAAGGTCACTATGTGCAATTTCCACATGCATGTTTTTACTTCATCCAACTTTTTTTGTCAAATGTATCGCTATGTTTCTTGTCTAATATGCAATATTTAAAATAACTATTTCATGTTTTTCTCAATTAGATAGACGAGTAGGTTATATAAATTTTGGGGCTGTTATTTTTAAAACCAAGGTGAGGTGTTGTGTTTTGGTGTAAAAAACCAATATTTTCATTGTGGTGCTTTAAATGTTGTTGAATGATATCTACCTTATTTTTAACTACATAACACAGGTTAAATTTTCTTTAGTAGGATCTGCTAGTTTAAAGAAATAACATGGCAAACACCAAGGATATAAGTGGTAAAGAGAATAAATATAATAAATTCTCCTAACAAAACATATGTATGATCCAAATTATAACTCTAAATTCCACGGAAGAACATCCCCTCATCTCAACTTACATCTCACCTATTATGAAGTGTTAAAAGCTATGGATGACTACATGTTCATGCATTAACATACTAACAAAGATGATGAGACCAGGTAAATAGTAATAGTAATAGTTGGGAGTATTCTTTAATAACACAATAAAATATTTTTTATTTTATTTTGTGTAAACTTGAGCTGTAATAGGTGTTACAAGTGGTATATGTGATATTTTGAATAGTTTCAAGGATCATGAATGAAATAATACAAAGGAGACTCAAAAGAGAAACACATATAATTTTCTCAAGAAGAGGTTTAATTGATGCTATTCTTGGGTTCAATTTCTAGATTGGAGATATGTGTCGTTTTATTCAAGGGTAGATCTTGATTCACATAGAAATTCAAAATAGATTTACAAAATTGTTATAGTCCTTTGTAGACACACGATTCAAACTATAAAAAAAAAAATACTTGTATACACAATTTTCTCAAGAAGAGGTGTAGTTGAGGTTATTCTTGGGTTAAATATTGGAAATATATGCAATTTTATTTAGGGCAGACTTAATTCACATAGAAATTAAAAATTTATTTTCAAAATTGTTATAGTCCTTTATAGACACATGTTTCAAACAATAACAAAAATTATTTTTACTGATTAAGGTTGTCTATAGAAGGAGGAAGTGATCAAGAAGAAATATGGAGGAATTCTATCAAAACAACTTCAAGGTAGGAAATCACTATCTATTTCTTTATTTATGAGGCATGCATGTACAACATAGGCCTCATGATTTGTAAGGCTCAAGGAAGAAATATTGTAGTAAGATTTCATTGTAGCATGGTCTTTGCCTTTTCTTGATATTTTTTTGTCTTTAAATAATTGTCAAAGAAGCATTAATGCATTAATTAGTGGTATATGTCATTTGCTTAAGATGTTTCCTTTGCAATAGCTAGTGCAATTGTTGGTTTATGACAACACTACAATTATTTAAGGTAGTGTTGAAGCCTAGAGAATCTCTGCTTCAAACATTGGGGAAAACCACCCGGTCGGGACCTTAGGACAACTCCTTTTCCGTTTGGTATGGTGGCTCCGACTGGATTTAAAGGGCCAGTTTCCTTATAGATAAATGGGTTGGTGATGGGTTGATATGGATAAGTGGAAATGGGACTAAATTGGCTGAAATAAACTATCTAATTAAACTAAATGCTGATAAAGAAATTCTAACACTAACCCGGGTAATTATATGTGAATACAACTTAAGATTGTTCCAATTTAACAATAACCATAAAAATGTATTATCATTTAAATCAAAATGTGCAGAAACAAATAAAGATAACTCTGTTTAAGAAATTAAACAGAGTTGTATTAGCATATTTCATTCATCATTGTATACCATCTATATATACTTATGAAGGAAAACGTTTCAATTATACTCAGAAATGATATATAAAAAGAAGCATTGTCAAAAAAAATATATATAAATGATAGAAAATTTTAAAGCGAATATCATAAGACAAAAGAAATCAACAGTGAACAGATAAAAATACCTTATTCATCTTGAAGACTTTCAAATGAAATCTGGTACTCTAATCCAGTAATTCTGATGCAAAATCAAATTCCAAGGTATAGAAATGCAACACTTCAAAGATAATTCTGCATAAAATCACCAGATGTGATCCTTTTTAAAAATATATTAAGCCAATGGAGTACAGAATTGTAATCTCCAAGTCAAAAATATTAAGATCCAGGACCCTTCTCTAAATGCATGAGAAGGGTTTAAATACTACTTAGCTAAATCTAAAAATAGTCTATTACGAAAATTAAGGATTCGGTTTAATGACCATCCTTTTCCTAGGCTAAAATACAGTAAAATTAAAACTAAATCTAAGAAAACAAATCTTATTAACTAACTATCTATGAACTTGGTCTTTAAACTTGCAGGCATCTAGCATAGTTTTGAGAAGATGTGGTTGACCGACCTCAGAATTCAATTGTCCTGAAAAGACAGATTTGGCAAGTGTAGGCGCAATCTTCTCTGTAGAATTAATGATACAATTAAGCGCACTGTGCTGACTGTGTGGCTTCACTAAGTATGACCAGTATGAGTCCCAATTTAATCTTGTCAGCCCTTGGATTGATTTTTCTCTTTCTTCTACCTTTTGCCTCCATTCTGTTTGCAGTTGATGTGCCTGTGGGAGATATCCTGGAACAGTCTCTGAAATCAAATTAGCTTTGTGTAAATTATCATTTACACAATCAGTAACAGTGTTTGCCGCTGTAGCCGCCTCCTCTGCTGCCTTCTCTTCCCTTCTGATTTGTGCATCCCAGTTATTGAACAGTATTTCTTTATGGTTTTCATTAACAATGGGTGCACCAGATTTTCTGCCTTCTTCTTTTTTTTGCCATGCCAGATAATCATTGATATTTTCATTAATAAAATCATAATCATTTCATAAATCTACGACATGATTTGTGATTTTATCGCTCTCTTGGTAAAAAGAATTCCATTGCAAGATTTTTTGGCATAAAACTTCCTCTTGTTGCAGTAGTTGATTGTTTAAAGAGATAGTTTCTGAAATAAATTCTGGAAGCTTAGGATCATATTTGTGCTGGTCTTGGATAATTTGTATTTTCTTTTCTTTATCAGCCAAGCTTCTTTGATGTCTTATTTGCATTTCTTGAAGTTGTTTTTGTAGCTCTTCAAGTTTCAATTATGCTTCATTATTGGCCTGTACCTATTGCAATTGTTGTTGTAGAACTTTTATCTGTTCTTCTTTTTCATTCAACAAGAGTTTTATCTCGAATGCTTTATCAATTGTTGCAGAAGCATAAGCCCCTATCATCTGAGATAATTTAGCGAGATTATTAGTAGGTTATGTGGCAGGATCTTTCCACAAAACATCTAGTTGTTCTGCTTCAGTATCAATTGCACTTTCTAACTTTCTCTTTTTTCTCTATTTCTTCACTACTGCTTTGTATTTTGGGTTGTAGAATACATCTAGAGGAGGAATGTCCTCCACATTAACTACAATTTCAGAGGAGGGTGTGATTGGTATGTGCTCTGTCACTGTGACTGTGCTGCTTGTTCCTGTGTTCAAAACTTTGGTTGTTTGTACAGGGGTCTGTACATTCTGTCCTTCTACACTAATCAATTGGTTAAAGGTTTCCCATTCTTTGTCTAATTCAATGGTGACTGGTTGTTGCTGTACATTGGTTGGAGGAGGATTTGTTTGCTGAGAAGTCAAAATTTGCTGCTGAGGAATTTCTTTCGATTGCGCAGAATCTTTCACTGATTCTTCAATTTTATCTTCCTTTTCATTAGACTTATTGGAATTTTCAAAAGTCTCTCTGTCAGATTTGGACTTAGATTTATCTGTACTCGAACTGCCGTTAAGACTAACACTAGGAGTTTGCTCCCTTGCAGGTTCTAAGCGTAGATTTTCCAAAGGAATAGGAGTTAGTCTTCTCTCTTTGTAAAGCTTGAATTCCTGGAATTCTTCTGGAGATAACTGCATTTGAGCTGAATTCAAAACTTCTTTAAATGAACTTCTTGTTTGGAACATATCATCAAAAAAATCCGGTTCCTTGGAAAATTCCCTCACTTTGATTGCATTGGTGAAATTCTTAACAATATTATTTGGGTCAAATAACCTTCTCGAAAATTTGAACAGCTGTAGGCATGTAATGTTGCCTATCTCTTTGAATGCATGAGCAACATCGAACAGTGAAAATGTTCCACAGTTTACGGGAAATTGTGCCAAATGCATTTTTTCTTCTCTTTTAATTCCTTTGTTAAACCTCCTTGGCCACAGGTCTGATAAGCAATTTCCCGAGCTACAAGTCTATCTGGAACATATAGGGGTAAAACATGGGGGGAAGAAAAACTTCCAAAAACCCTAATATAATTGAACAATTCTTCTCCAAACCATCTCGCGACGGGGATAATGTCAACCTCTGTCTCTGGGGATAACCTTGGGGCATCCTTATTATGCAATGTTCTATACAATGGCAACATTACACCATGGAAAATTTGGTAAAAATGGGGGAAAAACTTAGACTCCCATAGTTCCTTATGATACACATGAATAGGAAAAGGATCGTGGATAGTCCATTGCCAACCCATCACAGGGAATTTAGAGACATAACAGATAACGTCCATGACATAAGCAGATAAATAAAAAGGCGGAAAAATCCTCTAAGAAACACTTCGCTTGGACAGGTAGTGAAAAATAGCAGTGGTCAAATTATCAGATAAGATTTTGGCCCAATCTACAATTGTAGAATTAACGACAGCATTCAATAAAGGGAGCCATTCAGGCAAGATCATATTTATGTCAGGCTTTCCAAAAAGCCTGCATAACATGGCAGCAGCAAAACAATAAGGCGAGGTAAGTGAACCAGTACTATACATACCTTGTTTGTTTTTCTTCAACGGCTCATCTCTCTTGGTCCACTCCTGTGTGCATTCTGACAAATTTGCATGTTCTCTGCCAAAATCTTCCATGAATTGCTTATTATAAGTCGCCTGAGGTTCCGGAAACTTATACATCAGCCTCACATCTTCCGTGGTGAATGACCCGATTAGCTCTTGAGATGGAGTTCTAAATTGCCTGTCTGAAATATCTGTGCTGTCTTGCACCCATTTCACCATGTTCGTATACGGGAGAATCCTCAGCCTTGCCGCTATCCTATGCAGAAATGAGCAAGCTAGTTCTTTAAGAGTTGCCTCAGATGTATTACTGGAACCTGCTGTAGCCGCAACTTTCAATACCACAGGATTTTCTTCTTCTAGCAAATTATACATTCCTTCCCATGTGGTTATACTGGCATCCTTATTGCAAGCGGTATCTGCATATAGTGAAGCCATCTCTCTGTTTTCAGAATTCAAGCTCTTCTCCCTCTTACCCATAATGTTCTATGAAAGCTTTGTATAGACGTTTGCTCCTTCGTGCCTGCGTTTTACGAGTTGAATGAGAGTAATGGCATGAGAAAGGTGATGAGATTGTTTTAAATACGAAGGCGGATGAAATATATTATTTTAACGTGAAATGACTTTCAATCAAAACAAAATCTTATTTACCATTAATTGTCAATCCATTCATTTAATCCAATCATTAAAGCGCATAACAGATATTGATATATGGGAAGATTGTCTTTTAACAACATGCCTTTATGAATCTGCGACATTGCGATCTGCGATTTGCTGCGCAATATTGCAATATCGCAATGTCGCAATATCGCAATATGAAACCATCGCAATTTTATAAATAGCGCAAAAGTGAAAAATTGTAAATAGCGCAAAAGGTATTCGTTTAACATTTCTGTTTTCTACGCTATGCGATCTGTGATCAATATGTTTATTGTATAGGCTTTTTGAGATCGCATTATCGCAAAATCGCAAAATCGCATTTTCAGTTTTATAAAAAACATATACCATTTTGTGATGGATTCGCTATTTTGTTTAAAGAACAATTTTATTGTAATCTATCATAAACTTAAGTGTTTCTTAAGGTTCTTTCTAAGGGATTTCTCTAAGTTTATGATAGAAAGTTTTATTTTAAAAGGAAAACAAATCCTAATTAATTTTTTACATTTTTTAACTAAGCGTCCCCATTTATTTAGTATTATTACTAATATTAAATAAAAGGGGGGTTGTTGCTAGTCACAACAATTGGCGATTCACTAAAAGAAACAATTATCTCTGAAAAGATAAAATGAACACTATATTTCTAGTAAATAAAGATTTTTAAAGATAATGAAAATTGTCTTAGGATAATTCAAATAAAATCTAACTATGAAAAAGAAATAAAAATCATTCGTAATTTCTTTCTAATTCCTTTAAGAATAAAAACATTTTTGGGTTATATCAAGCTTTGATCAGTGTTAATAATGAAGTAAGTGGATTTCTCGAAGTTTTGGTTTTATAATATACTCTATTGCCATAGGTATTGCCTCTGCTGCCCGTAAACGTTCATAGTCTTGACAGGGTTACCTTTAAACCATTAACCATTCATTGTCCCATCCAACTAAAATTATGACTTTTTAAAGATAAATTCATAAGACATATTATCTCATGCTTTTGTCTTTTACTTATTTTTTATTTTTAAGAGCCATTGTTCTAGTTTGGTAGCTAGTTAACAACAATGCCATTCACTAGTCATAATTAAACTGAACAAGCTAGCTCGTGATGAGACCCCTTGTCTTATATTTATAAGCCATTACCTTGTTTTGGTATGCCATATTGGTAATGTCAGTTTTATTACTCCTTATGAACATGGTAAGTCGACTCATAATGAGACCTATTATCTCTTAAATTTTCATATAATTTCTTAGAATTACATTCTAAAAAATCACAACTTAAATGGATGGGGTGAAATAGTTTTATCCTTAAAAATCAATGGATGACAATTTTCAGAGTTTTTTGAATACCAAAACTTTTGAAAAATCTTTACTTTTATAGATAACCTTTCTCTACTCAATAAACTTATAATGATTTACATTGTCCTCAAGTTTTCAAAAGATCATGCAAATGATTGAAATAATCTTTCAACGTTTAACATATTATTTTAAAGTATCCAAAAACTGTGATCATTACTCTAAAAATTGTTATTTACACAAAATAAATATTTATAATATTCTTCCGAAGAAATTTTCCTAAATAGTAAACAGTCAATTATAGACTTATTAACAACCTTTATTTGCAAAAATAATCAAAAACTTTGCAGAAAGGAATATGTACAATTTAAGAAGGGGTTACCTCATGAAAAGAATTTTTTCAAGATAAGCCCATTTATAGGAAGAGATTCTCTCTTACCTGTTAGATCTTGGAGTATGAACGTATTTGAGCCTATCTTTTCAATAATCTGAAATGGTCCAAGCCACATTTTCTGAAACTTGGTATGTTTACCTTTTTCTTCGTGTGCTTTATCCCATTTCAGAACAAGATCACCAATTGACAAAATTTTTGAGCCGGTAGAACTTGCATCAAAAGAAGATTTAACAAGCTGTTGATGTTTTTCATGAATAATTTTTGCTTTATCTCTATCTTCTTCTAGTTTAAGGATTTGATCATATCTCAATTGAATGGATGAAGAAGGATTTTCTTCAATAAATTGCACTAGGGCTAATGATGGAAGAGTTAAATTTGATGGTATCACAACTTCTTTTCCATAAACTAAATTGAAAGGTGAAGTCCCTATTGAAGATTTTTCAGTGATACGATCAGCCCATAATGCAAAGATTAAAGACTTGTGCCAATTCTTTTGATTTTGATCAATGGTCCTTTTAATGATTTTGATAAGGTTTTTGTTAGTGGATTCAACCAAACCATTACCTTGTGGATAATAATTTGCTGAATATTTTAATTTAAAACCTCTTTTGACTACAAATTCTATTAAACTATTTCCAGAGAAGTAAGATGCATTATCAAAGACTAGAGCGTTAGGTACACCAAACCTGGTTATGATGAATTGATCTATGAAATCAATAATTGCATCAGAATTGGCTACCTTCAAAGGGATTGCTTCTACCCATTTTGTAAAGTAATCAGTTGTAGTAAGGATGTACTTGTGCTATTTGGAAGAATGAGGTACTATCTCACCAATAATGTCAAGCCCCCATTGTTCGAATGGTTGCTCAATAGTCACTGGTTGCAAAGGAAAAACTGGTTTCCTTTGTCTTCCACTTGCAGTTTGACAAATTCGGCACTTCCTTACGTAATCATGCGTATCTTTAAAAAGGGTAGGCCAGTAATAACCAGCACGAATTATTTTGTGAGCTATGGTATCACCTCCAAAATGACCTCCTGCTGGTCCATCATGCAACTCCTGCAAAACCTTTTCAGCTTCAGTCTTTTCAAGACATCTTAATAAAATTGAATCATAATTTTTTCTAAATAACACATTATAAATGAGCTCATATTTAATAGCCTTTAACCTTAAAGCGCGTTTACTCTTATAGCTGAGATTAGAAGGAGCATACCCTTTTTTCAAGTAATAGATAAGATCAACATACTAAGATCCGGAATTTGTAACATTTATCTGACTTACTTGAATATCTTGATTTGAATCTTGATTTTCTGGTATGTTATGAGCTCCTGCCAATAATCTGCAAAAACCTTGTCCTCTAACAATCTTAGCTGGTTTAATATCAATATCATATTCTTGCAAGGCTGTTACCCAGTTAGCTCTCTTTTCTCCTACTTATTTTTGAATTAATAATTGCCTCACTGCAGAGAATGGGACAATGATTTTTGTATGTGTTTTCAAGAGAAAAGGTTTGAAATGTTTGATTGATTTAAACACAAAAAAGGCTTGTTTTTCAACATCGGAATAATTAAGCTCAGCTCCTTGCAGATTTGAGCTAAAGAAAGAAATTGGTGCCTCGATTTTCTGATCATTGAGCTGTGTTAAAACAGCTACATAAGATGTTTCGGTGGCCATAGTATACAAAGTAAAATCTTTAGAAAAATCTGGGGTATTCAATGCTGGTGCATTAATGATCGCTTGTTTGATTGCCTCAAAGGCTTCTTTCTCTTTATGCCCCCATTTGAATACCGAATTCTTCTTGATCATATTTTGCATAGGTAAAACAATTAAAGAAAAATCAGGAATGAATCTTTTAACAAAATTGATCTGTCCAAGAAATGATTGCATGGATTTTTTGTTATGAGGTAAAGAAATATCAGAAATTTCTTTCACTCTATCTGGATCAATGTATATACCATCTTTTGACACAATAAATCCTAAGAGTTTTCCTTCATCCAAAGCAAAGAAAGATTTCTTTGGATTTAAGGAAATACCAAACCTTCTACATCTTTCAAATATTTGCTTTAGATCATGTAGATGATTGGTTCTCTTTTTTGAAAATACTGTTATATCATCAAGATAAACAACAACTAATTTATTGATCAGACCTTTAAATGCTATTTCCATGGCTCTTTGGAAAGTTTCTCCTGCATTTATTAGACCAAAAGGCATTTTCTGATAAGCATAAGTTCCCCATTTTGTTCTGAAAGTTGTTTTCAATCTGTCATCTGGATGAACTAAAACTTGATTATAGCCCGAAAATCCATCGAGAAAGGACATAAGTTCAGAACCAAATACCTTTTGAAGTATCTGTTCCATGGTTGGCAATGGGAAATTGTCTTTTAAACATGCCTTGTTTAAATTTCTGAAATCAATACAGATTCTTATATCACCATTCTTCTTCCTTACAAGTACCATATTGGAAACCCAATTGGAGTGCCTGACAGGAAAAATGATTTTGGCTTTTAAAAGTTTATTAAGTTCTGATTTGATTTGTCCTTCGAGATTTGGATGAACCTTCCTTAGCTTTTGTTGAACAGGTTTAATATCAGGAAACATTGGAATTGTGTGTTGAATAACCGAAGTATCATACGTTTTTAAATCATCATAATTCCAAGAAAAAACGTTTTTATATTTGTTCAAGAGTTTAATGAAAGCATTCCTTTCCTCTGGTGTTAAATTGAGTCCTAAATTAACGTTTTGAGGTTTAGAATCAGAACCAAGATTTACTAATTCAAACTTCAAAGTGGAACTTTGAAGTTTAGTATTAGTGACTTTCTTTAATCTGTCTTTAATATCATATAAGTCCTCTAATTTAACAACAGATTTCGGAATGGGATTTTCATTACCTTTTGAAGCAATTTGTAAATCATGATCATTCTCATCAATAATTTTCTCATCATATGATTTCTCTGAAGTCATGAAATTTAAAATGTCCTGATCATGATAGAAAACTCTCCAATTTGTGACATTATCGGGGACAGATGGACGAAAAATCAATTCTACGGAAAACCTATCAGGACTGCAATCTTCAACGGGAAGGAGTTTAGATGCAACATTATCTAACAAGTCAGCTGATGTATTTTGATTCCTAGGAATAGGAGAAATATTGAATGCTAAAAAATGAGTGGTAAGATGTTGTACTAGGGTTTGATAGTGTTTAAGATGTCCTGAAAGGCAATGAATAGTATTCCTAACTTGTTTTATGACAATTTCGGAATCACCAAAGACTTTCAAGTTTTTAACATCTAACCCTATAGCTTTATAAAGTCCTTGAACCAAGGCTTCATATTCTGCGGTATTTTTTGTACACTCAAATTCTAACCTACATGACAGCATGGTTTTCTCTCCATCTGGATCAATTAAGATGCATCCAGCTCCATCTCCATCATTAGACTTTGATCCATCAAAATATAACGACCAAAATAAATATTTATCTATTGGCTTATCTACAATTACATCAGAAATATTTACAATTCTGAAAGGATCAGATTGTGAAAAAATTTCTATTTGAGAAACAAAAGTATTTACAGAAAAAGGTGATTGAGGTGCTTCGAAGTTTGCAAGAAATGATTCAGCAGAATAACCTCCAAGAATATTGTTGTCGAATGCCACAGGCTCATTAGGTTGTTCGAATTCAGTGACTGTGTGCGTCATATGTTTTTCTCGTTCAAATTTGATTTGATTTGGTTTCCCTTTGTAGGGAAGCCACATATGTGAATAATCAGTTGAGATATAACCATTAATTTTTGCAGACCATTCCCTGCTTAAAATTAATCCATAGAATTCAGGAATATTAGTAATCAAAATATCAATTCTTTGGATAATTCTAGGATCAGAAGCTAGTCTGATAGTAACTGAATTGATTTCTCCTACAACTTGATCTTTAGAGCGATCAAATTGGACAATATGAACTGCCGATTTTTGTGGTTCGATATTCAATTTGGCACAAACAGAAGTAGGCATTATATTAGAGGATGCTCCAGAATCAATCAAACAATTATGCAGATTCTTATTGTACATTTCATAAGTCAAAAGAAAAGGAGGAGTTTGAGAATTTCATTTTTCTCCAATGAGCATGGTATCAGTAGAATCTACCTTATCTGGTGGCTTACCAGCTCCCCTAGCTGCTTTTGCAACTACACCACTTGGTAAAGGAGCAATTGATGTAGTGTTGAATTCTTTCAATAGCAACTTCTGCTGGTGTTTTAGTTTGCTGAGTTCATGTAAGGAAATGTTGGCTTTGATCTTTTTCATGTCTTTGACAATGTTGTACTCCATAGGATCTGACACCACTAAAGTCTTTGTTGTTGATGTGGGAGGATTAGAAGAATATGGCTGATTTTGAGTAGGTAATGGAGAAGCTTAATTTTCAGGGGATTTGTCTTTGGTACTTGGAGTTGTAATTTTCTTTTTAGGAACTGTTTGCACTGGTTCTGATGTAGATTTACTCCTAGTACTTACAGGCATAGCTTCTTCACTATCAGAATTAGGGAGAATAAAATCCCACATTCCATGCAATTTAGCTATTTCTTCATTCTCATCTTCCTCATCTAATACTAAAGATGTATCTTCTTCTTCTTCCTCTTCTTCTGATTCTGCATTAGAGATTGCATTAGGAGGTTTAGATTCAACTTGGTTTCTTCTGAAATTTCGGAATGGTTTTTTTGTAGAAGTTTCAGCTACTTGTTTTTTAATTTCAACCATTTCATTTGACATGGTTTAAAGGAATTTTTGTAAACCTTCCATGTCGTATGGGTCTTTGGCCTTTTTCTTTGAATCATCTTTGAAGCTGACTTTCATTGATTTCTTTTCCTCAATAACATTTTTCTTTTCCAGAGAAATAATTCGTTTTTCTACTGCAATAGCCTCTTTCATATTCTCAGCTAATGTAGGTTTTGCAGCTCTATCTACAAAAAATTCTATGTTTGAGGGTAAGGTAGTTATGTACCATTCACTTCTGATTTGTTCACTAGGCCTTGAATCTGTGTGAATTTTGTTCAAGGGTTTGTTGAATCTAGCGTTGAATTCTTTAATGGGTTCCTTGGGTTCTGCTTTCAAATTTGAGAGATCATTGATTAAAGTAGCTATTGATCTGTCATCTCCAAATTTGGTTAAAAAATGATCTGCAAAAATGGCCCAAATTGTTATGGATCCTGAAGGTAATGAAAAGTACCAAGATCCTGCTGCTCCCTGAAGAGTATAAGAGAATAGTCTGACTACAACATCTTCATGTGTGACTCCATTCAAATTTATAGCCAGCATAAAGTTATTGATATGTTCTTTAGCTTGAATGTTAAGATCTGGACTAAATTTTGGAAGCCATTTTCCAGGATTGTCTGGTAAATCATGTAAAGGTGCAGCCATGTTGACTGCCCCTGGAGTAGCCCATGGTCTAGCCATTATTGGAACAACTATTGGAGGAGTAGTAGAAACTGGTGGTGTTTGAATAGAATTTGTTGGAATAGATGATGTTGAGATTGATGATGATTGAGGAGATGATGATTGAGGAGATGATGAGGAAACGAATATACTTTGTTGAGTTGGGATTTCGGAAACATGTAATTGAATATTAGATGAAGAACTTATATCACTTACTGATTCTGATTGAGTTTTTCTTGTCTTGACTCTACTAGGTAAAGGGAATTCTTTTGGAGAAATGCCAAGTTTTTCACTTTGAGCCTAGTAAGAGGTTTCGAAGATTTTTTTTTTGAAGTTACACTACCTTCAGATATTTCAGACTCTTCTAGAGATAATGAGAATCCTTTCAATTTATGAATTAAATCTTGAACTTCAGGAGACTCAGTATTTTGATTGTCTGAATGTTTTGAGATTTTGGTAGTGGGTGTATGAATATTCTTTGCAATTTCTTCTATAGGATTTTGTATTTCAGAAGAAATTGAAGAAGTTGATGAGGGTGTTTTGCTCTCAGAATGGCTTGTGGGTAGAGATTTACTTGCCATTCATAGCTCATGCCCTCCTTCTAGTGCCAAAAATGTTGAAGCCTAGAAAATGTATGCTTCAAACATTGGGGAAAACCACCCGGTCGAGACCTTAGGACATCTCCTTTTCCGTTTGGTATGGTGGCTCCGACTGGATTTAAAGGACCAGTTTCCTTATCACTAAATGGGTTGGTGATGGGTTGATTTGGATGAGTGGAAATGGGACTAAATTTACTGAAATAAAACTATCTAATTTAAACTAAAAACTGATAAAGAAATTCTAACACTAACCCGGGTAATTATATGTGAATACAACTTAAGATTGTTCCAATTTAACAATAACCATAAAAATGTATTATCATTTAAATTGAAATGTGCAGAAACAAATAAAGATAACTCTGTTTAAGAAATTAAACAGATTTGTATTAGCATATTGCATTCATCATAATATATCATCTACATATACTTATGAAAGATAACATTTCAATTATACTAAAAAATGATATATATAAAGAAACGTTATGAAAACAAATATCTGTAAATGATAGCAAATTTTAAAGAGAATATCATAAGACAAAAGAAATCAACAGTGAACAGATAGAAATACCTTATTCATCTTGAAAGCTTTCAAATGAAATCTGATACTCTAATCCAGTAATTCTGATGCAAAATCAAATTCCAAGGTACATAAATGCAACACTTCAAAGATAATTCCGCATAAAATCACCAGATGTGATCCTTTTAAAAAAATATATTAAGCCAATGGAGTACAGAAATGTAATCTCCAAGTCAAAAATATTAAGATCCAGGACCCTTCTCTAAATGCATGAGAAGGGTTTAAATACTACTTAGCTAAATCTAAAAATATTCTATTACAAAAATTAAGGATTCGGTTTAATGACCGTCCTTTTCCTAGGCTAAAATACAGTAAAATTAAAACTAAATCTAAGAAAATAAAGCTTATTAACTAACTATATATGAACTTGGTCTTTAAACTTGCAGGCATCTAGCATAGTTTTGAGAAGATGTGGTTGACCGACTTCAGAATTCAACTGTCCTGTAAAGACAGAGTCGGCAAGTGTAGGCACAATCTTCTCTGTAGAATTAATGATACAATTAAGCGCACTGTGCTGACTGTGTGGCTTCACTAAGTATGTCCAGTATGAGTCCCAATTTAATCTTGTTAGCCCTTGGATTGATTTTTCTCTTTCTTCTGCCTTTTGCCTCTATTCTGTTTGCAGTTGATGTGCCTGTGGGAGATCTCCTGGAAAAATTTCTGAAATAAAATTAGCTTTGTGTAAATTATCATTTACACAATCAGTAAGAGTGTTTGCCACTGTAGCCGCCTCCTCTACTGCCTTCTCTGCCCTTCTGATTTGTGCATCCCAGTTATTGAACAATATTTCTTTATGGATTTCATTAACAATGGGTGCACCAACTTTTCTGCCTTCTTCTGTTTTTTTCCATGCTAGATAATCATTGATCTTTTCATTAATCAAATCATAATCATTTCGTAAATCTACGACATTATTTGTGATTTTATCGCTCTCTTGGAAAAAAGAATTCCATTGCAAGTTTTTTTGGCATAAAACTTCCTCTTGTTGCAGTAGTTGATTGTTTAAAGAGATAGTTTCTGAAATAAATTCTGGAAGCTTAGGATCATCTTTGTGCTGGTCTTGGATAATTTGTGTTTGCTTTTATTTATCAGCCAAGCTTCTTTGATTTCCTATTTGCATTTCTTGAAGTTCTTGTTGTAGCTCTTTAAGTTTCAATTGTGCTTCATTATTGGCCTGTACCTGTTGCAATTGCTGTTGTAGAACTTTTATCTGTTCTTATTTTTCATTCAACAAGAGTTTTATCTCAAATGATTTGTCAATTGTTGCAGAAGCATAAGCCCCTGTCATCTCAGATAATTTAGCGAGATTATTAGTAGGTTCTGTAGTAGGATCTTTCCACAAAACATCTATTTGTTCTACTTCAGTAGCAATTTCACTTTCTAACTTTCTCTTTTTTCTCTGTTTCTTCACTACTGCTTTGTATTTTGGGCTGTAGAATACATCTAGAGGAGGAATGTCCTCCACATTAAGTACAATTTCAGAGGAGGGTGTGATTGGTATGTGCTCTGTCACTGTGACTGTGCTGCTTGTTCCTATGTTCAAAACTTTGGTTGTTTGTACAGGGGTCTGTACATTCTGTCCTTCTACATTAATCAATTGGCTAAAGGTTTCCCATTCTTTGTCTAATTCAATGGTGACTGGCTGTTGCTGTACATTGGTTGGAGGAGGATTTGTTTGCTGAGAAGTCAAAATTTGCTGCTAAGGAATTTCTTTCGATTGCGCAGAATCTTTCACTGATTCTTCAATTTTATCTTCCTTTTCATTAGACTTATTGGAATGTTCAGAAGTCTCTCTGTCAGATTTGGACTTAGATTTATCTGTACTTGAACTGCTGTTAAGACTAACACTAGGAGTTTTCTCCCTTGCTGGTTCTAAGCGTAGATTTTCCAAAGGAATAGGAGTTAGTATTCTCTCTCTGTAAAGCTTGAATTCCTGAAATTCTTCTAGAGATAACTGCATTTGAGCTGAATTCAAAACTTCTTTAAATGAATTTCTTGTTTGGAAAATATCATCAAAAAGATCCAGTTCCCCGGAAAATTCCCTCACTTTGATTGCATTGGTGAAATTCTTAACAATATTATTTGGGTCAAATAACCTTCTCAAAAATTTGAACAGCTGTAGGCATGTAATGTTGCCTATCTCTTTGAATGCATGATCAACATCGAACAGTGAAAATGTTCCACAGTTTATGGGAAATTGTGGCCAAATGCCTTTTTTCTTCTCTTTTAATTCCTTTGTTAAACCTCCTTGGCCACAGGTCTGATAAGCAATTTCCCGAGCTACAAGTATATCTGGAACATATAGGGGTATAACATGGGGGGAAGAAGAACTTCCAAAAACCCTAATATAAGTGAACAATTCTTCTCCAAACCATCTCGCGACGGGGAGAATGTCAACCTCTGTCTCTGGGGATAACCTTTGGGCATCCTTATTATGCAATGTTCTGTACAATGGCAGCATTACACCATGGAAAATTTGGTAAAAATGGGGGACAAACTTAGACTCCCATAGTTCCTTATAATACACATGAATAGGCAAAGGATCGTGGATAGTCCATTGCCAACCCATCACAGGGAATTTAGAGACATAACAGATAGCGTCCATGACATAAGCAGATAAATAAAAAGGCGGAAAAATCCGCTGAGAAACACTTCGCTTGGACCGGTAGTGAAAAATAGCAGTGGTCAAATTATCAGATAAGATTTTGGCCCAATCTACAATTGTAGAATTAACGGCAGCATTCAATAAAGGGAGCCATTCAGGAAAGATCATATTTATGTCAGGCTTTCCAAAAAGCCTGCATAACATGGCAGCAGTAAAACAATAAGGCGAGGTAAGTGAACCAGTACTGTACATACCTTGTTTTCTTTTCTTCAACGACTCATCTCTCTTGGTCCACTCTTGTGTGCATTCTGACAAATTTGCATGTTCTCTAGCAAAATATTCCATGAATTGCTTATTATAAGTAGCTTGAGGTTCTGACAACTTATACATCAGCCTCACATCTTCCGTGGTGAATGACCCAATTAGCTCTTGAGATGGAGTTCTAAATTGCCTGTCTAAAATATCTGTGCTGTCTAGCACCCATTTCACCATGTCCGTATACGGGAGAATCCTCGGCCTTGCCGCTATCCTATGCAAAAATGAGCAAGCCAGTTCTTTAAGAGTTGCCTCAGACGTATTACTGGAACCTGCTGTAGCCGCAAATTTCAATACCACATGATTTTCTTCTTCCAGCAAATTATACATTCCTTCCCATGTGGTTATACCAGCATCCTTATTGCAAGCGGTGTCTGCATATAGTGAAGCCATTTCTCTGTTTTCAGAATTCGAGCTCTTCTCCCTCTTACCCATAATGTTCTATGAAAGCTTTGTATAGATGTTTGCTCCTTCGTACCTGTGTTTTACGAGTTGAATGAGAGTAATGGCATGAGAAAGGTGATGAGATTTTTTTTAAATGCGAAGGCAGATGAAATATATTATTTTAACATGAAATGACTTTCAATCAAAACAAAATCTCATTTACCATTAATTGTCAATCCATTCATTTAATCCAATCATTAAAGCGCATAACAGATATTGATATATGGGAAGATTGTCTTTGAAAAACGCGCCTTTATGAATCTGCGACATTGCAATCTACTATTTGCTGCGCAATATCGCAATGTCGCAATATCGCAATATGAAACCATCGCAATTTTATAAATAGCGCAAAAATGCAAAATTGTAAATAGCACAAAAGGTATTCGTTTAGCATTTCTGTTTTCTGCGCTATGTGATCTGCGATCAATATGTTTATTGTACAGGCTTTTTGGGATCGCATTATCGCAAAATCGCAAAATCGCATTTTCAGTTTTATAAAAGATATATACCATTTTGCGATGGATGCGCTATTTTTTTTAAAGAACAATTTTATTGTAATCTATCATAAACTTAAGTGTTTCTTAACGTTCTTTCTAAGGGATTTCTCTAAGTTTATGATAGAAAGTTTTATTTGAAAAGGAAAACAAGTCCTAATTAATTTTTTGGATTTTTTAACTAAGGGTCCCCATTTATTTAGTATTATTACTAATATTAAATAAAAGGGGGGTTGTTGCTAGTCACAACAGGTAGTCGTACTTCTTTTGAAGTAACAGTGATTTATATATATATATATATGACATAAAAATGTTTAGTTTTACATAATATTCATTTATTAATCTAAATATTTCAAAATTTTAATTTCAAAATTTAAATATTCTAAAATTTTGTATTTTTAAATTTTATGTCAAATTTTTCTCCTCAATGTGATTGGAATGATTTATATATAAAATTGAGATGAATTGTCATGTTTTAGTACTCTCATCATTATGGTCTTGGAAGAAAGGCAACTCTAAGCATGAAATATTGATGCATTGTTACTATCCTGGAGGAAGGGAAACTAAAAACATAAAATAACGATCAATTATTATATATTATAGACTTGGAACAAGGAAATGACTTTGTTTGGCTTGAATGAGAATCATTAATTTTGATAACATTGGTTTCCTATTCTTCTACTTTTCCAAATACTTCAAATACGAGAAGAGTCTTTCACAAGGAACATAAAAGTTTGGCCAAATTTTTGAATATTATCTATTCATTTTTTATAACTTATAAATTTTTATTTTTCATGTTTTTTTATGTATTTTTTATTAATTTTACTTTTCATATTTTTTTAATATATTTTTTTATTAAATTTTTTTTTTTAAATTATAGTTTTTTTTTCAAATGTGTTTAATTTTTACTTATATTTTATTAAATTACACTTACATTTATTTATATTTTTTTTTAAATTTAATCCATTCATATATTAAAAATAAAATTTAAATAATCAAAAAATTTATTATTATTATTAAAAAAAAAAACAAACATGATTATGTTATGGGACTCTTTGAGAAGATACACAATTGAAGTAGGAGTTGAAGTGGGAGAAGACAATGGACCTTTCCCTGTGGCATTGCTTCAAAAATGAAATTTGGAAGTATCTGGTTAACCAAAATATATTCGTTGTAAAAATGCAAATTGTAAGATTTTGAGCTGAATTTTCCTTTCCATACACAAAATATATTATGGATATGAATGACTATTATAAAGGAATTTCAAAAATGAAAATTGTAAGATTCTCCACTCAATTTTCCTTTCCACATATAAAATATATCATGGATATGAATGACCACTGTAAAGGAATTTAAAATAATTATATTAATGGTTTGATTGAAAATTTCAATAATGTTGTTTTTTTGAAAATTATTAAAGCAATATTTTTATTTTTTTTCTAAAATATATTTTAAATATAAATAAAATTTAAAATTTAAAAATTGTTTCAATAAATAATATGTAAGTATTTAATAAATTGTAATAAATAAACTTCAAAATGATTGGGAATACAATAAAATGAATTTTGAAAAACATTTTAAATGTTTAGTAACTACTTTTATGCCATCTCTAACCATGTACAACTTTAGAACTCCATAAAGAATTTAAAAACAAAACAAAATTCATATCATATTACAATTCATTGTTTTCTTTTCTTTTTTCATTTATTTTTTAAATTAAAAGAACATTATTAAAAAAATGCCTAAAAAAATATTGCCAGAGTCGTTGAACTAGAAAATTAACCAGTAGTCCTTATCACAAAGAAACAAAATCTTTCTTCTAGGAATTGCCCCCAAAGAACTTCATCTCGCATACCCATTTCCAAAAATTGAACTTGATAGTAATTAGACCAAGAAAAAAAACTCGAATGACTTGCACTAAAGTCAGCAAGAATTAAAAAAACACAAAATATTTTTTTTTTTTTTGTTAAAATAAAATATGAACTTCTATCAATAAAAAAATATTTTCACTTTTCTATAAGAAATTTCATGCAGCAGGTGATATGAAGTGTAACTTTTTCAAAAAAAATTGATATATTTCTTCCAACTTTTTTTAAGAAATCACAGTTTTTTTTATTCTTATATTGTGTTTGCATATTACCTGGAGAAAAAATAAAAAATTAGCTATTCTAAATTTCTAAACATTATCAACTCTGTACAATGAAATTTTCCAATGAAAATGAGCTTATTCTACTAATATGATTAACTAAATACTGTGTGACACTTCCATAGATTTTAAACTATGACCCTATACTAAGACACAAAAAAAACAGTACTCACTCATACAAAAAACATAGGAAATAACTTGATGAAACTTTAAAATAAATATTTTAACAAAAAGGCAAAATGATTTTTTTTTTTTTTTTTTTTCTCCATTCAATTAAAATATAAATTTCTCTAACAAAAAAAATGCTTTTAGCTTTTATAACAAAACATTTAGTCTTCAAACAATTTTAAAAAAATCAGATTTTTTTTAAAAATCAAAATTTATATATACAAATTGATTGCTTCCTTGCTAAAAGAGAAACATGTAAATGTCATAAATCTAAGATTTTCTCAACATAAAAATTAAAGATAATCAGATACTCTACCCTTTTGATATGGTCCACCATAATTTCGCATCCCTACAAGTAAAGAAAATAATAAATCATTTGATGAGAATTGATTGAATGCGCAGGTGGATGAATATTTGTATGTATATATTCTACTTCGGAGGAAATTCAAAAAGCTTCTGATCAGCGTCGCCTCTGTTGAGCCTCGTTGTTACAGGCTGTTCGAATTCCAAAGAACTCAAGAACTATTTCATAAACCAAATTAAACCAACAAATTTCTAACCTTATTGAAATTGATGTATTGTAAGGGGAATAGAATCGTATTAAGGAATGTCTCATTTTTTGTGGGCAATACGATTAAACTTGATAACTTCGTACCAATTAAAATAGAATTAGCTCCAAATCTGAATGCTTCTTCATTACATTCTATTTATGAATTGCATTATAAAAAAATATTTAAATAATTGAAATCCTTAATTCCCTAAATTACACTTGGGTCAAAATTGAATCCATACAACACATTATAAATAAATAAATATTTAGAAACCTTCCTCTTCAGTTTTTCTGTGAATCCGATAATTCAAAATCTTTTATAGAAACATTTAGAAATCGCAGTGCTCTGTAAATTAAGCTTTCGTTGTACTTTCTGGACTGCATTTCAAAGAATTATGTAGAAAAATGAAAACTCTCCGGTGGTAAATCACAGTTTAATTAAATTTGGTTCTTCAGCTGTTTTTTACATCTAATATTTTGAAATCGGAATTAGTCTTTTCTGTAAACTACATTTTCTTTAAATTTATTACGAAATTTTATTTTAAAAATGTTTAAAAATATGAATGTTTCTCCAATCCAAACCACACTCTGATTTGATTTAATTCATCATTTGCATTTTCAAAAAATTTGAACGTTTATTCTCTTGTGAAGTACATTTTGAAAACTCAGTGGGAATGGGAATGCCGTAATATTTGAGAGGCTTTTCCAATAACTAAGTCTTCCGCGCATCATGGCAGCATTCTTTGTAAAGTACATCTTGAAAACTCACTCCCAATGTTGTAATATTTGAGTATGCATTTCACGTCTTCTGCGCATATTAGCAGCATGTTTGTGTATTTGTGAATAATGTTCTTCAGATCTTGTAATTCCCCTTTAAATTGATGAGTGCGTTAGGGTTAATCTCATAAAAATAGACCATGTTCGTTAGATGAAATTCTAGTTTTGTTTGGAATGACAATGATAGAGACATCTAGAGTTCATATCTTATTTCATAGTCAGGTGGAGGCTTGGTGAGTTAGTTAGGTAGTTAGTAGATCTTAAATGGAGGAGGCAATGGATCTAGTGGATCTATTAATGGTCTAAAACATTTCAATTCTATTATATTTAATTCAATGGTCTAGCCAAAGAGAAAGTAGCAACTAGGAGAGTAGTTTTAAAATAAAAACGCTTTATAATTATAGTAACTAGTTTGTATTTTGTGTATGAGTCACTTTGAATTTGAATTTTCTAATTTAAAAAAAAACAAAACTACGGCAAAATTATATATATACTAGTACTTTTATCTTTTATAATAAATTTTCTATATAACTTGTTTCTAGCTATCATTAGGTTTTTTTTACGGATATACTAACTAGTATAGTGACCGGTTGTGTTTTGTGCACTTTGAATTTGAATTTTCTAATTTAGTAAAAGAAAAACTATGGCAAAAATATGATTCGATTTTTGTTTGGAAAAAAATACACTAATTTTATCTTGCAAGGAAAATGCTAATTTTTCTATTTCTGGTTTTTTCTTACCATTAAAGTGTCAATTATATATATATATATATATATATATATATATATATATATATAGGTTATTTTGGCAAGAAAAATGTCTGGATAAATAGTTATTTTTTTCTTGCAAAATGTCTATAAATATTGGTTCTTTCTTATAAGGAGAATGCTTTAATAAATAGCACAAGCTTCTATAGTTAGTTTTTTCTTGCAAAATGTCTATAAATATTGGTTCTTTCTTATAAGGAGAATGCTTTAATAAATAGCACAAGCTTCTATAGTTAGTTTTTTCTTGCAAAATGTCTATAAATATTGGTTCTTTCTTACAAAGAGAATGCTTTAATAAATAGCACAAGCTTCTATAGTTAGTTTGTTCTTGCAAAATGTCTATAAATATTGATTCTTTCTTATAAAGAAAATGCTTTAATAAATAGCACAAGCTTCTAGTTGTTAAAATATATAAAGTATAATTTTTAATTACTAGTCACTAAAGTATGCAGAGTATAGATTTTAATTAAAAATAAAGATGGTTAAACATTTATTTTACAAATTACTTTCAATATAGATTTTACTTATTATATTTAATAATATATAAATTAATAAATGATTTTGAATATTTTTATTTTATTTTTTATTAATCAACGATAATAATTAATTAAATAATTTATTTAATAGAAAAAAATAAAGAAGAAATGTGATATTAACAAGTGATTTTGGTTAAAACAATGTTATTAATAATAACAATGTTTTCAAATCTTGAATTTAAGAGTAGGTTTTCACTAAGTCAATGATTCTCTTAGTGTTTTTTTAATCTGGTTACTTTATTTTTTTATTGACCACCGTACACTAAGTCACTGATTAAAATATGAATTAAAATTGTAATAAAGATTATATCATTGTTAGTATTGGAAAAGTTGCAGTTTGCTATTGAGCACCATGGAAAGTCAATGATTCTCTTAGTGTTTTTTTATGTTATTACTTTGCTACATTGATCTACTAGACGAAACTTAATATTTACAATATTCTTTAATTCAAACGCAAAAAAAAACCGATGAAAAGACATTAAGAAGAATTTCGAATATTTTAAAGTTGATGATAACATTAAGTGAAAACGCTTGACCGATGGGCTTAAATATACAATCAAGTTACTCTTCAATTCAAACACAAGAAATGGATGAAAACCAGAGAAGAATTTCGTGATATTTTAAAGTTGATGGTAACATTAAGTGAAAACCCTTCACAGATTTATACAATCGTGTTTTATGTGTGCGCAAAATATACAATCATGTTTTATTTGCGTGCAGAATTAAGGCCAAAAGCTGCACGAATGCTGTATTTGACAACATGTTTGGATATGGATAACGTCCATAACGGTAATTGAAAGGCATGTCGGCCAGGTGTTACGCCTTGTCCTGCAAATCTGTGTGGCTCAATCGAACTGGAAGCCTGAGGAAGGTGTTGCCGAAATTTGGTAAAGTCAACCTGAAGAAGAACTTCACTTGTATGCATGTTCCCATTAACCAGCTCATAATCCCACAACGACAAGTTAAACCTTCCTTCACGAGTTCAAAACAAATCACAGACATTGCATGCCTGAGCGTCCTTTCGTATCAATTCACGTTCAATGAAATTTGCCAGCTGGAGTTGAGTGACAAGTGGCTATCAACAACAAAGTTGACCTCCTTTCCAACTCAAATTTTCTATATATATATACTCGTACCATTATCTTTTATATATTAAATTCTCTATATATACTTGTTTCTAGCTATCATTAGATTATGTTTACTGATAAACTAACTAATTTGATATTTGTTTGGAAAAAAATATGCTAATTCAATTTTTTAGAATTATCTTCTAAAAAAGTTATTTTTTCTATTTTGGTTTTTTCTTACCATTAGAGTGCCAAATTATATATATTGATTTTATTTTATTAGAAAAACACTTTAATAAATAGTTAGTTTTTTCTTGCAAAATGTCTATACATATTGGTTTTTTCTTGCAAGGAGAATGGCTTAATAAATAGCATGAGCTTCTAAGCTTCTAGTTGTTGAGGTGTATAGAATATAGTTTTAAATTGGAAATCAAGATTAAAATTGTGCCTATTTCTTTTTATTTTCCATATACTTTGGTTTCTTGCACTCAAAATGTCATTTGATAGATAAATACTATAGTGACTAGTTGTGTATTGAAAAGTTCACATGCATTATTTTTGAAAGCTAAAAACACTTGAACATTTTAATTAGTAAAAGCAAAAATATTTCCTTTTTTTTTTAAACAAAAAATATACTAATTTTATCTTGCAAAGGAGATTGCTAATTTTTATATTTCTAGTTTTTTATTATCAGAAAAATGTCAAATATTTTATATGTATTGGTTTTCTTGTGTGTGTGTGTGTGTGTGTGTGTGGTGAGACTTCCATTTTATGAGCTTGTGGCCCTATTTTTTACCATATTTGAAATATAAGATGTGTTTTTGAGGCATTGAGCAAATATTTTTATTTCTAGAAAGTCTTGAGTGTCAAATAAACCTTGAACCTCCTCATTGGAGAACAAGCAAGCATTCTAATGGTTTTTTTTCTTTAAATTTGGTTCAAAATTTAAAAATTTACCCAAAATAATACTCTAAACACAATTACTATATTTAATTACAAGGAAACTGGTTAATATGGAACCTAATTAGAGCCAAAACCCACCATTGCCAAATCAAAATTTAGATCAACCAAACCAAACCAAGAAGTAAGAAATCCAAACGATGAAATTGGTCCATCGGCTATATTTAGGGCACTAATTCAAGAGAAATGAAAATATTTATACCATTTATCAAGCCATTGGGCCCTCAGGAAAGTGCTAAAGAGTGTCATTGATACTAAATAGTTGACATCATAACATCCAAAAGCCCAATATCCACATCGTCGCTATCTGGTTGCCACCTAGCCATCACCTTGGTTCTAGGTCAACCCTCCATGTCATGTCAGCTAGACCCACATTGGTGCCACATCAGAATGATATGTTAGCATGTAAAATAAACTGCCACACAATTGGCATACAATATCATCAGGTCCACATCAACTCACCACATCGTTACTCTAGATCAATATTGAGATTTCTTGTTGGTGACTAGTTTCCTACATACTCATCTCTAGTACCAAACATTGTGATATTTTTATATGTCGATGTGCCAACAACTAATACATTGAATTAGTTTTAGTTGACCTTGAGTTATCCTTAATATTGTTAACTTGACATCTAACCTTTTGATGGACTCTAGTCCCCAATCATCAAGTGATAGTGCTTGAACACTCTATCTATATGAACTAATGGATAATGTAGGATCTGCTAATATCGGGGACATGTTTGACATGGCATCTAGGTTAGTTGGGGCTTCTTGGGAAATTAGGTGATGGCGTGCACTATTTTCCATCATTATAAACCATAGGTATATAGATGTTGTACGGGTGCCAATGTCAGGTTTTTCCCAACAAGGATGGTTTTTTTTGGGGCCTTGTACATGATCTAAGGAGGAACACCATTACCACCCTAGGGTGTATGAGTGGTTTTTAAGGCTTATTAATAATATAGAATATGCACATGGCAAAAAACCACCACCCAGTGCCTCTAAGGTGAATTGTTGGCCTAGTGGTGCTCATGGAGACCATCTAAGGGATGGTTCTTAGGGCCTTGAAAATTGTTCAAGGATGAAAAATAGTCCCTGAGGGCCCAAAAGACGTGTAACATAATGTTCATAGTCCATGTATAAGTTCCCAAGCCACTTAAATGCAACCCATACAAAGAAAATATTTTCCCCACATATGTTTTATAGACAATGTTTAATATTTTCCTTTAGTGCCTAATTCCTATTAACTACTACTATAGAGTTTGGAATATCTAGCATGAATTACTGTTTGAAATTTTTCATGTTATATGTTGATACCTATTTCTAATCTTTTTATCTTTCAACCTCTATTCTTCTAGAAACATATAGTTGTCTCATATAAAACCTCAAGCCATAGTCTTGGTGACACCCTTCAAATAATCTTTACTCTCATTTACTAAATATTTTGTATTTCCACTTATCAACTTCAGTCACAAAGAAATAATAATTCTAGTTAACAATGAGTAAAATCCATTAAAATTTCTACCTAAAGTCGTGGTTATTTTATCTGTTAGAGATGATGAAACTATTTATGAAATTAAAGATATCAATATGTGACATAGTAATCATGGTCATTTATTGGAATTATTACCTATAACTATTCATCTGATACATAAGTTTGATTAGATTATAGGATATAGTGAGTAATCAAGCCATGGTCATTTTACCAATGATATAAAAAGTAAGATCAGATCCTTGTTTCTTCTTTAGAAATTCTCATTTTGGATAGTCTAAAAAAAGGTGTTTTATTTAGCCTTTGATATTGTTTAAGTTTATATTGTAACTTCTCTCATAAACATATTTAGTTCTCCTACAATTGAAAATAGGATCTTTGGACTACATGCACATATAATTGAAATGGATGAAGGTGTCAATTCGTAGGCTAGTGAAGAACTTGCACTTGAAACTATAATAGTGGAGGTTAACCATGAAAGATTGAGTGGTTAATATGTTGAGAATTATTTTTATTCATTGGAATTTAGTCTTAAAGTTAGAGTGGCCATATAAGAGTTCTACCATTTTCTATTACACATGTTTAGAGATATTGAATTCTACACCAATCGAAAAATTTAGAGATTTGTGTCCAAAAGATATTCAAATGAAAAAAATGATATAGTTTCTTTACAATGTGAGAATTTATTCATCTATCAGTAGGTTATGTTGGAATAATATTTGTAGGGAGGATATCACATAGGCCAATGTCGTCAAAAAAGTTTATAAAGAACTTTGAAAGAGGGTCTTATTGAGCATATGGATCCAAAACTTCAAAAACCCCCCAAAGAGAAATTCAAATATCCCTCAATAGTAGTGTGACCCTAGTGAATGGAGGGAATATTTACAAAAGAGAGCTAGAAATATTATCTATTAAAGTAGAGCTTGTAAATTTTGAATCAATAGAAAGACATATCGAGGACCTTAGATAAAATATCAACAAATATTCTAGAGTGAATAGACCAATAATTGTTTATTCTAATGAAACAAACATTCCATCCTGTGACAAGACACCCTAAAAACCCAATAGCATCATTAGATAAAAAATCCCAACGAGGGAGAGAATTATATAGTAATTGGATTACCTTTTCCTCGTTTTCCATTGGTTCTTGTATAGTGGCAATATGAGGTTAGTGATCTTGATTAATTTTTTTATAGCCAAGTTTTTTATAGGGTTGTCTAAGGCCTTGCAATTTAAGGATAAGATTTTCATTTTGAACGAGATTGAACTCTTGAAGCTTTAAGGGGAAAAAGGATATATTTTTGTTTCTTGGAGAAAGTTTCAAAATTTGCATATTTATGTGCCATTGAAAAAAAGGATTTCCCCCCTCTCTTGGGGGCATTTAGATGATCTTTGCTAAGAGGCCCCAACCCTCTACTAGAGTATAAAAAAGGGATGTTCAACAAGTCAAATGAGAGGTAACAAAAGGGCAAACAGTGCATCATAGACTGTAACAAGGGGGGAGTATAAAGTAGAGGAGGGTGGCAAGGAAACATAAGTAATGGGGAGAGAAGGGGGAATAAATTCGAGGGAAGGGATGAAGGAGAACATCAAGGAGGAAAGAGTGAAGGAGAGTACTGGGAGAAAAATTAGGTTGTCCCTAGGATCCAAGGGGGAGGAAGTGATTCATGGAAGGACTCTAAAGCACAAATACACAATAAGAGATAGGCAAGGAACTAGAAAAAGGAGGTTCATGCTTGGGGAGGGAGGACCCTACTATGAGGTTGGAGGAGTTTGTCTGAGAGTGTCTAGCAAATTTGATTGAATTTGAAGATCAGGAGCACTCTTATGTGCATGACACAAAGGAGAAAAAGAGGCTCGATATTATGATATTCGAGTAGCCGCTTGAATGTGTGGAGTGTTGAGAATTTTTTCATTGATGTCAAAGAAAGGACCATTGATGAAATTTTCGAGCATTCTTAAAATACTGTCATGAAGGAATTCACTATCCCCTGAAGTTGACAATAATCCCTTGCCTAAAAGAATTCAGGATCACAGAGTGTGCTGAGAAAAAGCTTTAAGGCTCTCATAATGTGAGGAAACAATTGCATAGTATAAATGCAATAGAGTATGAATATTGTAAATATGTGTGTACATCAATAAATAATAAACATATGTATGCTTATGTGTTGATTGTATGCATATGGTATAACCGTCTTAAATGTGTATGGTGAACTCTTATCTAGTGGGTATTTTGGTATTTGATCCAACCTTGTGAAGGTAGAGGAGCATTAGTCATCATGGTTGATCACATTACTTAGAGGCTTCAAGTTTCCGTAAACACTTTGCACCTTACATGAGTCATCTACCTTCTTTGCATAGAAGATGACAATTAAGGTAGTGAACACATTATTTGATGATGGTTGGATGTCATTGTCCAAACATGGGTTGGGGGATGTGACTATTTGTATAAAATCTTCGTCAAATTACATAAACCATATATCATCCTCAAATAACCTATGTTCAATAGACATGGGCAAATTGAGTGTAAAAGCTTCCCTACTTTTAGAAGAGATTTCTATGATAGACATATTGAAGGAAAGATTTTCAAGTATTTTAATAAAGTTTTTTTTAAAGTATTGTTAAAGGCTTGAACCTAAGAGGACCTACCAGATTGGTGCAATTAGCTTAAAAGACTTGGTGTCCTTATTTAAAATTCGTGCCTCCAAAAATTAAATAACTTAAATTAAGCGTTAAATAAAATAAAATAAAATAATTAATAAATATTAAATTAATAAATCTTAATAAACACATTAAAATCATGTAATTATTACACAAATCAGATTACTAAAAAGTTATTTTTCCAACATTGATCTCCCTCTTTCAAACAATTTTGAGGGCAATTTTCAAATTTCAATAGCTTCTCAAACAATTTGGTGCTAAGCATTTTGGGGCACTTTTTTCATAAAAAAATTCACATAATAAGATGATATAACTGTGTTAAATTTGACTTGACAAAATTATGAATAATAGATATATGATTTTGTTGAAGTTGACTTATAGAATTATGAATAGCATGAAGAAAAACAAAAAAAACATATATTAAAGAAAAGACTTGTTATTTTATTTTAGTTTGCTCAAGTTTTATACATTATCTTAGGAATTTCTTTTATAAATTCAAGCTAAATCCACAAGCTTATCAATGTTGATATATATGATGTTAAAGTTGTGTCTAGGCTCATCGTTCTTAAGAACCATAAATTGATAATCTTATAAGAACATTTACGCTGGAGTTTTGACTTTTTAGTATAAATGCAACTAGTCTTTCCACACACCACCATAAATAAAGGAAATTACAAACCTTCTTGCTTTTACTCCAAAATTCTGAGAGATTTAGTTCAAAATACGATCCGGATTGCTAACATGCACAAGCCAAAAAATACCTCAAAATATATAACTATTTTCAGGAAACCAATGTCCTGATGGTAACAGTGATGATTGTAATGAAAGTAGAATCATATGGTTATTGTCTCGAAAATTAGAGATCATTGTATACTCTACTGAATAGCATTTTAGCGTTGAAGCTACAGAATGAGCCCACAGTTTGAGATATTCTTTCACATCCACTCCTGCATTTGGGTTTTGCAAGGGCATTTCTTGAAACCCTGAAATCCTGGTGCTATTTTCATGATGGATTAATCGATTCAACCCAGGAACAAGAATCAGCAGTCGCGGGGTCAACTGGTCCTTCCTGAACTCAAAACCAAGATCCATAAAACCTTTTAACTCTTCCAATTCTTGATCCATTCTGCTCTTGTTCTCATTGTGTGCCAATTCCTTCCCACCTGAAATGGTCTCCAACTTTGGCAGCGCGTTTGGATAACGAATGGGTAGAGTGCTGGGTCAACTCACGTCCACGAACATATGATGAGCTGAGGATTTGCCTTGCCTTCTCTCAATAAGCGGAGCATCACCAGACTGGCCTCCTTTCATGGTCATGGTTGATTACTATTGGGATATTGAAACCAAACGAGCCTGCGATACGTGATTCTGCTGTCACTGAATTGAGCGGGAGTCATTGTAGTATTTATAGAGGACACTAATAAAAAGAGGACATCATGCTAGCGTTGGAAACGTGGCAATTTTTTTATTGACCAGCATGCAGTAAGTCACTGATTTTAAATTGTAATAAAGATGATATCATAACTAGTATTGGAAAGGTGGCTGTTTGCTATTTAGCACGCTATTATTGGAAGGTTAATGATTTTCTTAATGTCTTTTTATGTCAGTCAACTTTTCATTGATCACTATGTATTAAGTTAATGATTAAATATGGAATAAAATTGTAATAAAAATTATATTTACTACTTTTAAAAAGATAACAATTTGCTATTAAACATTATATTATCAAAGAGTCAATATTCTCTTAATATTTTTTTTATCTGATTACTTTATTTTTTATTTTTATATAACAGACTAAATGAAAATACACTAACCCTATCATTCATTTAGTGCAAGAAACTTAATATTTACACTACTCTTTAATTCAAACACAAAAAGAAAATGAAAAAGACGATAAGAAGAATTTCGTGATATTTTAAAGTGGATAGTAACGTTACGTGAAAACGCTTGACAGATGAACTTAAATATGCAATCATGTTACTCTTCAATTCAAACACAAGAAACGGATGAAAACCCGAAAAAGATTTCGTGATATTTTAAAGTTGATGGTAACATTAAGTGAACACCCTTCACAGATTTATACAGTCATGTTTGTTTTATCGGTGTGCAAAATTACAATCATGTTTTATGTGTGTTTAATATACGATCATGCTTTATTTTCAAAAGCTCCACGAATGCATGTTCCCTGAGGAAGGTCTTACCGAAATTTGGTAAAGGTCTTAACTAGAAGCCTAAGGAAGGTCTTACCGAAATTTGGTAAAGGTGTTGACTAATTTCCCTTGTATGCAGGTTACCAAACCATCTCATAATCTCACAAAACAACGTAAATCTACAAGCTTCAGGAAGGTCCAATCCCACAATGATAAGGTAATTGTAGAAGGTTGAGGAAGGGATTACCGAAATTGGTAGAGCCAACCTACTTATCTCGTATGCATGTTCCCATTAACGACAAGTTAAACTTTCCTTGACGGGTTCAAACAAATCACAGACTTCGTCCTTAGCGTTAGCGTCCTTTCGGATCCAATCACGTTCAATGGAATTTGCCAACGGGAGTTGAGTGACAAGTGGCTATCAACAGCAAAATTGACCTCCTTTCCAACTCAAATTTTCTATATATACTCGTAACTTTATATTTTATATATTAAATTTTCTTTATATACGGGTTTCTAGTATTTAAGGGGGGTGGGGGGTAACTATTAGATTTTGTTTAATGAGCGCAAAATATTATAGCGATTAGTTGTGTTTTGAAAAGTGTATGTTTATTATTTTTTAAAGTTTAAAATATTTTAATATTTTAATTTAGTAAAAGAAAAAATTATATATTTCTTTAGAAAAATAAAAATAAACTTTGTTTAATTTATGTATTTTCGAATTATAAAGATTTGATATCTCTAAAAAATTTTGGACATTTGAATTATACAAATTAAACAACTAAAACTAAAGTTTTTAAAAATCTCTTAATGTGTTTTTTTGAGATATTGAGCAAAACCATTGATCTATAAACAACCTTGAGTGTCAAATAGATACTATACTTAGTCTTTGGATTGAAAAGAAGCATTCTAATGGTTTTTTCTTTAAATGTGATTCAAAATTGAAAAATATACCCAAAATAATACTCTAAACACAATCACTGTATTGAATTACAAAGAAAATTATTAATATGAAACGTAATTAGAACCAAAACCCACCATGAAAAAACCAAAATTTAAAACAACCAAACCCAAACCAAGAAATAAGAAATCCAAATGATGAAATTTGTGCATCCTTAGCCACATTTAGGTCACCTATACAAGATCTCCAAAACACGTGACAGCCATCATGTTTGTCTCTTGCAACTTCATTAAACTCAATTGTATCAATAATCTCCAGTTCCCAAAGCTAGTTATCCAATATTTCTTATTACATTGCTAGAATGAATCAACACTATGGAACCAGTCTAAATAAAGACCAAATCTAAGATCTCAACATTGCCAAACAAGATTTGGTGTCTTTGTTTATTGAGCTAAGTAGCAACCACGTGAGTAAAAAAAAACATTTGTATTTACTAGTGCACCTACTAAACATTTCAAGAGAATTGGATGGATAGATGTTTTATGATATATGATAAAGCTCCTTGTAATACTAGAGAAGTACTTCTATATTTATTGAGGAAGTTGTGAGTGGAGTTTCAGCTAGGACTCCATGTTAACTACTTTTAAATGGAAGAATTCTAAAGGATAGGTTGTGGGTTTGCACGAGATAGACAAAATGCTAGGCCCAATACAACACTAGGTCCTTTTCCACCTAAATAAATGTCTAACATCCATGCCCAACATCCTCCAATAATGAATAGAATTATGCTAACCTAGATTACAATAACCACATTAAATCACACATTCGTGCAACATGGAATCTTAATAGCTTTATAGTGTCAAGAACCATCAAAAACATATGTTGTAGGAGTTGTTGGACCATCCAACATTGTAGAAAAATTTGACTAGTAAAGGCCACATGAATGTTCACTTGAGCATCATATATGTACCAGCTGTGGAGGGACTTTCTATGATAAAATGGACAATAGGAAATAAACGTTTATGGAGGAGGTTATTATCACACACACACACACACACACACACACACACACACACATATATATATATATATATATGGGCGAGATATGCCAAAATATGTGTACATGAATATCTCCCATATGCTTCTGGAGTCAATTGAAATTTCATACTAAGATGAAATCTAGATCAACCTATAGATTACAAACATGTTCCTTTTTCATTATTGATGATGCCGTGAATATGGCCATTTGTTCGATACGTTAGGAGGATGTTCATAAGGAACCCCAAATAACATATCTAAGGGTTTTCAAAGAGCAACAACCAAAAGAAGAAACCCTAGGAACTAGTCTACTCAACTAGAGGAAACCTCATACCAAGCAGGAATAAATATTAGATGCTCAAAAATCAGGATGTAGAACTAGGTATATTGAAGGATCTCATGAATTGGACTCAAAATCCAAATCCTCACCTAAAAGGAAGACTTTAGAAACCACATATGAAGTCTTATCTTAGGAAGAGGTACTTATGTCAAACATGGAAAGAATAGATGCAAAGGAGGATATAGAGATCTTGAACAAAAATGAGCAAAAATCTCCAAACATTATATAAAAATGGAAAATTAAATATCCAAGTATGATCCTAGAGCATTCAAAATTCCAATACCACCAGATCTACTAATAAACCATCATTTTTATAATATGACACCAACTGTTACGACAAACGTTTATAACTTCGTTGAGCTTTTTTAATATAACCGTGTATTTAAATCATGACCTGTTTATGCCACATTGAAATCATTTGTCAATCGAATACATAACCACTTGCGAAGTTTTAACTACTCACCAAAGTAGTTGATCTACCAAAAAATCTATTGATTGGTGATCACTGCTCATTTAATTTAAAACATTACTTTTGGTCGGGGTTTGTTTGTTGGTTGGTTGGGCGACACAAAATTCATTATAACTACCATCGAATGGTTAAATATACCTGTTTCCAAACTACTTGTATAATCATGGCATTACATAAACCCAAACGATCGATAAATATGGAACCTGATTATTTGATTTTAAAACAAACTCACCACCAATTTTTAAAAAGTCTTTGATTTTTTAATATGTTCTCCAAATTTGGTTGGTCAAGGGCTAATTTGGCTCTAAGTGGATACCAGGTGGCCCCATGCTATTGGGCCACTTTTCCTACCGCTAACTTTAGGGGGATTCCAACATATTTGGAGGCTTTGCCAAATGAAGCGACTCGCTAAATTTATTTGGAGGTATGATAACTTTATTTCTTTAGCCATGTTTGAGAAAAATTTTGAGTGGACATAAAATTCTGATACTGACTAAGATCGAGGCATCGTTTTCATCGTTGGAATCTCAATGTTGAGCTCTTCTATCTCGTCCTAGTTTCGTTTAGATGCAAGGAATTTTATTTTTGGGACATTAGGGATCCACTTAGATCAACGAACCACCTCCCACCTTGAGATCTCTATATCTAGTGACTTTTAGGAATTATTTTGAGTAATTTAATATTAAATAATATGAGGTAATGTTTTTTTTATGTACCATCTGTTTTAAAAAATGTCTTAAACTACAGTCCCTCTAGATTGCGACGATAAGTGGCCAGAGACTGCACAACCAAGGCAATGTCGAAAAATGGTTGAACTTGAGTTAGAACCTTAAAAGCATTAGACAATTCTTACCTATGTTTGATAGTGTTTGTAAGATCCCAAACCTTAATAATTTAGTCAGACCTAGCACATTCTAGTGTTCTCAATAAAAAAATCATTCAGTAAAAACCATGAACATAGATGGAATTTGGAAATGAAGCCTTTTATTTATATTATTAATTGAAAACAAAGATACATGCCCACACCAAAAATAGCCAAGCCTTTGCAGCGGCATGCTTGGATGCTCATTAAAATAGAAAACCAATACTGAAGCACAATCGTGGACCCTGGATGGATCCACTAGACAAATTCACCACGGGGTTTTCGTCCCGGGATCAATGCTAGAACTAGCCAGGCCAAGTTCTCAACCCAAACACAATAAGATAGATAATACCAGAATGAATCTAAATGCCTAGCTTCTATCCCCTTTTATAGGCCCGATGGACCTTATTTTATTATTTTCCTCAAAAACTGACAACAAATACCATGGGCCACTACTATGGGAAAATACCATGGTAATACCATGGATATTTTTTGTCCACTTTGACCGGATCAAGAAAGGGAATAGTACAAATCTTCCGGCCCAAAGATTTCTTGTCCTCAAGCGATCCACTTCTATCCACAATAGAATAATTTGTACGTTGATACCAGGAAACCATGCAACCTGATGTACTATTCTATCCCTCCATGTCGAATGGTCCTGAATGGATCCTCCGATACCTGGATCCCAAACAATCCTCCGACCAATCCTCCCCTCAATAGATTTACCTCGATCCTAAACAATCCTTTCACCAATCCTGCCCCCAATGGATTCTCCCAGATACCAATACCACCTAAATCATGGGACCTATGGGTTATGGTATCACTGCAGCCCTCTATCACTACCCACACCAAAGGGCCCATGCTGCAATATGCCCTCGGCTGTGAGTATCATCCAAAGAATCAACCTATCAATAGAACACCAACTCATAATATCTCGCCATTCCATACTTGGGAAAGGATGAATATCTGAAAATCTACTATGTTGATGTTGTTCGATGCTCAATTCACGCTTCTCTACTTGGTTACCCAACATGATGCATTTTGAGAACTCTGCCCTGCTCTTCCCAATGTATAAAGTTGGGTTGTTGGTAGTGTTGCAAGACTTATCTATGTACTCCTATAGAGGTTTGCTCTGGAATTCCAAACTATACTCCTCTTGCTGCCTTGTGAGGAACTTGAGTCATTTTTCAATACTAGATAGCTTGGTCATTGATTTAGCACATACTCCTATGAGCTCCTCAATTTTCCCGTTCTCTTGTAAGACAATATCTCATATTGTCTTGATTCTCTACTTCAACATTATCATATCTGTCTTGAAATGCACGATCATTTCCTGAAATTCCTCTTCTGGAAATTCTGGTGTCCTATGGAATGCCTCTGTACTTGTCTGCACCAGATGCCCAACGACCAAAACTTTAGCTTGAGGCTTTGACGTACTCTCTAGGAATGGTTCATTTGGCACATTATGTCTGTCATGTTGCTCCTCATGATTTTTCTCATCATGCTGGTTCACTATAACTGGCTCCTCACTCAAATCTTCCTGGTCTCCTCCATCTGTGAAGACAACATGTTGTTCATCCTCTTCAACTGTTGAACATGGATGCACTGATGGACTGTTATCTATACTTGATAGTTCATATTCTTTATGGACATTCCCCTGGAGATCTATAGAATCAGTTTTAAAGGATTCTACCTCATCAATACCATTAGGTATAATTCCCTCATGCACTTCCAAATGCTTGTCATCCTGCAAGCCTCCCTGAATAATGTCACATTGTTGCTCACCATCTTGAAGATCAATAGACCCGGCTAGAAAATAATCCCCATGATCTGAAGGAATATCCTCCTGTTCTATCTTTGTTGCCTCCTTATCACCTTGACATGAATGGTTAAGGGCCTAAGGTCCCTTGCAAATAAACCATAGTCCTCTCCTCCTTAGTTCATTCTTGTTGTAGATTTTGTTCTTGATTTCTCCATCAATCCTTCTCAACTCCTTCCTAGTTAACACCTTTCTGAGCAATTTTATGTTTTGCTTGACAAATTCCTCGGCTATATCATAGGCAGCTGGTTATACCTTTAGTTCCTTCCTCCAACTGGTCAACAATTTGGATCTTAGTGTCTTGCATATGTCAGCATCTCCTTTTAAGAACAAAGACACAATATTTTTCATGCATGCTTTGACATGGTCTGAGTGAGCTAATGTAATAATGATATACAGGTTTTGGAGCAATTGAAAGATCAACTCGTCGCATTCCATATTCAACATGAATGTGCCAAAGCTAAATTCTACCATGAGTTTCAAAATTCTACACCGTTTTTGATAAGTACGAAACATGATGTTGTTCAACCCCTGAAGTGTTTCTACTATCAGTTGCAGTATATCTGTCATGATATCATTATTCTAGGGCAGTAATGGTGATTTTAGAGCTATGAGCCTGCTAAGACAAGAAGAGATTGTGAGCCTGACCTCTTCATTAGAATGTTCCCGAAGTCTGGGTTGTATTAATGCAAGAATAGAGGGTTTGAGAGCCCAACTGAGTTTCTTCCATTCTGGTTGTCCCACCTTGGAAAAACATATGTCTAATTCCTCCAATTTATGAAGGTCTATGACTGATTTTGTTTGTTACAATTCAGAGCTGAGTGCAAAGAGCTTAGCTCCTCTTCTTTGTCCTTCCTTCACCTCCCATGGCTACTTTTGCTGCAGAATGACACGAACCCTTTTTAAGAATGGTTTCCTGCTTTAACTATCATTTGGTCTATGGAGATATGCTTGCTTAAAGGACCATATAACCTCACTAGTTCATCAAGGATTTTCTGGTTGTTTTTAAAAATTTCTTCAAGACGATCCATCTTCACATAGCAAGACAAAGAAAAATACAAAAATGTATTCTTCCTTCTCACATTTTGATTTTGGCCCTGATGAAACTAGGTTAAGTTGGTGCTAGCAAAAGCATATAAATAACACAACCTCTTGAAATAATAATTTAGCACTTGATTTGGATATATGTTTCCAAAATACACGTTCCCTTTTGCACAAGACAATATTCTAATTTATAAACTCATCTCATGATGGAATACTTTATTAGGCCCCGAAATGATGCACTATGAAGGAATACGCTAAAAAACACTCTATCAAAGATTTGATTTTTTTTTTTTTTAAATAAATCCTTACAGCTCCCAAACTAAAATCAACTTTCTGTTACTTCCCTTTTCTTTATAAATGAAACCCCTAAAAAAATATCAACCCCTATCATAATTTTCAAAAATATAAACATGACTTAAAATTATGAGTCAAGTCCATTTACCCACTTTCACGCTCCAAATACATCTCTTGATTAAGCAAAATTAAACTTTGTTATCAATGTTGGCGGTTGAACCAATCCTCCTCCTTGACTGTCTAGGTTAGATCAATTTCTGCTCCTTTGATAGATTATAAGGTCCTAACACGTTGTTTTCTAAATGGGAGATACCTAACGTTCCGTTGTTACCTCTCAGAACAAATTATTGCATCGTATTGGAAGCATCTCGAGCTTAGAGTGCCACAGCTCAGAGGGAAATGATGATCGATACAATACCCATTTAGATTTCCATGAATCAATAGTTGAGCCATTAATAATCACAACAAATTATAGCTATTTCTGAGCTGATCTTAAAAAAAAGAATTTTCATAGAAAATGAATAGATCTGATCCATCAGCGAGCAGACTTAGCTTCAAATCTGGTATAAGAAGTTTTCCACAATGATTTCAGGGATGCTATTATACCAACGATTCACAACAACTCTCAATATATCACTTGCGATACTTCCATCAAACTGGGATGCAATTTTAATTAATTCATAAATGGTTTGCAATAATTCTGAATACGCCAAATCCAACAATGACTAAAAATCTCTTCTGGAATTGATTTAGTGAGTTACAACAAAGGAAAAATTTCGATTTCAAATAACCAATCTGATCCAATGATCTTGCAGCCTGAATTGTCAAGCCACATCAGTGTAATCGGGCCTTCTCCAATGATTCAACCTAAACAATAATTTTTTATGGCATCAGCCTTGGAATTTCAACTAATGAATGGCCCTCATGCCCCTTCAGTTGTTCCTTGGCAGTGCAGGTCTCACGCTCCTCCTGCTGAAATAGATATGGGTTTGGTTGTGTCCTACGAACTTCAAACCCCTTCTGTTGTCAACGATGTGCTTGATCAACATAATCTCCCTATGGTGGTCTGCGTTCTACTTGAAGCACTCCTTCTCTTAGTGCGAGGCCTCTTGCCTCTTCCAAACCGTGGATCGATCCCCCTTGGTGACTTGGAGTGGATGCTTCACAACCCCAAAATACCATCAAGAGACAGATCTCTCTCTCCACTCCTCTGTTTCCAGAAATTTAACACATAGTGAAGTTTGACACTTGCAACTGCATTTTCCTTCGCAATATCTTAATGAAATTAGATCTCCATAGATTTAAGCGCTAAAATTTTGTTGAAGATTTAGATCTCGACCGCTTAAACTTGGCTGGACATATATGGCACAACAAACTCCGAACCAATCTGAAAACCTTCAATAAATAATTTGGCAAAGGTAATGTTTGTCGTTTTGCAATGCACAAATTATTCTTTCAGTCAACTGAAAAATAAAACCAACTAGGGTGATATTCAATACCACCGAAGATCGGGATGTTTGCTAGGGTGAGAATAAATCCCACCGAAGTTTCCTTCATAAAACCCTCAGGCCGGCAAGATGCACATCGATGATACCACAGTAAGATCCCAAATCTTAATAATTTAGTCAGATCTAGCACATTCTAATGTTCTCAATAAAAATTCATTCAGTAAAAACCATGAACATAGATGGGACCTAGAAATGCAGCCTTTTATTTATATTATTAATTGAAAACAAAGATACATGCCCACACCAAAAATATTTGAGCCTTTGCAGTGGCATGTTCGGCTGCTCATTGAAATAGAAAACCAATACTGAAGCATAATCGTGGACCCTGGATGGATCCACCAGACAAATTCACCATGGGGTTTTCGTCCCAGGATCAATGATAGAACTGGCTATGCCAAGTTCTCAACCCAAACACAATAAGATAAATAATACCAGAATGAATCTAAATGCCTAGCTTCTATCCCCTTTTATAGGCTTCATGGACTTTATCTTATTATTTTCCTCGAAAACCGACAACAAATACCATGGGTCGCTACCATGGAAAAATACAATGGTAATACCATGGATCATTTTCGTCCACTTTGACCGGATCAAGAAAGGGAATATTATAGTGTTATGCCCTTCACAAACCCTAGTTAAGGCCTCAATAGCTTAATCCTACAAATTGGGTATGGAAGTCAAGGCAACATCCACTAGAAGAGTATAGTTATTCACAGACCCTACAAACCTAGATTTGAAATGCATTTTTACGATTGGTCAAGGTTCCTTAATCATAAAGTAACTAAGTTTTTAAAGGATTCAGAGGCCAACTAGAGATCTTCGTTGTGCAATTGATCAACTTGTCTAAATAGTATAGTTTGAATCCATCTATTTAGCACCTTTCCTTCCACCCATCTATGAACCACCCACCACTCATACATATTTTAAATGACCAAGACAATTAATTTAACTCTGCCTCATAACTATTTCTTATCCCTTAAAATCTAGTCTTTTATCCTTTTGAATATTTTTAATACAAGTTAGAGGAATGAAGAGACTTCATTTTTTTAATTTCAATAAAAAGTTATTTCTCTAGACCTCTTAATTTTCCAATTTACTCATTAAACCCTCTAATAAAAATGACATATAATATATATATATATATATATATATATATATATATATATATATATTATTATAGGAGGTAAAAATGTTATATACTATTTATATAAAATCACTCATAAATTTAATATATAGCTAAAAATATAATTCCTTTGTTTTTCACTTTTGTAATAATATACATATATATCAAATAAATAAGTAGAAATACAACAAAAATATATTTACATTTATGTATATTTGTGTTAATTTTATGTATCTTTTATTTATGATAATTTAAATATTTACTTTTATATTGAAATATTTATCATGACATAGTTTTTGAAAATTTTCAAATAATATATGATTATGTTAAAGTTGACTTCACAGAATCTTGAAGCCCATTTGGTGAAAAAAAATAACACAATTTTTATATTAAAAAAATGTTACCTGTTATTTTATTTTAGTTTGCTAAATTTTATACATTATCTTAAGACATTTCTTTTTCATTTCAAACTAATATCAGGCTAAATCCAACCTGACACAACTTATGTAATATCAGGCTAAATCCAACTTGACACAACTTATCAAGGTTGATAGATATGATTTTAAAAGTTGTGTCTCAGTTCATACTTTTAAGCAACCGTCAACGTTGTGTAGAAATTGATAATTTTATAGGAACGTTTGCAATGGACCTTTAATATTTTAATATTAATGCAACTAGTATTTCCATACACCAGCATAAATAAAGGAAATTACAGACCACGTTGCTGTTACTCCAAATTCCATGAGATTTCGTTCAAAATACGATCCAGATTGCTAACATGCACCAGCCAAAAAGTACTTCGAAATATATAAGATTTTCAGGAAACCCGGATGGTAGCTGTGGTGACGATGATCAAAGTACAGATCATATTGTTATTCTATCTAAACCTAAATATCATCGTGTGAAAATGTTAGGGAACTTTTGAATACTCTACTGATTAACATTTTAGTGTTGAAGCGACAGAACGAGCCCAGAGTTTAAGATATTTTTTCATATCCCCTCCTTCTGGCGCATTTGGGTTTGGCAGTTGCCTGTTTTGCAAACGCGATTCAGCTTGAAGCGCCAAAATCTTGGTGCTATTTTCACGATCGATTGATCGCTTCCACCCGGGAAGAAGAATCAGCAATTGCGGGGTCAACTGGTCCTTCCTGAACTCACAACCAAGATCCATAAAACCTTTTAACTCTTCCAATTCTGGATCCATTCTGCTCTTGTTCTCCTTGTCTACCAATTCCTTCCCACCTGAAATGGTCTCCAACTTTGGCAGCCCGTTTGGATAGAAAATGGGTAGAGTGTTGGGTTGAGGCACGTCCACGCACATACGATGCGCTGAGGATTTGCCTTTCCTCCTCTCAATAAGCGGAGCATGCCCTGACTGCCCTCTTTTCATGGTCATGGTCGATTACTATTGGGATATTGAAACCAAACGACCCTGCGATACGTGATTCTGCTCTCACTGAACTGACCGAGAGTCATTCTAGTATTTATAGATGGGTCAATGTATAAGTCAATTAATATCATTTTATTTTCATGATTCGGTGAAAAGAGACAGAGTCAACCATTGACTCGGTGCATGATGTTTAATATTTGTAATTTCTATTTGATTTCTTTCTATTTAATTCAATTCAAACAACACTTTCATTGAATATCATTTTATTCTTATACAACAGACCAAATAAAAAGACACTGACCAATCGTACATGATGACGAGCCATATTTACAATCTTCAATTTGATTTCCATCTATTCAAATCAAACACGTTCTATTGCGACGGATGAAAACCAGAGAAGAATTACGTGATATTTTAAAGTTGATGGTAACATTAAGTGAGTGTCCTTGACAGATGGACTTGAATATACAATCATGTTTTATGTGTGTGCAAAATTAAAGCCAACAGGTGATTGTCCTTGACAGATGGACTTGAATATACAATCATGTTTTATGTGTGTGCAAAATTAAAGCCAACAGCTCAGCGTAAGGAAGGTGTTACCGAAATTTGGAAAAGTGAACCTCAGGAACTTCCCTTGTATTACTTGTAAGTCAACCTGAGGTAAAGTTTATTTTAGTATTCATGTATTTAGCAATACCATTGTTTTACATTTTGATACACCTAGATTATTGCCATTTGTAAGTAATACTTGCTTCCCTTGTGGCATAGTGTAATAGGACTCAACTTAAACAATGATATATAGTTTTATATGAAAAAAAAAATGTATTTTCTTTACATAATGTCAAAGTAGCTATCAAAATCATGTTTATTGTTTTCTTTTTCAAAGGAACAACAAACAAGCAAAAACTGGTAGTATAGAGGTTAATTTTTGAGTCATTAACATACATCACACAATAATATTTAGAAGTTACATAGACAATATTTTATGATCTTTATTTATTTTTATTGATGGGGATTTATTAAAAATTTCTTATACTAAAGAGCTTTCTCATGTTTTAGTCAAATTCTCTATTTTAACTAAAATATTTGGTCAAATTTTTTATTTTAAATGGCCTTGTGTTGATGGGAAAATATGGATTGTGGGTTGATATGGGAGAGCTAGGAGATTTGAGAAGCTATGTAATACCTAAGACAATATATAAACTATTGTATATGTGAGAGCTTCTTGGTGGGCTAAAGAAAGTTCAAGACATTAAAAAATGAAGATAAAGAATAACATTCAAGGACAATAAATATATTACTATGAATCTTGAAAACTTTAAATTACTAAAATATTCAACACTTTACTCTCCACCCATCTATAACTCACCCATACCTAATCTAAATGACCATAAAAACCTAATTTAACCCTCCCATAGCATTTTCAAATCCCTCTTTCCACATATGATGATTTTAGTACAATAAAATTAACATAGAAGAGGTATTTTTTTTTGTTACTTCTTGATTTCTAATTTTTTATCTTTTAAATATATTTAAAACAAAAATAAATTTGAATTCAAATCCTGAACTGCCACTTTATAAAAATAGATGCATTCATTAAATTTTAAAGTATAAAAATGTTTTTTTTAATCTTATATTTATCAATATCTAAATCATATCAAAGATTTTTATCATCATACACATTCCTATCTAAATAGATAAAAATAGAAAAAATTGTGAAAGAATTTAATTTTGGAGGGCCTAGAATTTTCTCAATTAAGTATATGGAAAAATACAAATAAAAAATAAAACATGGATATGAAGATCTCCTAATCTATGGTTGTCACTATTATAATTAAAACTAGTGGAAAGAAATGAAGAGATTTCATGAAGATGATACCTTTAATTTTAATAAGAAGCTTTTTTTCTAATTTTAATTTTCTAATTTATGAATTATTATTAATATTGTAAACTTTTTTTTTTTACAAAAATGACATTATAAAAAGGTATATATATTATGTATATAAAATTACTCTTATAAATTTAATATATAAATTTTTAATTTGGACTTGTTTTAGTATGATTTTTTAGATTTTTTGGTGATATTTGAAGTGAAATTTTCTTTTATATTTAAATTGGTTTTTTTAATGTATATATGGATTCAACACCAATCCTAAAAAACTTTTAAAGCATTTAGATTGTGAAGAGATTGTATATGGAAAAATACAAATAAAAAATAAAACATGGATATGAAGATCTCCTAATCTACGGTTGTCACTATTATAATTAAAATAGTGGAAAGAAATGAAGAGATTTCATGAAGATGATACCTTTAGTTTTAATAAGAAGCTTTTTTTTCTAATTTTAATTTTCTAATTTATGAATTATTATTAATATTGTAAACTTTTTTTTTTTTACAAAAATGACATTATAAAAAGGTATATATATTATGTATATAAAATTACTCTTATAAATTTAATATATAAATTTTTAATTTGGAGTTGTTTTAGTGTGATTTTTTAGATTTTTTGGTGATATTTGAAGTGAAATTTTCTTTTTTATTTAAATTGGTTTTTTTAATGTATATATGGATTCAACACCAATCCTGAAAAACTTTTAAAGCATTTAGATTGTGAAGAGATTACTCATCAATTTTGTGATTTCCATAAATTTCTGCGAGATTTAAAAAAAATTAAACACAATAAATAAATAAATAAATCTCACTAAAAATATCTCATTTTAATTTAGCCTCCTTTATTGAAGCTGATATTGAAAAGAGACGAACCGTTTATACGTGATTCTACTCTCACTGAACTGAGCGGGAGTCATTGTAATTGTAGTATTTATAGATGAGCCTTGTGCCACTGTTGGACTAAAATAGGAATTAAAATCGTGCAGCAGTCAAACTAACGCCACTGGCAGTTGAGTGACAAATGGCTATTACCTACAAAGTTGATCTCCGCTCGAATTTAATTTTCTATATAGTAATTTTTCATATATAATATTTTGGATGGATGGGTGTTATTAAATTTTGTTTATTGAGAGTTGAATAATGCAGTGAGTAGTGTTTTCAAAAGTGAATAATGCTGTTTTCTAATTTAGTAAAAACAAAATTATACTGATTTTATTTTACAAAGAGAATGCTAAATTCTTTATTTTTATATTTGGTTTCTTTTACATGAATAATGCAAAAAAAAAAATTGATTTATATATATTAGTTTTATGTTACAAATGGCAACTTTTTATATACATTAGTTTTTCTTATAAGAAATAGTTTTTTTTTCCTTCAAATTATCTATATATAATGGTTTTCTTTTTACAAGGAGAATGTCTTAATAAATTGTATAAGCTTCAAATTGTTAAAATATATATAATATAACTTTTAATTGAAATTCAAAATGGTTTTCTTTTTACAAGGGGAATGTCTTAATAAATTGTATAAGCTTCAAATTGTTAAAACATATAGAATATAATTTTTAATTGAAATTCAAAATTAAAATTGTATTGATAAAAAGCATATGGTTATTGGATTGTTTATATATTAAAAATATATATATATATTATATATAGAATAAGATTATTAGTTTGTTTTTAAAGTGGTAAAAAAAAATCTATATTTTTTTGGGTATAGTTGCCTCATTAATATTATAGTATTAGTTATTAATGTTATATTGTTAGTCATTAAAGTATATAAAAAATAACTTTTAATTGAAAATCAAAATTGTTAAATATTTTATTTCTTTAGCTATTTTTTTAGATAAATTTTATTTATAATATTTAATAACATATAAATAAATAAATAATTTTTCTTTTTCTTTTAATTTTGATTTTTTTATTTCATTTTAATAGAAAAATAAAATAAAAATTAAGAAAAAAATGATATTATGAAGAGATTCTTGTTAAAACAATATTATTAATAGCAATACTTTTTTGAAATCTTCAATTTCAAGAGTACCTTTTGCATTAAATCAGAAATTAGTTTATTATTCCCCCTATCCTTAGTATCAATGTGTATGTATTTTGGAAGTATGATGAGTCTAAGGACTCTCATATAGGCAGATTCATCGTCCATATGGATCAAAAATTCTTCTTACAAGGGAATTTGAGGAATACCATATATATATATATATATATATATATATATATATATATATATAATTCCTCACACTGAACTTCATAGATAAACCCTCTCAATTAATATAAGACCAGAATTAATGCTAAGAGGATTTATGTCATAATTTGTGATTTTACGCTTAACAACTATACCATTTATAAAAAAGATAATCTTAATGAAATTTTAAATTATATTATACTAGAATAAGATATTCATATTGTGAGGAATGAAGGTAATATCTTCTTATTAGGATAATTTAATGGTAGAAATACAACTAACTAATATATTATTCTAAGCAATGATTCCGACCCCAATCCTATTTAGCTAGGTTAGGACCTTATTTTAGCTAGTAAGTAGAATGTAAACTCTAAACGAGAATTTATTAGGTACTAAGTTTTTCAAGGCATATAATTCTAAAGACATTATAATTCACATTGACATAATCAAGTGGAAAAAAATCAACCAGACAACCTGTATTCATGGGCTCAGTAGTAGTGTTATGGATTATGTGATATCTAATACCCCTGTTTCCACCCAAATTGTAAATTTGGACCTCATGGATTATGTGATATATAATACCCTTATTTCCAACCAAATTATAAATTTGGACCTCTTAAATGACCATTAACCTGACTCTGATCATAACCTTTAACCTTAACTCTAAACTTCTCCATGCACAAAATCCAAATAGGGTGCTCGCGAGAAGATGTTTTTTGTTAAAATGAAGAGAATGAGATGATGAAGAAGAAGAAAATTCACTTGAATATGGAGATGGGGGTTCATGAGGTTTTCCTCCATTTTCCTAGTTTATTGAAGCATTATTCTTTACTTTCTCTTCCTTCTCATTTTCCTTCTTTATCAATTTATTTTCATAATCTGAAAACAATTTTTCTACCTTATTTTTCATGTTATAGAAATATTTACTAAAATATTTCTCATTCTCAGTACAAACATCGTCATCTGCCATTTTCCTTCTTCATGTTGCATGTCCAATCTCTAGGTCAAAAGACTTAAGTTTTCCTTCACTCATTCTGAGCTTGTTCCTAGTTATCATTCACACTCATAATTCACATCAGTAAGAAGACCTTTCTATTACCCAACTTTATCTGGTATTCCTCTGATATCAACATTATCCAAGATCTTTTATTCAGTTGATGTTAGCAGAATTTCATGAAAGATTATGTAGAAACCTTGTATGTAAACAATTAAAGAAGAAGAAACATAAAGTAGACCATAAATACAATGCATATAATATTTCATAATAGAGTTCATCTAGTGTGGAATACTTCTCTGTTCCCTGCTTCAATAGTGGAGAGGTCGCTTCATTAATCTCAGCAAAAAGGAAAATGAGTACATGGAAAAGTGCATAATTATACCTCCATCCCTCGGAGTGAATTGAAATTTGACTGCTCAAAACACAATAATCATAGCAGCAAAAATTTTTTCTTATCCTCTTGAGACTTATGACTGTGAACATGACCCACTTCTCAAAAGCGCATTGTTGTATCAAACATTGTGCCCTACAATTAATGAAGAAGGTAGGTTTCTAACATGACCCTGAGACATGTTTCTCAAATGCAAAAATTGGTTGTACCATTCCGATGCTTATGAAATTTTGATTAAAATGAGTATAAATTTGACCTCATTATGACACCGTTAATTTTGGCTCCTCAGGGAATCTTTAACATCATTTCGTGACAACGTCAAAAGAATATTATTTGTCTGGAAAAAAATTTCATAGGGTTCCGCCTCCTAGTTCCATTGTGTCAATTTTTTGTATTATAACGGTTCCAAGCTCTGGGTTATGATCATTGTTCTGTCATCAACCTTCACAGCCCTCCTTTCGGTCGAATGAATGTTGAAGGTTTAAATACAATGTTTTTGATGGGTATTCCAAAGTCAACAGCAAGGTACAATGGAAATTCGTTTGATTGTTACACGAGTGACTTGGGGTCAAATCCCTATGGATCTTGTCAGTCATTTGTTTATTTTATTGTATTTTTTGCAATGTCACTAATCATAACATAAACCATCGTTTTTATAATAGGATGCCAACCGTTACAACAAACGGTTATAACTTCGTCGAGTTTGTTTGTAACATAACTGTGTATTTAAATCACGACATATTTATGCCACATTGAAATCATTCGCCAATTGAATACATAACCACTTTTGAAGTTTTAACTATTGACCAAAATAGTCGACTTGGCAACGAATCTATTGATTGGTGATCACCACTCATTTAACTTAAAAAAATTCTTTTGTTCGGGTTTGGTTGTTAGTTGGTTGGGCCACGCCAAATTTGTTGTAACCGCCATCGAATGGGTAAATATACATGTTTCCAAACTATTTTTATAATCATGGCATTATATAGAACCAAACCATCGATAATTATAGAACCTGATTGTTTGATTTTAAAACAAACTCACCACCAATTTTTAAAAAGTTTTTGATTGTTTTAAAATGTTCATCAAATTTGGTTGGTCGAGAGCCAATTTGGCTACTGAATGGGTACCACATGGCCCCATGCTACTGGGCCACTTGTCCTACCACTAAATTTATCAGGATTCCAACATATTTGGTGGCTCTTCCAAATGTAGTGACTCGCCAAATCTATCTAGAGGTATGATAATTTTTTTCCTTTAGCCATGTTTAACCAAAACTTTGAGTGGGCATAAAATTATCATACAGACTCAGATTGAGGCATCCTTTGCATCGTTGGAATCTCAGTGTTGAGCTTTTCTATCCCGCCCTAGTTTCGCTTCGATGCAAGGAATTTTATCTTTGGGCCATTATGTATCCACCTAGATCAACGAACCACCTCCCAGCTTGAGATATCAATATCTAGTGACCTGTTAGGCATTATTTTGAGTAATTTAATTGTAAATAATATGAGGTCATGTGTTTCTGTATGTACCAAGTGGTTTAAAAAATTTCTTAAACTACAGTCCCTCCAAATTGCGGTAGTGAGTGGTGAGAGACTACACGACCAGGATAATGTCGATGAATGGTTGAACTTGAGTGAGAACCTTAAAATCATTGGATGATTCTCGCCTATGTTTGATATTGTTATGCCCTTTACAAACCCTAGTTAAGGCCTCAATACCCTAGTCCTACAAATTGGGTATGGAAGTCAAGGCAAAATCCACCAACAAAGAATAATTATTCACAAACCCTACAAACACTAGATTTCAAATGCATTTATATGGTTGGCTAATGTTCCTTAATCATAAAGTAAATAAGTTTTTAAGGGATTTAGTGGCCAACTAGAGATCTTCGTCCTATAATTGATCAACTGCTCTAAATAGTATAGTCTGAATCCATCTATTTAGCACATTTCCCTCCATCCATCTATGAACCACCCACCAGTCATACCTATTCTAAATAACCAAAACACTTAATTAAACCTTCCATCATAACTACTTCTAATCTCTCTCTATATCTAATAATTTGAGTATAGTAAAAATCATCTCAATTTTATAATAAAGCAAAAAAAATTTTGTTATCCTGTGAAGTCTAGCCTTTTATCTTTGAATATTTTTACAAGTTATAAGAATCAAGAAACTTCATATCTTTAATTTCAATAAGAAGTTGTTTCTCTAGAAATCTTAATTTTCTATTTTATGAATTAGAGCCTCCCTAATAAAGATAACATAAAGTATATATATATATATATATATATATATATATATATATATATATATATCTCAAAAAAAATTGTATATATATATATATATATATATATATATATATATATATATATACAATTTTTTAGGAGATAAAAATGCTATATACTATTATGAAACTAGTTCACAAAATAGAAGAAAAGAGAGATAATTCCTTATAAATCAGCCACTTCAAGGGGGCAACCTCCTTTACATTACATAAATGAAAAATTCTTGAATGATACAAATGAAAAAACCTCCTTTCTATATATAAGAGTCCATGGGGTCACAATATAATCCTACCCGACCTAACAGTAATAATGTAAGGGCACAACAATAACAATAATAGAGCACAATAATAACAATATATGACTACATGGGTACAACAATAAAAATAAAGGGATACACTAGTATTATAGGCACCTAACATATACTATTTATATAAAAACACTCATAAATTTAATATATAACTAAAATATAATTCATTTACTTTTCATTTTTGTAATACTATATATATCACAAATAAACAAGTAGAATAACAAAAAAAATATTTACATTTATGTATGTGTTAATTTTATGTATATCTTTTCTCTATGATAATTTATTTTTTAATATTTTTAACTTTTATATTAAAATATTTGTCATTGTTGTTTTACTAAGATAATTTTTGAAAAAAATCAAATAAAATAATATATGATTGTGTTAAAGTTGACTTCACAGAAAAAAAAAAAAATTATATTAAAAAAATGTGGCTTGTTATTTTATTTTAGTTTGCTAAATTTTATACATTATCTTAGACCTTTCTTTACAAAGTAATATCAGGCTAAATCCAACCTGACACAGCTTATGTAATATCAGGCTAAATCCAACTGGACACAGCTTATCAAGGTTGATAGATATGATGTTAAAAGTTGTGTCTCGGTTCATATTTTCAACTAATATTCAACTTTATGTAGAAATTGATAAACCACATTGCTGTTATTCCAAATTGTAAGATATTACGTTCAAAATAGGATCTAGATTGCAAACATTCACCAGCCAAAAAATAGTTCGAAATATATAAGATTTTCAGGAAACCTGGATGGTAGATGTTGTGACAATGATCAAAGTACAGATCATATTGTTATTCTATCGATACATGATTCTTCTCTCACTGACTTGAGTGGGAGTCATTGTAGTATATGAGTCTTGTGTGATTGTCTTATTAAAATATGAATTAAAATTGTAAAAAGAAGGGTTTTTATTGAGTAGTAAGTTAATGAATATCATTTTATTTTTATGATTAGATGAAAAGGTATTGACTAAATCATTGACTCAGTGTATTATTTACTTAATGCATGATGTTTAATATTTATAATTTTTATTTGATTTATTTTAACATTTGTTCATTCAATATTATTTTATTATCATATAATTGATCAAATAAAAAAATATTGACTCAATCATTAACTCAATATATGATGAATAATATTTACAATCTTTCTATTTGATTTCTACGTATTCAAATCTTTTGTGATAGAAGAAAACCAGAGAATATTTACGTGATATTTTAAAGTTGATGGTAACATTAAGTGAGTTTCCTTGACAAATGGACTTGAATATTCAATAATGTTTTATGTGTGTGCAAAATTAAAGCCAACAGCTCCACGAATGTTGTATTTGACAACAGGGAGAGGAACGAGGTTATATAATTCCATGATGGCTTTATGAGTAATGAAAGGCATGTCAGCCAGGTGGAGTAACGTAGCCATTGTTACGCCATTGTTATGCCATTGAGTTGATTTCCTTTCGATTTCATTATATATATACACACACTGTTAATTTTGATTTCGATTTGAAATCATAATATATATCTGTCATTATAAAAAGAATAATTTTTTTGGAGAGGGTGCAATACGAACACTTAGAGTTCAGGGAATGCTAGGGTTTGGACAACACTAAAACCTGATAGAGGATCACGAGGTAGGTGTATTGGATCAGAGCTGCTTCAGAGAGATTGCATGGAAGCTTCATCAGGTGGGAGAGATCCCCTCCTATCGAAATGTAACAACAAGGGAGTAGAGCAACAAACATGAAGGGCTCCAATGGAGGTCTACCTGTAATGTAGGCCCGGTACTAGGAGCAGAATGGAAAGTTAAAACATGAGGGAAATGTCTGCCACGAGTACTGAAAAAACCAAAATTTGTTTTCCCTGCAAATAAACTGAATGAATACCAAATTTATATGAATTACCATGCATTAATATGCAAATTCATAAGCATCTGGCAAATAGAGAAAGATCTACTCAAATGGATATAGGAAAAATGGCAACCCAAGGGTCATATAGACTTGAAATTTGGCACCAGAAGTTTCTTTACTGATGCAGCATCTCGCTGCAAAAACCCACAATCTGCACATATAAAATGTGTTTTAAACCTAAAACCCCAAATAAATCTCAGCATGAGGTAACCTTAATGCGGAAGCTCTTTCTTTTACCAAACCTATGGTTAGAACCATAGAATAAAACCCACTTATGGAAAATTTGAATCAATGTTGGTTAAGAACCAAAGCAAATCTTCGGACCAACACATACATTATTTTAAAACCCTTGATATACTTTCGAAGAAAAAATAAATATCGCTTAACCACAACTGGACTTTGGTTAAAAACCAAGGTACCAATCACTCATTAAGGTTTGCAACCAATGGGGACATTTCATTGATTAAAAAATTGACTTTGGGTAAAACCCAATTCACCATCATAATAATAATATCCGGATCAAGGTTTAACACTTCATACTTTGGTTTAAACCCCCAATATAAACAGAACTATTTGTTCAGGTCCCGTAGCATTGACCACGTACCTTTCATTAACCTCTGAATAGATCCGACGGTTGATGCATCACCGTGCTCCTATTCAATAATCCAACGACTATCACGTAACTAAAATGCATGACCTTTAATATTTCAAACTCACGCGATAAAAGTGGTTTTGATTTCCATCCATGTTACGTGTCAAAGACTAACTGATATCGTGTTCGATCAATGAAATACCACTCACCCTTATTTTTCTACGCGAAAACCATTCGTGGTTTTCAAAAACCACTCATCACTGTTCCACTTGTCTCACAGTTCCAAATCACATAATCATGGAATCAACACAATTTTTCTGTTTATAAAAGAGATTAAACACTGATGCGTTGAATTTTGCGCGAAACCTCAATCATTAATAGTTCTGATTTAAACCATAGAGATAGTGTATTTTACTCTAAGTGTGGGTTCTAAATCATATAATTTCCCCATACTCTAGCTTTTTGCATTCAACTCTCGTTTTCAGTAAACCTTGATTCCAAGGCTACAAAATCTTGTTCAACTTATTCCCAATTCCACATTTGATCCTAAAAGGACCTGGATTATAAATTACATAACAAGCTTCTATTTCGATGGATCTCTTATCACAGATGAATTGTAACCAGCTTCTAATCCCCATAAACACAACAGGTTAAGAATAAATAAATCCCACATAGAAATCCAAATATTTATAACCTTTGCAGTTCTAATCCCCTCAAACATTCATTCATCTAAGGTCTTTCGATTGAGGATTTTCTTTACAGTACCTTAATTAATCATACAAATATTTCTCAAGGCATAGCAAAATAAAACAAAACACACCGCAATCAAATCTTCATTATTCATGAATTATATAAATACCATCAACTCTTTTTACAGTCAGGATTTTGGCTTGATATGCCCTTACATGGCATTTCTCCTCTTTTCTGTCAAAGCCCATAGGCTTTAAAATAAAACTCCTTCTATCATCTATCTCACTCTCATTCCTCTTTGTCCTCTATAATGCTTCAAAATCTTACAATTTATAAAAAGAAAAGGATTCATGAACCAATTGAGTTCAAATCCAAAAATCTCTCACTGTCTCCTAAATGATCTCTTCAGCTCCTGTCTTTATTCAACAGAATCCTAGATTAGATTGTTTTCAAATCCCTTAAATCCTCACTATTCTTAGGATTCCTTACTCATCCCTAAGATTTTACAACTCACGAGATATTCTCCATAAATCAATTTACAATTAAATTTCCTCAAACTCAACTAAGCTTAGGAAAATAATTAAAATGATTAAGGGAACCCACTCCCTTTAGTAAATCAGAAATAAGACTCATGGGTCTTATAAGTTTTGAAGAATTCCCTTGCATCAGACTCCCTAGGTTGAAAAAATTCATGGACTCCTGTTCATGAGTCACCCAACTGCTTCTGTTGTAAACTTCATCAAATTTCATCTTCCAATTGGTTGTCTGTCCTCTTTTAATTGAAGGTACATTTGCTGCCTTTTCTCTTTCTCCGGGATGCCAAACTCTATATTGTGAATGTCCTTTTTCTCTACTGTCATAATAATCTCTTCCGCATAATGTTTGGATGCTGATATCCTGCATAAAAAACTTCTCAAACAATATAAGTTTCTACTCCCTGGTATGCTGTTGTTTTTCCATTATCTCAATAAAATTGAGTTCCAACTTGATGTATTTTTTCCTGTCCTGTACCTGACTGTTCATTATAATTCTTGACTTGATCACCAGCATTGTCTTCTGTCCCCAAATCAATTCCTTTATGTTGTCCTGTATATTCTTCCATCTTTCATTGACTTGCTAATTTTGATAAATTCTTATGCTTATCATCTTTGTAATTTCCACTATCCACTTGTCCAACAATTGAATTAACTTTCTCCCAATCTCAAAAGAATATTGTTTCTGGTTTGATACAAGAACATATAAATTCCCAACTACATACTATCCATCAGTTGCAAATAATTCAGTTATTGAACTTGGTTTAAATAACTCTATATCTACATAAAATATGACTGAATTGTTCATCCAAATTTTTAATTGAAAACCCAAGATAAAATCTTGACATTCAAACCTCCTTTGAATAAAAAACAAAATCTTTTTGTGGACTGTACTTTTACATATTCTCCAACCTTCTTTCTCTTCTGCAATGATTTGTTTAAGAGTTATACCAACTCTCATTCCTTCATCCTGAACTTTTAAATCAACTAGCTGGTTACTATCATCTTCTTGTTTGCATAAGGAGAACTGGTTTTCTACATTTTCAGAATTTACATATTTCTTCATGTTTTCATAAACAAAGATATCTCCAAGGACAGTTTTTCCTTCATCCTGGAAAATACATTCAAAAATTAATAATTCAAAATCAGAAGATGCATTACATTTTCCATCAATTCTACTCCATAATTTCTCTTATTTGTCATCATCTTGATGTGCATATGACATATCAAAATTGTCATATCTTCCTTCATATTTCCTTGCCTTCAAAAAGTCTGCTTTGTTTTCACTTTTCTTTGAATGCTATCTAATTTCAAAAAAAAATTCTCTGCGCTTCTCTTTGGCCTTCCTTCCTTTCACACTTCTTTTTATTCTTCCTTCTTCTCCCTTACAAATCTGTAAGTTACTAAATTGTATTTTCCATGCCTCTTCCTTTTCAATCGAAATCTTCCAATCTCTAATTCTCTTTGTTTCTTTACATGAAACAAAATTATATGCAACATATTTTCCCTTCCTTGATAAAGTTCCTTTTAGAATAAAAATTACTGTCAACACCATGAATATCAGTTTCCATTAAAATCCCTTGCTGCTCATTGTAAATGCATCATTCATGAAAGCATCCTTACCTCCATCCTCTCAGACTACTTGTCTCTCACCAGTTTGTTGATTACATTTACCTTTATTCTTTTTTCAAGTTGTACAAGTAACATTGTCTTCAAATTTCTGTTGTGCATCAACCTTTTCCAACTGATCCTTATTTTCTTGACTGTCTTCTTTTTATCTCTTCTTCATAGCCTTTTCTGGAGTAGCTACACCTCCTTGGGTTGAATTATTCTTATAAATCTCTGCTCTAGCATATTCCATAGTACAATATTTAATAATATCCTTTTCCATTAATGCTCCATTATGTTCTTCCAAGACAATTTCTTATCCATTAACTATCAATACAAGTCCATAATTTTTTAGTAAAAATAAAAGAGATAATCCCATTACCTCAAATGGTTTCACTATACACATACTTTTGGTTGTTCCCATCACAAGGCTATCTTCATACCTCTCTTCAGCTTCTTCTTTTGCAATCTGCAATTTCCTTTTGTCTTCAAAATGTTTGTCATTCCTTTTCCAGATCTCACTAGATTCATCACCTCCAACTTTCATGGTAGTTTTCAAAATTTGCCTTTATTTAGTGTCCTTGAACACATGTTCAATAAAGAACTATTCCATTACAGTCACTTCTTCTAACATCTTCATTTCTTTAGCAACCTGCATAAAAATATCTTGTAAATATTGTTCATCACCTTCATACATACAAAAATCATCAGTTTCAAAAATACTAGGCTCCTCTTTCTTTGATGTCTCAATCATCATATCTCTCTACTGATCCGAACTTGTCCAATAGTTCAGAAATTCATCAATGATTCCTTCCTCAGCAAAGTAATCTTCTTGCTCAGGTCTATAGTAGTCATATTCCATCTCTAACTCAGTTGTTCTGAGTTCCTCTCTTAATATGATATAAATTCTTTTGTTTATCTGCTTTTGCAACAGCTTCCACTTTATCTTCTTTCTTCTCATATTCCAACCATAAATTTGGTCCTTCATACTCTTCTCAAGAAACACTATTATTGCATCAACACTTGCTTTCAATTCTACAATTTCTCTGTCAAATATTTCTTGACTCATTCCCTTACATTTGCCATTTTCCTTGGCATTTTTCTTTCTTTTGTTGTGGCTTCTCTCTGGACCCCTATTATGAATATTAGTAGTCACTTTCTCCTCCATCTCTATGAGATCCTTAATCACTATGAGCTACACTAATCCTCTGCAACAACAAGTCCTCCCTGCTGCCACTTACCTCACCAATCCCCTCTTGACTTAGTCTTTTGGGAAGCACTGGTTCTCTATTTCTGGAACCTCTTGAGAATTCTTCTTCTGCTCTTCCTAGGCTTATATCCTCCACTCACCTTCTCTTGATAACAATTCATTTTTTCTCCCTGTCCAACTTTTAGCTAGAATATTTAAGTTCATTGCCACTAGCACAACTCTTCTCTCCCTTTACACAACCTTCTACTGTGTGTTGCTACTATCATTTTATTTCTTATAGAAACAATTAAAATGGAACCAACATCAAAATATGGTTCATATCTGAGAGATATCCAAATGATTGATCTCTTTGAGCTTCCACTAGCTTGGAAAATACACGTGCTGCTTTACTTCCCACTATCTGCACTTCAATTCTTCTGTCAACTAAATTTCCCTTCTTGCTGAGTACATCCATATTCATTTTATTTCCTTAAAAAATTTCTGTTGTAATTTCTTCATTCATTTCTTTGTCACAGCTACTTGGCTGAAACTTCTATTGCTTCTTTCATCACATAAACATATCATCAAAATTCTGCAAAGCTTTTACCTGATCCTATCTTCCTCAAGTTTTTTTTTTCACAATCTTCCTTTGATGAAATGTTGAAGTTCTCATTTTCTGCAATATTTTAGAATTCCTCTTTACACACAATCTCTCGTGTCCTATGCTTCCTCTGTATTGGATCCATTACAATACAAATCATATACATGCTGAGAATAAAATACAATTTTTTTTTTTAATCAAATCCACAGAGCATTAGTCTAGCTTTGATACCACAATGATGCAGCATCTAGCTGCAAAAACCCACAATATGCACATATAAAATGTGTTTTAAACTTAAAACCCTAAATAAATCTTAGCATGAGGTAACCTTAATGCGGAAGCTCTTCCTTTTACCAAACCTATGGTTAGAACCATAGAATAAAACCCACTTATGGAAAATTCGAATCAATGTTGGTTAAAAACCAAAGCAAATCTTCGGGCCAACGCATACATTATTTTAAAACCCTTAATATAATTTTGAAGCAGAAATAAATCTTACTTAACCACAACTGGACTTTGGTTAAAAACCAAGGTACCAATCACACATTAAGGTTTGGAACCAATGCAGACATTTCATTGATTCAAAAGTTGACTTTGGGTAAAACCCAATTCACCATCATAATAATAATATCTGGACCAAGGTTTAACACTTCATACTTTGGTTTAAACCCCCAATATAAACATAACTATTTGTTCCGGTCCAACAGCATTGACCACGTACCTTTCATTAACCTCTAAATAGATCCGATGGTTGATGCATCACCGTGCTCCCATTCAATAATCCAATTACTATCACGTAACTAAAATCCATGAACTTTAATATTTCAAACTCACGCGATAAAAGTGGTTTTGATTTCAGTCCATGCTACGTGTCAAATGCTAATTTATATCGCGTTCGATCAAGGAAATACCACTCACCCTTCTTTTGCTATGCGAAAACCATTCTTGGTTTTCAAAAACCACTCATCACTGTTCCACTTGCCTCACGGTTCCAAAACACATAATCCTGGAATCAACACAATTTTTCTGTTTATAAAAGAGATTAAACGCTGATGCGTCGAATTTTGCGTGAAGCCTCAATGATTAATAATTCTAATTTAAACCATAGAGATAGCGGATTTTCCTCTCGGTGTGGGTTCTTAATCATATAATTTCACCATACTCCAGCTTTTCGCATTCAACTCTCATTTTTAGTAAACCTCGATTCCAAGGCTACAAAATCCTGTTCAACTTATTCTCAATTCCACATTCGATCCTGAAAGGACCTAGATTATAAATTACATAACAAGCTTCTATTTCGATGGATCTCTTATCATAGATGAATTGTGACCCGCTTATAAACCCCATAAACACAACAGGTTAAGAATAAATAAATCCCACACAAAAATCCAAATATTTATAACCTTTTCAATTATAATCACCTCAAACATTCATTCATCTGAGGTCTTTCGATTGAGGATTTTCTCTACAGTACCTTAATTAACCATACACAGATTTCTCAAGGCATAGCGGAATAAAACAAAACACATTGCAATCAAATATTCATAATTCATGAATTATATAAATACCATCAACCATTTTTACAGTTAGGCTTTTGGCCTGATATGCCCTTACATGGCCTTTATCCTCTTTTCTGTCAAAGCCGGTAGGATTTAAAATAAAATTCCTTTTATCATCTATCTCACTCTCTTTCCTCTTTTTCCTCTCTAATTCTTCAAAAGCTTACAATTTATAAAAATAAAATGATTCATGAACCAATTCAGTTCAAATCCAAAAATATCTCACTTTCTCCTAAATTATCTCTCCAGTTCCTCTCTTTATTCAACAGAATCCTAGATTAGATTGTTTTTAAATCCCTCAAATCCTCACTATCCTTAGGATTCCTTACTCATCCCTAAGATTTTACAACTCACGAGATATTCTCCATAAATAAATTTACAATTAAATTTCCTCAAACTCAACTAAACTTAGGAAAATAATTAAAATGATAAAGGGGGCCCACTCCCTTTATTAAATGAGAAATAAGACTCGTGGGACTTATAAGTTTTGAAGAATGCCCATGCATCATTTACAGTCATAGTTACCAATCTTATAGACATATAAAGGGTCTTTAAGGGAGGTTCTTAATTCTATTACAATGTAGGGTTATTTTTGCAGTAGTGGGAAGAATTCTACAACCCTGTTGAAGAACATTTTCTAGCTGCACCAGTTTGGGTTCGGCTATTTTCACTCCCGATGGACTTCTGGAACCCTGAAATTTTTGAAGGCATTAATAACTATCTTGGTAGTTTTGTCAAAATTTTTGAAACAACTCGTTGAGGTTGCTATACTTATTTTGCTCGCATATGTGTATATATGAATATATTTGAGTCACTACCAGAATCGATAGAACTTGAATATGAGGGGAAAGTGTGGTACCAACTTATTGATTATGAACATATTCCTTTTCATTGCTGCAGATGCCATGAATATGATCATATTTATAAAACTTTTCCTTTGAATAACCTTGTACAGATGGAAGGGAAGCGACGAGAAGAAACTGAAGGGTCACCTGAGAAAGACGATGAATTAAAAACTGTTACAAGTAAAAGGAAGAATAATAAGTTGCATGCAAGCCAAATCAATAACTCAAAACCAAAAATAATGCAAAATAGATATGAAATATTGTAGGAACTGGGGGGAACTCGAAGGAGGGAGAGCAAAGTAATGAATAAGGGCAAGGAATGGTATCTCATAAAACCCAGAAGGCTAAAAGGAAGGCACCACATGAATCAAATGAAACATAATACTATGGGCAATGAGTGGAACAGTTGCCAATGGAGATAGAGACGAACAGGGGGGATTTAAGTATAGAGGAAGTAGTCTTAAAACAACTCCTACAAGAATGGAGGAATCTTGATGATCATTTCATCCCGGATGACCAGAAGAAGTTGTATAAGGAAACATTTGAACAATATTTGACATATCAATCTCAGAAATAGATACTCTCCTTAGAAAAGACCCCCTCTCAGGACCACAACACCCAAGTTAAAGGAGGAAAAAAGAACGGCCGCAAGAAAATACAAGAATCGATTCAAACGGTGGGGGAAATGTTAGTCTACTCAAGAAGGTAATACCGTTAACAATGGTATTCAAACAACTCCACAAATTTCATAAATGAAAGTGATCTCTTGGAATATAAGAGGCTTAAATCACAAAGGAAAACAGACGTATCTAAACTAAGGTTTCAAGTAAAAAATTTGAAGACATCCTCAAATTATCCAAACCACATTTTGAATTAATGCTGAGAGATTCGAGAGGCAGCACTGGGGGAATAGATATTCTATGGAATCCCACAGATACTATGGCAGAATATTGGATTGGGCTGCCACGGATACTAACAGGCATATTTAGGAAAATTGGAATGAAGGAGAAAATCCTAATTTCCTCTATCTATGGGCCTCATATTCTAGGAGAGAAAGAGGTGTTCCTTAATAGTATAAGAACACTTAGTAATATGCATACTGAGAAGTACTGGTTTATGGGAGGGGATTTAATATGATCGTGAGTTTGACAGAGAAAAAAGGAGGTTTAAAAAAAGAGGAGCCAAAAATGGAATTATTTAGAGATTTGAACACAGATTTAAGGCTAGTTAATATCCCCACAGTGAATTGTAAGTACACTTGGAATAATAGTAGAGGGGCTGCTCACCAGGTGGCCTCAATATTGGATAGGTTCCTAACCTCAGAAGATCTTCTGAGCACTAATGTCTTTTATGAAGCTTCTATCCTCCCCACCTTAGGGTCATATCATTGGCCGATAAGTATGGAAATCGACATGAAGGAATGTAATAAAAAACACCCATTTCGATTTGAGGCCTTTTGGCTGCGAGACCCAAACTTCCTTAAAAGATGTAAAGGGTGGTGGGAAGAAATTCAAGTCCAAGGCCAGAACAGGATCCACTCTTTTCAACTCCAGCTAGAAAATTTAAAACAGGAGATTAAAAAATGGAACAAAACTAAGTTTGGAAACATTCACCAGGACAGGGAAAGGTTGTAGAGAGAAATGAAGTGGATTCAACAACAAATGATTTGAAATGCAAGGACATAGAATCTGGTCATAGAAGAAGGAAACCTTCTAAGTAAACTTGAAGAGTGCAGGAAACAAGAGGAAATCTTATGGAAGAAAAAATCTCGTATTCAATGACTAAAATAAGGGGATAAAGATACAAACTTCTTCCATAAGGCTATGATTCATAGAAGACAACATAACCAAATCTTTTCCCTAAAGGACCCAACAAGAAATATATTATTCCAACATAATGAGATGGAAAACCTGTTAGTCAATCATTTCAGTCATATTCTAACAGAACTTGATCATAATAGATCAGAAGCTATTGAGCGCGTAACTCAAAACATACCCCCAATAGTTAGCAGGGAACAGAACTTGGCCCTTCTCAAAGAAATCAAAATAAAGGAGGTTGAAGAGGTTGTTAAAAGTCTTGCAAAAAAAAAATCACATGGCTCAGATGATTTTACGATGGAATTCCATCAGGCTGCTTGGCCATTTATGGGTAAATAAATATGGGAATTAGTCGAGGAGACTCGTCGTTCATGATAGGTCTATATAGCCCTCAACTCTACCCTCATTTATTTAATCCCAAAGCAGGAAAACTTTGATGCTCCATCAGGGTTTAGGTATAATGCCTTATGTACTGTAATATACAAGATTTCATCTACTATTATGGTAAACCAGTTGAAACCTATCCTCCAAGCCCTAATTTCACCTAAGAAGATAGCCTTTGTGAAAGGAAGACAAATATTAGATAGCATAGTTACGACGCAGGAAGCAATACATTTTCTTCGCACCCTTAAAGAAAAAGGTATGTTGATTAAACTCGATTTATCTATATCATATGATCATCTTAGCCGGAATTATCTCAAAGCTATTCTCCAGGATTTTGTCTTTGATGTCAGATGGATTCATTAGATAATGTCTTTTATCTCTTCCCCTAACTATTCCATCTTGCTCAATGGCATTCCTTCCAATCCTTTCAATGATACCTGCGGGATGCAACAAGGAGACCCTCTCTCCCCATTTTTCTTTATCATTGTAGTTGAAGGCCTTGGTCGTCATATTAAAAACAAGATTAAACGTGGTCAGTTGAAGGGCATGAACCTTTGAGGGGCAGGTCTAACCCTATCCCTCCAGTAGTTTGTCAATGACATTATGATTTTTTGTCAAGCTACTCTGAAAGAATCTAAGGCCACCTTATCTATTCTCAAAGACTTCATGGAAGCCTCTGGAACTCTCATCAACAATGACAAATCAAATTTTTATTTTTTTAATACTAATCTGATGTCCCAACACTTCCTTTCTCGAACCATGGGACTCAACATAGGATCCTTACCTATGAAGTATCTAGGAATTCCCTTAAGTCTTAATTCCCTTCGGGTTTCGGGATGGAAATATCTCCTTACCGTATACAGGCCCAACTCGAAAATTGGGCTTTCAAGGTCCTTAATGCTCCCAATCGATTTTTCCTGTTGACATCAGTCTTAAAATCCATTCCTATTTATCAGTTGTCAGGACTCGCTGTGCCTAAAACGAGTTGTACTAATATGGTCAAGATATTCAAAAATATTTGTTAGCAGGGTTCTCAACAAGCCCGTAAGTGGGACCTTATTTAATTGGATAAGCTTACAAAAATAAAGAGAACAAGAATATTGGGATTAAGGGATCCATATGTGATGAATCAGGTAATGCGAGCTCAACTTTGTTGGAGATAGCTACAAGGGGGTGGGGATCTATGGAAAATAATTTGGGAAAGGAAATGTGATATGCCTCACACTATAGCAAGAAAATTAAAGGTGAAAATAACTCTGAAAGGATCCAACATTTCGAATTTGGCAGCCACAAACATAGATCTCATTCGTGAGCATAGTTTCTGAGAAATTAGAGGAGGCAATATTTCCATTTCTTGGGACGATTTTTGGCAACAACGGGAAAAACCCTTCAGTCAATTAAACCTAGGAGAGATCTTTATATTCACCAATCAACTGAATACAAATTCTGTAGTAAATATTTGGAGTGGGGAGACTGAGATGCAATGGAGTAAATGGAAATTAAAGGTCCAATGGCAGAATGCCCCAGAAACTCGCCAATGGGATAATTATGAAAGAGAACTCAAAACCAGAAAATTAATTGCAGCAACTAGAGAAGATATACTGAGATGGGGATACCATAATAAGAGAATTTTCATTATACAAGAGGGATATTACATAAAATCAAATAATTTACACAATATAATAGTTCCTCTCTAGCACAAAATCTGGTCGAAAAATCATTGGCCGAAAATTGAACAATTTTCTATGGCTTGTTAAGCACGGTAAATGTTTTACCTGGGATAAATTGCAAAAGAAAGGGATGCATGGTCCATCTTTATTCACACTCTATAAGAAGCATGAAGAAACTATCGAACAATTGTTTAATACCTGTGGTCTGGACGAGACTCTTTGGTTGAACCTTTCTGCCCTCTTTCAACAAATAGGAAGGGATAATATGAGCATCAAACATACCATTGAAACTTGTAGAAAAGGAGGATACACTAGCGTAGTCATTAAAAAAGAATGGAGTCTATCTATGGGGTTTCTACTATGGGCCATATGGAAAGAAAGAAATTGCAGAATCTTCAGAGATGAGTATAGGCAGAAAGAATAAATATGGCAATTGATCCTAGATAATATCAGAGAGACCATCCTAGCTGATAAATAGAATGAATATGATTGGAAAAAAATGGGAATGAGGCTAGAATTCTAGCTATGCTCAACCTAAAATCTTAAATTCTAGCCCTTTCATTGTGGAAACAAAAACCACCAGGGAGAAACCCATAGGAAAAATTCAAGGTTCCTTAGCAAGGGTTTCTGAAGCTTAACTATGATGGGGCCTTTGAAGGAAACCCGGGTTAGGCAGGAGTAGGTGGAATATTCTAGGATTCGAAGGGTTTTGTTTGTAGAATATATAATATGGAACTGGGCTTCTCTACTAACAATGAAGTTGAACTTATGGCAATTAAGTAAGGGTTTCTGATAACAGTGAGAGAATAGTACCACAAAATCATAGTGGAAAGGAACTTTTCTATGGAAATAGGGGTTCTGCAGAAGATGCACCAGGGGATAGGATGGGAGAAAATTATCCAAAGTTGGATAAGGGCATGCCTAATCCATGAAATCAGTACCATCCTCTCTGACATAGGCCACCTCGTTCCCTCACATGTTCACAGAGCAGGGAATGAAGCAGCTGACTACCTGGCAAACTGGGGGTGCACTCATGTAGGACAACATTTCGACATTAACCAGGCAGAAATGGTTCGAGAAGGGGAACTACAATCTCTACAGCTAATTCTGGATAGAGATAATGAGATTTCTCGGGATCCTCGATTGGGGTGCCACGCGGGAGATGGGAGGTGTGAGGTGGCATGCGACAACATGTACCACATGGCCATTTGAGGATAGATAACAACATGCATTTTGAGGGGAGGTACTATCACTTGCACAATATAATGATGGGCGAGGAAGATGGTGGAAGCCAGCTAACCATGTCATAGTTGTATGGGAAACAATGTCGACATGTAAAGGGGGATATGAAGGTCAGTGAGGGGAAAGGTGGTATTGTTTTTTGACAAATTTCAGAGGAAGGAAGAGCAGGCAGAGCTGCTGTGCAGGAGAAGGTCAGAGCCATGCAATTTCACCCCATCACCTGGTATGTTCTTCGTCTCTTCACTATGTATGTTATTTTGAATGAGGACATTTCCATGGTTTTCAACATGGCAATATATCCTGTTTGTTACAACTCATGTATCTTCGAGGAAATGTCTCATATTTTGTTTAGGTTATATAATTGGAATTATTATGTTAATTGTCTAGTTTGGGATTAGGATGATGATTGTATAATCATTGTGGGTTTGCATGTTTTTTCGGCATGTCTGCTGTTCGAAACTAGAAGATACATACTCTGTTCAAATTTCACATGTTTAGTTTTCTGCATGGTTTCGACACATGTGGACTCCGATTGTTTTTCTTTCGAGCCCCTCTGCACCATGCATTCTTCTTTGGATCTCGTCTGCACCATGCATTCTGCTTTCGAGCCTCTCTTCACCATGCATTCTACTTTCGAGCCCCTCTGCACCATGCATTCTACTTTCGAGCATCTCTGCACCATGCGTTTTGCTTCTGCGCCCCTATGCACCAAGCATTTCATCTGTCACTGTGTATGAAATTCCAGTGTTTTTTCTTCCCAGGCATATGAATTATATTGCATGGGTTTGAATGAACATCCTACCAACTGTGCTCGATGCAATTGTTTGTCTGTAACTACTCTCACTAAGTCATTTTCTAATGTGGTTGGTTTCTTGTCGGGGATGTGAGCTATCAATCCTCTCTCTAGGGGTGACCTTTTTGTCTTAACCAAGTTTAGGCTAGCTATTAGAGGGTTAATTTATGATTTTAAGGGTTGCATTTTTGTTATAACGGGCCTCTGGTTTACTTTCTTGAAGTTCTCTCTCTACCTTGTCAAAGTTATGGTTCGTTGGGGTTTCACTGTTGGTGGATCTCTTACCTTTGGGTGTTGAGGAATTTCAATAATTATATTGGAATTATTTGGCCTTGTAAGTTTAAAATGTAGAAGGTGAATGGTATACGTCTCGCCATGCATTCCCAGGCCTACCCGAATAAGATTTTTAATCTTGCCACCCTTCTATATAGTTTGTTGCTGAGAAGGAGGAATGTTAACGTATATTGCTTTGCTACTTATGAGGTTGTCACTCACGACAGTCTGGGTAATTTTAACTGTTGGTTCTATAAAACAATTATTGACATTATGATGCAATATACAGGTATCTATAATTTCTATACAAGTGCTACTCTACCAGTGGTCACGTACCTGCAACAACACTGTCAGTTAATTCAGTGGTCTATAATAATGCATGCAATTATGGTTAAAGGACAAACAATAAAAAAGGTGGCCAAAGACAAAGGGAAATAGAAAAAAAATCAACCCTACAGTGTGCCCTAGCAAGAGAGGGTGGAATTCAGGAAAAGAGGTAATGGAAAACCTCTTTGATGCCTATTCTACTGGTATTCCACCTGAAGTCCAAACACTTATCTTTGGATGGGAGCGAGACTGCAATAACAAGGAGGAAAGTGAAATACAGGAGGACGAAATGGAATTCTTGAAGGACCCCGGTAACACAAGAAGTAGATTATGCCTATTCCACCAGTCTATCCATACATACTGGATGCTTAAATGTGTTCTAGCCAAGGAAATTATGTGCATCTAGGATATTGGAGGAGACCCAAAAGCTACCTCCATTTTAAATGAGATAAGGAAATAGATCCAATAAATTTGCCTTGCATAGAATCATGGTAATGTTCGTCTAGGTCACATAGATCGGCAACTGGAAACCATGCACCAGGTGGACATACTGGTTCTAGTGTAAAGGACCCGACACCAATTGAGTCATCAGATGATTGACATTTTCTTTTCTTTTGTTTTTTCCCATGCATACTGCGGATATCATTTACTTTTTAAAGTTATTGTATGTAAGAGAGAGTAAAGTGGAAATAGCTCATAGTAGAAGGTTTGAACTTTTTCAATACTGGTTGGCCTACAACTCTTTAAGGTGGCCAACCACGGGGGTGTCACTGACAAACCAATACTATATCACGTGCATTCATATTGGCGTAAAAAAAATCAAAAAATCAAAAAAAATTATGTTTCCTCTATAACTCTAAGGGAGGGGGTTTTTTATTTATTATATAAAAATATAAATATTTTGAGGTATTTTTTTTTTAATTTTTTGGTCAAGTTAGGTTAGGAAGGTCGTAGGAAGGTCGGAAGGAAAAGAGTGCGGAGGAGCACGGGAGGAGAAGTAAATTCAATTTTGAGTGTTGGTTCGAGTGGTGTAGGGTTCCGAGAAAAGCAGGCATTCATGAGCCATTTCACCATCAGGAGCAGACGGAATGAAAAGAGCACAGAGGAGCACGGGAGGAGAGCTAGATGCGATTTTGAGTTTTTCTTGGAGTTTTGGGTCAACTGATCTATGGTTCCCATCAACCATCAGGAGCAGAGAAGAAATTCATGAGCCATTTCACTATCAATTTCACCATGAGGAGCAGACATTAATGATCCATTTCATGATCACAGGGAGAAAGCTTCAATCTGGACTTGATGTTAGCCCTAGCTAGGAAATATCGGGCGGAGGACTGGCTTGGATTGGAGGAGCAGGGTTAGGGAGGTAAACACAATTCTGAGTTCTCAGCTGCGATTGATTCAACTGGTATGTGAGAGTGTTAATAAAATATCGCGCAGAGGAGAGGGTTGGTCCATTGGATTACCTTGAATTAATCAATAGAAGTAAAGATAGAAACACTATCTGCATTTTGGGAGTGGTCCAATCCAACAAATACTAATTTAGAAGTCAATATCTCAGTTTGATAGTTCTCCATCTCTTCAAGGTTGTGGAAGTATGCTTTGATAGACTCTATGAGCAATGGTATAATTTAAATGACCTCTGTCATGGATGATGATAATTTTATTCATTACATCCAGATTCTCTAATTTCTGAATTTGAGAAGTTTACTAATTTTACTGAGTTTTTTTAAACTAGTGATCTTGGATATTTCTTGTCTAACTTGCCAAAGAATTCCTGTCAGCCGATGGGGTGGATTTGTTCAGTGAAGCACATAAATCCTTTGATTCCATCTCAAATCTTCTTATTTTCCTAACAATATGGGAAAACATGTGCAAGGTTTTTTATTCTTCTTGGCTTGAACGATGCCTGGATGGTCTATTCCTTTCTTCGTAAGAGTTCCTATGGTAAGAGGTTTTCTGTGAGCCAGTCATTTTGAGGTCATATTTGTTTTTGGCAAGGGTTCTATGAAATCCAAATTTCTGTGTGTGAGAGAATTAATGGCAGAGAGATTTCAAATCTTTTTCCATGAGAGAATTAATACCCACATTGGGTCGATCTGCAACAAACTCTATATATTCTTCTTGGACAGTATAATGCTTGACTACAGTTTATAGCCACAAATTCTGAAGCCTTCACTCTGGCTTATATGTAATAGTAGGAGAGAGTTTTAAATTTAGAGGAGCAAGCCAAAGTAGATTTTTAAGAAATTGAATAGATTGTTCTCTAAATCAGTGTGTGAATGTGCTTATTGTGACTGGATTGTATTTATATTTATTGAGTTGTATGTTGTTTAGTGATGTCTATTGGCTATATGATGCATTTTCCTATTAACTGACCTTCACATAATATGACTGATTTTGTGCCTGTTTCCTACTGACATTGACCTTGATGATGTGTAACGTAGGACATAAAAATGTGTTTGTTTGAAATGTTTAAATTGGTAGAAGTTTGGGAACATGATGCAATGTGTAGATTCAGAGAAACTTGATATACTTAGAAAAGATGCATGGTGACAATCTACTGTTTATTAGCATTGTTTATCAATTATCAATGTTTTGTGACTCTAATAAACAAGCCGTCCAATTTAATTTGTAATGAATTTCTTTTTATCTATGTTTGTTTTTTCAACTTTATAAAACTTTGCAGGTATATTTGGGAGAGAATTATGTGAACAGTCACACTTTATCAGATGTTACCTTTTTAGTGGAAGGTGAGTGATGACATGCAGTAACACATTTCATAGGTTTATTATAAATTTCATACTATCAAGTCATTGGAAGTGGATAGCTACTCGAAGGATGTTGAATTGGTTTCTTGGGAAAATTTAAGATAAGAGGATTCCAAAAATATGCAAATGAGTTTTATTGTGACAAAGTTAAAAACATATGGTGCTTAATTCCAGGTAGGTTTATTATAAATGTCATGCTATCAGATAATTGCAAGTGGATAGCTACTCGAAGGATGTTGAATTGGGTTCTCAGGAAAATTTAATATAGAGCTTTCCAGAAATATTCAAATGAGTTGTTATGGAATGGAGTTTTTATTCTGACAAGTTCAAAAAATATGGTGCTTACATGCAGGTAGGAAATTTTATGCCCATAGGATTTCACTTCTGGCATCTTTAGATGCATTTCGTGCCATGTTTGATGGTGGCTACCGGGTATGAGTCATTTTTTTTATGGCATTAGATACTATCGTTTTGTTTCAAGTGATAGTATTTGGAGGAGTTGTAGACTGTATTGTTTACTTGAAAAATTGATATTGTGAAACATGTTAAGTGTATTGTGGCTTCAAACAATGATTAGAAATTGTTTGTGGTTATATTTGTGAATCTTCAACAAGAAAAAGAGGCAAAGGATATTGAAATTCCAAACATAACCTGGGCAGTCTTTGAACTAATGATGAGGTAATTCGTATTGTTTCTTTTTTGTGTCATGCAATAAATAAAGACTTGTTGCTGTTATAAAGCGTGCATGCTGAATTTGGAAGAAACTCTGACATCTTAGAACTTGATATGTTTAACGAAGTGATGATTCTAATGGGTTACTGGTTTCAGATTCATATACATAGGTACAGTATAGGTGACAACAGATGTTTCACAATATCTTCTGAGGGTTGTTGATCAATACATTTTAGAAGGCGTCAAATTTTTATGTGAATATTCTATTGCACAAGTATTCCCTTGTATTTTTACCTTTATTTTATGAGATTGACGCCGTTGAAGTTTATTCTGAGATCTATGTCTTCTGTTTAGGACCTTACTATGGAGAATTTTGCAAGTATATATGATCTTGCTGAGTCCTATCATGCAACTTATTTGGGCCATATGTGTGTTCTGTACTTTCTGGAGCACCATGAATAGATGTCTAACATGTATTAGTAAGGAAAACTTGTATATAAGAAAACAGTTACAATGAGAGCCAGTCACATTTCAAGATCTATCTAACATATATCATCAATATTTTGTGCAACTACCCTTCCCTTGTGGAACGTTTACTACCAAAGATACATGAATACTTATTTAGAATATTAAGGCCACAACCTTATATGCCTTCATAGTAAAGGATGTTATGATGATTTAATTGGCTTCTTGGATGATCTCATCTTCATTGAGAACTAGCGCAGATAGAGGTATTTTGAAGGTGTTTTTCAGCATGCCAAGATTACAGCTTGTTATATAAGATGCACTGATTTGTTAAATGAATTCGAAGTGAAATGATTGCAAGACGTCAACTGAATGACACATTCTCATATATTTTCAAAATGAAAATATAAGTTTGAAGCCAAAGATGAGACATCAATTGATATTTGATGGTCTTTCAATTTAGTTGCATTGCTCATCTAACACTTGAATTTTTTTCTGTAACAGAAACTTTTGACATTTCTACTTTTGTTGTATTCAATGAAATGGTTGATTAGTTCAAGGCTGGAAGACTGATGGTTGGAGGATTAATCTATATGATGCCTTTGGTCGAAGAATCCACAGATGGTTTCTTATCTGAATGCCATATTGTAATGAATAACATTTTCAGATGTCCTTGCTGGGATTATAACTTTCCCTTCTTCAATTGTAAATCAATGAAAATATTCTAAGCATAGGAACAAGCATTCCAGTCTGTGTATTTTCTAATGATACTACTTGTTGTTTTATTCCAACCTGTAAATGTAGCATGCCTTTCTCTAAGAACTTTGAAGTAAGCATTTTCCAGTTGAGTCTTTAACAATGATTTTTGTACACATTGTAATTTTAGGTTCAGGTATTGTGTTTTATTTATTTTTTTAGCTGAAGTCTAAATTTTTAAGGAAACATAAATATTTCAACCTAGAATTATAATCTGTAAATCTCCTTTCTTTTCTATCTTTTCTTAATTCCACATTTTATTGAGTTTACAAAGGGACAATTCCGTAGCCTATGTTTTTATGTGTGGACATTTTTCTATTGTGCTTTAGTATCACATGCTTAATGTGACATGAGATTCAAAATAAAGAAAATACTTTGATAGTTTGGATACTTATAGGACTATAAGTAATGAAAAAAGGCCATGTTCACAATGGATAAGGGTTTGTGCTAAAAATATTATTGCTTACAAATTCCATGCTGTACATTCCCCCTCCCCCCACCACCTCACCCCAAAAAAAGTCCGGCAACTGGAAAGAAAAGCTTACTTTGAGGAAAATAATAAGTTGAAGAAACAATGGCAAATGCTGTGTTGTGGAATCAGTTGAAAGAAATGCAATTCCTTTTAAATAAACATAAAATTAGGATCAGATAGATATTTGAAAAATAAAGTAGAGCAAAGTATGTGATATGGTTGAAAATTATGACCAAAATCATTACAGTGAACTGAAATAGGTTGGGAGAGCGGGTGATCTCTACTGGTGAGGAGTAAGCTCAATGAGTGTAGCTAGCCAATCTTGTAATATTTGGAATAATAACATTTATGTTTGCAGTACAAGTTTAGAGCATTTTATTAAGTTAAAAGGGATATAGAAATTAGGAAAACATCAAGCCAGGCATAGATGATTAGAGTTACATTTGCAATGGAAGAGATAACATGAGTAATTTAGCTCCTGAAGTATGGAGTTATTCTTACAAGAGGCATTTCATGGATGCAGAAATGATTATTAGAAGGTAATGACCATGGCATGCTTTATATTGAAAATTGGAATGAAGGGAATTATATATTAGTTACTATCATAGTTTTAAAAACTGGTCGGTTCAGTTCAGAAATTGGCCAATTGGCCAGTCAAGACTGGTTAGGTGCCAAACTGTTTAATTTTCGACCAAAACGGCTAGTTTGGCACCGAAACTGGTCCTGACTGGCTGATTCTGTCACAAACTGGCCAGTTTGGGTGCTGCACATGTGCATGGAAAAAGTGTCCAGTGGGTGGTTTTTGGAAAACCATGGGCAAATTTCCTCCCAAATCTGCACTCCTAAACTAATAAAAGGAAGAAAAAACTCCTATTTGCCTCACAAATTTTATTTCTAGTGTTTGTGAGCATTCGAGAGCTTGGACAACACTGCAACAACATTGATTTTTGTAGCAAAAACGAGTTTGGAGGTTCATTGTCATCTTGGAGCTATCTAGTGGAGTTGGCATCTTCGGGAGGAGGCTTCATCAACTAGTTTTCATTTCCATCCATCTAGGTATGATTTTTCCCTAAAAAAATTCTAGATTTCATAATTCATTGTTGTCCCTGTTTTTAATTTCCTCTCCTCTTTTTCAAGTTAAAAATCAGCGACGAAGAAGGATAGTCATTGATCATAGGTTTTGCATTTTTCTATTTTATTTTCAGATCTCTTTCTTTTCAAATTTTAAATTTCACCATCCATCATGCCCTGAAAAGGCAAATATGCAGGATGGGTTCACTATGATGTTGGTGATGGAAAAATGTTCTGCAAATATTGGAAGCACCCAATGGGAGGAGGGAGTATTTCTAGGTTGAAACAACACTTGATGGGTATAAAAGGCCAAGTAACCCTCTGTGATGCTCCAGATAAAGTGATAGGGCCTATTAGGAAATAATACCTTGAAAAGTTTGAGAATTATCGAGAGGCAAAAGCTAGGGAATAGGCTATACAAGATGAAATTGCAAAGAAAGAACTCACAAAAGCTATGGCTAGGAGAAAAGCAAGTGGGTATGATGATTTTGACCTTGACAACTCCTTTTCCCTTCCACTAACCACCATGACCCCTTTCGTTATGTTCCTCCCCCTCTTGTGTCTCACTCTCAACTTCAAGGCCATGCCAAAGGTAAAAAAAGGATGAACATCATGGGAAAAAACAATGCAAAAATGTTGCTTCTAAATACATTACTAGATGTTGGTATGATGCAGATACCCCCATTAATGTTGCTTTCTCACCTTATTACCAAGCTATGTGGGATGTTGCTTTCACTACAAGAAATGGATTCAAAGGCCCTACTATGCATGACTTGAGGAGAGCTCTTTGGCAAAGAGAGGTTGTGTCCATTGGAGAATATTTGACCGAGTTTGAAGAGCCATGGACCAAAATAGGTTGTTCCATCATGTGCCCAATCCAACCAAGATAGTGTTGTGACACCACAAATCCCTCCAAATGTGAAATCCCATCTTTGAAATATGCTTACTGAAAAACTTGGGGGTAGACCTACCTAGCATGTTGATGTTGGGAAGCTTCACAAAACATAGCCACATAATACCATCCATTCGAACTTTGGGGAAACTGTCTACAATGCTTACAAAATCTTTTTTATAATCTTGAAAACAAGAAATCTAGCGGTAAGAGCTCTTTAAATCACATCAGCAAGCTTAAAAAACCATTAATTCCATCCACATGGGTCGTTTCCAAATGATGTCTTAATAAAATATACCATGGGGCTCTCATTAAAACATTTAAATTAAAACAACAAATAACAATGTTTTTAGTTTGTTTTCATTAAAGCAAAGGGAGGGTCTCATAACTCTCATCCTCACCTTGCCTTTTCCTCTCTAAATAACTCTCTGAAACTGTAACTTTTGTTGTTCCACCTTAATAAGACACTAGTTTGAGTACATGAGGTTCTAGTTGGATTTCTGAACAAGAAACTTTCAAAGGGAAGAGGGTCTAGACTTGTGATTGAACACCTTAATTGGTGCAAAAATATTCACAAAGATTGATCAATTGATTTTTCATCATCATATAGATCAATTTCTATGTCATTTTATAGACATGCACATAATAAATATTCCTAAAACATGGTTGATCTTTGTATGCCTTAGACCATTAAATGCGACAAATCATAGTGGGATGTGCTTGAGTGTGGATTGAGTAATCACATTGTGGGAATACTAATATGAATATCCTATGTATTTCACAAGAAGAAAGGTGAATTGTAGAATGCATGTGGGGTGATAAGAGAGGCATCATGTCATTATGTTAAGGATATAAATATAAAGGGGTATAAAAAATGTTAATGAAAAAATGGATACCTACAATATCTAGTGAAAGTAGGGGGTTTTTAAATTGGGAAAATGCAATGGGTTAGTATTGGTATTAAATAAAGTGATTTTTAGAGGTATTTTCTAATATGTAGTCAAACTAAGGGTATTGTTTAGTATGCCACGAACGCACATGCTATGCCATAGGTTAAGTGAGTGATGCCTCTGTGTGGCCAACAGACCTGGTTTCTCGTGGGCAGGTTGAGGCCATCAAGTTTTGTTATATGTAACCTGTTGTTCTTTTCTATTAAAAAAAAATAAAAAAGATCTTCTAAACTTACAAAAAAATTTTAATATATATATATATTATTCTTTGTTAATTTTAATTTTTTTCACTATAGAAATTTCTTATGTATATATTGTTTTTTTTATTTATAAGATTTTGTTTAATGATAGCTAAATAATGCATTAAGTGTTTAGATAAGTTCATGTGTATTATTTTTGAATGCTAAAAATATTTGTATCTTTTTATTTTAGTAAAAATAAAGGTCTTATTTATTTTTTCTTGGAAAGAGAATATCTTAATAAATTGCAAAAACTTGAATGTTTGCATAAATTTCTAATGGTAAAAAGTATATATAATATAAATTTTAATTGAATTTCAAGACTAAAACTTATCATATTTCTTTTAAAAAAATGTATTGATAAAGTGTATAAAATTATTGGATTGTTTTGATATTAAAAAAAATAAAAACCAATTAAAATTTTATATATTAAAAAAAAAAGGAGAATATATATATAAGCTAAGTAGGATTAGATATTCATCATTATGTCTAATGAATATCACTCCGATTGGTGCGTAGAATTGAACCGATGACTTCACATCAAGGAGTGCCTTAACAGAACACCGATCACAGTCTATCAAAGACCTCGTACAAAAAGAGAATATATTAATAAAGAGAATATATTTGGTTGTTTTGAACCCATCCAAAAAACCAGAATATATATATATATACTTTGTTGAGACTCGACAGGAAAATTTCAGCACCCACGCCTAGTGCATTAAGCAACTACACTACAGTGGGTCCCACGGTGCTATTTTTGGTGCATGCTTATTTTTAGTTATCTCTAAATTAGAATGGACAATAAACTGTAATCTAAATCTAAAAGTAACTTGTAATAGTTAATTGAGTGTGATACACTTAGTTAGTTAGTGGATTTCGGGTTAGAGGTAGTTGGTGAGGCATACAGATTAATTCTAATTGTAACAGAGTTCGAAGTGCAGTTAGTGCATTAGTTAATGCATGTTGTAATCAGTTTAAATCAGTTAAGTGAGTTAAACTCAGTTTTGCTAATTGTAAATGAAGATACACTAGTGAGAGATCAAGTGAATGAAATATTAATTAATTCACAATCACTGATCTCACCTACAACTAAGGATTTACTATTATTAGCTGCATGCATCTCAGATCCAGTGGAGACCCAGTTGAGATCTAGGTGAAAGGGAGGTTGATTATCAGTTGTGACATGATTGGTTTGCATACATGCAACCAAACACCCATTGGAGTGCCCATGATACTTGCGCAGTCAAGGAAGGCCATAATTCCTATATTTTAGGGATCTAATCCATCAGGGAGTGCGCAAGCAAGGCAGGCTGTCAGAAGGCTGGAAATTGACTAAGTATTGGTCAGTTTTCTGTGAGGACAGTGTGAGATAGATAGTTGGGTGTTGGAGACTCTTGTGAGAAGAGTAGAAATTGTATTTGTTTCATGATCCATGGTGAATATACAATAGAAGATAGTGAGATTTTAAATAGTAAGATTTCCTCGTGAAATTATCTATGTTGTGTGTGATTTGATTCTTCTTTACTTGATGTGATTAGCGATTGTGCTTTTAATTTTGCAAAATATTTGTAGAATCGATTCAATATTTAACTTTAGTACATTTTTAGATCAGGTGAATCCAAGATATACATGCTTGTTGTATAATTTCTACATGGTATCAGAGCACAGGAAATTGCAGAAGTGAAGAAGGAGCTTAGTTTGTGACTGGATAGAATTCGAATTTGCAGAAAGAATTTCTTGGTGCTATAGCTGATTCAAGATCAAAATGGCTTTCAATGGCTTGAGGTTGGATTATTCACTCGAGGGAAGCTCAAACTATATTGCTTAGAAGGACATGATGGAGGTAGTACTCAGAGACAATGGCTTGAAGGAATTCATTGGCAATGACATTCCTAAATCCGTTGTGACAGATGTTGCAAATCTTGGCAAAAGAAAGTGGAAAAGGCGACGAGGATCCTGTTGGAGGGAGTACAAGACCACATTATCGCAAGCCTTCATGGGAAAGCCACACCATATGTAATGTGGAAGGCTTTGATGGATCTATTCTAGAGTAACAATGACCATAGGAAATTGGTGCTCAAATATAAACTCAGGAAGACCAAGATGGAAAAGGGTGACACCATTCAAAAATATCTAAAAAAGTTTGTCCAATGTCGGTATGAACTAGGGAGTGTTGGAATAATAGTCGTTGATGATGATTTGGTGAGTTTGGCTCTCCTAGGACTTCCTAAGAGTTGGCACATTTGTGAATACTATATCAATGGATGGGAAAAATTGCCAGATCGAGAAGGACTGTAGTCAGATTTGGTGCAGGAGGAGTTCAAATGGAACTCCAGAGATGGATCTTCATCTAAGCATGACGATGAAGAATATTGTGCTTTGGCTACCAAGGCGAAGAAGGGGAAGGGGAAGAAATTCCATTCCAAATCCAAGTCCAAGAATGAAAAGAAGCAGGACATGCCCAAGGTGAAGTGTTTTCATTGTCATGAATAGGGAATTTTGCTACTAACTATCCACAAAAGAAGAACAACAAGAAGGTTGTTTGATCTGCAACTGGTGAGGCCCTTGTCTCACAATTTGAGCATGAATTCTCATTGATCGCATGCATGGTGTCAAGTGCATTGGGATATGTGTGGTATTTGGATAGTGGCGCTTCCTTTGACATGACGGGAGACAAGGAAATTTTCAGTGACTTGGAGGAGAAAGATCTCTAGATGCATTTCAAAACGGGAGATGAGGGATGGTACAGTGCTACTAGGATTGGTAATTTTTCCTTTTAGAGACATTCAAGTAAACCATTTCAATTAAAATATTTAATGCATGTACCAGGTTTGAAGAAAAATTTAGTCTCAGTCGCAATGTTGGAGGATAGAGGCTATGATGTTGTTTTTAGTGAAGGAAAATCTTTCATGCAACATAAAACAATAGGGCAAGACAAGAGGATAGGGATTCGAGTTAAGAATCTCTACAAGATGGAGGTATATGGCCACACAATAATGATGGGCAAGGCGGACAAAGTGGTGAGCTGAGATGAGGGCGAATTATGGCATAGGAGTTTGGTCCATCTTCACCATGGAGCATTGAAAGTCATGCAATAGATTTATAATGGAATTCCAATGGAAACACCTGCTCATTTAGATACATGAAAGGGTTGCATCATGGGGAAGTATGTAAAGGCCACCTTTCATGAGAAGGAGAACCGAGATTCAGGGACCCTTGAGAGAGTTGATACAAACGTGTGTGGACCATTCTCTGTTGCTTCAAGAGAAAAACATAAGTACTATGTAATATTTGTTGATGAATTTTCTTGTAAGTGCTGGATATTCTTCATGTAGAATAAATTTCATACATTCTCTAAGTTTTTGGAGTTTAAGGCACTTGTGGAGAAAGAGTCGGGGAAGCAAGTGAAGGCTCTTATGAGCGATAATGGTGGAGAATACATCTCTAACGAATTCAAGATTTTTTTCAGCAAAGAAGGAATTCGAAGAGAACTCATAGCACCTCATAACCCACAGTAGAATTGGGTCGCATAGAGGAAGAATAGAACTATTGTGGGTGCAACACGAGCGATGTTGCATGATCAAGGCCTACCGATGCATCTGTGGGTGGAAGCATGCACCACACCGGTATATGTGCAAAACTATTGTGCTCATGGGATACTTGGCATGAGTACACCTGAAGAGGCTTTCACTGGTAAGAAACCTGATGTTTCACACTTTAAGATTTTTGGTTCATTTGTTTATGTGCATGTGACCAAGGAAGCTAGGATGAAGCTAGAACTGATAGCTGAGATCGAGATTTTTGTGGGGTACACTGAAACACCCCATAATTATCATCTGTATTTTCCAAACAACAGAATGACTGTTGTGGGACGAGATATAAAATTTTATGAGGAGAAAGCCATGTGGTTGTCCCTTGAGAGGGACCTGGAATTGCATGTAGAGGAGGAACTATTGGTTCCCAAGGATGAGCCTCAAGATGTGGATCAACAACATGCGCAGGATCATGGAGTCGAGGAAAACACTCATGTAGAGCCATCCATCAAAAATGGTAGAAGGTGCACCATTGAAGATGATAGATTGAGACTTGATGCTGTGGAGAATGTAGGAGCCCCTACTTCACAGCGTAGATAGAGACAATCTCCTGACCAATTTACTGCATACATGGTTCTTATGAGAAAATGTATTGTTATTGAACCATATTACTTTCAAGAACCAGTGTGACAACCAACTTGGGTTGATGCAATGGTGGAAGAGTATGAATCCATTGTCAAGAATAGTGCATGGGAGATAGTCCCAAGATCGGTCCTAAAATCAGTGGTTGAATCCAGATGGATCTACAAGGTGAAGCAAGCTGCTGATGGGAGTGTGGAGAATTAAAAGGGAAAATTTGTGGCCTGGTGATTCTCATAGATTGAGGGGATTGATTATGATGAGAATTTTGCACCTGTTCCAAGGTACTCTTCCATAAGACCCATCCTTCCACTCTCAGCGCAGATCGGCTGGCACATTCACCAGATGGATGTGAAAATCGCATTTCTCAATGGGATCATTAAGGAAGAGGTGTACATAGAGCAACATTAATTTTTGAAATCTTCAATAGTTAGTCACATGTGTACCGACTCAAAAGAGCACTGTATGGGATGAAGAAAGAACCATTTACTTGGTACACGTAGATAGACAACTATTTCACCGGGTTGGGCTTCACCAAAAGTGAACCAGATGAAATCATGTAGCAGATTGTGGTTGAGGGTAAGCTATTGATCATTGTTCTTTACGTTGATGATTTAATTTTGACTGGTGATGAGCAACTGATACACTCCTGTAAGGAGGATCTTGCAAGGGAGTTCAAAATGATGGACATGGGACTCCTTCATTATTTCCTTGGATTGAAAATATGGCAGGGGGATGGTAAAATTTTTATGTCTAAAGCCAAGTATGCAAAGGAGATACTGGGTAAGTTTAACCTGGAGAGCTGCAAACCCATGGATACTCCTCTTCCAGGAAATTGGAGGAAAGAGGATGCTACTTCTGGAGAGGTACTAGATGTTACTATCTACCAATAGTTAGTGGGTTCACCATTATATCTAATGAACACGAGACCATAAATTTGCTACGCAGCTAACCAACTGATTCAAGCTATGGTTAAGCCTACTAAGCTATTTTGGGAAGGTGGGGAAGCATGTCCTCAAATACTTGAGAGGCACATCAGAGCATGGTATATGGTATAGATGGACAAAGGGAGTGAAGTTGCATGTCTTCGCGAATGCATATGGGGCTAGCAGTCCATCAGACATAAAGAGCACATCGGAAGGGATCTTTAGCATTGGGTCGACAATAGTTTCTTAGTACATTAGGAAGCAGCGTTCCGTGGCACTCAGTTCAATGGAAGAAGAATACATGGGAGCAAGTCAAGCTGCATGTGAGGTTATCTGGATGAGAAAGATATTGGTTGGTTTGTTTGGTTCTCAGATGGATCCGACAGTGATTCATTGTGATAATCATAGTTTCATTAAACTCTCAATTATTCCTGTGTTTCATGATAGGTCCAAGGATATAGATATCCGATACCATCATCTCAGAGATTGTGTGCAAAGAAGAATAATTTTTCTTTAGTTTATTCCCACTGAAGATTAGGATGTAGATATTCTAACGAAGACGCTCACTAGGAAAAAATTTGAATACCATACAGACAGGATTGGGGTGAAGGATAATCCCTTTCTTGTTCAGAGGGTGTGTGGAGATTCAACAAGTAAATTTCAACACCCACGCCTAGTGCATTAAGCACCTACCTAGGGCGGGGCCCATAGTGATATTTTTGGTGCATGTCTATTTTTAGTTATCCCTTAATTAGAATGGACAGTAAAATATAATCTAAATCTCAAAATAACTTGTAACAATTAACTGAGTGTGATAAACTCATCTAGCTATTTGACTTCGAGTTAGAGGTAGTTGGTGAGGCATGAAGAGTAATTCTAGTTGTAACAGAGTTCGAAGTGCAGTTGGTGCATTAGTTAATGCATGTTGTAATCAATTTAACTCAGTTAAGTGATTTAAACTTAGTTTTGATAATTGTAACTGAAGATACACTAGTGAGATATCAAGTGAATTAAATATTGATTAATTCACAATCAGTGATCTCACATGCAACTGAGCATTTACTATTCTTAGATGCATGCATGTTAGATCCAATGGAAACCCAGTTGACATCTAGGTGAAAGGGAAGTTGACTATCAGTTGTGACATGATTGGTTTGCACACGTGCAACCAACACCCATTGGAGTTCCCATGATACTTGCGAAGTCAAATAAAGCCATAATTCGTATCTTTTAGGGATGTAATACATCAAGGATTGCATAAGCAAGGCAGGTTGTCAAGAGGCTAGAAATTGACCAAGCGTTGGTCAGTTTTCTGTGAGGACAGTGTGAGACAGATATCTGAGGGTTGGAGACTCTTACGAGAAGAGTATACATTATATGTGTTTCATGATCCATGCTAAATATAAAATAAAATATAGTGGATTTTTGAACAGCAAGCTTTCCCCGGGAAATTACCTGTCTTGTCTGTGATTTGGTTCTTCTTTACTTCATGTGATTAACGATTGTGTTTTTAATTCTGCCAAATATTTGTAGAAGCGATTTAGTATTTAAGTTTAGTACATTGTTAGATCAAGTGAATCCAAGATATACATGCTTGTTGTATAATCTCTACATAATTAATGTTATATTATCAATTCTTAATATTGTATTATTACTCAATTAAATATATAGAGTATGACTTTTAATTGAAAATTAAGTTTGCTAGATATTTTATTTTTTTAACTATTTTTTATAAATTTTATTTATTATTTTTAATAGTATATAAATAAATGAATAGCTTTGAATTTTTTCAAATTTCAAATTTTTATTTTTTTACTTTTTTTTATTGATAAGGATGATAATTAATTAAATACTTTAATTTAATAGAAAAAATAAAAATAGAAAAAAAAAATGAAAAAAAAATTGATATTATCAATTGATTTTGGTTAAAAGAATGTTACTAACAATAATAAAATCTTGAAATCTTGAATTTCCAAGGTTCACCAATTACTTTATTATTCTCATGGTTTTTTTGTATTAATGTATCTAAGGTGTGGCACATAGATGAATTCATCTTGTGGTAAATATGGAATAAGAAATATTATTGCAAGGGATTGAGTGGAATAGCCTATTAAATATAAAAAAATGTTTTTCCTCACACTTAACTTCATAGATAAACCCTTTCAAATAGTATAATTGGATCATAATTAATGTTAAGATGTCATGAATTGTGATTTTGCACTTAATGACTACACCATTTATAAGAAAGATAGTCTGGATGAAAATTTCCCTTATAACATACTAGAACAAGTTATTCATATTGTGAGGAATGAAGGTACTATCCTCTTATTATGAAACTTTAATGATAAAACCGCAAATAACCAAGATATTGTTCAAAGCAATGATTCAAACTATATTCCTCTTGGGCTACGTGAGGACCTTGTTTTAGCTAGTAGGTACAATATAAACTTGAAAGACCTAGCTAAGAATTTATTTGGTACTGAGTTAGTCAATTTATATAATTCTCAAGACATTAAAATTTGCAATAACATAATCAAGTGGCCAAAATCCAACCAAATGAATTGTGTTCATGGGCTCAGTAGTAGTGTTATGGATTATGTGCTATTTGTCCTTATTTCCAACCAAATTGTAATTTTGACCTCTTAAATGACCATGAACTTGAATATTATCATAAACCTTTAACTTTAACTCTAAACATGTCCATGCACAGAAGCTACATATGGCTGCTCATAAGAAGATGATGGCCCCAAAAGTGGCATTGGGGCCATAAGGAATATGCACCTACAGGAACATGTGTGTGTTCCCAACAATGCACATGCATTCTTGGGCATTAGAGCTTAGCAAGGCGTGAGCTTCCAACCAAGATGCTAACTAAGTTTCTGGCTTATCATGGGTTAGGAACACACACATTCTTAGTAATGCAAACACATTCTAGCAACATGTAGGTGTCCTTGGTGTGATTTCTATTTTATTCACGCGTGACCCCATTTTTTTATTATATTTGAACTATGTGATGGATTTTTGGGAGATATTCAGAGAATTTTTTGATTCTTGAACAACCTTGAGTGTCAAATAAACATCATACATCATCCTTGAAGTCCAAGCAAGGATTCTAATGGTTTTTTTTCTTTAAATGTGGTTCAAAATTAGAAAACATACCCAAAATAATACTCAAAACACAATCACTATATTGAATTACAAGGAGATTGTTTAGTATGGAGCCTAATTAGGATCAAACCCACCATCAACAAACCAAAGTCTAGAACATCGAAACCCAAACCATGAAGTAAGAAATCCAAATAATGAAATTTATACATCCTTGGCTACATTGTGGTCACTAATATAAGATCTCCAAAACACCAAAAAGTCATCATGATTGTCTCTTTTGAGTTCATTAAACTCAATTGTATCATCCATTTCTAATGCCCCAAACTAGTTATCCAATATTTTGGATTATAGAGCTAGAATGTATAAACACTATAAAATCAATCTAAATAAAGACCAAATTTAAGATATCAACATTGCTGAGCAAGATTTGTTTTATTTTTTTTTGTTGACGTAGGAACAAACAAGTTTTATGAAGAAAAAAAAATTGCATTTGTATTGATCGGTGCGCCTACCAACCATTTCGAGGCAATTGGTTGGATGGATTTTTTATGGCATTTGATAAACCTCCTTGTAATAAGCTTCTCGAAATATGGTGAAGGGTTTGCCTTTTGAGCTTGTTTTCGTGATTTGATCCCCATGACATCGTTTGAAACCTTGGAAACTCCTACTTGTGAATCTGGATTTGCTTGAAAACCTAGTACAAGTTAAAAACCCTTAAGACGGAACATAGACGGCGCGTAGCTCGAACCAACGACGAAAAAATAAGTAATGACATTTGTTTCCTAAGCCATGATATTCGAGGAGTTGTGCAGATCCAGTGTAACAAAGATTCTAGCCAGTTTCGGCATAGCACTAGCATAAAGATTATATATCTCTTTCAGATTCGACAACAAAAAGTTGTAAATTAAAAAAAAATTCGAAGTTTGAGAGCGTCACATTATTTAAAAAATACATAAATGAAAGATATATTAAAATTGTGTTAACTACTCGATAAGACTGAGAATTTATCAATTTTTTTTCTTTCTAAGAAGCATGATTCACAAAATTATAATTTGTATTTCAAATAACATAAATTGTGTTAAAAATGAAATAGTTTGAATGATTTAAATTTTTATATTTTATTATTATTAATATATCATAACTAATTTAATAAATAAAATGTTTGTTATATATTTTTTGGATTTCTAATATTTTTTTATTAAGATATGTTATGTTTGTAATTATATGTTCAAATTTAGAGAGTAGAGTATATGTATATCTATATATTTAATTCGTCAAATAGTTAGACGATGAGTTTTTATATAATATTGTAGTGTCTAGTTTTTTTTACCCAGTGGTTGGCACAATGGTATGTTATGTTGTCCACCTGATTTGAAATGTAAGAGAGAATATCTTTGACCTCTTGTGATAATGTTCAAGAAATAGGTTCTTACTACTAGTTTTAAAACATTTCGAAAATAAAACAAAAAAAATAATTAATAATAATAAGAGATTTAATAATAATAATAATTATTATTATTATTATTATCCAATTTTAAGGTCATGGCTAGGATAGACACCAAATTCGTGTATGAGACCTTCTTGTTTGAGGGACAAAGGACCCATCTTTGCCCACCGATTTTACTCCCTGCTATGTCTACAAAGGCATACATACTCTACCCACATGTAGTGACCTCTTAGGAGGAAACACATGCTCTTAACCATTAGACTTCCTACTAAGTCTACGAAGGCATAGATACTCTACCCCTTGTGGTGACCTCTTAGGAGGAAACGCATGCTCTTAACCATTAGGCCCACTGAAGTTATATATTAGACCCACTCAAGTTGTATAAATTATAACTATTAAAGTGTGCAACATATAAGTAATAGATATCAAGATCTGTTGTTATTTACTACAATGGAAAATAAGTATTGACATAAATGAAAAACTTGTTATTAAAATTAAGGGGAAATCATCATACATTATTATAAAGTTGAAGGTTAATAATTGTCTAATATTTTTTTATTAATTTTAATTAAAGATTTTAAAAAACTTGAGTTTAAATTGCTTAATCTATAAAATTCTAGTGCCCCAAAAACTCATTTGCATATTCATAAAATATGTTTTGAATAACAAAAAAAAATTCGATTTTGAAATATGTTTTGAATAACAAAAAAAATCACATTTTACCTTAAAATTGAATCCTCTAATTCAATTAAAAATTATTTGATTATAAATAAAATAATCTACTTTATTTTAGTGTAATGATATGTAGACAAAGCTCTCTTATCTTAGACTTTTAAAAAGAGTCCTTGAATGCTAGCGAGACTATTAGCACTCTAGAGGCCTACAACATAAACGTAGAAGTTGATGAAGGGATTTACAACTTGGAAATTGGACAAGAGAGCACATTATATCATATTGGTTTTTGTCGTAATTGTATTTTTATTGATTATTGTGTCTACTCATACCTGTTATAAGTGTGGGATATAACGGAGTATATTTGAGGGGTAAATTGCAGGGGTGAGTCATATAGTTTTTGTTTTTTAATTTAAATCGACGATATCACGCACTTAAGTATAAAAAGGTCGGTGAATCTAGGGCTAGAGTTTAATCGGTATGGGCCCAAATTTTTCTTTGGTATATAAGGAGATGCAATAATATTAGTTAATAGGTTATTATGAGCAGTGTAAAAAGTAACATTAATAAACTTTACCATCGACAGTTATATTTCTTGTTTAGGCTTTATAGGAGTCCAGTATCTCATAGCATTTGAGCCCCTGACAGCTATGAAAACTATTAAGACTATTATAAACCAACAAAACGTGAAGGCTATTAAAATTATTATAAACAAACAAGAAAATGTAATCTAATTTACCACTTCAGCATCAGTTTAGGCAAGACTACAATCTTTCTTAACTTTTAACTTTTTATTAAAGTTGTTATAAACCAAACAACAAAATGTAATCTAATCTACCGATTCAGGATCGGTTTTTCATTCTTATTTTATGTGGAGTTAATTATTTTAGAAAATAAATTTTAAAACTACATTATTTTAAAAAATAAATAATAAATTTATATTTACATTTTATCCAAAATTGGCTTATTTTAGAATAGTTGAACTGAATTGGATCTTTCAGCCATATTTGATTCACATCAATAACCACTCTGTTTTCTTCTGTGAAAATTAATCAACATCAAAAATATATCTTATGGAATCACAAATACTCTATCAAATCCAGTATAAAAAAAAAGGAAATTAAATAGATCTAGCCCATAAAAAAAAAAGGCACAGTAGATTTTGATGGCACTTTCAATTTTAATTGTTTGCAAGTCTCACATAAATATTTGTCTTGCGTCGTTCGAACTCTTAGAACATAAATTCCATATCAAAAAGATAATCTAGATGAAACTGAATATACAAAAACATTCCAAAGCAATTTATGGACTCGGTTATATCCTTCTCGCTGAAATGGGGAAACAAATAGTTAATTATACCAAACATAGCGTAGATTTTGATGGTTGTTTTTTAATTTAATTGCTTGCAAGATGCCCACCCTCTAATATCAGCTCTGGTTCGAACCCTGACTCCTGAGGCCATGCTGCTCATGTCAAACCAAATCAAAGTGCCAGCCTGCCAGTAAGCACACCAATCAATTTACGTTTAGTTATTAATGTTATATTATTAGTCATTAAAGTATATAAAATATCATTTTTGATTGAAAATCAAAATGGTTAGGTATTTAATTTTTCAAACTATTTTTTTATATAAATTTTATTTATAATTTTTAATAGTATATAAATAAATAAATCATTTTAATCATTTTTTATTTTTCAAGAATAATGATTAATTAAATAATTTATTTTAATAGAAAAATAAAATAAAAATTAATAAAAAGTTGATATTATCAAGAGATTTTGGTTCAAATTAATAAGTGATCAAGAAATCTTCTTGCAAGGGAATCGGAAGAATACTCTATTATATAAAAAAGAATGTTTTTCCTCACACTGAACTTCATAGATAAACCATTTCAATTAATATAGGATCAGAATTAATGCTAAGAGGATTTAAGCCATAATTTGTGATTTTACATTTATAAACTATACCATTTATAAGAAAGAAAATCTAGATGAAATTTTCAATTATATTATACTAGAATAAGATATTCATATTGTGAGGAATGAAGGTAATATCATCTTATTAAGATACTTTAATGGTTGAACTTCAACTAGCTAAGATATTATTCTATGAAATGATTCGAACCCTAATCCTAATTTGCTAGGTTAGGACCTTATTTTAGCTAGTAGGTACAATATAAATTATAAATGAGAAAATATTAGGTACTAAGTTATTCAAGTTATATAATTCTCAAGGAATTATAATTTTCATCGACATAATCAAATGGAAAAAATCCAATGAGGAGACTTGTATTCATGGGCTCAGTAGTAGTGTTATGGATTATGTGATATCTAATACCTAGCCCTATTTCCAACCAAATTGTAAATTTGGACCTCTTAAATGACCATGAACCTCACTTGGATCATAACCTTTAACCTTAAATTCTAAACTTTTCCATGCACAAAATCCACATAGGGTGCTCACAAGAAGATGATTTTTGTTAGAATAATGAGAATGAGATGAATAATAATAATAATATTCACTTGAATATGGAGATGGAGGTTCAAGAGGTTTTCCTCTATTTCCCTGATTTACTGAAGCATTATCCTTTGCTTTCTCTTCCTCCTCCTTTTCCTTCTTTGTCAATTTATTTTCATAATCTGCAAACAATTTGTCTACCTTGTTTTCCATGTTGTATAAATATTTAATGAAAGCTTTCTCATTCTTGGTATGGGAATCATCATCTTCTATTTTCCTTCCTCGTGTTGCATGTTTAATATCTGTGTCAAAATACTTAAGTTTTCCTTCACTCTTTCTGAGTTTGTTCCTAGTTATCATTCACACTCGCAATTCACTTCAGTAAGAATACCTCTCTAATACCCAACTTGATTTGATATTACTCTGATACCAATATTATCCAAGCTCTTTTACATACATTCTGTTTTCACAAACGTCATTGGATTTTGTGTTGTCTATGCAAACATGACAAAAACAAGAATATTTTCTTTTATCCAATGCAAACACATTTCTGGACAACTTTGTTTTAATTGAATGCAATTTTCAAGTCCCTTTTATTGTTTCAACGTCATTTCCAATTGATCTATCTAATTCTTCGATCCCAATATGCCAAAAAAACCTTTATATAGAAAATTCAAAGAAGAATGTAAATATGATATCAAAATATAATTAGAGATAATCAAATTGTGATAAATGTACATTGTTTAAAATTAGATATCCAATAAAAATTAAATTCAATGTACCTTCACACTTCCCTTGATCGGTTAGTCTCATGGCTTAGAGAAGCGATGCACCATTGAACAACTTCTTTAGCGTCCACAAGTCGGTTTGCAGAGGGATTAATTTGATATCTTCAAAGTGCTTGTTTTATGCATGCCCCAACACCATGATATTCTCCTTTTCCATGACCAATTTCGACGAAATTCCAACAATGTTTAATGCAGGTTTTCTTATGAAAACAACACAACCAAAATAATAATCGTGCAGATTTGAATTGACCTATGCATCCATATGACCATATCCAATGTTCATTGAATGTTATTCCATGACTTTTCAAGGAGTCATAAATCTTTCCAAAATAGTGTTCTACAAAATATGTATCATGTGTATGATCATCACTGATATAAAAGTGATATTCTTTAATAACATGTTTATTTTCACTGGTGCTTTCGATATGATCAACGTTTTGTTCAACTTGTCTATATAGAATATGGATGAGCATGGAGACTTGGTCAAAATGATAGTATTCACTCTGAATTTCTTTTTGTGGAACAAATGTGTAGTTTTCTGCAAAATCAATTACTGAAAAAATGGTCCCTGGTGGAAAAAATTCACAGGATTTTTTGAATTGCAAGTCTTTTTATCGAGCTCTATGGAAATGCTTGGTGTATTTATAAATTTCTGCCTCAAGCTTTCTGAAAAAGTCTATCACAAAAATTTATTCTTCTCGTAATTCAATTCTTTTAACACTATTTTCACCTTGAATTGATGTATGGATATATTCATATCTCTTCCATTTTACTTTCATGTTGGACAATGATTGATCATTTATATCAATTTGATATTTTTTTTGAAATTTAGTCAAATTTTTACAATCATCGGACTTTTTACCACCAACATATTTCCTTTCGTAAAATAGATCATCGCTTTGTCTTTCACATATAATTTGAGATATGAAATCATGGATAGTGGAAGGAGGAGGTGAATCCTTCCAAAATGTTCTACCAAAATTAAGGAATGTGTCATAATATAACTTAAATTCCACATGATAACGAAAACAACAAGTGTCACGTACGGTGATAGGTTTTACATACCATGGTTTTTGTTGAACAAAAGTACTGATTGACAGATGAGTTTCACGATTCTCGTCTTTGAACTTGTTGAACAACTTTATCTGAGTGGTTTCCAAGAAATTATTTTCATGTTCTTCATACTGATTTCATGCTATTCTTCTTTGCATCACATCCCTTGCATTTGGCGAAACACGTGAATTTTTCTTCCAATATTCATATATTATTTTTTTAACATGTTTTCCAAGTCTATCTTTGTATGATTGCCTACAAATAGCTCTCCAACAAGAAATTTCATAATTTACATCTATTTTCAACTGAAATTTCCGATGTTTGTGCAAAGTTTTTCGTGAGGTTCCTAATGCTCGTGCCATAGATTTTACCAATTGATTCTCATTAGTACTTGATGAAAACACTGCCATATGTATTGCTCTATGTATAACTGAAACATTTTTCTGTCTAAATCTTCTAATTGAATTTATAGCACTATTTATATTTTCTATCACATTTTCCTTCATTTTTTTATATCTTTGGTTGATTTTCGAATACCTAATAAAGTCATAGCTTCTTTTAATTTCCTTAATGATAGGAGACCTTTCAACATTGGGCTTCAACTGTCACATTTTCATTTCTGAAGTACGTATCAAAAAAGAGATTAACACGATATCATATATAATGGTCAGCTCTTTTACCTCCATATGTGTGAGTGTCAACGTTTTCTAACATCTCATGATCGACATTGATTTCATTTGTACATATTTGAATGAATAGTACATAATAAGTTTACATATTTAATAAATAAATAAATTAATAAATATATGTATAATTTAAATAATACGTTCATGTGTTCAATATATATATATATATATATATATATATATATATATATATATACACCTTGTGATTCCATTTCTTCACTTGAATTTCTTTCAACATTTTCAACATCTTCAATCATTGGTTCAATATCTCTTTCACTTTCTCTTTCAAAATTTTGTATCTCATCATCAATGTTTTGAGGAATATCTCTATTTGTTTACATTGCAAAATATTTTTCAAATTAGTTCATTAAATAAAAATTAAGCTTCACATTTTACACTAAGAAAATTTTAAATATATCAAAATCATAATATTTACATTTACATACCTGCTTCAACTTCTAGTTGAGGTTGATTTTCCCCTTCAATATTTGAGAGTGCTTCTATCTTTCTTTTGCAAGATTGTCTCATCTCTTCTCTACGTTCCTCAGGGTCTTTTTTTCGACCATATTTTCTCGTACAATTCCTTTGATTTCCCATGATAAGAGAGTATGAAGTTCAAAAAATTTCCCTCTAAAATTTAGAAAAAAAATCAATTAAAAAAATCATCACAAAAGATTTAATTTAAAAAAAACACATTTAAATTTTTTGCAAAAACTTCATGCTTCAATCCAAAACACTTACTTCAAAAAATCTGAGAAAAAATGTCTTATAAAAATGAAATGAAGCTCAAAATATTTCCTTCCAAGTCCTACAAAAAAAATTCATTTAAAATGTTAGAAAAAAACTTATTTAAAAAAATAATTATAAAATATTTACTTCAACCCAAAACACGTACTCTAAAAAAATGTCACTTCAAAAAATGCCTCCAAAAAATGTCCATTGAAAATTAATTCCAACTTCTTAAAAAATGCCACTTTAAAAAATACTTCAAAAGAGCCTCTAAAAAAATATCGCTTTAAAAAATGCTTCCAAAAAATGTCCAAAAACTGTCTTTTGAATATTAAGCCTAAAAAGAGTCCTTTCGAAATCAAGCTCAAATCCATACATTCAAAAACAATGAAAATTAAGCCCAAATCCATACTTTCAAAAAGTGAAGGCAAAAAAACATCCAAAAAATGTATCACATACATCCATGAAAATTAAACCCAAATGCATATTTTAAAAAGTAATGAAGCCCAAAAAACATCCAAAAAATGTATCAAATACCTCCAAGAGATGTCCTTTGAATGTTTCTCCACGAAAAGTCCTTAAACCCACAATTTTTTTTTGCAAAAATGTTTTTTGAATGTACCTCCAAGAAAATTCCTTAAACCCAAAACAATTCTTTGCAAAATCATACCAAGACCTTTGTAAAATCAGACCAAATGTACGAAAATATGCAAAAATAATGAATGATTTCATGGCAATTTATATTTCCACAAAATGATTTTTTGGAGGGGCTCCGTGGTATTTTCCGGCCAACCAAAAGTCAGGTAAAAGTTCGGCCAAACTTTTATGTCGTTAGACTTGATGGGTCGTTGGCGCAAAAAGGAAATCGGCCAAACTTTTTTTAAGAGTTTGGCAGAACTAACGAATTAGCAATTATGCAAAACCAAGCTCTGAATACGTATCTACAACTTTGGACTGATTAAAATCCATGAGACATTCTGAATTAATTGTTGGAACTAAGACAAGAATTTTCAGAATTGAATATACTTTAAGGAAATATAACTTTTATGGAATTTCATAAATATTTACTAATTTTAATTAATTTTGTAATAAAATGGGTGCAAACAATTTATGAAGGTCATTATGATTCAGTGAAATCATAATTCCATATCTTTCAAAATACATTGTAAAAAAAAATGAAAAAAATTATGGTGTATTACATTGGTTAGTCGTCTCTAATGGGTAGCTTTCAGATTTTTAGTTTATAACTTATATGTTAAGAAATTTCTTTCATCGCAAAACATATTCAAAATATGCAGTTTTTTCATATTGGAATAGCTCAAAAATTATAGTAATTATGGTATGCATTCGTTGGCTTTGTAAATATGACAAAACCAAAGTAGACTCTTTCTAGACTGTTGTCACACATTTCGTTTCTGAAAAACACAAATTTTCAAAGAATAAAATATTGCGTATTAACATGATTTCTTATGAATTCTTTGATTTTTGGAAAACACACACTCAAAGAAAGAAACACTAAGTTGACATATCAAATGTGTATAAAAAAATTTCAAAAAATAAGTAATAGAAAGCTAACAAAATTTATGACAACTTTTATTTTTATCGTAAAATGAAATTCTAAACAAAAAAATTGTTTTAGGTTACAGAAAGTTGAAGAACAGAAAAAAATGATTTTTTTTTTCACAAAAAAGACAAAAAATATAACCCAACTTCACATTTTCACCCAGGAGAATAGTTATATTACTATGAAATTTGAAAAATGTAAATTAATAAAATATTTAACACCTTACTCTCCACCCATTTATAACTCACCCATACCTCCTCATCTAAGTGAACAAAAAACACCTAATTAAACCCTCCCATACTAGTTTCAAATCCTTCTCTACACATATGATGATGATTTTAGTACAATAAAATTAACCTTAAATTTAGTACATGAGTCTTTCTTACTCCTTGATTTCTAATTTTTTTATCCTTTGAAAATGTTTAAAACAAAAAAAAGTTTGGATTCAAATCCTTAACTACAATTTATATAATAAAGATATATTTACTATTTTTTTTTTAAATTTTATATTTTCCAATATCTAAATCATACCAAAGATAATAGAGATCCATTCACTATTTTGTATTTTAATTTTATATTTGCCAATATCTAAATCATACGAAAGATAATAAAAATGCATTCACTATTTTTTTTTTTTTTTTTTATAATATTGGCCAATAGAGATGCATTCACTATTTTTTTTAATTTTATATTTGCCAATATCGAAATCATACCAAAGATTCTTATCCTCATGCACATTACTACTAAAAATGAACAAGGATATCAATCTAAATAGATAAAAAATGGGGAAATCTGGAAAGTAACCATACTTTGGAGGGAAAAATGCAAATAAAGAATTTTCTCAATTAAGAGTATGGAAATGGAAAAATGCAAATAAATAATAAAACATGAATATGAAGATCTCCTAATCTAGGGTTGTCACTATTATAATTAAAGCCACTTATTTTATGAAGATGATACCTTTAGTTTTAATAAGAAGCTATTCTTCTCCGAATCGTTATTTTCGAATTTATAAATTATCATTAATCATTGTGAAGAAGATCTTCTTCACAAGGATGACATGATAAAAAGTATATATATTATTTATCTTATAAATTTAATATATAGCTAAAAAGTGTGTTTTTTAAAATCTTCTCCTAATAAAGCGAAGCATAAGAGTGGCCTCCTTTCATTGGAGCTGATATACGTGATTCTACGCTTACTGAACTGAACTGAACTGAGCAGGAGTCATTGTAATTGTAGAATTTAGAGATAAATATTGTAGCACTGTCGAACGAATTAAAATCGTGGAGTAGTCAAACCAACGCCACAGGCCGTTGAGTGACAAGTGGCTATTAACGACAAAGCTGATCTCCGCTAGAATTTTATTTTTATATATAGTAAATTTTCATACATACTAGTGATTATATATATATATATATATATATATAAATAAGATAAAATCACTAATATATATACATATTCTAGTCATTAAATTTAATTTGGTTTATATATACATATTCTAGTCATTAAATTTAATTTGGTTTATTGAGAGTTGAAGAATACAGTGACTAGTGTTTTTGAAAAGTGAATAATCCTAAAAATATTTGTATTTTTTATTTAGTAAAAGAAAAATTATTTTATTTTATTTTACAATTAGAACGCTAAATTCTTTATATATATATATATATATATATATATATATATATATATTAGTTTTCTGTTACAATGCCAATTTTTTTATATCCATTTTTCTATTGCAAGAAATAGTTTTTTTTGGGCATATTATCTATACATATTGGTTTTCTTGAATATTTTTTTTTTAAATTATTAATACATATTAGTTTTCTTTTGACAAGGCTAATGTCTTAATAAATAAATTGTATAAGTTTTCCATTGTTAATATTTAGTAAATTGTATAAGCTCCCATGGTTAAAATATATAAAATATAACTTTTAATTGAAACTTAAAATTAAAATTGTTTCATTAAAAAAAATATATTGATAAAATGCATATGATTATTATACTATTTAAAAACAATAGATTATATATATATATATATATATATATATATATATATATATATATATAAATATAAAATTTTGTTTTTTTTTTAAATATCTTCCAAAAATAGTTGTATCATTAATATTGTATTATTAATTATTAATATTACATTATTACTCATTAAAGTATATAAGATATAATTTTTAATTGAAAATTAAAATGATTAGATATTTTATTTTCTAATTATTTTTTATATATATTTTATTTATAATTTTTAATAATATATAAATAAATAAATAATTTTGATTTTTTTATTTCAAAATAATGATTAATTAAATACTATTTTATTTTACATATATATATATATATATATATATATAAGTTTTCTATTACAAATGCCAATTTTTTTATATACATTAGTTTTTTATTGAAAGAAATAGTTAATTTTTTTTGGCACATTATCTATACATATTGGTTTTTTTTATTTTTTATTTTTTAAAATCATTTATACATATTGGTTTTCTTTTTGCAAGGCTAATGTCTTAATAGATAAATTGTATAAGCTTGCCATTGTTAATCATGGACCAATCAGGTATTAAGCCATGGATCAAGTGTCGTTAATACTGAGGTGAGAGATAACCGTCAGATCACTGCAAATCATGACCGTCAGATTATAAGTTACAAATGTACATGTGGTAAAGAAACACACTTTACCTAACTCTACACTAGACTAATTTATTCTGAAATATTTCCTATGTTTCTGAATATCCTAACATCCCCCCTTAAGAACAACTTGGGATAGGATTGAAGGATTTACAAAGGTGACACAAAAGGAGCCTATTTCCTATGTGTTGAAATATCCTAATATCCCCCATTAAGAACAAATTGGGATAGGATTGAAGGATTTACAAAGGTGACACAAAAGGAGCCTATTTCTTATGTGTCGAAATATCTTAACATCCCCCCTTAAGAACAAATTGGGATAGAATTGAAGGATCTACAAAAGTGACACAATAGGAGAAGGAAGGAGGCATTAGAGCCTATCCCCCCTTAATGACAAATTTCCTGAAATCCAAGCATGGATCGAAGTTTGGTAAAATGCACTTCTGTGAGAGCCTTTGTAAGGATATCGGCTACCTGATCATTGGTTGGAAAATACTGCACTTCAAGAACACGATCATGAATGAGCTTTCTGATGAAGTGTATGTGGAGTTCAATGTGTTCCATACACTAATGCTGAACTACATCTTTACATAACTGAATGGCACTCTGATTATCACACCAAATGTTGCTGATGAAGAACAAATTCAGACAGGATCTGACGAAGCCACATAGCTTCCTTGCTGGCTTCAACTGCACCACGATATTCTACTTCTGCTGATGAAAGGGATATGGCATTTTTTTTCTGGTCAAATGTGGAATGCAGACAAGGTGAATACATATCATAGTGAGACACGATCCTCAGTGCATTTGATGATCCCAGTGAAACCAATCAACAATGGAGATGCTCCTGCACTGTAATGAATCCCGAATTGAACTGTACCTTGAATATATCAAAGTATTATTTTAGCTTCTTTCCAGTGACTTTCATGAGGTTGGTGCATAAACTGAGTGAGAAGACCAACGACAAAGGAAAGGTGAGGACATGTATGGGTTAGATACAGAATTTTACCAACCAGTTGACGATATAAGGTAGCATCAACTTCGGGGGGTGTCTGATTGGTGAAAACCATTCTACTGGGCGAAGGGAAAGAGAGGAGGCGAAACACGATCTTCATGTGAAAGTGGTGTAGAAGATCCAAGGCATACTTGGAATGAGAGAGGGTAATGCCTTCCTTGGATTGCAAGACTTGAAGACCAAGGAAATAATGCAAGTGTCCTAAGTCTGTCATTTCAAACTTCTTTTTGAGGCTAGACTTCACATGGTTTATATGGTTTGGATCACTATCAGTAAGGATAAGATCATCAACATAAAAAACAAGGATGGTGAAGGACTTACCCACTTTCTTGGTGTAGACAGTGTTGTCAGAATGACACCTAGAAAAGCCATTATCTAATAGAAATCTATCCATTTTGGCATACCAAGCCCGAGGAGCTTCTTTGAGACCATAGAGAGACTTCCTAAGGCAACAAACAAGGCTAGAGTCATGTTGGATAAAGCCAGGGGGTTGTTCCATGTAGAATTCTTCATGTAAATCTCCATGTAAGAAGGCAGATTTAACATCCATCTGATGGACTTCCCATTTCAAGGAGGCAACAAGGGAAAGAACAGGGCAGATAGAATTCATTTTGGCAATAGGGGAGAAGGTTTCAGTATAGTCAATGCCTTCAACTTGTGAAAATCCTTTAGTGACAAGACGAGCTTTATGTCTATCCACTTTTCCATCTGGTCCAAACTTTGTTTTGTAAACCCATCTGCATCCGACAAGTTTTCTTCCTTTTGGAAGAGGAACAAGATCCCAAGTATCGTTTGCCAATAAGGAATGATACTCTTCATTCATAGCTTCATCCAAATCTGGATGACCAGAGGCTTCTTCAAAGGTTTCTAGATCAAGTTTTTCTGGAACTTGATCCAATAAGGAAGAGGCCCTTTCAAACTGAGAACATGTACGTTGTCGATTGGCAGGGTCACCTGCAAGAGAACCTGCTGCATCCTGAGTAGAGCGGACCCATATTGGAAGCGGTGGAGTATAAGGAACAATTTCACAAGGTGGAGGAGGATTTTCATCCTCGTCGTCATCATCTAAACTAGAAGGAATGCTATTAAAAATAGAAGAGAGAGAGAGAGAGAGGTGGCACATATGCCGAATCAGGCTCGCAGGCCAAAGGTGGCACACTTGCCAAACTAGGCTCACAGGCTGATATATTTTCATCAAACTTTACATCTCTTCTAATGATTATATTTTTGGATTCGGGATGAAGAATTCTATATCCTTTTAAATCTTCAGAATATCCAACAAAAATACATTTTTCACTCTTGGAAGTTCTCTGTTTCATGTTTTGCATAGGAGACCATCTGAAAACATCACTTTAAAACCACAGTGACTTGCAGTTTGATTGAGCTCAAGCTTCTTCTGGAGTTGTATTCTTTAAAACCTTAGTAGGAGTGTGGTTTACTATGTAATTTTCACAGTTAATGGCTTCTGCCCAAAAATTGAGACCAAGTCCTTTAGATTGAAGCATAAAATTAGCCATTTCTTTTAAGGTGCGATTCTTCCTTTCAACTACACCATTTTGTTGTGGAGTATATGGAGCAGTATGTTGCAATTGAATGCCATGCTCAGTGCAGAAGTTGATAAATTTTTTGTTAACATATTCTTCACCATTGTCTGATCTTAACTTAAGAATTTGATGTCTAGATTGTTTCTCAATAGAGGCCTTAAAGGCAAAGAACAGTTAAAAACTTCACTCTTGAGTTTTAAGAAATATACCCAAGTGTGTCTGGAAAATTCATTAATGAAAGTTAAGAAGTACTTGCAACCAAAGAAAGAAACAACAAGAAGTGGACCACATAAATCACTGTGCACAAGCTGCAAAGGGGCTGAAGCGTGCCAAGAGGCACGTTTGTCAAAACTATCCCAATGATGTTTTCCGAGTACACATCTGGATCAAACACCATCTCGAAAAGATACCATAGGAAGGCTTGTCACCATATTTTCCTTACATAAAGTTTGAAGAGAGAAATAGTTTAAGTGACCAAATCGCTCATGCCAAAGTTTGCTCACATCATCATTATGAGCAACAAAAACGGAGGGAAGAGATGATGACCCAAAGTTGTCAAACTTATACAAGCTTGTGGAATCATTAGCAATGCCAATAGCTAAAATATGTTTAGGATCTTTGAGTTCCTTGATTACAACATCATGAGGTGAGAATTCTACTATTTTCCCTTCACCTAAATGAGTTATCTGATAAACAAATAGAAGGTTGCATGACAAGGTAGGAACACATAGTACATCATTAAGCTTACCATAATCTAGATGAATGGTTCCAGATCCTACAACACTAAGAGATCTATCATCAGTAACATAAATATGCTTGGTGTTACAATCATTTAAAGAAGAAAGCATGGATTTATTTTTCGCCATCTGGTAAGAGGCTCCAGAATCAATGAGTCACTCATCAGAATAAGAAGAAGAAGATACATTTAATGCATAACGAGATGCTTGACAACCACAAGCAGAAAGTACCATTCCTGAAGATGAAGGTGAAGAGTTCTCCAAATTGATGTTGTGCTTCTTCTTGGGTGCTTCTAAGGCTTCCATATTCTTAAAAAATTTGGACTCTATATGGCCATCACAATTACAAAACTTGCAATGTCTTGTCTATCTTCTTCCCTTTGTTTTGATTTGCCTTATTATTTTGGTGGTTGATTTTTCGGTTTATGGCTGAAATTGTTTGGGGCCCTTGTTTGGTTTAGGACCATATTTTTTAGGATCTTTTGCTTCTTGGTTATTTTGATATGGTTGCTATTGGGCTACTAAGGCTTTCTTAGAAGTGTTTCCAGCAGTGATAAGACGAAGGTGTAAAATTTTTTCTTGTTCTCTTATCAAAGAATCACAAAAGGCATCAAAAGAGGGATTCTTGTAGGTGGTTCCCGAAGAAATGATGGCTTCTTTGGTGGAATGGAAGGCAGAAACAAATACAGAGTATGCAAGACCAAGCTTAGCAAGAATGCAATATATGAGGCTACATCGTCCTTTTTTATCTTACAACCTTCTAAAATAATTTGAGGGTATTAAATTTGGACAAAAAATCTTCAATGGAGGATAAATTATTGGGGTCCAAAGTAAGCAACTCATTTTCAAACTAGTGAGCCCAGATTTTATTTTGAATGCCAAAAACAAGTTTTAGCATTTCCAGGGCCTCATCAGGGGTGTCAATGTCAAGGATATGAAATTGAAGATCTTGAGCAATGGACATTCCTATCAACCCTCGTGCTTGATCTTGTTTATTTTTCCATTTAGCAGCGTTATCATCATCAGAAGGTTTAGTTTCTTGTCCTGTGGCTATTCTATAAATCCCTTTACTTCTAAGTAAATATATCATGTGAGGTAGCCATTGGAAATAATTGGTGTTGTTAAGAATAACCAGGCATGCACTTTCCATTTGTTTTAAAACGGAAGTTGAGAAAAGTTGAAACTAACTGCTCCAATGGAAAGATCTCGAAAAATTAGGCCGTTTCAAAAAAAACGGCTCGAAAAACGACTTTCGGATGAAGAAGTTATGCCTTTTGAAAAATCTGAGTTGTAGATGTCGAATAGTTACGGGAACGGGGTGAAGTGCGGCTTTAAAAGAAAAAAATCCGCCCCTTTGAACAAAAACTTAAAGAAGCTTGAGAAGGAGACCTGAACCCAAGACCTCTATTCTTATAAACTAACCCATCACCAAGTGAGATAGTAAAAGGATTATGTTATTTTAGAAAGGATTATTATTATTATTCAGTGTGCGTCCCTTTTCCTGCAAAAAAAACATAAAAAACAAGCAAAAAACAAAATGCAAAGCCCTACGACAGAATGTTAGATTCTCGGTTAGCCTTCACATAGGAAACAATCCGCCTGCTATTTTGATTTCCCGAGATCGCATAGAGACGTGGGGAAAGAGCATACGTAGCAAAAAAATCCCTTTTTCCTGTTTCAGATTTGCCGAGATTGCAAGGAGCTCACAACAAATAGCATACACAGAGAAGAGGGTATAGATCCGACAAATAAATAAAACCTTAATACTGAAAATAAATAGAAATAAACTGAAATAAGCAAAACTATTAACAAATATAACTGCAAAATAGATGCTTTATACCTCCAGATCTAAACTAAGATAACTTGGGCAGCCGGAAACCTTTTCGCATGAAATGAAAGGCATTCCTCACTGTAACAGATGCTTCAGACACAACAAATCAGTTATCCAAGCCCAAAAATGTTCAAAAATAGTATATCTACAAAACAGCATTCACATGTAGTCAAACTGGTTTTGGATTTTGATCAACAACGGATGCGGCGGTTAAAATAGCTCTGATACCATGTAGGAATTTACAAGGTAAGTTTCGTAGATCAAGAACCAAAGGTCACCACTCACAAAAAAATCACAAATCAGTCCACCAATATAATCACGTGGTTAAAATCCTCAAAGAGGGAAACAATCCACGCCTTGAGCCAACGCAGCCACTTCAGGGAATTTATTAATATAAAAGAAAAGTTACATATGTTTCTCTCATAAACGGTTACCGGAAAAATTACCCTCCATGCTCTTTAAATAGAAATCATGGACCAATCTGGTGTTAAGCTACGGATCAAGTGCCATCAATACCGAGGTGAGAGATAACCGTTGAATCACTACAAATCATGACTGTCGAATTATAAGTTACAAATGTACATTGTAAAGAAACACACTTTACCTAACTCTATACTAGACTAAGTTATTCTTAACTATTTCCTATGTGTCAGAATATCCTAACACCAAATTCTCAGAGATTTCGCTCAAAATATAATCCAGATTACTTACATGCACCAAAAAACACTTCAAAATATATAAGATTTTCAGGAAACCCGGATGGTAGTTGTTGTGAGTCGTGGCAATGATCAAAGCCCACATCATATTGTTATTCTACCTAAACCTAAATATCATCGTGTGAAAATGTTAGGGAACTTTTGAATACTCTACCGATTAACATTTTAGTGTTGAAGCTACAGAACGAGCCCATAGTTTGAGATATTCTTTCATATCCACTCCTCCTTCATTTGGGTTTAGTTACAGAACTTTTGAATACTCGACTGATTAGAATTTTAGTGCTGAAGCTACAGAACAAGCCCAGAGTTTGAGGTATTCTTTCATATCCGCTCCTTCTAGCGCATTTGGGTTTGGCAGTTGCTAGTTTTGCAAGCGTGATTCTTGAAGAGCCAAAATCTTGGTGCTATTTTCATGATCGATCAATCGGTTCAAGCCAGGAAGAAGAATCACCAATCGCGGGGTCAACTGGTCCTTCCTGAACTCAAAACCAAGATCCATAAAACCTTTTAACTCTTCCAATTCTAGATCCATTCTGCTCTTGTTCTCCTTGTGTGACAATTCCTTCCCACCTGAAATGGTCTCCAACTTTGGCAGCGCGTTTGGATAGCGAATGGGTAGAGTGTTGGGTTGAGGCATGTCCACGGACATAGGATGAGCTGAGGATTTGCCTTTCCTTCTCTCAATAAGTGGAGCATGCCCGAACTTCCCTCCTTTAATGGTCATCATCGATTGCTATATTGAAAAATGAACCTGCGATACGATACTGAAACCAAACGAGTCTGCGATACGTGATTCTGCTCTCACTCAACTGACCGAGAGTCATTCTATTATTTATAGATGGGTCAATGTCTTAAGTCAATGAATATCATTTTATTTTCATGATTCGATGAAAAGAGACAGTCAATCATTGAGACAGGTGCATTGAATCATTGACTTTGGTGCATGATGGTTAATATTTATAATTTCTATTTGATTTCTTTCCATTTAATTCAATTAAAACAACACTTGTTCATTGAATATCATTTTATTCTTATACAACTGACCAAATAAAAAGACACTGACCAATCGTACATGATGACGAGCCATATTTACAATCTTCAATATGATTTCCATCTATTCAAATCAAACACGTTCTATTGCGACGGATGAAAACCAGAGAAGAATTACGTGATATTTTAAAGTTGATGGTAACATGAACTGACTATCCTTGACAAATGGACTTGAATATACAATCATGTTTTATGTGTGTGAAAAATTAAAGCCAACAACTCAGCGTAAGGAAGGTGTTACCGAAATTTGTTAAAGTGAACCTCAGGAACTTCCCTTGTATTACTGGTAAAGTCAACCTAGGTAAAGTTTATTTTAGTATTCATGTATTTAGCAGTACCATTTTTTTATATTTTGATACACCTAGATTATTGCCATTTGTAAGTAATACTTGCTTCCCTTGTGGCATAGTGTGATTTATATGAAAAAAAATGTATTTTCTTTACATAATGTCAAAATAGCCATCAAAATCATGCTTATTGATTTCTTTTCCAAAGGAGCAACAAACAAAAAAAACTGGTAGTATACAGGTTAATTTTCGAGTCATTAACATACATCACACAATAATATCTAGAAGTTACACAGACAATATTTTATGATTTTTATTTATTTTTACTCATGGTGATTTATTAAAAATTCCTTATACTAAAGAGCTTTCTCATGTTTTAGTCAAATTCTCTAATTTTACTAAAATATTTGGTCAAATATTTGATTTTAGATGGCCCTGTGTTGATGGGAAAATATGGATTGTGGGTTGATATGGGAGAGCTAGGAGATCTGAGAAGCTATGTAATACCTAAGACAAGATATAAACTATTTTATATGTGAGAGCTTCTTGGTGGGCTAAATAAAGTTCGAGACATTAAAAAATGAAGATAAGGAATAACATTGAAGGAGAATAAATATATTACTATGAATCTTGAAAAGTTGAAATTAGTAAAATATTCAACAATTTACTCTCCAGCCATCTATAACTTATCCATACCTAATCTAAATGAACAGAAAAACCTAATTTAACCCTCCCTATAGCATTTTCAAATCCCTCTTTCCACATATCATGATTTTAGTACAATAAAAATAACCTAAAAGAGGAAATTTTTTTTTGTTACTTCTTGATTTCTAATTTTTTATCTTTTCAATATGTTTCCAACAGAAATAAATTTGGATTCAAAACCTGAACTGCCACTTTATAAAAATAGATGTATTCATTAAATTTTAAAGTATAAGAATGTTTTTTTAATCTTATATTTATTAATATCTAAATCATATCAAATATTCTTATCCTCGTACACATTCCTAACTAAATAGAAAAATTCTGAAAGAATTTTACTTTGGAGGGCCTAGAATGTTCTCAATTAAGTATATGGAAAAATACAAATAAAAAATAAAACATGGATATGAAGATATCTTCGGTTGTCACTATTATAATTAAATCTAGTTGAAAGAAATGAAGAGATTTCATGAAGATGATACCTTTAATTTTAATAATAAGCTTTTTTTTCTAATTTTAATTTTCTAATTTATGAATTATTATTAATATTGTAAATTTTTTTGACAAAAATGACATTATAAAAAGGTATATATATTATGTATATAAAATTACTCTTATAAATTTAATATATAAATTTTTAATTTGGAGTTGTTTTAGTGTGATTTTTTAGACTTTTTGGTGCTTGGAGAAATATTTGAGGTGAAATTTTGTTTTTTATTTAAATTGGTTTTTTTAATGTATATATGGATTCAACAGCAACCCTAAAAACCTTTAAAGAATTTGGTTTGTGAAGAGATTACTCATCAATTTTGTGATTTCCATAAATTTCTGCGAGATTTTAGAAAATTTAAATCCAAAAAATCAATCAAAATATCTCACTAAAAACAACTCATTTTAATTTAGCCTCCTTTCATTGGAGCTGACATTGAAAAGAGACGAACCGTTTATACGTGATTCTACTCTCACTGAACTGAGCGGGAGTCATTGTAATTGTACTATTTATAGATGAGTCTTGTGCCGCTGAGTCTTGTGCCGCTGTTGGACTAAAATAGGAATTAAAATCGTGCAGCAGTCAAACTAACGCCAGTGGCAGTTGAGTGACAAGTGGCTATTAACTACAAAGTTGATCTCTGCTCGAATTTAATTATTTAATTTTTTATATAGTAATTTTTCATATACAATAGTAATTTTATTATATATATATATATATGTTTAATCTAGTGTTTAAAGTGTTGTCATTAAATTAGTGTTCACAAAAGTGAATAATGCTGTTTTTTAATTTAGTAAAAACAAAATTATACTGGTTTTATTTTAAGAAGAGAATGCTAAAATTTTTATTTCTATATTTGGTTTTCATGAAGAATGAAAAAAAAAATGGATTTAGATATATTAGTTTTATGTTACAAATGGCAACTTTTTATATACATTAGTTTTTCTTATAAGAAATAGATTTTTTTTTTTTCCTTAAAATTATCTACACATAATGGTTTTCTTTTTACAAGGAGAATGTCTTAATAAATTGTATAAGCTTCAAATTGTTAAAACATATAGAATATAACTTTTAATCGAAGCTCAAAATTCAAATTGTATTGATAAAAAGCATATGGTTATTGGATTGTTTATATATATATATATATATATATATATATATATATATATATATATATATATATAGAATAGGACTATTAGTTTGTTTTTAAAGTGATAAAAAAAAAATCTATATTTTTTGGATATAGTTGTCTCATTAATATTGTAGTATTAGTTATTAATGTTATATTTTTAGTCATTAAAGTATATAAAAATTAATTTTTAATTCAAAATCAAAATTGTTAAATATTTTATTTTTTTAGGCTATTTTTTTATATAAATTTTATTTATAATATTTAGTAACATATAAATAAATAATTAATTTTGATTTTTCTTTTAATTTTTATATTTTTATTTCACTTTAATAAAAAATAAAATAAAAATTAAGAAAAAATTGATATTATCAAGAGATTCTTGTTAAAACAATGTTATTAATAGCAATAATTTTTTGAAATCTTCGATTTCAAGAGTACCTTTTGCATTAAATCAGAAATTAGTTTATTATTCCCCCTATCCCTAGTATCAATGTGTATGTATTTTGTAAGTATGATGAGTCTAAGGACTCTTATATAGATAGATTCATCTTGTTGTCCATATGGATAAAAAATTCCTCTTACAAGGGAATTTGAGGAATACCATATCTTCATAGATAAAACCTCTCAATTAATATAAGACTAGAATTAATGCTAAAAGGATTTATGTCATAATTTGTGATTTTACACTTAACAACTATACCATTTATAAAAAATACAATCTTGATGAAATTTTCAATTATATTATACTAGAATAAGATATTCATATTGTGAGGAATGAAGGTAATATCTCCTTATTAAGATACTTTAATGGTAGAACTACAACTAACTAATATATTATTCTAAGCAATGATTCCGACCCCAATCCTATTTAGCTAGGTTAGGACCTTATTTTAGCTAGTAAGTAGAATGTAAACTCTAAACGAGAATTTATTAGGTACTAAGTTTTTCAAGGCATATAATTCTAAAGACATTATAATTCACATTGACATAATCAAGTGGAAAAAAATCAACCAGACAACCTGTATTCATGGGCTCAGTAGTAGTGTTATGGATTATGTGATATCTAATACCCCTGTTTCCACCCAAATTGTAAATTTGGACCTCATGGATTATGTGATATATAATACCCTTATTTCCAACCAAATTATAAATTTGGACCTCTTAAATGACCATTAACCTGACTCTGATCATAACCTTTAACCTTAACTCTAAACTTCTCCATGCACAAAATCCAAATAGGGTGCTCGCGAGAAGATGTTTTTTGTTAAAATGAAGAGAATGAGATGATGAAGAAGAAGAAAATTCACTTGAATATGGAGATGGGGGTTCATGAGGTTTTCCTCCATTTTCCTAGTTTATTGAAGCATTATTCTTTACTTTCTCTTCCTTCTCATTTTCCTTCTTTATCAATTTATTTTCATAATCTGAAAACAATTTTTCTACCTTATTTTTCATGTTATAGAAATATTTACTAAAATATTTCTCATTCTCAGTACAAACATCGTCATCTGCCATTTTCCTTCTTCATGTTGCATGTCCAATCTCTAGGTCAAAAGACTTAAGTTTTCCTTCACTCATTCTGAGCTTGTTCCTAGTTATCATTCACACTCATAATTCACATCAGTAAGAAGACCTTTCTATTACCCAACTTTATCTGGTATTCCTCTGATATCAACATTATCCAAGATCTTTTATTCAGTTGATGTTAGCAGAATTTCATGAAAGATTATGTAGAAACCTTGTATGTAAACAATTAAAGAAGAAGAAACATAAAGTAGACCATAAATACAATGCATATAATATTTCATAATAGAGTTCATCTAGTGTGGAATACTTCTCTGTTCCCTGCTTCAATAGTGGAGAGGTCGCTTCATTAATCTCAGCAAAAAGGAAAATGAGTACATGGAAAAGTGCATAATTATACCTCCATCCCTCGGAGTGAATTGAAATTTGACTGCTCAAAACACAATAATCATAGCAGCAAAAATTTTTTCTTATCCTCTTGAGACTTATGACTGTGAACATGACCCACTTCTCAAAAGCGCATTGTTGTATCAAACATTGTGCCCTACAATTAATGAAGAAGGTAGGTTTCTAACATGACCCTGAGACATGTTTCTCAAATGCAAAAATTGGTTGTACCATTCCGATGCTTATGAAATTTTGATTAAAATGAGTATAAATTTGACCTCATTATGACACCGTTAATTTTGGCTCCTCAGGGAATCTTTAACATCATTTCGTGACAACGTCAAAAGAATATTATTTGTCTGGAAAAAAATTTCATAGGGTTCCGCCTCCTAGTTCCATTGTGTCAATTTTTTGTATTATAACGGTTCCAAGCTCTGGGTTATGATCATTGTTCTGTCATCAACCTTCACAGCCCTCCTTTCGGTCGAATGAATGTTGAAGGTTTAAATACAATGTTTTTGATGGGTATTCCAAAGTCAACAGCAAGGTACAATGGAAATTCGTTTGATTGTTACACGAGTGACTTGGGGTCAAATCCCTATGGATCTTGTCAGTCATTTGTTTATTTTATTGTATTTTTTGCAATGTCACTAATCATAACATAAACCATCGTTTTTATAATAGGATGCCAACCGTTACAACAAACGGTTATAACTTCGTCGAGTTTGTTTGTAACATAACTGTGTATTTAAATCACGACATATTTATGCCACATTGAAATCATTCGCCAATTGAATACATAACCACTTTTGAAGTTTTAACTATTGACCAAAATAGTCGACTTGGCAACGAATCTATTGATTGGTGATCACCACTCATTTAACTTAAAAAAATTCTTTTGTTCGGGTTTGGTTGTTAGTTGGTTGGGCCACGCCAAATTTGTTGTAACCGCCATCGAATGGGTAAATATACATGTTTCCAAACTATTTTTATAATCATGGCATTATATAGAACCAAACCATCGATAATTATAGAACCTGATTGTTTGATTTTAAAACAAACTCACCACCAATTTTTAAAAAGTTTTTGATTGTTTTAAAATGTTCATCAAATTTGGTTGGTCGAGAGCCAATTTGGCTACTGAATGGGTACCACATGGCCCCATGCTACTGGGCCACTTGTCCTACCACTAAATTTATCAGGATTCCAACATATTTGGTGGCTCTTCCAAATGTAGTGACTCGCCAAATCTATCTAGAGGTATGATAATTTTTTTCCTTTAGCCATGTTTAACCAAAACTTTGAGTGGGCATAAAATTATCATACAGACTCAGATTGAGGCATCCTTTGCATCGTTGGAATCTCAGTGTTGAGCTTTTCTATCCCGCCCTAGTTTCGCTTCGATGCAAGGAATTTTATCTTTGGGCCATTATGTATCCACCTAGATCAACGAACCACCTCCCAGCTTGAGATATCAATATCTAGTGACCTGTTAGGCATTATTTTGAGTAATTTAATTGTAAATAATATGAGGTCATGTGTTTCTGTATGTACCAAGTGGTTTAAAAAATTTCTTAAACTACAGTCCCTCCAAATTGCGGTAGTGAGTGGTGAGAGACTACACGACCAGGATAATGTCGATGAATGGTTGAACTTGAGTGAGAACCTTAAAATCATTGGATGATTCTCGCCTATGTTTGATATTGTTATGCCCTTTACAAACCCTAGTTAAGGCCTCAATACCCTAGTCCTACAAATTGGGTATGGAAGTCAAGGCAAAATCCACCAACAAAGAATAATTATTCACAAACCCTACAAACACTAGATTTCAAATGCATTTATATGGTTGGCTAATGTTCCTTAATCATAAAGTAAATAAGTTTTTAAGGGATTTAGTGGCCAACTAGAGATCTTCGTCCTATAATTGATCAACTGCTCTAAATAGTATAGTCTGAATCCATCTATTTAGCACATTTCCCTCCATCCATCTATGAACCACCCACCAGTCATACCTATTCTAAATAACCAAAACACTTAATTAAACCTTCCATCATAACTACTTCTAATCTCTCTCTATATCTAATAATTTGAGTATAGTAAAAATCATCTCAATTTTATAATAAAGCAAAAAAAATTTTGTTATCCTGTGAAGTCTAGCCTTTTATCTTTGAATATTTTTACAAGTTATAAGAATCAAGAAACTTCATATCTTTAATTTCAATAAGAAGTTGTTTCTTTAGAAATCTTAATTTTCCAATTATGAATTAGAGCCTCCCTAATAAAAATAACAGAAACTAAATCTAAATGCTAAGTAACTAGTTTTATGCCATCTCTAACCATGTACAACTTTACAACTCCATAAAGAAATTAAAAACAAAACAAAATTCATATCATATTACAACTCATTGTTTTCTTTTTTTTCATTTACTTTTTAAATTAAAATAACATTATTAAAACAATACCTAAAAAAATATTGCAAGAGTCGTTGAACTAGAAAATTAACTATTAATCCCTACCACAGAGAAACAAAATCATCCTTCTAGGAATTGCCCCCAAATAACTTCATCTCTTGCATACCCATTTCCGAAAATTGAATTTGATAGTAATTGGACCAAGAAAAATAACTAGAATGACTTGGACTAAAGTCAGCAAGAATTAAAAAAACACAAAATATTTGATTTTTTTTTTTTAAATAAAATATGAACTTCTACCAATAAAGAAATATTTTCACTTTTCTATAAGAAATTTCATGTAGTTCATGCAGCAGGTGATATGAAGTGTAATTTTTTCAAAAAAAATGTGATATATTTTTCCCAATTTTTTTTTAAGAGATCACAGTTTTTTTATTCTCATATTGTGATTGCATACTGTGTGGGAAAAAACAAAAAATTAGCTATTCCAAATTTCTAAACATTATCTACTCTGTATAATGAAATTTTCCATTGAAAATGAGCTTCTTCTACTAATACTGTTGACTAAATACTGTGTGACACTTCCATAGATTTAAAACTATGACCATACATTGAACACAAAAAAACAATACTCCCTGATGCAAAAAATATAAGAAATAACTTGATGAAACCTTAAAATAAAATAATTTAACAAAAAGTCAAAATGAAATATTTATTTTTTCTCTCCATTCAATTAAAATATAAATTTCTCAAAAAAAAATGCTTTTAGCTTTTATAGAAAAAAATTTAGTCTTCAAACCAATTAAAAAAAAAAAATCACAATTTATATATACAAATTGATTGCTTCCTTGCTAAAAGAGAAACATGGAAACGTCATAAATCTAAGATTTTCTCAACATAAAAATTAAAGATAATCAGATACTCTACCCTTTCGATATGGTCCACCATAATTTCGCACCCTTACAAGTAAAGAAAATAATAAATCAATTGATGAGAATTGATTGAATGCGCAGGTGGATGAATATTTCTATGTATATATTCTACTTCGGAGGAAATTCAAAAAGCTCATGATCAGCGTCGCCTCTGTTGAGCCTCGTTGTTACAGGCTGTTTGAATTCCAAAGAACTCAAGAACTATTTCATAAACCAAATTAAACCAACAAATTTCTAACCTTATTGAAATTGATGTATTTTAAGGGGAATAGAATCGTATTAAGCAATGTCTCATTTTTTTTTTGGGCCAACTTGATAACTATGTACGAATTAAAATAGAATTAGCTCCAAATCTGAATGCTTCTTCATTACATTCTATTTATGAATTGCATTATAAAAAATATTTAAATAATTTAAATCCTTAATTCTCTAAATTACACTTGGGTCAAAATTGAATCCATAAAACACATTATAAATAAATATTTAGAAACCTTCCTCTTCAGTTTCTCTGTGAATCCGATAATTCAAAATCTTTTAAAGAAACATTTAGAAATCGCAGTGCTGTGTAAATTAAGCTTTCGTTTTACTCTTTTGACTGCATTTCAAAGAATTATGTAGAAAAATGAAAACTCTTCGCTGGTAAATCACAGTTTAATTAAATTTGGTTCTTCAGCTGTTTTTTACATCTAATATTTTGAAATCGGAAATAGTCTTTCCTGTAAACTATATTTTCTTTAAATTTATTACGAAATTTTATTTTAAAAATCTTTAAAAATATGAATGTTTCTCCAATCCAAACTACACTCTGATTTGATTTAATTCATCATTTGCATTTTCAAAAAATTCGAACGTTTATTCTCTTGTGAAGTACATTTTGAAAACTCAGTGGGAATGGGAATGCCGTAATATTTGAGAGGCTTTTCCAATAACTAAGTCTTCCGAGCATCATGGCAGCGTTCTTTGTAAAGTACATCTTGAAAACTCACTCCCAATGTTGTAATATTTGAGTATGCATCTCACGTCTTCCGCGAATATTAGCAGCATGTTTGTGTATATGTGAATAATGTTCTTCATATCTTGTAATTTCCCTTTAAATTGATGAGTACGTTAGGGTTAATCTCACAAAAAATAGACCAGGTTCGTCAGATGAAATTTTAGTTTTGTTTGGAATGACAATGATAGAGACATTTAGAGGTCATATCTTATTTTTTAGTGAGGTGGAAAAGACATTAATAAGGTTTAATAAGGCTTGGTGAATTAGTTAGGTAGTTAGTAGAGCTTAAATGAAGGAGGCAGTGTATCTATTAATGGCCTAAAACATTTCAATTCTATAATATTTGATTTAATGGTGTAGCCAAAGAGAAAGTAGCAACTAGGAGAGTTGTTTTAAAATAAAGACACCTTACAATTATAGTAATTAGTTTGTATTTTGTGTATGGATCACTTTGAATTTGAATTTTCTAATTTAATAAAAACAAAACTATGGCAAAATTATATATATACTAGTACTTTTATCCTTTATAATAAATTTTCTATGTAACTCGTTTCTAGCTATCATTAGGTTCTTTTTACGGATATACCAACTAGTATAGTGACTAGTTGTGTTTTGTGCACTTTGAATTTGAATTTTCTAATTTAGTAAAAGAAAAACTATGGCAAAAATATGATTTGATTTTTGTTTAGAAAAAAATATACTAATTTTATCTCTGGAAGGAAATGCTAATTTTTCTATTTCTGGTTTTTTCTTACCATTAAAGTGTCAATTATATATATATATATATATATATATATATATATATATATATATTGGTTTTTTTTGCAAGAAAAATGCTTGGATAAATAGTTAGTTTTTTCTTGCAAAATATCTATAAATATTGGTTCTTTCTTACAAGGAGAATGCTTTAATAAATAGCACAAGTTTCTAGTTATTAAAGTAAAACTTTTAATTACTAGTCACTAAAGTATATAGAGTATAGATTTCAATTAAAAATCAAAATGGTTAAACATTTATTTTACAAACTACTTTCAATATAAATTTTACTTATTATTTTTAATAATATATAAATTAATAAATGATTTTGAATTTTATTTTATTTTATTTTTTATTGGTCAACCATAATAATTAATTAAATAACTTATTTAGTAGAAAAAAATTAATTAAATTATTTATTTAATAGAAAAAATTAAGAAGAAATCTGATATTAACAAGTGAGTTTGGTTAAAACAATGTTATTAATAATAACAATGTTTTCAAATCTTGAATTTAAGAGTAGGTTTTTCACTAAGTCAATGATTTTCTTAGTGTTTTTTTATCTGGTTACTTTATTTTTTTATTGACCACCCTACACTAAGTCACTGATTAAAATATGAACTAAAATTTTAATAAAGATTATATCAATGTTACTATTGGAAAACTGGCGGTTTGCTACATCGATTTACTGGACGAAACTTAATATTTACAATATTCTTTAATTCAAACACAAAAAAAAAACCGATGAAAAGACATTAAGAAGAATTTCGTGATATTTTAAAGTCGATGATAACATTAAGTGAAAACGCTTGACCGATGGGCTTAAATATACAATCATGTTACTCTTCAATTCAAACACAAGAAAAGGATGAAAACCAGAGAAGAATTTCGTGATATTTTAAAGTTGATGGTAACATTAAGTGAAAACCCTTCACAGATTTATACAATCATGTTTTATTTGCGTGCAGAATTAAGGCCAAAAGACCACATGTTTGGATATGCATGTCGGCCAGGTGTTACGCCTTGTCCTGCAAATCTGTGTGGCTCAATCGAACTGGAAGCCTGAGGAAAGTGTTGCCGAAATTTGGTAAAGTCAACCTGAACAACTTCACTTGTATGCATGTTCCCATTAACCAGCTCATAATCCCAGAACGACAAGTTAAACCTTCCTTCCTTCCTTCACGAGTTCAAAACAAATCACAGACATTGCATGCGTGAGCGTCTTTTCGTATCAATTCACGTTCAACGAAATTTGCCAGCGGGGGTTAAGTGACAAGTGGCTATCAACAACAAAGTTGACCTCAAATTTTCTATATATACTCATACCTTTATCTTTTATATATTAAATTCTCTATATATACTTGTTTCTAGCTATCATTGATTATGTTTAGATTATGTTTACTGATAAACTAACTAGTATAGTTGTGTTATGTGCATTTTGAATCTTTTTAATTCAGTAAAAGCAAAACTATGGCAAAAATATGATTTGATTTTTGTTTGGAAAAAATATGTTAATTTAATTTTATCTGAAAAAAAAACTATTTTTTCTATTTTGGTTTTTTCTTATCATTAGAGTGCCAAATTTCTTACCATTAGAGTGCCAAATTATATATATTGGTTTGTTTTTACCAGAAAAATGCCTTAATAAATAGCTAGTATTTTCTTGCAAAATGTCTATACATATTGGCTCTTTCTTGCAAGGAGAGTGACTTAATAAATAGCATGAGCTTCTAAGCTTCTAGTTGTTGAGGTGTCTAGAATATAGTTTTAAATTGGAAGTCAAGATTTAAATTGTGCCTATTTCTTTTTATTTTTCATATACTTTAGTTTCTTGCACTCAAAATGTCATTTGATAGCTAAATACTATACTGACTAGTTATGTATTGAAAAGTTCACATGCCTTATTTTTGAAATCTAAAAACACTTGAACCTTTTAATTAGTAAAAACAAAAATATCTCTTCTTTTTTAAACAAAAAATATACTAATTTTTTGTTGCAAAGGAGACTGCTAATTTTTATATTTCTAGTTTTTTATTATCAGAAAAGTATCAAATATTTTATATATATTGGTTTTCTTATATGTGTGTGTGTGTGTTTTTGGTCAGACTTCCATTTTATGAGTTTTTTGCTCTATTTTTTACCATATGTGAAATGTAAGATGTGTTTTTGAGGCATTGAGCAAATATTTTTATTTCTAGAAAGTCTTGAGTGTCAAATAAACCCTATACCTCGTCATTGAAGAACAATCTAGCATTATAATGGTTTTTTTCTTTAAATGTGATTCAAAATTTAAAAATTTACCCAAAATAATACTCTAAACACAATTACTATATTTAATTACAAGGAAAATGGTTAATATGGAACCTAATTAGAACCAAAACCCACCATCGCCAAATCAAAATTTAGATCGACCAAACCAAACCAAGACGTAAGAAATCCAAACGATGAAATTGGTCCATCCTTGGCTATATTTAGGGCACTCATTCAAGAGAAATGAAAATATTTATATCATTTATCAAGCCATTGGGCCCTCAGGAAAATGCTAAAGAGTGTCATTGATGCTAAATAGTTGAAATCATAACATCCAAAAGCCCAACAACCACGTCGTATCTATCTGGTTGCCACCTAGCCATCACCTTGGTTCTAGGTTAACCCTCCATTACCATGTCAATAAGCCACATCACTTGCCACATTGGTATGTCATGTCAGCTAGACTCACATTGGTGCCACATCAGAATGATATGTTAGCATGTCAAATAAACTGCAACACAATTGAAATACGATATAATCGAGTCCACATCATTACTCTATCAATATTGAGATTTCTTGTTGGTGACTAGTTTCCTACTTACTCATATCTAGTACCAAATATTGTGATATTTTAATAGGTCGATGTGCCAACAACTAATACATTGAATTAGTTTTATTTGACCTTGAGTTATCCTTAATACTGTTAACCCGACATCTAACCTTTTGATGGACTCTAGTCCCCAATCATCAAGTGATAGTGCTTGAACACTCTATCTATATGAACTAATGGATAATGTAAGATCTCCTAATATCAGGGACATGTTTGACATGGCATCTAGGTTAGTTGGGGCTTCTTGGGAAATTAAGTGATGGGGTGCACTATTTTCCATCATTATAAACCATAGGTATATAGATGTTGTATGGGTGCCAATGTCAGGTTTTTCCCAACAAGGATGGTTTTTGTTGGGGCCTTGGACATCATCTAAGGAGAAACACCATTACCACCCTAGGGCCTATGAGTGGTTTTTAAGGCTTAGTAATAATATAGACTATGCACATGGCAAAAAACCACCAACCAGTGCCTCTAAGGTGAATTGTTGGCCTAGTGGTGCTCATGGAGACCATCTAAGGGATGGTTCTTATGGCCTTGAACATTGTTCAAGGATGAAAAATAGTCTTGAGGGCCCAAAAGAGGTGTAACATAATGTTCATAGTCCTTGTATAAGTTCCCAAGCCACTCAAATGCAACCCCTACAAAGAAAATATTTTCCCCACGTATGTTGTATGGACAACGTTTAATATTTTCCTTTAGTGCCTAATTCCTATTAACTACTACTATAGAGTTTGGAATATATAGCATGAATTACTGTTTGATATTTTTCATGTTATATGTTGATACCTATATCTAATATTTTTATCTTTCAACCTCTATTATTCTAGCAATATATAGTTGTCTAATATAAAACCTCAAGCCATATTCTTGGTGACACCCTTCAAATAATATTTACTCTCATTTATTAAATATTTTGAATTTCCACTTATCAAATTCAGTCACAAAGAAATAATAATTCTAGTTAACAACGAGAAAAATCCATCAAAATTTCTACCTAAAGTCGTGGTTATTTTATCTGTTAGAGATGATGAAACTATTTATGAAATTAAAGATATCAATATGTGACAAAGTAATCATGATCATTTACTGGAATTATTACCTATAACTATTCATCTGATACATAAGTTTGATTAGATTACAGGATATATTGAGTAATCAAGCCATATTCATTTTACCAATGATATAAAAGGTAAGATCAGATCCTAGTTTCTTATTTATAAATACTCATTTTGGATAGTCTAAAAAAAGGCGTTTTATTTAGCCTTTGATATTGTTTAAGTTTATATTGTAACTTCTCTCATAAACATATTTATTTCTCCTACAATTGAAAATAGGATCTTTGGACTACATGTACATATAATTGAAATGGATGAAGGTGTCAATTGGTAGGCTAGTGAAGAAATTTCACTTGCAACTCTAATAGTGGAGGTTAACCATGCAAGACTGAGTGGTTAATATGTTGAGAAGTATTTTTATTCATTGGAATTTAGTCTTAAAGTTAGAGTGGCCATATAAGAGTTCTACCATTTTCTATTGCACATGTTTAGAGATAATCAATTCTACATCAATTGAAAAATGTAGAGATTTGTGTCTAGGAGATATTCAAATAAAATAAAATGATATAGTTTCTTTACAATGTGAGCATTTATTCATCTATCATTAGGTTATGTTGGAATAATATTTGTAGGGAGGATATCATAGAGGCCAATGTCGTCAAAAAAAGTCTATAAATAACTTTGAAAGATGGTCTTGTTGAGCATATGGATCCAAAACTTCAAAACCCCCCCAAAGAGAAATTCAAATATCCCTCGATAGTAGTGTGACCCTAGTGAATGGAGGGAATATTTACAAAAGAGAGCTAGAAATATTATTTATTAAAGTAGAGCTTGTAAAGTTTGAATCTATAGAAAGACATATTGAGGACCTTAGATTAAATATCAACAAATATTCTTGAGTGAATAGACCAATAATTGTTTATTCTAATGAAACAAACATTCCATCCTGTGACAAGACCCCCTAAAAATCCAATAGCATCATTAGATAAAAAATCACAATGAGGGAGAGAATTATATAGTAATTGGATCATATTTTCCTCCTTTTCCATTGATTCTTGTATAGTGGCAATATGAGGGTAGTGATCTTGATTGATTTTTTATAGCCAAGTTTTTTATAGGGCTATCTAAGGCCTTGCAATTCAAGGATAAGATTTTCATTTTGAACGAGATTGAACTCTTGAAGCTCTAAGGGGAAAAAGGATATATTTTTGTTTCTTGGAGAAAGTTTCAAAAATTGCATATTTATGTGCCATTGACAAAAATTATTTCCCCCCTCTCTTGGGGGCATTTAGATGATCATTTCTAAGAGGCCCCAACCCTCTACCAGAGTATAAAAGAGGGATGTTCAAAAAGTCAAATGAGGGGGTAACTAAAGGGCAAGTAGTGCATCATAGACTATAGCAAGGGGGGGTATAAAGAGGAGGAGGGTAGCAAGGAAACATAAGTAATGGGGAGAGATGGGGGAATAAAGGGGAGGGAAGGGATGAAGGAGAACATGAAGGAGGAAAGAGTGAAGGAGAGTATTGGGAGCAAAATTAGGTTGTCCCTAGGATCCAAGGGGGAAGAAGTGATTCATGGAAGGACTCTAAAGCACAAAAACACAATAAGAGATAGGCGAGGAACTAGAAAAAGGAGGTTCATGTTTGGGGAGGGAGGACCCTACTATGAGGTTGCAGGACTTTGTCCGATAGTGTCTAGAAAATTCAATTGAAGTTTAAGATCAGGAGCACTCTTATGTGCATGACACAAAGGAGAAAAAGAGGCTCGATATTATGATATTCGAGGAGCCGCTTGAATGTGTGGAGTGTTGAGAATTTTTTCGTTGATGTCAAAGAAAGGACTATTCATGAAATTTTCGAGCATTCTTAAAAGACTGCCATGAAGGAATTCACTATCCCCTGAAGTTGGCAATAATCCCTTGCCTAAAAGAATTCAGGATCACAAAGTGTGCTGAGAAAAAGCTTTAAGGCTCTCATAATGTGAGGAAACAATTGCATAGTATAAATGCAATAGAGTATGAATATTGTAAAGATGTTTGTACTCCAAAAGGTTTTATGACTGTCTGGGCTTTGATTGGCGCTATGAAGAACATTAGAAATCTTCTTCTGGGTAGTGTTTTTTTTTCTGAATGAACTCTTTCTGGACTGTTAATAGTAGACAACAACATTTACTGTTTTATTATGAACATCATGTTTTCCAGCTGGAACAGGGTAAAAGCCAGAATCTGGTTCAGCACAGGAGTGCTTTTCTCTTTGTAATAGTTTTTGCCTACAAACTCTTGGGTTTGTCTTCTTTTGAACACACTTCTTATGTGATTCTCAATGTAATTTTATACTCACCTACAGTAATAAAATTCCTCTTTTTTCTCAAGGAAAAAAAAATTGTAAAGATGTGTGTAGATCAATAAATAATAAACATATGTATGCTTATGTGTTGATTGTATGCATATGGTATAACCGTCTTAAATATGTGTATGGTGAACTCTTATCTAGTGGGTATTTTGGTATTTGATCCGACCTTGTGAAGGCAGAGGAGCATTAGTCATCATGGTTGATCACATTACTTAGAGGCTTCAAGTTTCCCTAAACACTTTGCACCTTACATGAGTCATCTACATTCTTTGCATAGAAGATGACAATTGAGGTAGTGAACACATTATTTGATGACAGTTGGATGTCATTGTCCAAACATGGGTTGGGGGATGTGACTATTTGTATAAAGTCTTTGTTAAATTACATAAACCGTATATCATCCTCAAATAACCTCTGTTCAATAGACATGGGCAAATTGAGTGTAAAACCTTCCCTACTTTTAGAAGAGGTTTCTATGATAGATATCTTGAAGAAAATATTTTCAAGTATTTTGATAAAGTTTTTTTTGAAGTATTGTTAAAGGCTTGAACCTAAGAGGATCGGTGTCCTCATCTTGACCAGATTGGTGCAATTAGCCTAAAAAAATTGGTGTCTGCATTTAAGATTGGTGCCTCCAAAAATTAAATAACTTAAATTAAGTATTAAATAAAATCAAATAAAATAATTAATAAATATTAAATTAATAAATCCTAATAAACACATGTTTATTAAAATTATGTAATTATTACATAAATCAAATTACTAAAAAGTTATTTTTCCAACATGGATTGCCCTCTTTCAAATGATTTTGAGCGGAATTTTCAAATTTCAATAGCTTCTCAAACAATTTGGTGCTAAGCATTTTGAGGCACTTTTCTCATAAAAAAAAATTCACATAATAAGATCATATGATTGTGTTAAATTTGACTTGACAAAATTATGAATAATAGATATATGATTTTGTTAAAGTTCACTTACAGAATTATGAATAGCATGAAGAAATAAATATATATATATATATATATATATATATATATATATATATATATTAAAAAAATGACTTGTTATTTTATTTTAGTTTGCTCAAGTTTTATACATTATCTTAGGAATTTCTTTTATAAATTCAAGCTAAATCCACAAGCTTATCAATGTTGATATATATGATGTTAAAGTTGTGTCTAGGCTCATCGTTCTTAAGAACCATAAATTGATAATCTTATAAGAACATTTACGCTGGCGTTTTGACTTTTTAGTCTAAATGCAACTAGTATTTCCACACCCCACACACCACCATAAATAAAGGAAATTACAAACCTTCTTGCATTTACTCCAAATTTCTCAGAGATTTAGTTCAAAATACGATCCGGATTGCTACCATGCACAAGCCAAAAAATACCTCAAAATATATAACTATTTTGAGGAAACCAATGTCCTGATGGTAACAGTGATGATTGTAATGAAAGTACAATCATATGGTTATTGTCTCGAAACTTAGAGATCATTGTATACTCTACTGATTAGCATTTTAGCGTTGAAGCTACAGAATGAGCCCACACTTTGAGATATTCTTGAAACACTGAAATCCTGGTGCTATTTTCATGATGGATTAATCGATTCAACCTAGGAACAAGAATCATCAGTCGCGGGGTCAACTGGTCCTTCCTGAACTCAAAACCAAGATCCATAAAACCTTTTAACTCTTCCAATTCTTGATCCATTCTGCTCTTGTTCTCCTTGTCTGCCAATTCCTTCGCAACTTTGGCAGCGCGTTTGGATAACGAATGGGTAGAGTGCTGGGTCGAGTCACGTCCACGCACATATGATGAGCTGAGGATTTTCCTTGCCTTCTCTCAATAAGCGGAGCATCCCCGGACTGGCCTCCTTTCATGGTCATGGTTGATTACTATTGGGATATTGAAACGAAACGAGCCTGCGATACGTGATTCTGTTGTCCCTGAATTGAGCGGGAGTCATTGTAGTATTTATAGATGATTCTTGTGACACTCGCCATTCAAATATTCATGTAAATAACGTGCATTTTTTATTTTAACATTTATTACACTACGAATATTAGAAATGGTTTTTGTAATATTAAATTAAATGCAAAGTGGGATTAGTGGTTGTGAAATTTACCATATTTGGAGGAAGATGTCACTTATAACGTTAAAATGAGTAGCCACTCACATGTCATTATTACAGAATTTGGTAACTCATTCGAGATATAAGGGTGGGTTTCATATGATAAAATATTGTATTTATTTCTTTTCATTTGTTGTTGGTTTGTTTTAATGTTTTGTTGTAAATTTAATTTTTTCTTAGATAGTTTTAGTTGATCTTTTGTATTTTTATTACTTCCACAAATTTATTTTTAAAGTGTACTTAAGTTTTCTCAATTGTATCTGAGTTCTATATTCATAAATCAATTTTCGTTTAAGTTTTTTCTTTAATTTTATTTAAATTAAATATTTTTAAAATTTATTTTATTTTTAAATGTGAAAAAGTTATTATAATTTAATTGGAATATATATTGGTTGTTATCTGGAAATGCAAGATGATTAAGGAAAATCAAACTATTTAGAATTATACATTGGCGGTTTGTAAGAGGGCAGGCTTTCATTTAGGCCAAATATCTATTATTAATTGTTATCTCGGAATGCCATTATTTAAGGTAAATCACACCACCTAGAATTACTCATTAACAATTTGTAAGGGGGCAAACTTTCATTCAGGCCAAATACTTCTGACTCTTAAATTGTTAACATGTTTCCTTTTGTCTCAAATAAATGAACTCTTATTTAAGCAAATATAAATTTAAAACATACTTAAAATCTAAAAATCACTTTATATTTTTAACCAAAAATATATTAAATTAAATAAAATATATGTAAACTCATTCTTTAATAAAAATATTCATAAACTAATTATATAAACCATGATTAACCCTATAATATATATAAAATCAATCACATTTATATTCATCCTTTTTTCCTCTTTGACCCAATGGATGACGCACTGATGATTACAAAGGTTTTTTTGGTTATAGGTGTTCTGTATTTTTTTTAATGTATTTATACCCATATTTAAAATTATAATAATAATAATAATATCTCATTAAAAAAAACCAACTTATTGAAAATGGCATAATAATCGAATTGGGTGATAATGTTGGCCACTAAACTACTAACTAATTAACTCCTCACATTAACATCCTTAACGGGCCATCTATTTCCCATAATTATTTTTAAATTAAATCCCTTATTTTTACTACAGGCTAAAGGTTTTCGAATAGAACATCACTGTTAAGGCCATTTATTTCCCATAATTATTTTTTAATTAAATACCTTATTTTTACTACAACCTAAAGGTTTGTCGAATAGAACATCACTTATTTTCGTACCAACTATAATGAATCATTACTTTTTTCTATCAATTCTAATGACTCTCACTACTCTTTCCTCGTTGACTTATATCATTTCCATTACCGTTTTTAACGATACACCAACCATATAAAAAACAAAAAATACAGTTGTATACCATTCATATTTATTTATTTTGTGGTTGGATACAAATATTTTAATTTAAAAAATATATATTAATAAAATAAAAAATATTATATAATTTATTTTTATTTTTGTGGTTGGATATAAATATTTTAATTTAAAAATATATATATTAATAAAATATAAAATATCATATGATTTAGTTTTTGTCTTTGATGGTTTGATGGTGTTTTATATATATATATGGGAATTAGCAATTGTGTCAAACTTGTATTTTCACTATTTGGGATAGATTTTGACTACTATTACTATAATTATTTAGGTGCATTTTTTTCATCTTTAACATGAGACCATGACAAGACATAAGAGGGTTTGAACAAGACATCTTATAATCATATTTACTTTACATTTTGAAGAATTTGTCAAGTATATTTCTAAAAAAAAACTAAAATTATATATATATATATATTTCAAGAGAAAAAAGACATATATTGTCAAAATAATATACATTTATTGTAGATGTTGAAGTATTCATTTGGAACTCCACTAGTGCCCCTATAAAGTTTTAGATCTCATAATTTCATTACATTTTTAAACTAGTCTTTTAAAAGAAAATGATCATGTTAAAGCATAATTATCCCTCTCATGAAACACTACGGTAGAGAGGGTTATATAAAACTACTCTTGCTTCATCATAGATTGTCGCCAAAACTCATAAATTTGCACAAATTTTATATTTCCATAATCCAGCATGTGAAGAGGATAAAAAAACTAAAAAAAATCATCATTGTTTGAAAATTTCTTGTTTTGTGCGTAGTGTATATTCATCAACTCAGACGTTAGATTGTTGATAACTTGTTTCCTTCCACAAAAGTGTTCCACTTGTGAATGCTTTTTAGTTGCATATGATGCCAAAAACATTCTTTATATGGTAAACAAATATATGTGTGTATGTGCTTGCTTAGTAAGATGTATCATGTGATGACTACATATGCCCAAGGGCACAAGACAATGATATGGCCTTCAGTCATTTCTTTGATTTTCAATTATTTGCATTCCTCTATTAATCCTCCTTTTGAAAGTTGATTTGCTTCTTGATTTTGATGCATGTAGATGTGTGTAAAAGAATTGTGAGTGAAGTTTTTCATATTGTGAAAAACATTTTGATATAGAGGGGGAAGAGTATGATTTTTTAGCCTGATCGTTTCCTCCATTCATTTTGTCACTATCATAGAGTCTCCATAGATATTGTTCTCACTTAACTGAAGGAATTTAGCTAATTGTAAAAGTAGTTTCAAAGTAAATAATTCAGCATAGTTGTTGGTTGGCATTCTAATGTTGAATATATATATATATATATATATATATATATATATATATATTGAATTAGTTAAATAAATGAAGCCTCCAGATCCACCAATGGTCAATTTGAGTTGAGTTGCTCCATCAAAGAAAGAACATGACTTATCTTTTTGAATTTCCACTTCATAATTGTTTTTTTTCAGTTAAGTGGTCACCTTGATGCGGAGAGAATCCACACACACATAAAAATAAAATAACAAATAATTCAATATTCACCCTTTTTGTGGTTAATAAAAAAAATAATTAATGAAATTTATAACTAAATAGGAAGTATCTAGGGATGGCACGAGGGGAGGGGTGCTCTATGGCCTCGAGGGTGTCAACGTTGCATAGTATTCATGGGGCTTAAGATTTATGAAAAACAACTAAGTTGAAGCTTATGCCCTCTATTAAAGGATTGAGTTAGCTAAAAAAATATGGTAGCTTCTCTCATTGTTTTGAGATATTCCCTCCTTATTCAGTATTTGGTAAAGGACTCCTATCCAACGGAAAAAATATTAAAAAGTCTTATGAAAATAATTAGAAAAGCAGCAGAAGCGTTCTCTTCAAAATCATATTTCCATGTCCTCCGTGATCTCAATAAAAATGCGGACTTATGTGCTAATGAAGAGTGTAAATTAAGATTATGAGATTTAAAAATAAATAAAGAAATTAGGCCCTTTCCTATTCTTTAAAGCTATATGGACTGGCATTTTTTTTAGAAGAAAAAAAATTGCTTTATATAATGTACCAGTGCATTTCCAAAAATGGATGTAATACATATTTTCATACATTATTGAGAATGTTCCAAGAGAAATAAACATAGTAGGATCTGATAATCTAATCATCTACGACATGTACTCAGGAAAAAAACTAAGATAGCAGCATAAATCCCCATGCAGCGTATGATTCAAAATATATAAAATAGACAAAGAACAATAGGAGCAGCACGGAAATATACGGAAATACATAGTTTCATTGAAAAGGAATCAATCCACACTCCCTGATATGATCATAATCTAGAAGGGTATAAAAGAAAAAACCTAAATTTTTCGATAGCCCTTGCTTGGAAAGTGTATATGTTGTCACATTTGCCTCTCTGTAAATATATTGGAAAGAGATGGAGTGGAAGGAATGTCTGAGAAGTTACATTTGTGAAATCCATCCATGGATATGTGGCGGGAAATTTTTTTACTTTTAGTTAATTCATCTGTAAGAACACTATAGTCGTCATAAACATCTAGAGTGTCGATCTCCAAGTATCTAGTGAATCAAAGGAGTCCCCAAGTGCCAATAAATCAGCCCTCATATTGTATCCGATACACTTGGACCAAGAGATTTTGCAATGTCGACGTTGATCCACCCGGAGCCAAACCCCGTAGCCGCAGTTTCCTCTCTAAGTCGCACCGTCAAAGTACCCAGCTGGAAAATTAGTAATATGGGGGATGTGCTTGCAAGAGAGGTCCTTTATCTTCTGTTGAAGAAAGGGTAGTTCCCCATCAATATAATAATGTTATGACAGAAATGGCAAACAATTATTTGCACACTGTCAAATATAAACTTATTCCTAGCCTTCCAGATTTCCCAAAACAAAAAAAGAGGAGTTTCTGGCAATTTTCCACCAGATTCCAGCCACCATTTAACACATTGTTCAATACAAGTGAACCTCCTACTAGCAATATTTAATGAGTGAAAGATATAATCCCAAATCACACAGGTCTTATTACATTCCAGAAATAGGTGATGGTTAGTCTCATTAGTTTCACAACAAAGAGGGCATCTTCCAGGACCACAAAAACCCCTCTTGCATAGATTCTCCCAGGTGAGTGTCTTGATTTTCCAAAATAACCATACATAGAGAATCATCTTTAAAGGGACATTTAGTTTCTAGACTTTCTGAAATTAGCATGTGTCATTGAGAGTATAATGGGAGGAGACAAGATACATGTAGGATTTTCTGACTTCCACCATATTATTATTCAGAATTATGTCCCTTGCTATGTGATCGTTGTCCTATGATCTATAGAGTCCCACCCACTAGAGCTTCTAAATATAGTCCTCCCAATCTAGTGCATCTTGTACCTCCAGGCCAATGTCCACAACTGATTTCTAAACTTGGGAGCTATCATTGCATCCAGAAATATCTTGATGTAAGAATTATATACCTCTAAAATGTATGTGAGTCATAGTGTCTCTTGGCAACATGAGTGCATCCTCCATGTCTTGGATATGATCCAAGCCAATAATAATGTGATTGCCTCTTCTGAAGGACCGGTGAATCTTATGCAGAAATAGGCCTTTCCCCTTGTAGAAATTGTTCCAGATGTAGGAGCCATGTTTGATTATGATGTTACCATTCCTAATCCAGTCTTCAACGTTATTATGATGAAGATATTTAGAATTGATTATATCTCTCCAGAT